>OY284470.1:573359-1789702 GCA_958336335.1 Dilophus febrilis | reverse complement strand
TGTTATGTTTACTATTACTATTATTATTATTATTATCATTATCATTATCATTATCATTATCATTATCATTATTATTATTATTATTATTAATGGTATTTGTAATCATTTCTAATTTTGTATTATTATCATTAGCTCGTGAATTTTTTCGAGAACGTACCGCTCCACAGGCTATAACCGATTTATTATTATTATTATTATTGTTATTTGTTGCATTTAAATCGGTATGCATACGTAATTTATATGAATTACATGATTTTATCGATGATTTTGTTGATATCGATAAACTTCTACGTATATTATCATCAATATTATCTTGTTCTTGATTTGTATCGATAAAATCAATATCGGGACCGGCACTCAAATGTAAACGTGAACGTTTAACACCGCACAGTCCTTCATCGGGACCCGTACATGCGGCCGTTATTGTTTCCGGACCCGTTTCATAATTTTCCAAATATAAATCAGGTAAATCATTTGGTTCTTTACCATTTGATATTTCTGTATTGATTGTCGGTATTTTATGTATGCGACTACAAAAATTCGTATATAATAAAAGAAAGAAAAATGAATGAATGAATTGAAAATAATTAAATAAAATATTGCAATTTTACCCTTCTAAATATTTTGTTATAAAACAGCCATCATCACCACGGATATTACGTCGTGGACTAAGATCAGTTGTTATACGAATATCTTCACGTGGTTCAGCTATAAAACTTAATTGCCGAAAATACGTAGTTACTCGTTGTCTTAATGATGGCATTTTATGTTTTTGTTGATTTATTGATGAAATGATGATGTCGGTTTTCTATTAAACAACACAAATATACGGTATAATAGGTATAAATTAATGATTAATGATTGTCTTTTTGATCCTTTCAAGTTTTCTCCATTTTAAACAGTATCGCCCGACATCAACATCGTATATAAAGTTCTGTTAACAAAATCTCTGTAATTAAAATCATCAATTTATATATTAAAAACGTGAAAATTTACTTTATAGATAAATGTTATAGAAACAAAATAACAAAATTTAGTAAATATAATATATAACGATATGTATTTTAATTTTCATCAGTGTCAGTGACATACAAAGTAACAAAATATATGTTATATAAGCACACATAATAACAGACAGCGACTTATAAACGATTATTATGGATGGGATGGCCGCAGTCAGTATAAATAAAAGGGATTTTCATTATATTTTTCTTGTTGATTTATTTTTCATAGACGAGATAATAAAAATAAAACTATAAAAACATACACCGAGATTATAAAAAAAAAAAAAAATGAAACTATAAACTAAAACAGTAATGTTGTTGATGTAGGATTAAAAATAGAAAATGAAATGTTTATATTTTGTTGTGTGTCGTGGATTATACATGATTAGCAATTCAATGGAAGAGGAGAGTATATATATATCAAAGTCAATGAAGAAGCCAACAAAATGTGTATATAAATAATAATATATGGATGTAAAACAAAAAGTGTACAAATAAAATTAGCATTGGGTCAATAAAGGTCAAACAAAACTGAATTGTTTTTTTTTTCCTTTTTACATTATTATTGTAAATGTACAAAGACAATATATATATATATATATATATTATTGTATATATTGTTGAATATATATCATCGTCCATAAAACATCATTGGTCATCATCTTATACAGACAGACACACAAGAATATCATTATTTCTTCTAAATGATCATGTAAAATATACCAAGTATAGCAAAAAAAAAAACAAAAAGAAGAAGAATGGACATAGAAAATCAGCAAATAATTTGATTTATTATTTAATTTATTTCAATTTTCTTGTACCATTTTAAAAAAAAAAATATATAATAACAAAATCACGTAATTCTGTTTTGTATTATTTAGAGTCGAGGTATTAAAATTATAGTAATATAAAGCAAACGTAATAGTAATAATAATGGATATATGAAAAAAAAAAAATTTTTACAATAAACTTTGCAATGTAAATATATAAAGAAATAATTTTTTGAATTAATGTTGATTATAATGTTAATCAAAGTATAATGAATAAAATTTATATAATTTTTTAAAGCAAGTATATTTTTATACCTTGAAATTACATCTTTTCCGTATAAATAAGATTATGTGTTTCGAAGTTTTTCAATGTTAAATGCGCGTATATTTATATTATGGAACGATAACTTATATTGTTTTTTTAAAGACTTTCTGGTATAGTTTTTTGTATGGCATTGAAAAGGTAAACCAAAAACAAAAAAAAAACTAAACCTCAAGAACAAAAGAAAAGCAGATATTTCTGTAGGCGTTTGAATTTACTTATGCTACATATTTTTTTATTTATATGTATATATGTTAAAATAAAACATAAAATGTGTTTTTCTTTTCCTTTTTTATGTAATTAATGAATTTTTATGTAGGGAAATTAGGTAAAATTTTATAAAATAGAGTAATTTTACGCAGTAATTTTTTTGTTTAAAAGTTAAGTTTTAAAAACAAATCAATTTTTATAATAACACATTCATAATAATTATAAATTTCCAATTAATGGATTTTTTTTTGTTTAATTATAATTCTAATTATTTATACTTACTCAATTTTTGATTTATAATTATATATTCATCATTTTAATTGGTAAAAAAATGTTTTTTTTATGAATAATAAAACAGAAAATTTATAATTAAATATTAAAAACACTTTTATTTTTTATTTTTTTTTTTACGTTATTGTTGTTTTTGCTTTTCTTCCTTTTCTTTTACTACGATGTTTTTTGCAAGCTTTTGTTTTCAATACTACTATTTTTTTATTTTGTTTTTGTTATTGAAGAAAATTTATTTTGAATTTGTTGTTGTTGTTGTTGTTGTTGTTGTTGTTGTTGTTGTTGTTATTTTTGATGGAATATTTCCCGTGTAACAAATGTATATGCAAAATAATGATAATTAAATGTACTTTAGTTGATGCAGTTAAATATTTATCGGGACGTAATCTAGTTTTATATTTAATTCTTATAAAATTGTGAAAAATTCAATTGTTATTTTATTAACAATTTTTCTCCATATTGTAAAACAATATTTTGACAAATTTTGTATGTCGGGCATTTTATATAAATCATGATCTTCATATGTCAAATTTTTAACTCGTTTTCTTTCGTTAAGTATCGATAAAGAAGAGGAAAGAAGTGAACCAAATCTTTTACTTTTTTTTTTTTTTGATAAAGTGTCATAACCTAGTTTAATAAATAAACAAATTAAAATTATTTATCAAATGAAAAGAAAACAAAGACGTTTAACAACAATTCAACAACAATCGAATTTTTTAATTAATTAATTAAATTAAATTAAATTGAATTATTTTAATATAAAATAATTAATTCTTAAGGAACAATGAGTAGCCGAACCAAATTAACATTTATGGTAATTATTTAATTTATTCATATTCTGGGTTTTTATTAAATTATAGAAAAAAGAACCTTGCGAATTTTATAAAAAAAAAAAAAAAAATTGAAATTGAAAACCGGCGACTCGGTTACTGTGACTGTATAATTTTATTCGGATTTGTGGAATCCCAAAGATTAACCGATTATTTATAATTTTGTTTCTTTTCCCAGCAAAAAATTAAATCATTAGCATTGGTCAGTACCTGTTCAACTGGTGTTTTTGTTATTATAAATTTATATAAAGGAAATGAAAAATTTTATGATAATATTTTAATGCCAACAATTTCAAAATGTATTGATCCGGAAACGGCACATAAACTTGCCATTTTAGCATGTAAATATAATGTATTTCCGATGTCAAATAAATTGGATTCCGAAAATTTGGTATTCAAATCATTATTTCCACATTATTCCACATTTTTATGTTTTGTTCCATTCTCATAATATTGCATATGATTTATTATTTATTTATTTAATAAAAAAAAGAAAATTTCTTTATTTGGACAACAATTAAATAATCCAATTGGAATAGCAGCTGGATTTGATAAACATGGTGAAGCAATAACAGGATTAAATCGTTTAGGATTTGGATTTATTGAAATTGGTTCGGTAACACCGCAACCGCAAATGGGCAATGAAAAACCACGGGTATTTCGTTTGTCTGAAGATAAGGCAATAATAAATCGGTAAGGTTCATGCATTTCTATTTAGATTCGAAATTTTTTTATTTGTAATCATGATCGTGTACCTGATTTTTTTTAGATATGGTTTTAATAGTGATGGTCATGACATTGTAATGGATCGTTTGAGTGTACTACGGAAAAATAATAAAAATAATATTTGCGTTGGTGTTAATTTGGGTAAAAATAAAGTATCAACAGATCCAATTGATGATTACATTCAAGGAATACGAAAATTTTCACAGTATGCCGATTATCTGGTAATAAATGTTAGTAGCCCGAATACAATTGGATTACGAAATTTACAACAGAAAAATGAATTAAAAATGTTATTAGTTGCTGTACAAACATTTCGTAATACATTACCGATAGACGAACGTCGTCCAATTTTATTAAAATTAGCACCGGATTTAACTGAATTGGAACTTCAAGATATTGCCACGGTAATAAATGATAAAAAATCTACAGTTGATGGTTTAATCATTTCAAATACTACGGTAACACGTGCCACAACTTTAAAAAATTCAAAATTTAACGAAATTGGTGGTTTAAGTGGTCGTCCATTAACCGATATCTCAACGGTGATCATTGGAAAAATGTATAATTTAACAAATGGTAAAATCCCGATAATTGGTGTTGGTGGAATATTTACCGGTAAAGATGCATATGAAAAAATATTAGCTGGTGCTACAGCCATTCAATTGTATACAGCATTTACCATACATGGACCACCGATAATATTAAAAATTAAAAACGAATTAAATGATTTATTACGTGAAAATGGTTATTCAAATGTTCAGGCAGCCGTTGGTAAAGATTTTAAAAAGTATATTTAATATTATTGTTCATAAAAATTGAACTGTTTTTTATATATATATATATATATATTTGTTATCATCCACATATATATGATTAAAATTATATTATAATTAATAATAATAATAATAACACAAGAAATAATTTTGTTTTTTTTACATTAATCGATAAATAATATTGCAATTTTCCCAAAATTTATCCAAAATATATCCAAAATATGAGTTGAAACCCCTAACAAAACAGCAAAATATCTAGTCTTGCCAATGTAGTCAAGGAAGATTTCTTTTTTGGTTACAATGTTTGAAAACCGCTGATTACTGCTGAAAGGGTAATAAATTTACGTAAAATTAAATCCAATAAATTACAAACTTCGCGTTATACAAATAGAAATATGTCAAAATATAATATTTATTTTTGTTTTTTCTTTTCAATTTCTTTATTATAAACACATAGTGTGGGGATTTCAGAAATTGTGTTATTTATTGTTTAATAATTAAATTAAATAATATAAAAAATAAAGAAATAAGTGTGTATTGAAACAAATTAAAGTGGTTTTACAAAAAAAAAAATAAAAATAAAATTAATTCGAATAATTATAATTATATTATAGTTAGAAAACAAAAACTATTAATAAAATATGTCATTGTTTCGAAGGCCTTTAAAAAAACCTATACAACGGCGTGTATTTAGCAGTCATGATGCTGATGAAGATAATGAACATATTACCTCGGATAATAATTCTTCCGATTCAACAAATAAAATGAATGTTACCGAATCGTTCAATTATCAACAAACCGTTACAATAAATAAACCAAACAGAAAAGATGATCATAACAAAAAACACAAGGAAGATTCACATAAATCAACAACAGCAGCAGCAGCAGCTGCAGCAATAACAACATCAACAATAACGACAACAAAATCCTCATTATTGAGTTTTGGAGATGAAGGTAAGTACATTTTTTTTTAAAATCTATTATGATTTGTTCTTTAAAAACGTATAATCATTAATTACGAGTATGGAAGAGGTTTGAATTTTATAACTGTTAGTCTCCAAATAATAAGGAATCTTTTGTAACAATTTGACGTTATATTTAGTTTATTAGTAAAGTCTCCCGATTTAATATTCCGTGTCTTTAGAACAAAATACTTTATTATTTTATAGTTATAATAAGAATATTTTTTTACGTTTTAATTATTTCATGGTATCAAATAGAAGATGAAGACGGTGAAATATTTCAAGTGAAAAAATCATCACATAGTAAAAAAGTTATGAAAATGATGGATAAAGAACGTCGTAAGAAGCGATCAAAAGAACATAAACAGCCTGTGACAATGACATCATCATCGACACAACATCATCATCATTATAGTAATAACAATTATGAATTCGATAACAATAATGATAATTATCGAAATCATCAAAATCACCATCAACAAGAAAATAATCATTTTCAAATGAAAAATGAAAATAATGATAAAAATAAAAAAAGGAATAAATCCGACCAAAAAATGACTATCCAAACTGAAATACGCACTGACGACTTTGTGGTAAGGTTATTATTATCAATTTTCTTCATAAATTTTCACAAACCAAATACAAAAAAAAAAAAAAAAACAAACAAACAAAAATTAAACACGTATTGTGGATTGGGTATATTTGATTTTTTGTTTTGTTGTTGTTGTTGTTTTTTTTTATATACAAACATCGCATGTATTTGAAAATACTTTTTAAAACAAAAATAAAAAATTGTACCAACAAACAATCAACAAACGAAGATATTTATCAATAACGGTTAATTTATTTGCTTAAATTATACTATATACTTAAATCGAATCTAATTATTAAATCTATTGTTACAAGGCGATTTTATTATATTATAATGTCGTGTCGTGTGTGAATACACACATCTGTGAAGATCACAATTCACCATTTAAATTTAAAAGGATTTTTTCTCTTATTATGATGAAAATTCAGCAAATAAATTTCTTAAATTTACCTAATTAAATATTATTTCTAATTAATCTGAGATATAAATATTAAAGATCCCACTGAATTAAAATGGTAAGTATATGTGAAGCATCTAATGAAGCAGATGTTCCTAATTTTACTTTGTTTCTTTTCGCTTCTTTCGATTAAATTTGATTAATCATTCTAATTAGCCTAATTATTCTAAGAACACGGTGGATAATTTTTCTTTGTACTATATTTAAATCAATATTTAATTTTCCACTTAAATTTGAAAACAAAAAAACTAACTTTAATTTTTCTTTTGTTTATTTTTCATAATACATTATATTCTTTAGCTGGTGGTTAAAAAATCAGATAATACAAATTTAATATTAAATGGTCGTGATGCTTTGTGTGCTGGTAGAGACGATATGTCATCGGAAGATGAACAACTACCCCCAACACCAACACCACCACCACCACCATCAACGTCGTCATCCTTATCATCAAAGAATCAGAATAAGAATGTGGATGTGGATGTGGATGATGATGATGTTTCATCGCATAGATTTTCAAAACCGGATAATTTTAAAAAATTATTAGAAAGTGGAACAATACCAGATGCGGCCACAATTCATGCAGCCCGTAAAAGTCGACAAAAAGCTAGGGAAAAAGGTAAATAAAGTGTGATGTCATGAGTTATAATACCGATTATTAATATGAATTTTTATGAATATTTTAGTAAATACTGTTCCAAATGATTATATACCGATTGATGATAAACCAAAAAATAAAGGACGTTTAGTGAGAGACGATGTAGAAGATGATGTATCGGATGATGAAGAACGGGTGGATATGTCAGCGATAACCGGTGCTAAAGAAATTGAAGAACGTCGTAAAAAATTCTATTCCGTACAACAAGAATGTACGTTGTATTTTTTTTTATGGGGGGTTCTTTTAATTTGGGTTTAAATTCCAGTTAAAATTTCGATATGGATCGATCGAATTTGATTTTATTTTGCATATATAAATATTTCTATTTTGTCCTGTTTTTTTTTTTTTTTTTATAGACACAGGTTCTGATTCTGATAATGAAACGAACGAATGGGAAAATCAACAAATTCGTAAAGGTGTTACGGGCGCTCAGGTAATGTGAAAAACCAAAACTCTAATTCATTGATTATTAGGAATAATACTTTTAAATACTTTGATTATTAAAAATAAAACTTTACATTATGAAAATCATTGTCATGATCATCATAATATATTATTCTTCTTTTCATTACATTTTCTTTTTAACTATTACAATTATTATTATTTTATTAACTTATTATTTCTATTTGGTTTTTTATTTTCATTTCGGGAATCTTCAAAATGTTTGTGTTTTTTTTTGTTTGTATGTTGTGTTTGTGTGTGTGTGTGTTTAGGTGGTAAACGCACAACAAGAATCTGCATACTATTCACAATTTATGATAAAGACGTTAAATGATTCAACGGCAGCAACAACACTGATGACGGGAATGATGTCAACCGCTAATTTATTAGAACAAGCATATGCTAAAAGTTCAATAGAAAAACCGAAACAATTACGTATGCACAAAAGTGATAATAAACGAATTGGACCACAAACACCAACAGCAATTTTAAATAAAATTACTGAACGGTAAATTATTGCTTTATAATCTTAATATGATATCTAATTTAATTCAAAACATTTCAATTATTTTCCTTTTTTTTATAGATTTAATGAAGTTAAGGATATTCATGAAAGGCATTTAGACGAAATCGATGACATCACAAGAGATTTACGTTTAATTACAATTGAAGAGATAGAATGTGAACAAAATGCACCAGTTGTTGCATCGAAATTTCGATTCTATCAAGATTTGCGTGGGTATGTCATTGACTTGGTTGATTGTCTTAATGAAAAGGTAAATTTTCAATGTAAAGAATTTGTTGTGTATCAGACACTATGTATTTAATTTTTATATATATGTATATATATGAACATTTTCATTATTTAGTTTTTTTTTTGTAATTGTGATCATCATCTATATATAACTCTATATACGGACATATATAGAAAATTATATATATAAAGTATAGCTCTTATAGCGGTAAAATATATTGTTAAACTTGATTACGCGGTTGCTTTACTTACGGATATTAGGAATTTTCTAATATATATCTTGATCAAACATAGAACATAAAAGAATTTGATCATCATTTATAAATAACATGAGTTATTCTTTCCGGTTTTAATCGATGATTAATTTTGATGTTAAGAAGAACTTTTTGGGTTAATCAGAACTAGATTTATATAATTATTATTCTTTCTAAAATTAATCTTTTTTCTTTTTTCTTTTTTCTAAAATACCATACCAATAACATATATTTTATTGATCTCTCTCTCTCTCTCTCTATTGATCTTTACTGTGTAGGTACCTTTAATAACTGAATTGGAAAAAAAATCAATTGGTTTATTGGCTAAACATGCAAATCATTTAATTGAAAGACGTCGTCAAGATGTACGTGATCAGGCAAAAGAAATGACAGATATTGGAAGTATGTAAAATATTTTTTTTAATTTTTAATGAATGATATTTTTAGTGTTAAAAATGAATTATATTATATCAGAACCATCAACATCATCATCATCATCATCATCTCAATCGACTGCTCGTAAATTGGCGGAAGATGAAGAACGTATTCGAAGAGCGGCAGAACGTCAAGGTAGACGTACAAGAAGACGACGTGATCGTGAACGTATCAATATAAATAATACACATTTAGATGGAATGTCCAGTGATGATGAAATTGGTGATCATGAAGCAAATATTTACAAATCACAATTAGGTAATATATAAATATTTTTGTTTGATTATCGACGATAATTTGAGATATTATTTAAAATGGAATAACAATTTCGTGTTTTTATTGTTTTTTTTGCTTGCTAATAGAACAAATATCTGAGGATGCAAAAAATATATTTGATGATACAAATGATGAATTTCATCGAATACCATTTATATTAGAGAAATTTGAGACATGGAAAAAATATGATATTGATTCATATAAAGATACTTATTTTAGTTTATGTCTTCCAAAAGTATGTGTAATTTTTTTTTATATTGTTTGTGTTTTTAGTTTTTATTGTTTTTAATTCATTTACATTTTGGTTTCTTTTTTATAGATAATGGGTCCAATGATTAGATTACATTTAGTTAGATGGAATCCATTAGAGGATAATTGTAAAGATTTTGAAAAAATGGAATGGTATTGTGATATAATGAAATATGGTTGGACGTCAACGGAAACGGAAGAATCATTATTGAATGATCCCGATTGTAAATTAATTCCAGTATTAATTGAAAAAATTATTTTACCAAAACTAACAGGTAAATAGTTTGTTTTTTTTTATTTTTTACAATATTAATGATTGAATTAAACAATCAGATAATATGGTTTTTTTAATTTTCATAGAAATGATTGAAACATGTTGGGATCCATTATCAACATCACAGACACTAAAATTGGTCGGTTTAATTGGACGATTATGCCGTGATTATCCAACGTTAAGACCAACATCTGATTTATTACAAAAATTATTTATAGCAATTTTAGATAAAATGAAATCAGCATTAGATAATGACGTTTTTATACCGATTTTTCCTAAACAGTAAGTTTTTAAGTCACCACATTTTTTTAGATTTTAAAAATAATTATCGTTTTCTTGATATGACTATAATTTTTATATGAAATATATTTTTTGTACATATATTAGAATTCAAGAATCAAAATCATCATTTTTTCAACGACAATTTTGTAGTGGATTAAAATTATTTCGTAATTTATTAAGTTTTCAAGGTATTTTATCGGATAGTTCACTTAAAGAAATGGCCATATTATCGTTATTAAATCGTTACCTGTTATCGGCTATGAGAGTAAGTAGTATAATATCACATATCGTATTTACTGCTGAGAAAATACATTCAATTTTACACAATGTGTATATTCCAATGATCAATTTAGGTGTGTACGCCCGTTGATGTTACATCAAAAGCTAATATAATTGTAAATACATTACCACGAGTTTGGTTACAGCCAGACAGTGAAATATTAGAAAGTTTAACATTTTTAGATTTATATTTACAACAAATAGCAACACAATTAGATTCAAATTTTGTATTTCATCAGTATGTATATTTTAAAACAAATTTTATTCAATTCTTATCACAATATAATTTAATAATAATAATAATAATTTTCTATATTACAGGGAATCAATTGAAAAATTAACAATTTTACGTAATACATTACATTCGTCAAAAGAATAACTTATATAGCTATATATACTACTCATCAATTGAATCCAATTTGAACAAAAGTAAATAATATTTCGATTATGGACTATAATTTTTGTATTCGATGATCCTATATTAAAAAAAAAAACTGAAAAAACTGAAGAAAAAAATAAATAATTTTTAACATCGACCAATTTATTATAAATGTCTTTATTTTTTTGGTGTTTTTTTTTCTTTTTTACTTATGTATGGCAATTAAATTATAATATAGTGACTTAAAAATGAATAAAATGAAACAAACTTATAGCGAACCTCTTTATAAATCAATTTGTTGTTGTTGTTTGTGGTTTAAATCAAAACGATTTGTTAATAATAAATAAATTATTAAATGTGCTAATAATTTTTTTATTATTAACAAAATTTGTTTACGAACTGAATGAAATTCAATGTCTTATGTAATATTTTCTTATAGTATTTTAAATTTATTTTTATTTTTGTTTTTTAATAATTCATCTCAATTTCTTCTTCTGTTTTTTTTTTATTTTACATTAATTTTAATACGATAGTTTAGTGCGAATATTGTGTACATAATTTTTATATAAAACAAAACAAAATAAAAAAAAAGAAAAAGAACTATTTAATTAGTAAAAATATCACAATAAAAGAAATTATTTATAGTTTTTAATTTGTAATATATATTAATTATAGGAAATTAAAAAAAAATTTAGCTAATCTAAAATGTAATTAAAATTAAAACTAATTAAAACTTTATTAAAGCAATCAATGATGCATTGCTTAATTGTTTTTTTCTGAACTAAATTGAAAAAGTAAATAAAATTATAATGTTTTATTAAGAGACAAAATTTTTCCATTTCCATTTCCATTTGTTTTCCTTTTTTTTTCCAAAATTTACAATTATAAAAATTCTTTAGTTTATATTTAATATTATGTCATTCAATCCACCATCGCCTGTAATACCAAAAAGTGACCCATCATCTATTATTACCTTTGAAAAGAAAATTATCAATCGATCATTGCCAAATATAAAAACGATCATAAATAATTGTGATGCGATAATAGAAAAATCAAATTTGGTACGACAAAAATCATTGTGTACACAAAAAAAAGTTGAACAATTTTTATCCGATTATCCAGCAATAAAAAAATACAATAACAATTGTAAAGAACCATTTGAATATTATCAAATTGCAAAAACCGAATGGTTGGATCAATTCAATTCCCAAAAAAATAATAATAATAATAATTTAATTCATTTACAGCGAGTTGAACCACAAAATAAATATACAAATAATAAATCACAAATAGCCGACCAGTCACGATATTCATCAAATTCATCTCAATTATTACCATTACAAAATCAAAAACAAATTAACTCATCCAATACCAATCGAAGAAATAATAAACATAATAATAATAATCAATTTATTGTTACACGTTCAAATCCACAAATTCATCATCAACCATCATTTAAAAATTTCACATGGAATAATAATTATTTAATTAGGAAAAATCAAAATCGAATTAGAATTGATTTTATTAACCGTAATATTCGACAAGTTCAACAATCATCAATGAAAAATAAGATGCGTTACAGCTCATCATCAACTTTAAATTGATTTAGCAAATTGATTTATGATGATATTTGAATGATATTATAAAATATAATGATTAAAATTAAAAAATTAATCGATAAATATATAAGAAGGATATATAAAATCAATTTAATAAATGTTAAAATTTTTATTTAATTCATTATTTTTTAAATCTTTTATTTAATTATGAGATTTTACCAATTTACCAACTAATTCCACAATTATTACTATACTATATTATATAGTTGGTGGAACTCTTCTGCCGCAAGCTAGACCTAAAATTCTTTGTGATACAGCTGGTTATATAGTATTTATATTAGTTAGTTGAGATATGGAAGACGGAATATATATGGATAGGATAGTGAAAGGGTCAGAGTCAGATAGTATTTGTTTTACGTTCAATGCGATACAGATTCGACAATAATTTCTAAAAATGCTAAAAGAATATAGTATTTTCTGAACCATATAAAGGGTGATTTTTTAGATATTATCTTTTTGGCAACACTGCGGTTTAAACAGCTGACGCACACGTTTCGTGTTTTGTTTCACTGTCACTGACATCTTCAGTTTGGTCTATAATAATTTAACTATGAATCGTCTTACAATAAACGAACAACGCTTGCAAATTATTGAATTTTATTATCAAAATGCGTGCCGCTCTGTTAAGAAAGTGCATCGCGACGAAATTGTGATCAGCGACGAAGCTCATTTTTTTGGCTCAATATGGGTACGTAAATAAGCAGAATTGTCGATTTTGGAGTGAATATCAGTCAGAAGCATTGCAACGCAGCTACCAATGCATCCAGAAAACGTCACAGTTTGATGCGGTTTATGGGCTGCGGTGACATCATTGGACCGCGTACTTCTTCAAAGATGATGCGAATCGTAACGTAACTGTGAATGGTGAATGGCGCTACCGTGAGATGATATCCAACATTTTTTTTTGCCCAAAATGCAAGAGCTTGACTTGCATGACATGTGGTTTTAACAAGACGACGGTGCCACATGCCACACAGCACGCGCAACAATGGACTTATTGAGTTCGGCGAGTTCGGTGAACATTTTATTTCACGTTCGGGATCGGTCAATTGGCCGCCCAGATCGATTTAATGCTTTAGACTATGTTTTGTGGGGCTATGTTAAAGCTCATGTCAATATACAGACAAGCCCGCTTCAATTGACGCAACATTGAAGACAACATTGAAGCATTTATTTGTCGTGAGATACCGGCCGAAATGTTGGAAAGATGAGTATGCCAAAATTGGACTAAGCGGATGGACCATTTGAGGCACAGTCAATGTCAACATTTGCATGAAATAATCTTCAAACATTAAATTATATATGGACCGCGTACTATCGATTCAAATAAAGATTTCATTCATTTTTCTCAAATCAAATCAGTATATATATAAAATAAAATATGATTAATTCGTCTGCAACGATTAATATATATATATATACTTTTATAGTAAATTACAATTAACGTTTAAAATTTATGCAAGAATAATTTTTTAAATAGATTTATAATTCTGAATTTGTATATATGCGATATTCTCAAAGTCTCAATCAACATTAAAAATTCTGTATATGGAATATATACATATAAAACCATGTCTATATACTTAATGAATATTTAAAGGAAACAACAAAAAAACCACAGAATTCTATACCATATAAAAAGAATGTTATAAATAGTTGATAATTTTTAAAAAAAGCATTTATATTGAGAAAATTTTCTTTAACAATAAAAAGCATATTATCATATATAATAATGAGATCGACAACAAAATCAAATCGGATCGGCTTCGGCGGAGTTTATATTTTAGTTAGTTCTATTTTGTACTTACAAGAAATCGCATTGTAAGAATATAATTAAAATATATTGAAATTCATAAATTTGGTTTTGAATAATAAAGAACAGAATATATTTAGTATAGTATATAATATATAGACTGCTATATACATACATATATTGATATAGTATATATGGTGATAAGAATTGTTTAATTTTATATTATATTATTATTTTTTACTTAAAATATTTTGTTTGTTAATTTTTAAAGGAAACATTTAAATATTATTTTAATATATATATATATATATTTATATATATATAAAACAAAAATATATATGTTAAGTGGAAAAAATGAAATATTTTATGATATGTAGGTATATTTTTTTTTTATTTCAAAAATCAAAAAGCATTTTTTAAATAATTGTGGTTAATTTAATTTACATTAGTTATACAAATAAAAAAAAATACAGTAAAATTGTTATAGTGGGTGTGTGAATTTTAGTGATAATAAATTATTGCATTGTTTTGAATACATAAACACACACACACACAACCTGGACAGGATACGACGAATAAATACCTTAAAAATTTATAGAAAACCATAAATAACGACGATATATCTGTTAAATATCCTTCCTACCTTTGTATATATATTTAGTTTCAAATAATGTCTTCTAAACCCCGATGATGATTTATTTAAATATATCATAGAAATAAAGAAGTCAATTAATAAAAAATGCGTGTATTTTACAATATTTAATATAAATGATAATTCTTTTTTTTTGTATTACTTTAATTTGTGTAACCCGTGAGAGTTCCCAAGTTCAAGAACATATACACATATTTCAAATTCAAATATAAAATATTTATTATTATTATTATACTTTTGCATTGATATCAGTTATCAAAAATAATCATTTTTTTTTAAATATATGGACAAAAAAAAAAGACGAAATTATATTTATTTTTAAAAATGTTCTCATCATTTGACATCACGTTACAGAAATAAAATTTAATTATATATATATATATATATTAAAATACACAACTTAATTTTTGTATTATCCCATATTAGTCTCTATATACAAATATAAAAAATAATTTCTGAATGAATTTTATTATATTTTATTATTAGTATTTTTATTCATAAACATGACAATTTCAATTTTAATAATTATCATAAAATATGTATATATATATATTAATAATAAATATGTATTTGTATACAAAATTATTATCTCAATGCGATTGATTTTTTTTTTTTATTTAATTCGCTCTGTATTAAATCATATTTTCATCTTAAAAATATTCCATTGGGATATTTATTTATTTTTTTTTTTTTGCGACAAATTAAACGTTTTTTGTACATTTTCAAATATCTTATTAAATTTAAAACAGCAAAAGAATACAATAAAAATTTAAAATGTTAAAGAAAGTGTAATGTATATATATATATATATATGCGACTATGTATACAAAACACAAACAATTTTTTATTTTTTCAATTTTTATCGTATTTGTTCTAAATACTTATATTATATATATATTATATCATTTATACATATATGCAGTTGTTACAGAAATGTTGATATCATCGTGCATTTCAACGATTAGCGCATTTACAATAATAAAAAAAAATCAGGAAATAATTTATAGTTATATGGGTTCGGTAAGGGTGGGTGCTCAAGCACCAATTGATGAAGATAGTACATCGATACCGCCAACAACCGAATGGACAGTACGCGGTACATTTAAATTACAAATGCTTGAAAATAGTACAATTGCAGCAGCTGTAAGTATAATAATTGATATGTCTTAAAAATATATGTGTCCTCTTTTTTTTGGAATTTCCTCATATATAACATGTATATTAGTTAAAAAAAAAGAAAAGGATTTCACACCTACATTCGGAAACGGCTTTCAACGACGAATATATATCTGATATATATATAATGAGAGTGATAAAAATAAAAAGGTCATGAACACGCATACAATAATATATATATATATATTATAAATAAAGCACTATATTTTTCTAGACCGGATATAACCAAATTGCATTTTCTTTTTGATAACATCATATCAAATATGTATATATATAAAACAAAACAAAACGTAGCACAGTAATAATTCATTGATTTTTAATAATGGAATTCGTTTATACAAATTGCAATATGATAATTATTATTTTATAAAATGAATCATCTTTTAAGCTTTTTATTTGTATATATATATTGTTTCTGTTTTAATACAAAAATATAATCATTATGTGTTCAACTGCGAGAGATCATCATTACGATCACTATTTACTATATAGACGTAAACCATATATATTTATATGAAGGTCTTTAGATTTGGAAATCAATTCTCTTTTATTATTATTTCCTGGTCAAATTCTAATTAATTAGTACCTATATATATATATATATATATTGTTAATAAATTACAAAATTAAAATGATGTTTAATTATATATGTTTATATACAAAAATATATAGTTAACGATAGAAAAAATTATATTAAATAACACCGGTGATGTATTTTATCAAAATAAAGAAATGCAAAATATTTATTTACCATTTAAAATTGTGTTAAATGATAATAATGTCATTGAGTATATTGGATTCAAGGAAAAGGATTCAATTTGGTCGAAAAATATTAAACGTGCTATTGCATCGGCTATACAAATACAAGGTGAAAAATCAGGAGCATTTATTTTATTAGAGGTAAATGTATAATAATTGTATAATGATTGGAAATATAGTATATACTATATCATTTGAATTTAAATTATATATTTAAATAAAATTATAATATAGCCGGGTATTCATGGAATATGTACAACGGAATATTATATAACCAGAATTAATTCAACAAATATTAAGATAAGAAAAACACCAGAATTAAATTCATGTAAACCATATACGGCTGGTATTCATTTAAGTCGAAGTAATGTTCCAACAAATCCATGTGATTTTGATCATCAGGTAATTTCTATTAGTAATTGTATAGTACCCCTTTTTTGGTAATATTTAATTGTTCTTTTATTATATTTTCCTATATACACACACACACACACACAGAAAAATGTTATTGTTGGTACAGAAGGATTATATGAAATAATTGAAAATGAGAATAATGAATATTATATGCAATCGGCACACATTGAAAGTACAGCAATGGTACATACATTTGAATCAAATGGTGAAGCACAATATGTATATTCACAGTTACTATTGAATCGTATCGATAATACACAAATTGTTAATGTCATTGATATTGTTAGTGATATGATGATAACGGCCGTACATATTTTAAGCCCATTGGAATTCGAAGAATCATTGTATGAATCAACGGGTGGACGTCAACCAATAGCACCGGAAACTTTAATTAGAAATGCACAAACATTATTATTGTCGTTAACCGATACATTCGAAGATTCGAATTTAAATTTTGATAAACCATTTGATAATCGTATCGTTGATCTAATCAAAATAATGAGTTCAATGGATTTTGAATCGTTATGTGTACTGTATCGCTTAATCGATATTGGTACATCGTATCGTCAGGAAACTGTACGTAATATTTTCTATGAATTATTACCACGAATCGGTTCAAAAGCATCAGCATTACTGACACGTGATTTGATCGTTACCAATTCAATACGCCCGACAATGGCCGTACAATTGTTAATGGCATTACCATTTCACATTGATGAATTAAGTCAAGAGTTAATCACGGAATGTGAATCATTATTATTGTTAGGTAAATTCAATTGAACGCTAAACATATATGGTTTTGTTATAGTATTTATTTTTTTTTTTAATTGGTTTCTTTCTTATCGTTATGTAAATATATATATATGTATGTACAGATCAAGGTAGACCTGATGTTACCCAGGCGGCTGCATTAAGTTATGCTACATTAATTTCTCGAACGTATGCAGCCGAACGAATGTCTAAAACATCTTTTGAAAAATATATTAAAAGATATTTTGATTTGTATTTGTGTAAGTATTTTTGGTTGAATTTATAAAATTCAACACTTATCAGATCTGTATTATACATTTAAATGGTTTATTTGTTTTTATGAAATTTAATATAATCTAATTTGATTTGCCGAATATAGATGCATTGGATTATGAACAAAAAATGTTGTATTTACTTGCTTTGGGAAATTTACAATTGGCAAATGTTTATGATTATTTGGAACCGATTATACGTGATTCAACACAAAATCGTGATATTCGATTTCTGGCTGCATGGGCCGTTATGGGTGGACCATATCCAAAAATGGAAAAGGTATAAAAGTTTTTGTTTTTGTGTTAACCCCGTATATATGCTTATTAATTTCCATATTAAGGTGTATGAAACGTATTGGCCGATATTTGAGGATCGAAATACAACATTAGAATTACGTATAATTGCATTTACAATGTTATTAATAACAAATCCATCACCGGCCAGACTAATGAGTTTACATAAAATAATGACACAAGAAACGAATCCACATTTGATAAATTATTATCGTACAACTGTTATGAGTGTTTCGGGGACAACATATCCTTGTTATGAACATCTGTAAGAACGATAATAATAATAATTTAAAACGAATTTATATTTCATTGTTTAAACCGAATATTATTAACTATATTATTATCTATATGATTAAATAAAATTTTATAGAAGACGTTTGGTATCTTATATGTCCCGACATATACCTGAATCACCCGGTTTAAGATATTGGGTTTCGGGCAATTATATTTTTGATTATAGAGATAACAATTATGGAGTTGGTGCCATGTTACAATCACAATTCATCGGTGAAGAACATACAGATTTACCATATATTTTAGCATTTAAATTGGATACCGAAGCATTGGGAAGATTTTCAGGACAAATGGGGGTATAAATAATTTACTTATACTTTTGATTTTGATTTTATTATTTTCAATTAATATCGTTGGTGTTTATTTGATTGTTTGTTTGAAATTAATTGTTATTCCAAACCGAAGATGTTAATAAAAGTTCGAGGTTTAAATAATGCCATGATATCACGGGCAATTCAACTAAATAAGAATTATTTAAAAGTAAATAAATTGGCAGAAATGCTGACAAATTTAAAAGTACCAACGGTTTCATTAACACCATTTCATATGGAATTAATATTACAAATCGAAGGAAAATCGGTATTGTCATTTTTCCTAAACGAAACAACCTATCGTAATTTAACGGATGGTGAAAGTGAGTATAAATACTATATTAAAATTATAATATATCATAAAATGCAAAGTGTTTTAATTTTTTTTTAACTGCTATTTTAGTTATTAATCGAATGTACAAAGTGCTATTGAGTAACAGTCATATAAATATGCAAATAATACGGTCACCATTTATGATAAAATATTCAACACCAACCGTACTTGGAACACCAGCCGAAATCATTATTCAATCAACTGTTTTATCATCATTACGTGGAAACATTACCCAAAATTCATCGTTGGCCCGAAACTATCAAATTGATGCAAGGTATTTAAAATAAAATATTTTCAATATTTCTCACAATTCTAATAAATATACACACACACACACACCCCTATGATATATCTATACAGATATTCATCGTATTCGGTATGTAAAAGTGAAAGTTATAATCCATTTTTAAATATGCATCATACGATTCATCGTGAACAAGGATTTTTATTGTATATGCCAATACATAATCAATTGACATTAGATTTTGTGGAACCTTCATTACATTTTGCATTTTATCGTACAGCAAATTTAACCAGTGGTCTATCATTTAAATCACGTTCGTTAACGACAACAAAAGGACACATTTTACGCAGTGATGTATCATTATATAATGAAATATTAAATCCAAAATCGGATGATTTGGTAAATATATTGTGTTTTTTTTAAGTGTATAATTATTTATTAAATATTTGTTTAATATAGATAATACAATTAAATGATTATAAAATTCCCAGTTTGGGGATTAAAGTTAAATTCAGTTTTAATCTTCAAAATATTGGTGATTTAATTGCAACAATATTTACCGATTCAATTGTTAACACAAAGTAAGTGTTTTCATTTTATTTTAATTGTTTTTTGTTTAATTTAAATGTTTTTCGCTCTTTCACAGATCATTACCCGATCTAGAATTATTTTTAAATAATTTTTTTATGATTTGGGAAGCAATACAATTAAATTCAATTTATATTGGAAACAATAGAGAATTTTCAATGTTGTTTACAAATGAACAGGATTCAAAGGTACATAAATAATAATCGATTTATGAACCAATATTTATTTAATAATTTATTTTTAAATTTTAAATTTTCTTATCAGATGCATGGTGTAATTTCATCAAAAGAAACAATACATCCACGAACGGATAAGATGGTTAGCGATCGTGAAGTTACAATTACATTCAATTTAAGTTTAGAACATCAAATGGATGATGATGTTATTCAAACATGGGAACATGTTATTAAAATTACTAATTATTACAATTCAAGTAAATTAAAAATTACAGCTTTAACAAAAGGTCAAACTGTGGATAAAACAGATTTCAGAGTAAGTTTTTATTAAATTATTCGTTTATTGATTATTATTAATTTATTACAATTTTCAAAAATTACAATCATCTATATATGGTGAAAATAAGCAAAATTATATGTTATGTGAGTTTAAAAAGTGCTGACGTTTATTAAAGGAAAACACTCTCTAGTACTATAAGACTTTAATTATACACAATTACATTAAAAATAGTCATCATAATTTTCTTTTCATATAAAATAACTGATAACATTTTCTTTTCTGATTGAATTTTCCAAGTTAGCAGTAATATATTTATGTATATAGTTAATTATATTTGAATTGATCTTCTATATTATTGTATATTCTTGTATAGATTCAATTTTTAACTCATTAATTTATTCATTTTCTAACAAAATTATTTCCTTGATTCCTTCATAGAATTCTTTTATTATTTCAAATTCTGTTTTTCCCATACATTGAATATTTTTCAATTCATATAAATTTCCATTAGATTCATCACTTCTTTCATCATCGGTTGTAGTGCTACTGTCGCTGGCTGTTGTTTTCATTTTAATTGTTAAATTATATTTATTTATAATTTCTTTTAATCTCTCATCATTTTCCATAAACTTTTTTAATGTTATTTGTACAATTATTTGTAAAGTGGTTCCTAAATTACTGGGTGACGTTGTTAACCAACCAAATCGTTCGTGACGCACAAATGATATCTCACCCGCTTCTAACATAAAATTTTCATAGATTTCAATTAATTGTTGATATACCGCTCCTATATAAGTTTAATTGTAAAATTAAACATAAATCAGATAAATTTACAGAAAAAACTTACCCATATTCGTAGCAATCTCCTGATCATTCCGTCCAATGGACATAAATTTTAAATGATTATATTGATTGATGAATAATAAAAATGTTAATTTATCATTTACAAATACACATTTTCCTCCTTTGCATTCCATTGATTGTTTTTCATAGTTTTCTATTTCATTTGTGATCATCTCATTGGGAAACAATTGATTAAATTCATTTTTCATTTCTGGTAAATCATAGAATTTTCCATTAATACCCCAGCCATCCATAGAACGTTTTATCTTCAAACCGAGAGAAAAAATAACATATATTATACATTGATTAAAATCATCTATATATATTGTATTACCTTTTCGTAAATATCCAAACGTTCAGAATCATTCATTTTAATTATAAATGGATAGTCATCAATGGAACGTTCACAAATTATACCAATAAAATGTACAATTGATTCGGTATTTATTTCAATATCATTAAAATCATTGTTTAAATTTCCCCAATCCGTTTGTGGTTGAATGAAATTTTTATCAATATTATGATATTCCTCTATAATCGGATCAAATAAATCTTTATAAATTGTGTAGGCATCCGAATCACAGGCACGTATTCCAATATGTTGTTGTTCATTTGAACAAAAATCTATTATTATAATGTGATAACAAGTAAAAAAAAAATAAGATCTCATTGTCAAATTATTTATTTTACGGATAATATTATAAATTATATAATACCCATCCAATCCAAATCTGTTCGAATACAATCATATAATGTTGATCCATATTTTGTTGTTTGATTTTGTAATTGTTCAAATACATTTTTTGTTAAATATTTTTTTAATAATGATGTACAATCAAAATTTAATTGTAAATTTTCAAATTCTTTTTCCAAAAGTAATCGAGTGGCATCATCAATAATTGCTTCTGATTGCTCTTGACCATTATCAACATTATTATTGATTTCATTATTATTTTGTTCTGAATCACTGGATGTTGACTTATTTTGTTCACATTGATGAATAATACCATCAATATCATCTGATTGTGGAACATACAGATGATTTCTAACAAATTCAACAGCATCAACTGGTTTAATTTGTTCATCATATAATTTTATTAATGCATGTGTTATTGCTGACATTACACCACAATCAATTAAATATTTTCGAAATCTTTCACGTTTTATTTCAATCTGTAAAAAAAGAAAAACCAAGGTTTCATAACCATTAATTGGGTTTATTTAATAATCTGAATTTATAATGAGATAAATTTTTTACTTACCGAACTCATTTTATTTTTTTTAAAATATTTCAATTTATTAGAGAATTTATTATTAAGTATAAATTCAACTAAAATGTAATTTAATATAAATTTTTGCAAAAGATATCGCAGATTTGGTTTGGAAAAAAATTATATTGATCAAACAACGATATATAAATAAAGTATGATGTATTTATTTATTCATCAATATATACAGATATATTTAGAGTTTAATGTTATATTTATGTGTTTATATAAAATAAATTTAAGGGAAAATTTCAAGGGAGTTTGACAAATATTTTATTTATTATATATTTAATTCATTTGAACGTGATGATTAATTGAATCCGTTCATGTATCGAGGGAGACTATATATATTTTTGACTTTGTTTTGTTATATAGTTAAAAAAAATGTATTATATTTTATAAATAATAAAAATTCTATGATTTCATTTCGTAGATGTGTTTTGAAGGCATTTACATCCCGTTTGTGTTCTTAAAACAAACGGAACAATTTAATGCAACAATATTATTCGGTACAAATTCTGATGCAATATTTTGTCCTCGTGATCGTGCAACACTTAACATTACCGTGACCAGAGGAATAACAGATGATATGAAAGAAGCATACGATGATCAAGATAATAAACATATAAATGAAAATAGTTGTCCGCGTGAAATATTAAAATTAAATCCACCACCAATTATACCGTCATGCAAAGATATTCAATTTAATAAATATACAAGTATAACAAATAATGATATTGATTTAAAATATAGTAATGTAAGTAAATATACATATATAGTTGATATAAAAAATATTGATATATTATATACTTAAACATTTTCAAATTGTAATTTCTTAACACACGTATGTATACCTATACTATATATATATAGATGCCTGAATTATTTTATACATGTGTAAATCGTTTGCAACATTTAATATCGGTATTTTCGGATGCTGAATTAAATTTTACCGATGGTATTCATTTGGGTATTCATACGCCAAACGATGAATTAGCAATGATTGTTACAATTGATGATGAAACATTTAAAATACCAAATTTTCTAATTAGTCAAGTTGAAGATAGTAAATTTGATAGTGAAGAAAAATTAAGAATGGATTATGGTTTAGATAGTAAGTAAAATTTTCAGTTATCATTTCATTTTCCATAAATTAATTATTATTTTTTTAATATTATATAGGATCATGTTCGATAATCAAAAGTAAATTAAGTACATTTAGTGATGAATTAATTGATTTGAAATTACATGAAAAAGATATATTCAAAAAAGATTGTTCAACACTTTTGGTAGCCGATTGTTCGGCAGCATCAACTTTTGCATTATTTTTAGAGAAACATATAGATATAGACACATATGGATTGCAAATATATACAGAAGAAAATTATATAAAATATGAACCAATCGGAAAAATAATGTCTTTTAATGGATTGGAAAATGTTACGTTAACATCAGAAACATCTCAATTGTCATCGTTAAATGATAAAAAATATGATTTTAAGTAAGTATTAATTCAATTCAATTGATTATGTATTGATAAAAATGTAAAACAAATTTTTGTATAATAACATTTTACAGTGCATATATAAATGATGAAGATATTCTGGTAATCGAAACGGATGCATTTCATGTAAAAATTCAATATGATATGAAAGATATTATGAGTATTCAAGTGTATTCATTTTATATGGAAAGAATATGTGGATTATGTAGCAGTATAAATAGTAATAAATATAATAATAATAATAAAAGTACGGAGGAGCAAAGCACTTATTCAGATAGAATTTTTCATTTATGTGTTTAATAATATATATGTTTAATTACCTCGCAGAGTATATATTATATATGTATATAGAATAAAATATATAATATATATAGAAAATCCATTAAGATTACAATTTCGGTTCATTTTAAATAAAATTAATTTATATTTATATATTATTATAGTTATATTTGAGTGTGTTTTAATTCTTCGTTATTGCTTATTAAAAATCAAAAATTTATAATGATGGTCGAGAATACATAATAAATTGAAAATTGAATCATATAAAAGAATCTAAATTTAAATGATTAAACTATATATATATATATATGAAGAATGAAAGTTTAATATAATTAATGTTTAAAACAAATGAAAAATGTTATATGGTCAAAAAACGAAGAAGTTCTCTAAATAAATTGTCTGGGTTCTATTGCTGTGTTGTCTGGTTTTATGAATTTCCACGGCAATAATGGATTATGGAGTAGATCAAAATTCACCAATAAATCTTTTTTTCTTGAAATAATTTACATCATAAAAACCTATACAAAACAAGTAAATTAAAAACACCTACAGTTTTTTTTTTGTTGGTTATTAATTGGAATGTTAATCATAGTTTTGTTGATGGTTAAAATAAAAAAGTTTTTCTTTTTATTTTGTATATTCAAATATATAGCGAGCGAGGTATAATAAAATGAAATAAAACAAACTATATAACGAACAGTATAGGTATATTATATACAGTTTGGAAACATATTAAAATATACATCGTTAAATATATATATCGATCATATGTGATGATCTTCATATAGTAAATTTTATTACAATAAATAAATGTATGAATTTATTTTTCTTTACCAAAAAAATATACAATATATATCGACTCTCTGTGTCGTGTAGGAGTGTACGTAGAGAAAAATAATTTTAAAAAAAATGTTATAAAATTTGTATGTAGGTTCAGATTGGAAAAAAATTTTACCGACCGTTTTTTTCTATATATTAGAATAATTTATTTTTATCGATTTTATTGACTTTATTTAATCAAATTACGATAGGTTTTTGGTACTCTATATATATTCTGGAACACCCAGGAATTAATACTCGTCCGCATATATTTATTTCATATTTTGCTTCGTGTCAATTATATTACCAATACAAATACTCTTTATTTATACCTATTAAATTATATATTTCTTTATACATATATAGTACACACATTCGAAATTGGTTTTGTTTATATACTACTATAAATATATAAAACTGTGTGTAGTAAAAATATAAATTATATGATTATATATATATAAAATATATAATGTGAGATAAATATAAATAAAGAAATAATAGTAATAAAAAAAAAAGTAATAAAAATTATTTTATTCATGATGTATCATCATCCCATATCAAATGCAAATGTGATATAAAATGATGATACATCAAATTATATCACGAAAATATATGCAATATCGTGATGACTTTTGTGGTTTAGTAATTCTTTATATCAATAATATTTATATATTAAAATATTCATCATCAGCAGATACTAAAAAAAATTGGAAAAAAGCAATCGATCGATCGATATATATATTGAATATCAATCGTTCATTATCTGAATAAAAACTGCCGCCGCCACACACATTGAATATTTTTTACAAAAAAGAAAATTTATTTTAACTGCACACATTTTTAGGAAAAAACATTTGATTGTGATTTCCATTTTATTTTTTAAAAATAGAATGTTTTTTTTTTTTTTTAAATAAATAAAATGAAAAATTATCATCATCATTGAACAATTAAAAGGCGATAAATTGCACTAATTTTTAAAACATTTTATATATATATTTAAAAAGTTTTGTGTGTGATTTGAAATGCAAAATATATTTCAAATTCATACACAAAAGAAAAACAACGATTCAATTCGTTTTAAAATGTGTTTTAATTACTATATGGACACGAATGAAATGTAATCATTATTTATTGTTTTTTATCATATACATTCGCTCTATAGGAAATGTATATAATAAATTTTTTTTTTTTTTTTTTTATAAAATACAAAAGACAAACACCAAAAATATTTATTCAAAAAGTTAATTTTTAATTATTTACATATATTATATATTTATATATATTTAAATCCATATATATATATTTAAATTTTCAAAGAGAACAAAAATAAAATTAAAAAAAAAATAAATAACGTATTGTAGTGATTTAAAAAAATGGACGGTATATACAATACTGGATAAATTAAAATTAAAAATTAAATATTACATAAATAAAAATGAAAACCAAAAAATAAATAAATAAATATTTTTTACTTATAATATGCAACATAAATTTTAACATAAATATAATTAAAAAATATTATTTTTACGTTATAGTTTTATTTGTAGTAAAACTTTTTTTCTATACACACATGTTAAATATTATCATAATAATCATATATATATAAATAAGATAGTGTTTCGTGTTTATATATATATGATGAGAAAATTAAAAATTGATTAAATTGGAAAAAAAAGCGTATTTAAACCTTGTTTTATTTATTAATTAATTTTTTTTTTCTTTTTATGCTTTGTTTATTAATTAAGAACATTTTTTGGTATTATGTTTTTTTTTTTTAACATTTTAATCCTGTTTTTTATCATTAATTCTGTTTTATTTTATTCTTCTTTTTTTTTATATTATTTAAATTCTGTTTAATTTTTTTTTTTTTTTTTTCTGCTCTCTCGTCGTTCCGTAAAATTATCTGAGTTATTTTATTGCTATATATATATTAAATATTAAAATTATATAAATTTTGTTTTTTTTTTTATGATAAATTATCTACTATGTATTTTTAATTAATGTTAATGTTAAACAACAGATAAAAATAGGAATTATAATTTTTATATATTATTTATTTTTTTTAATTATAATAATTTTTAATGATAATTTGATCTTGTACAATAATAAAAGTTACACAAAAAAAAAACTCACAGAAAATAAATTTGAAAATAAAAAATAATAAATGTATTTTATTTAAAATTACGAGATGATTTTCATGTGTTTTTCTCTTTTTCTTATATAATTAAAAAAAAATCCATAAATTTTATTTCTTAATTAATATATGTTATATATAAATGCATTGTTTTGTAATTTGGTGTTTATTTAATTTAATTTTTAAGATACACGATTTTGTTTTGTTTGAGATATAACTAACCACTTATCTATATATTTTTATCAATATATCAATCGATATAAAATATAGAATATCAGTTTTTTTTTTTTACATTTTGTATATCATCGGTAAAAGTTATCTTATGTCTTGCCGTATTCAAAATTCACATAACTCAAACTATATATAAACTTAAAATGTAACCATTTTTATGTATATATATAATGATAAGCATAAATTTTTTTTATAAACAATTTATTTATTAATAATTTAGAATAAAAATTTCGTTAGCTAACTATACGTATATATATATATATCTATAATTTTTTTTAGAATATTTTTTATTCATATATATATATTAATTGAATATCACACATAATATACACACATAAAACTATAAATATGTACCGATTATCGGATTATCGGACTAAAATTTTACACATAAATTTGTAATATTGGTTTGTAATTGTAATATACATTAACATTTATTCGTACTTTTTATGTATAAATTATAAATTATAACTAAATATAAATATTTATATATAGAGAATATATTTTATATAAACATATCCCATGTAATCTCCTTATTTTTTTTTTTTTTTTATTGCTAAATATCTTCTTTTTCTTTTATTTTTTTTAATTTAATATTTTATCATATTTCTTTTTTGATTAATTTCTTCTTCTTTTTTTTTTTTAGTCCTATCGTTTAATTCTCTGTAGTGTCTTCCATATTTTCTTTATAATATAAAATAATTTGAAGAATCCTTAAATTTTTATTTTTTAAGTCTGGTTATTTCGATTTGTGTTAACTTCAAATATTTTGCGATGTCATCACCAATAAATGGCCTCTCCTCTATCTATATATAGTATTCTGTATAGTTTTATACACATTTGTTTTTGTATAGGCACGAAACCAAAATGAATATAATTTCATTTGACGATATCGCATTTGATAAGAAGAATGAGATAACTTTAAATAATCGCAGATATAGTCTTTTGTTTTGTTTTAGAAAAATGTGTGTTTTATTATATTGTAAAGTAAACCGTAATCACTTGCTTGTAATTGACTCGAACAACATCAATTAAAAAAATGATGTGAATTTTAAATGTCTTTCCTGATTATACAATATATTACTCTAACTACTATACATAATATCGGTCACCTGCTATTTTATTCGTATGCTCGACTTTGAGATGCCGCGAAAGGACTTTAAATAATAATTTTTTAATCCTTCCAATTTTATTTCATAAAATGATGGTTTTAGTTAAATAATTGCGCACACAGAAGTAAAAAAACTTTTAAATTCAATTATTGAAGGATTAAAAAATTATTGTTTAAAGTCCTTTCGCGCGGCATCTCAAAGTCGAGCATACGAATAAAATAGCAGGTGTCCGATATTATAGTGGTTAGAGTAGTATATAAATTACGTTTATATATACACCGCATTTATATTCGATATTCATTTATTACTTTATGGCAAAAAAAAAACTTCAAACAAAATATTAATAAAAACCATTTAAGATTATCTATATATATATATATATACGATACCAAATATAAACTCTTTAAACTATATATATATATATATATATATAAATAAATATAAATAATAATTAATTTGAAAATTTTATTTATTTATATAGTATATTTTAGTTATAGAAAAATAATAAAAAATTTAATAATAAATCTACCATATAATAATAATTACCAATAAATAACAATATATATTTTAATTTATATATATATATATAGATATATATCTAATTATATTTTATATATATATATATATTTATTTCGGTAAATTCAATTATAAATTTGTTATATATGTTATGTTTTTATAATAAATAATAATAATAAATATATATGTTTTATGAAAATGACGATGATGGTGAAAACATATACATATATTTATTATAAATATAATTATAAATTAAATTAATTATTGCTTATACACTCTCTCTGTTTTTTTTTTCTTCTTCATCATCTTTTATTTCTATTTTCAAAATCAATTGATAATATATATATATATATATATAATTATAATATATACGCGATGATGTATTAAAAGAATCCGCAAATTTTAATATATGTAGTAATAAAATTATAATAAAATTTTATGAATAAAATATTTTTATAGTCTTGCGTTTTTTTTTTTTTTTGATTTATTATATTATTAAAATTTTTAGATTTATTTTAGACTTAGAAATTCAGACTAATTCAATTTTTGAACACAATTTTTTTATGTATATATCAAAAATGCATTGTTTATTTATTTATATTGTTATTATTAATTTTGATTAACTATATCGAAAAAAAACAATTACCGTCGATCTAATACAACGTAGATCAATTTAACTGAAACTGAAGTCGATTGAATAAAAACTTTTAGTATTTATTAAAATTTATATTTTTTTTTAATTCTTCGCATTTATAAAAAGACAATTAGAATATATTTATTATCTAAAAAAAACAAAATAGCACGCGTTAATCAATAACTTTAATATAATTTATTAAAGTTGCGCATTTAGAATTTTTTCTCCCAATTTTTTAACTTGTTTTAATTTTTTAATTTAATTTATAGATAATTTAATGTGTATATTCTCTTGCCTTTTTATTATTTATTTATTTTTGCTTTAGCTACCTAAATGATTATCTATTTTTTTTTTTTTTTTTAATATGATCAATAATTTTTTATTTTCAATGTAATATACATCAGATTTGCATATATACACTTTTTAGATAAATAAAATTTTAAATGCCTAACTATATATTTATAATAATATAATAATCATTAATAATTTTATTAAAATTTTTAAAACTATATATATATATATTTGAAATGATTTGAGAAAATTATAAATGAATCAATATTTTTAAAACAAAATAAAACGCTAGAATTTCTAATATCTTAAAATTCACAATTTATATATAAATCACAAGTTTTTTTAATCTATATATATATCAATAATAATAAAGGATATGAATAACTCGTTCCCTCTATAATGAAAAAAATAAACATGAACGACGGGGAGTTTTACAAAAAAAAAATAAATATAAAAGGTTAATAATATAATACAACTGCGAAAATAGAAAATAAACGTAATATATGATTAATTATCATAATTTGAATGAAATTGAATAGAAATAGAATGTATAATTTGTTGCCACAAATATAATTGATTATATGTATACTAAATATGCGATTTCGTTTTATTCCCGTACTTTAAATATATATAATTTAATTAATTAAATCACTTTATACAATTTAGATTATCAATAATAATAATAATAATAATGTAATTCTTTTATACTTGTATTTTTTTTTTTTAATTTATCTCATCTATCTATATATATGATTAAATTGAATTAAGAAATAAAATAACATTAAATAATATATCATATTAAATTAAATCGATATCAATTTAAATCATATAAAGAAATAAATTTTTCTGTGTGATGTCTCGACTGCATTTGAAATATATGTTATTAATTAAAAAAAAACAAAAATTATATATTATATTTAAATGAGAATATACGACGATAAGGTACTTTTGCATTCACTCACATTTGAATTAATTTTAATTTTTTTTTTTTTAATTTAAGATGAATGATATGCGTTCACGCCAATTGAGCTCCAATCACCAATCAAATTAATATAAATTCTAGCTATACATTAAATAAAATTTAAAAATTTTAAACTATATATATATATTTACATATGAATAAAAAAAAAATCTTTGTTTTCTATTATTGGTGTGTTGTTGTTGTTAACATCGCGAACATCGAATTCCGCACTTTAAATTGATTTCTATTATATTATGATTATTTTTTTAATTATTATATATTATTATTATTATCTGCACAAAATGCCAAAAAATTTTCATTTGGCGATTGCTTATAAATTTTAAGCGTAAAAGTTTTATCATTTATATGTTTTTCTTTCAGTTATTTTTTTGATACAATTTATTTTTCTATAATATTTTTTGTATTTTTAAATTATATTCGCTTTATATAAACTTTTCTTTTTATTTTATTTTAAAAAGTTAATTTTTATTTATATATGTATTTACAATATTTAAAAATTTCACAATAAATAAGTAAAATGCAAAAAGAAAATGCATTTTATATAATATGATTTTCGGTGCGTTGTTTCGATGATGATTAAATAATAATTAATTTTAATATTTATATATATTACACATAATATACAAATACAAATATTATTTTCCATTGTCATTTTGTCAAAAGTTGTGTGTGTCACCGTAAAATATTATATTCGCATATACGTGATTTGTTAAAATATATACGATTTTTTTTTGTTTATTTTTATTTATTATATATATATAATTTGCTAAAGATCTATCAAAGATACTGAGTCTATATTTCTATTATTAACAACACAGTCCAACGGTCATCAAAGATCCAAATCGAATATTTGCAAAGATCGTGTAATTACATCATCTTTAAGGCATGCTTCAAGAAATTCTTCAATTGTAATTACACCATCTTGATTTAAATCTAATTTTCTAAATACTCTGTCTACCTGTAAAATTAATACAAAATAAATAAAAAAATATATTGAATAATTTTTCCGATTATTGTTTTCTAATAGTATATTTTGTGATATATAATGATTCAGTTGTGAATCACTAAATCAGGAATCAAATCCGGACGGAGGGTTTTATTACAATAAAAAAATTAAATGAATTTTGATAATTTTAAACAAATTTAAATGTTTTAAATGAAAAAATATTTAATCCAAAAATAATTCAATATAAAATGTATGTATATTCAATTTGAATTTATTTAAAAAGCCCCGAAAAAAAACAAAACAATGTTATTCCAAAACAATATAATAAATATAAGTGTTGTGTTTTAGAAAAAAAAAACTGTTATATATAGAAATTACCATTTTCAACACTATTGTTTTTATTATTTTTTTTACATATGTATACTGACCGAACCTATAAAATCATTTATTTTTATACATACACATATTTGAAATAATAAAAAAAATGTATTTTTAATGTTGAAAGTGATAAAAGAATTAAGCCATTGGGAATAACTTTCATTTATTTATAAATTATATATATATGCAACATGAATAACAAAACAAAACAGTAATGTGTATATATATACAATATATTTACATACATAAAGAGGTATGTTATATTGAGAGGAAAATCCTTTACACTTATGCCATATTATATAGTTTAAAATTTATTATATAGTAAATATATTTAATTTATATTACCCGGTTGTATCGTAAAACAATTATTATACAATTATTATTTATTTACTTATATCAAAATTATAAAATTATTTTAGTAGTTCATTTATTATATTAAGTTATAAGAATTAAATTGTATATATGTATGTATATTATTACCTGATCTCGTGCTTTTCTATCATCTTCTGGTTGATGGGGTCTTCGACCCATTAATTCATGAATTGCTTGTACTATTTCACCTAATTCTGTTCGACTAATACATCCGTCACCATTTAAATCGTATAATTTAAATGTCCATCGTAATCGTTCATACACTGAACCTCGCAGTAACGTTGATAATGTAACGAGAAAATCCTGTATATATGTAACAAAAATTATATATACATTTAATTCAAAATATTATAAATTATAAAATGATTGGTGGCGATTTTAAATTACAAAAAAACAATTATACAATTATAAATATTAATTTGATTTGACATTTTTTAAATTCATTTTTTACCTTAAAACTAATAGCTCCATTGCAATTAACATCGAAAGCTTTAAAAACATAGTGTGCATATAAGGCCGAATCTGTAAAAATTAAAAAAAAAAAAAATAAAAAAAGGTTAATAAAGTTCTATTCGGTTCTATAATGTGAGAATCCCATTGGAAAGTGTTTGTTTTTTTTTAAATATTATCATCACAATTGGTGTGCTCGAATTGACATAAAAAAGTTGTTTTTGCAGCAATAAAAGTCAATAAAAGTCAATCAAACCAAAAAAGAAAAAATACGATTAATTGAAATTTTAATTTTTTTGATTATTGAAATGAAATTTTCCGCTAATAATCATCATCATATATCGGTCAATCACAACCCATAATCATATACATATACAGATTATTTAACTGAAATATACGTAAAAAATTAAACTTTACAATCATTTTTATATACCAACAACTCCCGTTTAAATATTTACAGAGAAAAAAAAAATTGTTTAAATCAAATTGAATGTGATATAACATCAAAGAAGAACACAGAATAATCACAATATTATGTAAAATATGCTATAAATATATATAAAAAAAATTAGCAATATAAATTATAAAAATATCACGCATCCATATTTAATTTATCAAAAATTAAAACTCTTAAAAATTACAAAAGGATTTTATTATATAACACATAAATATATCTCATCCGCGTGTGATGTATTTATAATATATAAATATTTTTTATACACATGAAAGAATTTAACAACGCGCGAATTAATCAAATATCGTGTAAATTTGTATTTTCGCATTCCATTTTATTATTAGTTCTTTCTTTTATATATTATAACAGATAATAATTCTATATATAATTTTATACATATATACATATACATAAGGATAATAAATTCAATTGTTTCAACAATCATTATCTATATATATTTATATGTATATTTTGATGAAAATTATATTTAAAACATATTCTCTCATATATATATAGTGAATATAAGCACGTAATTTTTCTTATTCATATATATATAATATTTGGATTGCCTATAATTGAAGAGCTATTTTATCATATATTTCGTTTTGAAATGAAAATTTGATGAATTTTGATAAAAAATGAAATTGACAAATTGATTCAATTTAAATTATTGTTTTGTTATCTTATATACAGATATTTGTTTATGTATTCAGATGTGTCTATCTTATGGAATTGCTGTATATAAGAAAGAAAATATTATATTGTACTTATATAGGTATATATATTTTTTTATATATTTAAATAAAACGAAAATAAATGTATAGTAATTAATTTAAAAATATGTTGATTCAACACTTAAATATTATTATTTGATATTTTCCATATATTTGTGCTTATAGAATAAAAATGTATTATTTCAAGATTTGATAATAAATAAATTAAAACTCTCTCCTAGTTTAAGACTTAAAAAATATGTATATAGTAACAAATTACTGATAAAAAATCATTAAATACTCACTTCCATGTGGAAAAAATTTAGCATATATTTCTTTAAAACAATCCTCCTGCACCATACCTTCTGGGCAATCCTGCGAAAGAATATACAAAAATAATAGGTTATTCAATTGTGGTAAATATTTTTTTTTATTTTAATTTTAATAGATTTTATTACTAGGCGATTCATTTATAATTGAAATTCAATTTTTATAATTTGATATAATAATTAATAATAATAAAACTAGTTTCATATATATATGGATCCGATCAATTATGAATGTTGATTTTTGAAATTAATATTATAAATAATTCATGATAATTTTCCAATTGATGAAGGGTTCTATTTACTTATATACAGTGGAAAATTATACATTCAGAAAGTCTATAAATTTGTGATATACATATATGTTTATAGGTTTAGGAGGATAGGCATTCGAAATTAGATGATTAGATGTTTTGCATTTTTTTTTTTTGTAAATATAAAATATGTTAAGTAAAAATCGTCAATCATATATATATATATACACAATATGGAATATGTAAATATTCTAAATAAATATAATTCTTTTATGTATATAATAAATATGAATAATTAGCGTTCACGCAACAAATATTAAAATTTATGTTTGCAGTATATATATATATATAACATGGAATCCTACACCACCTCCCTTCCCATATATTATATATATATATCCATAACTAAATATTAAAATTTGTAAATATAATGCTAAAAATAAAAAAATAACACAAAACAAAATATGGCATAGAAATGTAAATGTATATAATAAATTTAATACATTTTTGTTATAAATTATATTATATATTCATATCATATATACATATATATATAGACCTATCATATGTATAGAATTGTATATAGTGTTATATTACGCGAATTTATTATACTGAAGAATGGGGCGATACACCACCGCATATATAAAAACATAATGTTTTAAGCGCATATAATAATTTTCAAGTCAAAATATCCACACAGTTGATTTTTGAGATTAATGTATTGTTATTTTAATGGACATTTACGTCCGAAATACATAATTTTTCATTTGTAATTTTGTTTTTTTCATTTTTTCCTTTGCACATATCATATATATAGGTATATATATTATTTTTTTTTTTTGGGTACCGATTCACTTAATTCCTTAAGTTTTTATGTATGTCCATATCCATAAACAGTAGATACTCGACTAAAACTTACTCGTCAAGTCAAGTCAAGAGTAATTTTACACTATATAAAGATTCTTCTGTTTTACAATAGATTTCACCAAAAAAAATCTATATCTATAAAATCTATCTTTTGTTTTACTTCTTATGTTCTACAATAGATTCTTTTGTTTTTTTTTTTTTTTTAGAAAATCCAATAAACTATCCACGTCTCCAAATTTTGAATTCTTAATATGATAACAGATAAAAAAAACATCATTTTAAAACAGAGAATCAAGTGTATTTTGTATTATAATTTTAATAAATTTATATATTGTATAACTTCCATTATATAAATAACATTCATATATACATTATATTTTGACCTAGATATAAAAATTAAGAATAGTTATTTTATTATTATTATTATTGTAATGTCATAAAGTTTCACTAAATCTAGAAATAGAATTTTTTTTAATATATATATATATATATGTAACCATGTCCATTGTTCATATATATATATATAATATTTGCTACCATACATTTATATATATATATATATATATAGAGTTATGGATGGTTTGTAGGTTGTCCCCGAATGCTTTAATAAATTATAATTAATTCTTCTTTTCTATTTTTTTATACGCTATATATAAAAGCAACTGAAAACAACGCATGAACAAAAGATTTATTTTATGAGTGATTTTATTCATAATTTATATATTTTTGTTTTATATTTCATTTGTATATTTTCGGTTTATCTGAAAAACTGAAAAGTACGCATTTTCATATAATATATAATGGTGATTTTTATATACCAAAATTATATTTAATTTAAATTTAATTATATATTATTTTTTTTATATATATGTAATAGTTTTAAGGGATTTTTTTTATAAACTTAACAAAAAATACCAAAAATCTTCATATACATATATTTATAAGATAATAAGATAAAATTGTATATCTCTCACGGTTGGTTGGATAAACCGAAAATCATACACAATCCTTTAAGCTTTCATATTATATATATTTTTACATTTTTCTTATATAATTTTGTGGCTGCGTGTGCTATTTGTTCACTATTTCATATAGATACGGTATTTGGTTATGGTAATGATAAAAAAAATATGGTATTATAAAATCTAATAATGTATATATTACAACGATCCCAAGTGTGACATAAAATAAAAAAAAAAATAGGATTTTAACTTTTTGTTATTTTATTTTATTAATAAAAATATATATTTATACCATATAGAAATAGATTATAACATCAAAAACGAATTCCTTTGTATTGTGGATGAAAATAATATAAATGTATACATATATATATATATGGAAGATATACGCATTTATTTGTATCAAGATGGATAGATAGATATATCAATATAATAATACGAGTTTATAAAATTCGAATATATATATTATATACATTATATAGATTAGACAGTATATAAGAAGAGCAAGCTTTTTTAATGATATATATATATATATATATATATAAAAGTTATTACAGAAGTAATCATAATTTATATACAATATATAAGAAGAAGATATATGACAGAACAATACTTAAATGATACGTTTTATTATAATAATATATATTTAATAAAATATTAAATAATATCTTCTTCTTTTGTTTTTTTACTAATATTTCTTTAAATTTTTTGCTTTCATATAAGATTATTTTTACAGAAACAGAACTGACAGTAATATTATAGAGATCATTAAATGGATTCATTTATACACAATATAACAAGGTAAAAATTCTGCTTCTTTAATCCTTTTGAACCTATACCTATTCATACCTATTCATATCAGCTTTGAATCGTTATTTAAAGCCGGAAGCTTCCAGCGGACAACTAACTGATTATTGTTGTTAAACTTATTCAAACAGATTTCAATATTTAATAAATCCATACTTCAATTTTTCATATTACATATTATAATTTATATTAGGTTTATCCGATAAATCTAAATAAATGCCATATAGATATTTAACAAAGTATTAATATAAATTTTAACATAATTTATTATTTTATACATCACATTCCAGAAATATTTTCTGTATAAAATATCTATTATTATATTTTATGATTTTTTATAAAAATAAACTAAGTATAATATCTTTCCTATTTTATACCGATGATAATATCAAAAAATCTTCATGTATACCGTTGACATAAAATAAATGAATATCTTTGTAAATAAATAGATAAATATAGTTATAGAGTGTGTATATAGATAGTGTATACATGAATATATTTTATAATTTAAAATTTAGAATATTCTACAGAGAGTTTATAGAAAAATCACTTCAAGATAAACTATATATATATATATATTAAACAACTTTTGTGTCATTTTTGTTGTCACATATAATTATATATAGTATACACTATATATGTATATAACTGCAGAAAATATATATATACATCGCACTTTATATATAAAAACATAAATTGTTTGTACATATACCACAAAAAAAAAATATGTTATTTTTAATATACCAAACCATTCTTTAAATGACATTTTAGATGGAGAGTTTAAAAAAAAAATAATAAATAAATAAATAACATTCACCCGGTTGTTATACATATATGCAAAAACTATAAAATCAGAATTGATGATGGTATATGTACAATATAATAAGAAAAAAAAAATTCATATTCTAGTTTTTTTTTTTTTTTGTGTTTATTATAAACGTGTATTCCATTTTGAAGAATATACAAACACAATACCACTAAGCTTTGGTGGGTACTTATTAAAAATAAAAAACTATTATTTTCTTTAAAGTTTCGTTTATCAAAAGAAATTATATAAATATACAAACAAAAAAAAAACCATTGAGCCCCATATATACATAAAAGTGTAAATAAAAATACTTTATACCACTATATATTATAATATAATAACATATGTATATATACAAAATAAATTGAAGTAGATTTTAAATAGGTATAAAGAGTTTTTGATTTGGTATTATTAAAAAAAATGTATATCTATCCTATTGTGTATTGTTTTTTTTTTTTTTTATGAAACTGAAGTGGCTTATATTTTGTTCATTTGTTTTAAATTAATTTAAAACAAGGATTTTTTTTTTGTTTGTAGTTTTTAAAACAATTAAAATTGTAGTAATATACTATAATTGACCAATATTTTCATTTTTAATAAAAGGACAAATTTCATTGTAGATATATTTCGTATATACAATTCATTGCAACCAATTAGTATCCTATATATTATATAGTGTCAGGCATTTAAAATTTAAAATAGACAAAACACCCCGCAATAACAAAATTGGATATTGATAACCTCTATAGTTCCAGCAAACAAGAACTGTAATGGAAATGAGATATATCCTTATGATTTTTTTTGTAAAAGAAATTATATTATGTCCTTTATATATAATTCATTTATTCAGAAACTAAATAATAATAAACGCAATTTACAGAAAGAAAAAATAAATAGAATAATAAATATTTATCAGAGATATTATATTTGAATAGTCAAAAAACAAAAGAATATCTGTCTAATGATGACAGTTATGTTTTTTAATAATAAACATTGTCCTTTATAAATAAAAAAAATTGTGATTATCCTTAATATATATGTATTTAAATTAATGTATGTATATATTTTTTTAACATAACAATTATTTGTAATCATTAATTTCATTTTTTTTTCAATATTTTCCGACATTATAATAAATTGTATTCTTTTTGTTTGTTAGATACATATATATTTGTTTTATATTTGCATCGTAATGTGATTATTATATAAATATATAGTATGTGTATATTATATAATGGGTAGAAAAGAAGACCGATTTAGTTATTTTTGATATAATATAAAATTTAAGAATTTTCATATACCAAAAATAGGATAAACACAAGGATATATAATAATACAAATCTTTAAAGCATATATAGTTTTAGAATTTTTATTTTTATTCTATATCGGAAGACGGAAGTATTAAACCATTTTAGAAAATTCATGACATTTTTAAGGATTATCCATATATGTTGATCATGTTGTAAATTAAATAATATTATAACATTTACGACTTTTCATTTACAACAACCGAATGTTATTCTATATATGGTTCCTGATTATATTACTATAAAAAAAAAACTTTTGTTTTTAAATACCAATGTTTAAACATACCATAAAAGAACTTAAATTCTATTAATGCGAAATTTCAATAAATTTTAAGATTTAAAAATGTCAAAAATGAAATAAAGAATTAAATTTTTTTTTATTTATTTAATTTTGGCATGATTTTTGGAAAATATCAATAAATATATAACATATATATTAAATATTATTATCATTTATATATATATATATATATATAGAAACTATGCCAAGAAAATGATATAAAAAAAAACACAGAATTTGTTTGATTTGTTAACAAAATATATATATATAATATAATGTTATAAGTGTGGGAGTTCTTTTATATACATTTAAAGCTGTTTATTGTATTTCTACAGATAAAGATATTTGTTTATTTTATATTTTTAGATAATTTATTGACAAAATAAATTATAGTATTTTGTATATAAGTTTTTCAATAAATAATATCACCCCATCCATATATACTTAAAGATTATATGGGCTTAATTTTTTATCATTATATAGATTTATTAACATTAGATATTGAAAATAAATTTATTTCACAATTGTGCATTCAACAACGTGAACCATGAAGTGCACAATATTGCATTTTGTAGATCATTCTACATTTTCCGCTTGCGGTTGGTCGTACGGCTATAATTACCGACACCGTAAAATGCACAAATTAAGAAACTAACAACAGAAGGCTGTTGTTGGACGCTAAACTAAACCCAGATTGTTGGTTGTATAGCGAAAAATTTATTTTTATTTATTAGATCATTCTGATTTAATGGATTTTCCCACATATGAAAATTGGTTACCGCGCATTTATTATTGATTAATCTAAATACATTGAAATTAACCCCAAGTAGATGAATTAAAAAAATTAGAATTTGATTGCAAAATATACGAATACGAATACACGGCTTTGGTATATATATTCGTTATGCGATGAGCTTTTAATCGTTTGCGAATATTACATATATATATATATATATATATATTTATAAACTTATAGTTATTCGTTTTTTAGTTTGACTGATAGAATATTAAATGAACATGCAATGTCCGCAAATATAAAATAATTTTCAATGTCCAAAATTCTTATATCCATTATTGACCTACAATTTATATGCATATATATATATATATAGAAATGAATAATATTATAATGTAGGTGTAGGTATATAGGACTCTTTGCGAATATATATATGAATATGAAACTATCTATATCTAAAACTATATTGTATATAAATATTAAAATAATTTTTATACAGTATGTTTGAAAAATTTCTGTAATTTCATTAATTATATTTACATATAGTATTTGCGAGTTTCAAGACAAAAACCACAAAATATCGTAACAATTTCAATATGGGCAGCAATTTTAATGGAATGGTTGACAAATATAGATTAGTTTCTTTAAAATCACACTTGAAACGATTATTGCTTCTTATCTTATATATAGTACATATATAAATATCAATTTGACCATAAGGAAACATTATTATACACTCAGTTGATGTATATGAGTTATATATATGCACATCTGAAAGTTAAGGATGCATTTATATATATACGGATTAAAGACAAGTTTCAAACACCCAGTTATATATAGAATAGTATATCTATATATATATATAATATATCATAAATTGTTCATATAATAAAATAACATATTTTTAATATATATGATATTCGTATTACCAGTATTACGTACGTACATCGTATACATATATATATATGTATCTAGATCACGATATAAAATGTTCATTTTGTGTGTATATCAGAGTGTACATGAACAATATATATATTATTGTAATAAAATTTTATTTAATTTTTTTTTTTTTTTATTTATTTGTGAGTCACGCCAACGCTACAAATTCACAGTCCATTGCTCAAAATAAATAAAAAAACGAAAGTTTAATATAAATATACAACAAATGTATTTTATGAACATTTTGAACGCTATAACATCATAACATATATAAAATATATGAAAAAGAAAACTGATGAAATCTGTGTCCATAATCTCACACGCATATATATATATATATTTGTGTTATATAAAATAAATAAAGGAAATAAATGGATTATATATGAGAATCATATGCGTTTTCATAGAAAGAAGACATGTTCAAAGTTTGGTTTTTTATTTTAATATAATATGTATATAAATAATGTATATTGTATTTGGAACATTTTATACATAAGCCCCTTTATATTTGCAACATCACTATATGTATATTTATATATATTATATTGATTATATCTATCTATATAAACGCCATTATGTTATGTAATCGTTTTAACGGACTATGCGTATATATATATAAACGTGTAAATGGCAAATGATTACAAAATTAAAGTTCAGTTGATCAATTTTGAACAATTAGATTATAGAGAAAAAAAAACAAATATAACGACATTATTATATATTATATACGTTTTTTGTTAAATACGGTTAAATGGTTAAATCTTATATATACATATTTATAGACGTTTTACAGATAGTCAAATGAAAATCTACATTATTAAGATATATAAAATATGACTTTTTTATTATGATTTGGAATGTACGACATTAGACAGATAGTCTAATATTGCATAAAATGTAATTTCATATAACTTTTTTTTCGTAGTTATCTTATAGTTGGTATATCTATAAATCGAGTCAAGTGATGAAGGATTTTATTTCCTTCAATGATTATATACTGTGGATTAATAACAAACATATATTAGAAATTCATTTTCATTAAACGTATATCAGGTAAATTGAATATTATTAAAAATAATATTTATATACGATGAATATCATAACATTATTATATAGACATGATGATGTGTATTTGCTAGCACAGAGAGAGTTACACACGCTACAGGCAAAAAAATAAATTAAAATTTATAATCAGTATATATATTATGTATATAACATAGTATATATAGTTTATATTAGTAACAACATTCTATAGTATAATAATAAAATATTAATTATTTTATATTTATGAAAATTTGTGTAATAATAATCAAATTCTCTTTTCGCATTATCTATATCTATATATAATACATATTATTATTTATATCACAAGATAGAAAAACCCTTGACATAAATCCTTGATTTTAATAAATTGGATCTTTCGTTTTTCGTATTACATAAATATATATGTGGGAAAAAAATGGAGAAATGATATAGTTTTTGTTATATATATATATATATATATATAGGAAAGGGATAAAATGTATATTGAGATGATGAAGTTTTTGATAAACTTATAAAAGTATATCATTATTGTATATTGATTTTACATGCTCCGTTATACATATCACAGAAAATTTTAAAATAATCTTAAAATATTATCAAACACAATTAATTAAAATTGTTTATTGCGTCAAATAGAATATCCTTTTTTATGAATTTATCTTTACGATAACTACACATTTTTATATAAAAAATGTTATCACTTTATTATTATATTTTTTGCTATATTGAAAAATAAAAACAAAAAATTGATTTCATTTTCTCGTATATATTCTTCTTTAAACTACATATGTTAATCAATTTTTTTATTATAATTATCGCGCAGTGCTTTTTTTTTATTATAGGAGTATAGTTGAAATATTTATAATATAACTATTTTTTTAATTGAATATATGTATCGTTGAGTACGTTTTATATTTTTTTTATTAATTTATATATATTGCAAATTTTTAATTAAAAAAAACTTTTTTTTTAATATATATGTGGCGTGCGAAGTTCCATTCGTAATTATATACAATAAATATAAAACAAATGTATATACAATAGATAAATAATGAATGTGATCAATACAAAACTTCGTAATTTAAAGACAATTTATGATAAATATGAAATAACGGGTGAAGGAAATACGATGAAATTTGATATTGATATTGATATAAACAGAATTCTATTTGCGAAAATGTTATAATCATTTATAGGAAATATAATATCATGATAAATTCGTTTATTCTATAAACACATAACATATATACATTTCAACGTTTTATCAATTATTCAAAATAATTACTCATTCGTTTTATTTAATGGTTTATCATATATTTTATATATTGATATATGAATTTATAATTTAAAATATATGTATATAAAATCATTTAGAATTAATTATATGTATAGTTATTTTGTAATTTTATTTTAGTAATTATTTTAGTAAATTTATATAATGTAACTCACCGATTTAAATCCTCGATACATGACGCGAATTTCTTGTCTGGTAAATTTTGTTTGACGACAAAGATCTTCTAATGCAACTGGTATTGGTTTTGGTAATCTAGTTGGTTCCAATTCATATACTACTTCTTCAATAGGACTATCAGGTGGTGTTGCCATTTTTTATTTAAAAAAAAAAAATTATATAAAAAAATAGTACGTTTTTCTCCAACAATAAAGTTTTATTGAATGCAGTGACATATTCAACTTTTGTTATATATATCTATATATATTCGTAGCAAATTTTTATGTATATATATACATATTTATAAATAAATATAATTAATTATATATATATATATAGTATATACAAAAAAATCTATGCGTTGAATCTGAAAATATAAAATATTAGATAAACATTTAATAAATATAGAGATAATATATTTATATATACGGTTCTATTATAATGTAAAAAAATTGTCATTTATTATTTAGTATATTGATGGGGATGTCCTGTATATACAACAAAATACGATATATGTCTATATATATAATTCTTTATTTCCGATATTCCTATATTAATATATATATATATATATATTATATACATATATCATATAGATCGAATAGAGAGATAGATATTCAAAAGATATATTTACAGATACACAAGATGGTATATAACATATGTGAATTGATAAGAAATAACTGATGTATAAGATAGATATACATAAGAAAACCTTTTAGTATGGGAAAATTTATGACTTCATTTAGAGTTTAGACATTATAATATACTAACATAAATATACTAACGAATTGTCGGAATATAAATTATATATATACACATAAATTGAGGATATGTAATCAAATATTTTGTGCGGTGTATTTTATAAAAGGTATACATATATACGGAAGAACATTTTACAGTTCATTTCATTTTAATAATTAATTTTTGATGATATTAAAAATATCTACATATCAGCATCACTTATCTATAATCTATATATAAATATAATTAAATTTACCTGAGATTTGTATATCGTATTTAATTTATATAAGCGTGAATTGTATATGTATGTATACAGATAGATAAATAGACTTTGACGACTTATTGTTAAGCACCTTAAAATAAATGAATTCAAACTCATATACTATTTTTGTATATAGGATATTTCCATTTTGATCCGATAAGTATATGTATATATAGTTACATGCGTTTTCTATTGATTGCCTTTTCATGTGTCTATTATAGAGAATTTGGGATTGGGACGGGAAAAACCAATCAATTTTAGATAATATTTCGCAATAATTAATCTGTTGTTTTTGAAAAGTTATTAAATAATTTATATTATATATAAAAAATAAATACTATAATTTGGAAAATTTTTTAGCATTACAACAATTATAGATATATGAGATTATTTTCCCATTTCTATCCCTTATATACATAAATGCGAATATATAGACAGGAAAATTATATTATTTAAATTTCGATTATTTATATATTTTATATATTATGATATGATTTTAATTATTTTTATTTATATATATACTAATGAAAATTAATATACATTTTATCGATTTTATATATAAAAAAATATATGTTTAATTCAAATTAAATAATTAATTATATATATAATATATGTTTATCAATCATGCAAATCTATATATAATTGTATATAGAAAAAAAATGCATTATACTAATTTGAAATTGTATAATGCAATAATGTATATAGTGTTTTATTTATATAAATAAAACTATATATTGAATATAAAACAAGGTAAATTATAATACATAATACGGATGTTGTCCGTATTATACGTTGCAAACGTATATATACCTATATTCATCATCCATTATTCTGGAATTTGCTATAAATAAATTAATGTATCATATATAAAATATTCCATTTGCATTTCTCAAATCTCACATCTCTTATGCATATAAACTTAACATAAATATTTGTACTATAATAAGATTTTATGTATAATAGTCGTTTTCTTAATCTGTATCTGCTTTACGTGGATATTTTTCATTCATGCATTAAATATATGATAGATGTCTATAATAATCTATATTAAAAAAACTCCGTATATATAAACTTTATCCAGTTACTTCTTATTTATAAAGAATATATATACATGCATGTGTATTTATATAATATATATATATATATATATATATAGAAACATTAAAAAAAACGCATATATATATTCCTCTATATAATAATAAATATACTCTGTATATATGTATAGACGACATAAATCTATCAGACTTTTTTTCTATAATTATTGGATTTTTTTTTTTTGCATCAACAAAAAAAAAACCCATTATATATACAAAATTTATATTAGATGGGAGATGAAAGAATTATATAAGCAGACGTTCATTATGTTAAATAAATACAAAATATTTTGTATAAAAGAACGTGTTCTTTCAATATTTATATGAAACTTTTTACCAAACGCTTGCGACAAGCATATAACATAGATACATTAAAATATATTCAAATAAAATTACATAATAAACCATCGAAAATATATAATTCGTCACATTATATAAAATACCTATATATTTATAAAGTTATGTTTTAAAAAACAATTCTCTTTACACAATGGATTTGAAAAAAAAAAAACAAAACTATGCGTATATTTAATTTTTATTTTCAAATCTTTCTTTACCCCCAATAATGTATATATATATATATATATGACGTACATATAAAATCATAAAAGAATTTTTTTTTTTCGTTTTTCTTCTCATAAATTAAAAATTATTTATTGATTAATTTTTCTTTGAAGTAATAACTCATAAAATCTTGATACATTTCACATTTTCTTGTGTCTATATATATATATAGAATTTGACATATGGATTTACGTATAAAATAAACGACCTAATAAATCTAATATTTTTATGCTTTTATTTATATATATGCTTCTCATATATACATTATGATCATGATGGTAGTATGGTATTTTGATTGAAAGCTTAATGGAAACAAACATATGTACATTTTCTATTTAATATATATATTATATAAATTTTAAAAAAGGTGTAACATAAAATAATGATGTGAGTCATTCATAAAATTAAATAAACATATATATACATAAGCTATATTATGTATACGTATACGTATTTACAAAATAATATAAAGTGAATGAAACGATGAAAAGAAGGTGTTAAAATATGTGCATATAAATTATAGTGAATTATTTTATTGATATAACATTTCTGTACGAAATGGAAAAGGATTTAAATTGGGTGTGCATGGAAAACATCGAAAACTGCATCAGAAAATTATACGAACTTAATTATTCAAAGGATATTCAGTAATAATTTAGTAATAATTAAAACTGTTCAAACGATCATCAATCATTTTCTATGCGATCATCATTGCAACAAGAGTAAATATTGGAGTATGAAATATTCCACAAATCATTTTTTAAAAGAATATTCAGAAAATCTCCAACAATAATTTTTGCAGGGATGAAATAATTTTCGCTGCACGACTAACTTTCTAAAACAATTTTTAATCTTTATCAATCATCCATAAACAGATAAAATATATGATGAACAGAAAATGTTGTCAAAAAAATATATACTGTATATATAGGAAAATACAAATTATTATTGATTTTATTTTCGTTACATATAAATGTTCCCCGTATACAATCTCTGTATAAAATATGCATTTTGTTGCATATAAAAACATTTGGCCATACCATAAACAAGAATATATATATATATACATAGAAATAAAATAAATATACATTCAATTCGATGTATATATTAAAATTCTGGAAAAAAATGTTGAATAAAAATGTACATGTAAAAAAAAACATAATTTATTTGATTATATAACATATATTTGGAAAATAGTTGAAATATTATTACTTTTTTTTTATATGTTTAAAGTCATAACAAAATTTTTCTTGTGAAAACATTAAATAAAGTATATTACACTAAAATTCTATATATATATATATATATAAAGATAATATTCTATTCTTTAGATATATATACCGATATAATATATAGATATATATATATAAACTTACATAACTATATATTTATATTTAATATCAGACCACGGGAAAACATGAAAATAGTTATAAAATTTACATTCATATAAATATAAAATATGTATATATATATATACGTTACGGTTATATATATATATATGATTTTTAAACATACATTTTCATTCAAGCAAATTCATTCAGGTCTATATTATCATAAAATGGTATATATATAAAAGAAATGATTATTTCGTTATGCATATTCTATTACCATTATTATTATTATTATACTGATTATATTCATGTATATATTTGGAGCTCCATTCTATGTTAAATTGGTGGTGAAATGAAAACAAAAAAATTAAAGAAAAAATTATGTAAATTTGTAAAATTTAAATAATTGAAATGATTATTATTATATTATTATTTTATATATTTTGGTAATGTTATATTTTCTATACCAATATAGTAGTATATAGAATCTTTTCATTTATAGTTTAATACATGATATAGGTGGATTCATATATATATATAGCCGTTTATAAATCCATTATTATTACTATTGTATATATTTATTTAAATTCATTATTTTAATAATATTATTTAATTTTCATATATGTGAAATTAATTTAAATTACTATAATTAAATATGATTAGAAAAAACACGATATATAAAATAGATTTTATACACAGTAGGGAAATCTTAATCTGATTAAGTATAAACATCTAGATTATCTTCGTATTCACACACACACTCATGGTTGCAGTTAAAACGCAAAACTAAACGTATATATTTATATATTATAAAGAAAAATTACTATATATTATAAAGAAAAATTCAATGATTGTCCGCTTGATCGCATAGGACTCTAAAATGTGTTGTTTATTTAATATGTGCTGACATTCATAGACCTTTTTTTTTTAAACAAACCCAAAGGTTGACAAACAAATCTTAGTTTTCATGGAAGTTTATTTATTTATTCTGTCGTATTATTTTGAAAGCTTTGATTGCATAATAATGAGATTATTTGTATTGCGGAATCTTTAAAGACACATATTGTGTGTTGATATAGAGGATTGTTTAACATTTTTATTAATGTCATAATATACATAATAATATATATATAGAATTGAAATATTTCAAATTGCTATCATTTAAAACAAAACAGAAAACATATATTCTATATATGTGTATACTTTTTTATGACGTTTGAATAATATTATACCTATATATATATATATATATCAATTACGATGACTGGGAGCTGACAGACATATTCACATTTTTGTATCTATATCTATATTAGTTGTTATAATATAGATGTTTATACCTTAAAGAATATATATATATAGTTTATATAAAATATAAAATCATTTCCTTATTTTGTTGCAAATGTCTTTATATATATTTTGTATGGAAGGTATATTAAAAAAAAAATACGCAAATCATTTCATTTTGTATATATATATATCTTTTATATTATATAGGGTTATTTTTAAACAATATAATTTTATACCTTCTATTTTTTGTTATAGATATTTTTTATATATGTACGTTATTTAAGTATAGGTATGTTTTATAAATAGTTTATGGATAGTGTTTAATTTAAAAATAACTTTTAATATAAAAATAAAATGATAGCTATACTATAAAGATTTATTTATAGAGTTTTTTTTTATATATATACTTCTTTTTATTTTATATTAATGTTATGTTAAACTATTAAAATCCTTATATGAAATGTTTTTTGCGAACAATTTCAAAATTACATAAAAAAAATAAGATAAATTTGTATTATCCATATTTATATACGTTCTCATTACGCAGGAAATGATTTCAGTTCTTAACTAAAACATTTTAAAACAAATTAGTAATAAAAATTACTTTGATAAAGATGATGATGATGATTCGCGCGAATCGTATATATTTTATTGATTTCTATATTCTATAAACATTGCCTTGCTTTTTCCATTTACAATATATAAATTATTGTACATATATAGGTATATGTAAAGTAAATTACAAGAAACCCAATATATGTTCATATCTTTGAATTTGTCATAAATAAAAAGTATATATTCACAAACTTTTTATTTATGTTTTTTATTTTTATATGGTAGTTACTTTTCTTGTAACATGATGATGATGCTGATGTATAAAAGAAAGATATATATAGGCATCATATTATTATCTTTTGATGCTTATATGTTGTTATACATATATTTTTATGTCGTTTATACATATTCGATTGAATATATTACGATTTTTATGAATATATACAAGTACTATTATATAACGATATATAACCATCCCACGAGGCAAGGGTACATATAATATAATATATGGAAAAGAACATAAAAATCATTTTCTTTTATAAATTATCTCTACTAAATGCGTATATATAAATAATAATAAATTTGAATAATGTTGTTTTTTTTTTGTATTATATTTATGCAATAATAGAGCCAAGAGGGTTTTTTTTTGTACCATTTGATTTATCTCATATATAGAAAAACTTTATTTTAATTATCCAATGAATGTATTTTAAATACATTTTACTATATCCATCCATATCCATATAGATTCTTCCATAAAGAATAAAAGCTAAAAGAATATTTAAAATATATATAATATGATTTTTATTTATTGCAATTAATATCTTTAAAAATTGAATATAGTTACATAAGATGGAAAGTTATATACAAGATGAATTTAACTCAAAATTTATTGATATATAAACAAATAAATACATAATAATTAAATTTTGTTCTAATTTGTATTTCAAATAATTTTTCTTTTAAACTTATCAATCAATTTGTGAAAGTAGTGTATAACAAAAAAACCAATAATTTCATCTACTCTGTGAGTGCATATCAGTGCGATATAAATAAATATACAAAATTCTATGTATAATATCAAATCTATATATTTGTGTATATATCGGTAAAAGTTTGTTTATATATAAACATATTTATAAGGAAATGCATATAAAATATAAATAATTTATAGTATCTATATCTAACTATATTTTGTACTTGTATATATAATCGAATAGAAAATATAGTACACAATTGCAAATTGTTATTAGATAAAGTTTTTATTTTTTTAAATCGAAACTTTAATTGCATTATCTATATATGTATAAAAACTAAAACTAAAACTTCCATAAAACTATATATTATATATATACTTCTATATATTATATATATATACATTATTATTAAAGTTAATTTAATTTAATTTATTGTAAAATGATATACTTATTTTTTCCCTAAATATATAGTTATACAAAAATAAAAACATTTGCTGTGTGGTTATATATTGTAACATGTTTGTATCTTATTTATTGATTTTCTTTTATATATATAATATATAAAATTTATTTTGATTCGTTATTTTCGGATTTAAAAGTTTTTTTTTTATGTAACATAGATATAGAAATATTCTTATAATATATATATATATATAAAATAAAATATATTTAATATTTATATGCGTGCATATTTTATGCAATTTCAAAATGCTGTGAAAGGAATCAGGACTAGAATTCAAAGAAAATTAAAATATGTATTATATAAATAACAATTGCGTTATATAGAATTAAGATGGAAGAATGAAAATATAATCTATATGATCTTTATGATGTATATATAATATAAATTCCGAAATACAATTTTAAATGTATATTCATATATATGAAATCTTTAAAACATTTTATACATAACATGACAAACATTTACATACATTCTGCATGTACATTCAATAAATATCTATACGAAAGTATATTTTTAACACCATATCAAATATAGAGCGCATATATAAAACAGATTATATACGACATACCTTTGAAGAAATTATATACCTTTTGAAGAAAATACGTATATAGAGATAAATAGAAATACAATTTTAAATTTCAACTGAACCTGAAATTTTTTAGTCAAAATGATTTTATATATGTATACAAAGATACGAATATAAGAAAAAAAAATAATAAATAAATAGAAATTCACATTCAAAATACAAATACAAAGAACTAAAATAAAAGAAATAAAAAAAAATTCTAAAAAAAAAAAAGATGGAAAATGGAAAATCATTCATTTTGATTCATTTTATAATAGAAATTCTCTTCTCATGTGATATTATATTGTATATATAGGTATATTATTTGTATATTTAAATATTAACTTTTGATTATATTTATATTTAGGTTATATATATATATGGTAAAGATTTTTTTTTTATACCATACATTTACATTTATATGGTAGACTTTATGCAGACTCAAGATATAATCGCACAGTATATATACTAACAACGATATGTATATATAATATAAATAAATAACCATAAATAAAAGTTGAAAATAAAAAAAAAATATTTCCATATATATACGAAACGAAAAAAATGCGAGAATATGTGCAATTTTACAAACAAATAGAAAAATATTTTCTTTTTTTTTTGTTTCGTTGATATATTTAAAAATATATTATACATTTGTGCGGTGTTCCCAACATATGCATATATATCTTATAATATATATACAAATGAAAGAGGAGTTTTCATTTAAAAATATTTATTGCATTGTATTATTGCATTATTCAGGAAATTATATATATATATATATATATATATATAGAAATTGGAATTCATTATATTAAGAATTGATAAATTAAAAATTATATATTGAATATTTTGTTTATATATAATAGTTTGGTTTAATTTATCACATTTTTTATAATACAATTTTCACAATATTAAATTATAATATAATATAATGTTATTCGATTAATGAACCATATATACCTACCTTTAGATATTATGTATTATATAGTATCATAGTATATAGTATTGAATGTGTTTGAAAGTTATATAATAAATTATATTCAATTTTCATTCATTCAAAAGAAAATCATTATAAAAACATTTTTTTTTTATGATAAACATAAAATGGTAAAACACGTAAATGAAATTATAATATAAATACAATATATCAAAGTTTTTTTTAATGCTATATGTATATATATATATATATAATTCGTTTTCGTTCATTCAACATATTATACGATGGGTTAGAAAAAAGGATATGTATAATAGATTTGATATAAGATCCTTATAATATATATATAAACACGGTTATAAGTTTATGTTGGATTGCGTGTTATTGGTATATAGTTTATTTTACATTTATTTTTTTTGTTATATAAAAGAAATAAAAAGAATTTGTAGGATTTGTTCGATTTTGATTATCATTAATTATTTTTCCTATAATAAATATATATTTATTATAAATTGTGCCTATATATGCGATTATCACTAATGGGTTTTTGAACACATATTGTGTTTGTATATAAATATAAATAGAGATAAATATTTCTATAATTCAAAATATTTTTAAAATATATTAATGGTGGAATCTCAATTTAAATATAGATATAATAATAGTATATATAGTGTAGTTGTGATTCATCAATTTATTTAGTTTATTGGATGAATATATCTATGTGAAATATATCGAATCGATTATAAATATTTTGAATATTAAAAACGTTCATTTAAGATTAAGATTAAATTAAATAATAATATTTATTTGATAACTTTATAACGTATTTATATTATAAAATTCTTTTTAAGCTCTATATCAATCATAAAGCTCTTTTAAAAATAGATAGATTTTTTTTTGTTTTCATTTCTAATCCATTATTTATATAGCTATTATAAGCGAATTTTTGGGAAAATTAAATCAAATCAATTACATTTATAAAAATATAGGGTTCACTTGATAAACGGATCTGAATGGCTATAGCATCGATCCTCTATGAATCGCCGCCATTGTATGGTATACGTTAGAAGAATCGATCATGAAGCCCTATACACATTTCTTTTATAGAAAGGACATGAATATTTATTGAATTCATATGCGAGTATAAATCAATCGGTGAAATATTATGTAAAAACTTCTTCTTTTTTTTTTTTTTTTAAATATATAGCAAGTATATTATATATAAATCTTATCTGATAATGTGTTTACTGTGTATGTTAATACGATAAAAATAGTTTATAATTATATGGATATGCATGCATTATTGCTTCTGTTATATTGTATATATGGTATCATCACGTATAAATATATATATATATACAAACATGTATATTCTCGCGAAATAAAACCTGTCCAAGTGAAATTGTCCGTATATATATGGAATGGATAACTTATAGTATATTTATTTATAAAAAAAAAAACTATAACCAAACAGAATAAATAAATGTATATACTAAAAAAAATGCATTGAAACTGCAAGTTGTATATCGTATCTATATTCTATGAGTATTACGGATATAAATTTATACATACACGGAAGATACTCAAATAGAAAAATGGTTTATATTTTATATATTTGTTATATATTTATTTAGGAAGCATTTTATATGAATATGTATGTATATTTATAAAATAACTATATATATAGAAGAATGAGTATTTTCGTTGTTGGGTTCTGTATATATATATATATTGTATCCATCGTATACATTATTTTTATTTTTCATTTGGCTTGTTGGTTACACATTCAAAAACACGCCAACAATATGTATTTATATTAAAATAAATATATAAAAAAAAAAAAAATCAAGTTTATTTTTATTCCTCCTATTGCAAACATATTATAGAATTGGTGTACGTATATAGAATCGCATCCAAACACCATATATATATATATAATAAAAACATGAAAATGATAAGTATTAAATTTATATTATTTATATGGAATATGTAACACTATATATATATATAGTATATGTGACATCGATACATATGTAAATAATAATGTTTATATAAGCAATGACTGTCCTAACAAAGGTTATATTGGTATAAAAAATCCTGTAAGCATTCTTTTACGTTTGTAACGAACCATAGCTTAGATAACTTTTATTCTTTATTGAATAATAGACCTACTATAGTGGGTAGGATAGAAAATCTTTAAACAACCCAGTTTATTCAAATTGTTGATGTGGTAATGAATATGAAAAACTATGCAAAATTAATCTGAATCCATCAGATTGTTGTTTAGAATCGGATCTGTGTATATAAAGTATCATCATATAGAAATGATATACAGTGTGTTTTTTGTTTGTTATGTTGTGTAAATATACAGATAATATATTTATATATATACAACAAGCAAAACCTTGTCATTGAAATGAAATGAAAATATATCACAAATCGAAATGCGAATGACAAAACCAAAAAAAAATAAAATTATAGACCATTTCGGTTTCGTATAACATAACAACAACGACAATATTAATATATTATAATAATATAGGAAAAAAACTAACAAGAATTTGTATTTATTTATTTGTTTAGGAGTATCACATATACAAAATGTTTCTTCATTAATGGCGTATATATATATGTATATGTTAGTTGATGTTTCGGTATACGTTTACGAAAAATAATTTCAAATTTTCATAAAATAAGCGAGTTTTGTCTAGGGAAATCAGGGTAAACATAATTATTACGACTATATATAAAAATTAATTCTAACATATATTTTGGAATATATTTCTTACATAGAGAGTATTGAATTTCTGATATCTGAATAAAGATATATATTCTTTACCATTCGGTGGCGTACCGAATATTAGCAAAAAGAAACACTTTTTTATATTGCGTTCAAACAAATCTAAATATATTATTATTCACGACACCAATATAACAACAAAACAAATAAATTTGTAAATATATATAAGAATAAAATTTTACTTTGAATTTCTATTTCATATACTATAATAATTTGGCAAATTCTTCATCGCGAAACACAACTTTCACAACGCGTATGGTATATCCAACATTACATAATATAATAATTCTATGTATTGTATATATAAATACATAAACATCCTATTTTAATTTATGTATCCTGTATATATATATTTACAAACAAATATATAAATTTCATATATGTAAAATTGTATATTCACATGTATTCTTTATGTTATATACTATTTATATGCAGTTGATGACGTATAAAGTTTTTTCTGTTGTTCTATTCTGTATAATGGCATTATTATATAATATACCCCCATTCATATATAAATAAATATTGGAATAGAAGCATATATTTATTAAAATGGTCAAGCCATTTATCTTAATAGAAATAAAATATATATAAGCAAAACAAAAAATTAAAATAATGATAATAATAAAAAGCTCCATCAAACACACAAATGCAATTTATGAACATTTTATAAATTGTAAGTTGTATATATTATTCGTATTATTTTTGTATATATCGAATTGACATTATTACAATAATAAGTGGTGTGTGTATATTATACGATAAATAATGATATATAAAAAAAAATATAAGAATTGGTAGGTTTTTAGTTGATCTGTGGTGATGTGTGTGGTGATGATATGATTGAATATTGTTAGAAATTTATATATATTAATATCAATTCGATATATACCTACATAGTAGATACAAAGTTAAAGGAAAAGGACTTATTTTCAAATATAAATGTAAACCTTCCGATTAAGGTATTTATAATATCACAAAATCTCCTTTATTTGGTAATCGCATATACATTTAAAATGTATGTATTGATAAAATAGACTCGTGATTGCCAATCTAATCTCTTTTTAAATAAGTATAAATACTTTATTTTTATTTGAAAAGCGCAAATACTTCTTAATTCTCACATGATTGATTGTCAAAAATCCGATTATAATCGGATTGATTAATTACCATTTTCCTATTTAAATTATTCGATTTTCCGATTATGCTTGTAATAGAAATGTTAAAAAAAATAAAACAAAATCAACTAACAATTAAATGACAATTTAAACTATAACTATATTTATTTATACTAATACCAAAAAGACAATATATAATTGTATATTTACTTAATAATTAAATTATATATTATTATTAATTATTATATATATATATATATATATATAGAAATTTCATTACTATATATATATATAAATAAGAATTATTTGATATAAATTAATTTTGATAAATATTTATATTTGTATAGTGACTTAACATATTATTAATAAAAATAGAGTACATATGCGAAATGGTTCAATTATTGTAACCGAATGATATACAATTGAAATATTATTATAATCATGTGATATTGTTATTAAATGTTTTATATACATATATTAACAACGCTTATATTATTATAGTTATATAGAGAAATATAATAGAATATAGTTATTTATTTATTTAATGAATATGCAATTGTTTTAACATATAAATTTATTCGTATATAGTTTAATATAGAATAGCATATTCATATTCACATTCCAGGGGATTTTGTCAAATTGTACATAGAAAGTTCATGTAAAAGTTACAGCAAAAGGATATATATAATTTATCTTTTCATATATAAAAAATTAGGCAAACACATTTTGCGCTATATCAGGTATATATTTTGAAACAGAGTCTTTTAATTTACGATTTCAATTGGCAGCCTCGTAAAATTATAGTTTAATAATATCATTCGTATTTACTTTATTTTGCAGGAACAATTTTTTGGATTATATTATTTATTTATAATATAATTTTCGAATATGATCACCTTAACCCCGCATTTACATAGCATTTACATAACAAACAAACATATATATATATATATATTGAATAGTTATATATACATATGTGTATAAAAACATATATGTAAATTATGTACAAAATTTCCATTCATATATAATTTAAGAAGATTTGTTTATATAAGCAAGTCACGTTGTTTTAAAGATGATTCAATGTTTTTATTAATTCAAACACAGAATTCACATTGTTTGTAATAAATGTATATACACATGTTTTCGTATATACGCTCTTGCACACACAAAAAATAATAACTAATTTGAAATTTCGCTTATATACTAATATTAAAAATAGTCGTCGTATAACTAACTATAAATATTTCGCATTCATACATTTAATTTTAATTGCATTATTCATCGTATGTTTTGTGTATATATAAATAATATACATATATATATTTGGTTTTGTATACACAATCTGATGTATTTATATATAGAAATACAATGAGTAATTATTTTATAGTTTACAAAAATAAAAAGAAAACAGAAATTAGATAAAATTATTGTTTATATATAATTGTTTTCATTTTCGATACATTGATTTTTTTTTTTAATCAATAAAAATCAAATATATATAATGTTTCACGCATTCACAGATTTTATATAAAAAATAATTAGAATTTATGTGAGTTATATCCTCTATCAATAACGAATGTGAATACTTTTTGCGATAAATTAATTATTTATATTATAGAAAAAAAAAAGTAAAATAATAAAATACTTTCTTTGTATATGCGTTTCTTAATTCACCTTTAATTATATTCTCTATATATGCACATTGTACGTTGTAATTTAAGTTATATTTATAAATCCTATCTTTGTATAAACATTAATCCGCGTATTGAAAAATTGTAATTTGGGGCATTTATAATTATTACAATCAGACTATGAATAATTAATATTTTAATATGTTTTATCTCCGTGCATAAATGATAGGATACAAATGAAATAATAATAATCGCAGAATTTCCGGTAATAAAAAAAACCATTAATCCAGTCTTTAAAACATTTATTCATTCTACACCTATAGAATGTAAATGCAACAAATATCATTTCAGAATAAATAAATCATAGAGAAATTATATTCATAACATTTTCATGGTAATATCTATAATTCTTCCTTCCTCCTTTTCTCGAATCGAATTTTATTACATATTGAGAAAGAACTTATAATATTTATTCAAATCTACCTGTATTTCAACCGATTAAACAGAATGTTTCTACCCTAGCTATAAAACCGCACCGCATCGTTAAAGAAGAAAATAATATTTAATGGGGTTTGATAATCATAAATAGAAAACCAATATATAAAATTATTCTTCGTAAATTAAAAAAATGATATCATTCTGAAATCTGCTATATATGCAAATGAACTTATAATTTATTGAATAAATACAATAGAAATTAACAATAAAAATCAATTTTAATGGATTTCCGATTTTTTTCTAATGTTTATTATGGATTTCTTTGATATAGACACATATACATCTCTATACATCTATAACATAATGGTATAATTATTAGTTTATCAATTCATTTTAGAATACATAATATAGATTTAACTATGATTTCGTGACACAAAAAAATAATTAAATAAATATATTATATATAAATAATAGAAAAATAAAATAAAAATAAAATATTGTATATATCAAAGTTGTGTATTTATTTGTATTTTGTAATAATATCATTTGCACACGGCAACGTAATAATATATACTAATGTGTTTATAAAAATTCTATTCTATACTATAATTGATTGAATAATAAAATCTGTATGTAAAATATTAAAACAAATATTTATTCTAAAAGAGAACGGCATATATATGAATACCTAAATGACGATAAATGATATATTATATTCGGATATTTCTATATTCTATATTCGTGCATGAATGTCGATTAATATATAAATGCACGAATATAGACGTTAGACAATAATAAAGTGATTTTAATTATAATTAACAATAATGGTCAATTATACAATTAAAATTCTAATTCCAACCCTTTAATCGTGAAAGAAATTCATGAAAAACATTCATAAACGGTATAAAAGGAAAGATATTTATTTATGCGATCCCACCCCGAAAGAACTATACCAAAATAGATAATAGATATAAATATAGAATTATAATCAAATAAAATTGTCAAATAAGGAGAAAACACACCACGATATTATATAGATAAAAATACCTGTTGAATATTATCAATTCAATTCCAATCCAGGTTTATAAAATTTTGCAAATATATAAAATGTAATAACATTATGATCACATATAATATAACTTTTTGGTATATATATATATAGAAATGGCCATTTAATATATATATATATATATATATATATATAATATTTGAATTTTAATAATCTTTTTATTGTATTTAACATTTTTTGGACCATTTCCAATAAAACAAAAAAAAAAAAACAAACATATAAAAGTGATCCAATATCCAAATTTTAAATGGACATTATCCCATATTTACCATTTTACATATATATTTAATTTTAAGTCACATAAAATTATTATACCTGTATTTATTTTTTTTTAATCTTTTCATAATTAAATTTTCAATTTTCAATTACCAAATAAAATATTTCGTTTTTGTTTTATATAATATATTATTTTGTATGTCTAATTATTAAAAAGGTTTTTAGTTAATTATATGTTTTCTGGGTGTGCGTTCACTTTTGGGGAACTTTTTTGGACAAATGCGACAGATGAAATTAAACAATATAAAATTATTTGACAGAAAAAAACCATACAGTTTATTTAAAAAAAAAAAAAAACTTTATTTTTTATAAAATATATTCATTTGGTTAGAAAATGTTATTTTGTATATTAATAATAAATAATATAGCGTAAAGGATACATGCAACCCAAATTAAAATTATTTTATTATATACAAATAATTTAATACACACGCATATAATGAGGTTGGTCGCAAAAATTCATTTATTTTATTTAATTTTATTTTATTTATGTTACAAAATATGCGGATTGAAGAATATATAAATATACTGTTCTCTGTTCATGTTTGGAAGTAGTCAATTAACTGAGCAATATAGGCAAAATAGCAAAATAACATAACCATATATATGTTTAACTGGAATTTCATTATTGAACCATTTTTTTTCTTTTGGTTATTTGGTTCACAAACAAACAATTTCACATGAAAAATAAAACAATTCGTAAATAAATATAAACACAATATATATTCTAAATTAAAGCATTTTTTTTATTTACTTTACTATACCTATCGATACCTTAAAACACTATATATATATTTGGATTACATCCAAATATCATCCATCGTCAATGCAGTCGTTACTTCGTATAGATATAATTTTTGTAGGGCAAGACATAATATTACTCGAAAAAAAGAACATATATAGCCATATACATATGGAATTGAAAATATTTATTACTATCTTTTCCTTCCACTATATTTGTTGTATGACAACAATACACATTAATATGGAAGAAATGTGTGATAAAAAAAACAACTCATTGTTATCTATATACAGAAACTCCCAGAATCACACCTGGAAAATCATGACCCATTCTTATATAACAATCAGAACATTCGATTATTGATTTTAAAACTTATTTTTAAAATGAAAAACAATAATAGAATATCATGATTTTTTCAAATAAAAGAAACTTTTTTTTATATATATATAATTTATTTTCTAAAAGTTATATACTTCGAATGTGTTGAATACTTTTAAAGTTTTGTACGTTTGTTATATATATATATACGTGTATGTATATACTTATATTGTCTATGAATTTGTGAAGTAAATTTTATAAGGATATAATGAAATTGCTAACTTGCCAAATAATTTACAAACGTCTGCACTTTCTATATATATATTTTCTTTTGCACGTGACAATATGATTTACTATAAATATATATAAAATATAGTCGCTATATATAAATCTGCCGTAATAATAAATAAGACGAAATATATATAAACATTTATCATATATTATCCTATATATATATATATAGACCGCTAATTGAATATCTACATCTACATAATATGAAATAAGGACATTTTATTCATTCTACTTCAATAGAATCATTGCGCAGAGTTCATTGGCATAAAATAAAATACAGAACATTTTAATTTGAAATTGAATATTATGAAAACATATTTGAAAATATTTTGAATTCTGCAAAATAATCCCGTTGCAAATGAGTTTAATATATAATATAGATTTCAATTGAGCAAATGGAAAATTCGCCGGAACGGAACCATGCGAATCCTGCGGAATTGATTACATACATTTAAACGTTCAATATTCATTCATATACAAAAAAACAAACTGTATTGCATTTCAAATACACACGGTATTGTAAAATTATATATAAAGAATATAATTCTCAACAACATGATGTATTACACTATAATAATATTAACACAGCATTTCAAAATATGCTTAGCTGTATACTACTATATATATGCACATATATCCCATAAGTGATAATCGATATATTAATATAAGAAAAAAATATGCAAACAAGTGCTATTATTTTTTTTTTTTAAATACGTAAACTCATTATTAGTAACTAAAAAAAAACAATAACAACTATTTATAAAAAAATAAAATAAAATGCAATATAATACGATTTATAATTTATAAGTGAAAATTACAATTGAAAAACTTCGACTCCATCAAACATTTATGTGTGTATATATAAAACGTTTTTATACATGTAATTTTTTCCATATATATACGCTCTCAATATCAATAAATAAATATTGATTTAATTCTTATATATTATGTACATAAAAAAAAAAATTCCTTATCACAAAAAAAAAACAATATATAAAATGCGTGAATGAATATTGCAAATGTAAAACAAAAGAAAACAATTTTTTTTTTTCCTATTCTATATTCTGTTTAATATGATAAATGATTTTCATTTTGAAATGTACAACATATATATCGTATATATAATATATACGTATATTTTATTGTGATTGATTTGAAACAATAAATAATATAAACGTCTATTATTTTATATAAACTCCTTTATTGCCATATGTAGACATTGTGAACGTATAATACATATGATATATATAGATATATTGATGCACAAGCAAACACGTACTCGAATATATAGTATATATAACTTTTATCATATATAGGTATTATTATTGTCTATTCAAAGAAAATTTTATCGCAAGCTTTGAAACGATTATGAAGAAAATGTTCAGACAGAATTTAAAATTATTTGTCATTTTATATAAATGTATATACTTCAGAGAAATACACTTTTGATATATATGTATATTTATATAAATGAAAAAAGAAAGTTTTATGGTTATATATATCACAGAATATATTACATATATCTATATATGGATTGATACATTATCATATCGCAAAGGTATATATATATATATATAAACCTATTTTGTATATCTTTAGAGGGTTTATGAATATTAATCTATATATATATATTTATTTATATTTAATCAATCATATATAGATACAAATAAATTGATATACATTTTAGTATCTATGTATATATATAGAGAGACATATGGTGAAGAAAAGTAATTAATAATAAAATATATAATTTTATAGATATGTCATTTAACGATTGTCAAATTTTATAAATATACCTTTTCCAGCTATATATTTAGATAGAACATATTAATTAATTGTAAAATATGGGGTATCGTCAATTAAACCATTTTCAAACGTTTTTTTTTATTAATGTATTTATTTTTATTCAAATTTTGTATGTCCCCATTTCAAGGCATTCAAATTCATATAATAAAACGATTGTCAACTATAATTTTCAAATTATATTTTTGAGTGAAAAGAATTATAAATTAAACATATATTAAAAAAAAAAAAATTAATGGAAAGTTGAAAATACTATATAATTTAATTATAAACTTTGATAAAATTAAATTCAAATTTTCCATCACCTCATAATTCTTTTGTGTACTTGTCGGGTAGAAAAGTAGAATATATATATATAGGTAGAAATTGTTATACAATTCAAAATGATATATTTATATATACAATTCTATAATTGTCAAGAAAACGACATGCAAATTACAATAATTATAATATCCATTTACAAGTAAAACATGTGTTAATGAATTTATTATAAATAAATTTACCTTAAGAAATCATTTCACCATATATACATATATAATTATATTTAATTTTATATAAATTGCATAGTATATATTATATATAATAAAGTAAAAATATATATAGAATAACATATATGAATAAAATTAAATTATGTGTATATTATATTTAAAAAATAAATCAATGTTTTATATAACACAATTTAATTTACATGTATACCATTTAAAATAAACATATAATAATAATAATAATAATAATGTACATGCATGCCATTTTACCCAAAACGTTCTGATATTTTTTAACATTATTTTTTACTGTTTTATGAATAAAAATTATTTTTTATTCATCATATAAAAGTGCTAATAAAATAAAAGTTTGAATAAAACAATATAAGAGCACTGTTTAAAAGATTCTCGGAGTTAAAATCATCCCCCATATTTCATATATTTAGTATATATTTTTCACATCGAATACATATTTAGTTTACCTTTATATATATGCATTATATAATATTTGTAGAGCAAACATCATTAAAATGAAACGCTGAAGTATATATTGGAGACATTTTATTTAGGGTTGAATTTTAAATATACATATATCGCGAACGTTATATATAGCTTTCAAAATAAATTTTTTCTGTAAAAATATGAATTGTTGATATACCATTATTTTCTTTTCCGGATTTTTTTTTCTAAATATATGTTTCATCCGTCATCTATTAAAGTAAATATATGTGATGTAAATAAAAAATAATACATGTACTTTAACATACACATACATATATTTTACAATTAAAAATATAAGCGCCATTAAAAAGAAAATTGTTTAACATTTTTCATTGCTTTATTATATATGTATAGTATATAGAGTATTTTTTACATTGTAAATAAGTACACAAAATAAACATTATCAATGGCGAGCAGGTCCTTTATATAACGAACGTGCGGCAATCGAACAAAAATTATTTTAAAATGACAATGCGATATCTTAAGAAGAATGACGATATGGTTTAATTTGTTGAACAAACCTTTTTCCGGAGGATACATATTCGGATATACGTTCGTTAAAACAAATCGTTGATCTCGAGTTTTTGATGTGTAAATGAATACGAAAATGTAACGCTGGATTAATTAGAAACGTCGGGTCTGATTATCATATTGTATATGACCAAATATATATAGAGAAATACTATGTCTTCTAGTATGAATAAATATTTGTATTTCGTTCGTTCTTTCAATCAAGGAAAATTTTTTATAGGAATTTTTTAACAATTGAAAAACAATGAAATAAAATAAACTTTATATAATAGTGCAATGTTATTTTATTGCTATCATGTAATATCGCTAACGAAAGGGATATATAACATATATATATTCTGTGTGTAATCTTATAGTTTTTAAACACTTTAATAAAACAATTTAAAATATTTATAATATAAGTAAATACATTTATGTGGGAAATTCCATCTCTATATTTTCTACATAGAAGAATGTTTTTTTTTTGAAAAAATATAAGGAAAAAATTCCACAAATCCACACCAAAAAATAAACTTTGCAATGGGATTTTTCTCAAATGCTTCCATAATTCCATAATTTTTTTTACTTATATGATATACAATGATATTTTTAAAATACCTCAACCGGCAAACGGTTATTCAAAAGTTATATACAAAATATATTTTTCAATATATGAAAATTCCATCATATAGTCATAAATAATTATTATCGTAGAAAAAATTGCTGATATTAAAAGGAGGATATTCAAATAAAATGAATAAATGGTTATAGGTATATACAATATGAATTTATGATGACTATATATTTTATTATATAGTTTTCATTTACAATTGCATTTCTATATAAATATATATATATGCCTACATGCCTTCATATTTTAATTGGAAATAAAATCAATTTATATAATTTGTAAAATAGCAAAAAAAAAAATAAAATAAATATTGATTAAAATTTTCCAATCGAATAACAATTAAAATTAAAATATTGTATATAATTCAATATAATATATATATATATATATATAAACAGACCAATAAATGTTTTTAAATAATATTGATATGATCTATATATCGTATATATAGATACTATAAATAAATATACTTTATATTTTATATGCGGTGATGGTGAAATTTAACATAACATTTTATTTTTAAATCGTATATATATTATATGAAATCGTTTCACAATAATAAAATGTATTCTATATATTGAAATTCAAAGAATTATATATAGAGAACACTCCCAATCCCAATTAAATGTACAATTCAAATATGATTATATATGGTTTCATTGAATTTTCATATTATATATATATATGGAAATATTGGAGAAAAATCAATCGACTAGTGAAATGTAATAAAGCACATCAATTTTATGCGATTAACATTGATTTTTATATTTTTACTTCAGGCTTATTTGTTAAGGACGATAAGGAGATAAAGGGGAAACAAAAAAAATAGACTTATAACACAATTGTTATACACGTTTAACCGCAATATACGTTTAACCGCAATAAGGGAAAAGAGTCACTGCGATGAATAATAATTATGCAATAATAAATAATCGGATTTTTATTAGGATAATCTATAATTGAATCAATTTGTATATTATAGAGCAAATAGGAAAAATAAAAATTCTAATATAAACCAATAAAGGAATAATAATAATAATACGTTTAACATTTTAATAACATATTAATCAATCAATCATTAATATACATATATACAAATACACGGATAAAAATACAATATTTTATTGAATGTAAATTTACTAACCGATATAATGATAATGATTTCATTTCGTTAATTGATATAATATATAGGAAAAACTATAGATTATATATTATATAGTTATATATTTATAGCAAAAAACTATATATATTATAGTTCGATAGACGATTTACATATATATATATAGGTATTGAATATATACACCGACAGTGTGTGCTATATACAGGAAAATAATAATTGTAATTAATTTTTAATTATAAACACATTGCAGACGGACGAGTCAGAAAAACATTTTTTTATTTTTATTTGTATATCTATTATATAAACTAAACATATATTATTATTATTATTAAATAGTATAATTTTTCTTCCTTTATATACACATCTTGAATGAATATATTTATATATGCATATATGTTAAATGAATCACATAAAATACGTCTATTTGAAAATAAAAGTAATATATCAATTATTGTTTATTTTAAGTAAATATTGTAAAAAAAATAAAATAAAATAAACAGTGTGATCTATCTATATATGTGCGTATTATCAAGTGACCCATATAAAGGGACTAAAACAGATAATTTTCATATGCATTCATCTATAAACGGTTTGAAACAAATTTGGTATAGAATTTAAAGTTTTATTACCCATTCAGAAATATAACTGGTTTAATTGAATAGCTTAAGAATATATTTCTATATGGCTTTGTAGAAGTTTTACCTAATGTATATATGATGTTTCTATTATTCTATTATATTGAAATAGTTTTGTAAAATTATCACAGAATCCGTTAAAACCTATACAAACCTATTAGCATTGAATTGAATTTATTGTCTTTCATTTTACAAAAAAATTCTAAAAGAGAGCATTACAGAATTAAGTTTTCAATCAATAGAACATATTTTTCATTGAAATGTAGAAAATCTTTTGGAAAGAAAACTTTAGAAAATGATGTTTAGCAAAGAAAATAAAAATCATTTACCCTGTATATGATTACATAGAATATTTAAAGAAAAAATAAAAGTCAGTTCAGTCAGTTTTAAAAACAGTTTATGTGTATATAGTATAGGATTTTTTTTGCTGTATTATTGTCTACCTCTATATATATATATATATATATGTTAAGTTTATATATATTGTATTTGTTCACGTGAATTCTGTTCTGTGCGGGTGGAAAATCTATTTTATATGTATGATATGTATTCTTTTTATATAATATTATATACATAATAAACATTTAATTATTCTTTATTTGATTTTTACTTAAACAAGTATTATGTTTTATGTATATACAAACATATATATATTTATATATATATAAATATGTATAGTGTAAGTAAATACATGATGATTAATTTATAGTTTATTCGCAGAGTATATATTTTGGTTGCATTTATATACGTATCATATATATGATTAATGAATAAATTTTATTATTAATGTGTATGTCGAAAAATATTATACATATTATATATATATATATAGCCATATATAGAAGTTAGTAGATTTATATACTTTTGTTTATAATTTATTACCCATTACCCTTGATATAAATTATATATATTTGGTTCATTCATTTACATATATATATATATATACACACGCAGAAACCCATTTAGATATCATCAACTCAATATATATGTATATAGGAAAAAGGATTACAAAAGAAGGATATAAAATGTAGAATGTAGATAAGTTTAAAATTATAAATATTAATATAGAGGATAATAAATATTACTCTTAATCTTTATAAAATTGTTTATATATGGAATATATATATATATATATATATATATAGGTTATGACATATAAAATAAAACGTCTTTACCTGCTATTATATACATAAGCTTGATATTTTTTTAATATGTAGGTTATAAAAGTCGATCAAAGCATTAAACTTTATATTAATTTCTATATGAAATATGAAAATATTACAAAAAAAAAAAATATTAAAATAAGAATATATAATTGGACTATTGGATTTTTTTAGTTATAAAACATAAGATTAAACGTTGTTTTTACCTGATTGACCTGCTGATTGTCGAAATAAGAATTTTACTATTATAATTACTATGTAATGGAACCGAATTGCCTTCGAACTCGAGCCAACTAAACTCGCAAAGCATTGTTTCTTTTTTAATAATATAGTAATTGTTTCACTCAGTTTCAGTATGGTTTTTTTTGTAAATTCTATTTTAAAAATATGTATAGCAAAAATGATTTATAATTATTTATTAATCATCAAATTTGTATTTTTATACCCATTACTTTTATTTAACACTTACATATATTTGATTACATATATATTAAATGCGCGTATATAAAATATAAATTTTGCATATATGATGAAAAATATTTGCAATTGAAATAAATAAATGCTCATATTACGTTATTTATATCAGATTTCGCACATATTTAGTATTTTATAAATATTTAACATTTAATTTAATTCATATGAATTGATAAATGTTTTTTTAGCAAACAAAATTGCATGATATTCTTTAAATAAATAATGACTGCGTATATATATATATGGGAATGCTTATCGATATATATATATATATATATACCATCATCAAATAGATGGAAAAGTTTTCGAGTTTAATAGATAGAAAAATAAAATTGGATTTAAACAAAAACCAATATCAAATGAATATAATATAATATAATTGAAAAACGAATGAATTCATGAAAAACATATTTTTTTGTCATTAAAATGTATATTATTATACATGCGAGTGTGAATTAAATGAATATATGTATGGATATAAATGTAAATATAATATATTATTTATATCTATCTCATTATATTTTATTGTTTCACATTATACATTTTATAACCTATATATACAATAATATATACTACATATATATAATATTAAACACCTCTATATATATATTTGTCATTTATACTATAAATTAATATAATAATATACTGCGTTAAATGTATCGTATATATATATCGAAATATTTTTATATATAGTAAATATAAATAATCTATATAATCATAATAAAAGTTAATGTTTTGTAAATCGCATTCAATTTATTATACATAAATACTAACTATATTATTGAAAATACATATATAAACCTAAATTAACATATATATATATATTATATATGCGAGTGAAAAAATTAACTTGGTGAATTACATTATAACTATTTATTCCAAGTAATTGGTTTTGTTTAATGCATGCCCATTTATATTGTGAATTGTTTATATACATATATATTTATAGAACAACCGATGAACAACATCAAATTACACTATATACTATACCTTTAAAATGGTTATAGTTTAGTTTAGGCTTCGTTGTATTATATTGCTTTTATTTAAGAGTAAATGCATCTTACTGAAAGTAGATAATATTGTTAATCAAAAGAATTAAATTATACTTTCATTCAAAATATATTAATAATAGAGGTATTAGATTACGTATATACATTTTCAAAATCATCATATTCAGCTATAATTCATATTTCGCAGAGATCACAAATTTCAAAAATATTTTAACAAATAAATAAGCTATCGTTGGTGTAATATAAAATTGTTATTTGCTAAAATATATAGACACATTACATTATTCTATTTATATCGGTTGATATATACAAAAACATATTATTTCATATATTTACGATCAATATTTATTGAAATTGACACCTTGTGATATGCATATATACCAAATTACATCGTCATGTATATATAGTCAGTCTATAAAGGTTATATAAATTTTAATTTGTTATGACTTTATATATGAGTATTATTATAATATATTATTTTATTCAATTTATCAACAAGTAATAAAAAAAATGTACTTTAATAAAATTTGTATAATAATTATATTATACAAAATACACACATCACAGAATAACATTTTATATATATATATATATATATATAAATAATATATATAGTGAATTTCGTTTACTAAATTATATTATGCTAATTTATATGTATAGTTGATATAGAAAAGGGTGTAAATATCATGAAAACTTATACTATACTATCATCATATAATCTATATCGAATCTATATAGTTTTTCAATATATAATATAGTGTGATTGTTTAAATTAAGTGATTATAATATTGTATTTATTATATATAGTCTATATATACCAAATATTGATTTTGAATGATATTTTATCTATATATACAAATCACTTAACCATTTAAATGTATTTTGTATATAGAACGTTAAAATTTTCACAATAAAAGGTGGGCTAAATCATTTTAAACACATTTTAATGAACCCCATATTAATGAATTTTAATTCCCATTTTAAACCTTGAATTTTGATCCTGTTTGATAAAAATACATATACCATATAGACAATTTCAATGAGATCAAATAAAATTCAACTATAAATTAATGATTTCTTATCATTAATATTGAATCAATTAGGGTTTTTCTTCATATAAAAATCATACTTATTTATACTTTTTATAAACCACAATCATCATATCACTACGGATATAATCTGTAAAACATTCAGTTTATATATATATTCTCTATATAAATGACAATAATAAATATTTATATACAAATCCATTTCATACACGCACAAAACAGTGTGTTGTATAAAAACCAAAAATATTACTACATGCCGGGATATTATATTTCGAACAATATTTTTAAAAATCAAAAATTATATATATATGGATACCGCTGATTATATATATATATGGGGTGGTGGTAACGACTGGTAAAGACAGCAGGACATTAACGTTTCGCTTTTTTTTTTGTATTTTATACATTTATTATTCAGTGTATTATACTATATATATATACATATATGAATAAAAGTAAAGTGAAAAAAAATGTATTACATTATTCTATTACAAAAATGTATCTGTTTGTTATATGGATATATATATATATATAACTAAATATAAAGAGGAAATGATATCTATGTATATATAAATAGGAATAATGAATATGTACAAACCATTATAATATACAAAATAACATTCCATGTTTTATTTTTTTACGTATATATATACACATAAGTTTGTATAACAACATAACCATATATAATATAATAACAAACAATATACATATTATTATGTATGTGTCCACATAATATATATATATATATATACAATATTTAGAAACATGAATATTTAATTTTGATTGTTGAATGTCATTTATTTTATACTCATCGGTTCGTTTAGTACACAAAAAAAAACACCAAGTAAAAAAGGCATATCATATATCCTTCATCCGCATATATATATATATATATATATATATATTTATACAGAAAAAATAATATATATATATATATTAACAACGTAGTAACAGTGATTTGGTACGTATATATACTAGTGTTTAATTAAATATTTATATAAATTTCACATTTCTGTATAAATACAATCAATTACATATTAATTATATCATTAAATTATAGGTATAGGTATATGTTAATAATTAATGTGAAAACGTAAATGAAATGGATATTATATTTACATATTACCACATATATATATATATATATTATACTCGATTGTCATCGTATAGATCTTATTTGAATGAATATAAATGTCGATATTTGAAAGATATAGGTATAAAAATTAACATATTATATAAAAAATTGATGATTGAAGTTTACACACAGAGGGTATTATAAATTATAATATAGAATGCCTAATGAAATGATTGAATATCTAATAAATTTATTTATTAGGATTAGAAAGGATTAGAATAAAGTGTTTTATTGTTTAACACAAATGTGAACCGATGTAATAACATGACAAATGATATTTTATTAATCAATAATGCTATCTTTGGTATATAGATATATTGTGAAATTCAAATATTGAAATAGAATCAGAAAGATAATCAAAAAAAAATCGATCAAATTCTCAAAAAAAGGAATAGTCCTTTTATGAAAGATACCATTTATTGAAATCAAAAGTAATTTTTTCTATATGAATGAACTCGCCTATATTATTTGTAAAAGATAGTTGTGTAAAAACTTTATTTATATAAAATTGTTTAGGGATTGTAATAAAATATATTTTACAAAAAAAATAAATATAAATAAATAAACCAAGAAAATATATTAAAATAAACAACACACATGAACAGAAATTTAAATTAAAATGCAAACAAACAAATAAAAAAAAAAAACAGGTATACTTTGGGATTAGAAATTGTGCGAATACAAATTAATTCATTCATATAAATTCATATGGTTTTTTAATTTAAAACAATCAAACAAAACACACAACTATAACATTAACACACACACACCGTTTAATGTCTTTAGACAAATTGGACGTTTATATATAATTTTCTTAAATATATATTCGCCTTTGATATGTATATATCAGAAAATTGGTACAACAACATGCTATATATAAAATTAGCTTATGAAGCGAAAATTATTAAGCATAATTCATATAAATATTTTATTTTTTTCTTTCCATTTAAATTTATTTTATATATACGTGTATATGAAAAATGTTATTTTCTGCTTTTGCAATATTCTAATTAAGATATTATTCATATATTTATTTTTCCCATTTCAATATAAACATACATCACACAGCAATGAGAGTATACATACATTACCATATATATATATAAATATCTCTAAACAGCATATCTATAATATGCATATAAATGGAAATGGAAATTTATATTATAAATAAACACACACATGAAATGAACTAACATATATATATAGATATTAGATAAATAAAACATAAATATTCTATATAGAAATTTGCATATTTTATAAATATTTTATTAGTTCTTATAATAATAATAATAATATTAATATTCCTGTTGTACGTATATTATAATATATAAATTACATATATATAGATAAAATACCCGTTCGACGAAGCAAATATACGACAGAAAATATATACCAGCAGATATACAATTTAAATATATTTTTTTTGTTTTAATTATACCTTTAAATGTTTTAAAATAACAAAAATTTTGTGTTTGGATAATTTATAAATATTGTGACCTACCCAAATTTTAATTTAGAAAAATATATATATATATTTTATATAGAATCAACACTTAATTTTCTTTTGGGTTGATTATAAACAAATATATAAACAAGCACGTTTTATATAGTCACATAGTTTGTATATTCACCAGGATCACTTTATATATATATATATATAGATGTTGATTCGAATTTAAAGGGATGTCGACTGTTAAACCGATTGATACTAAGATAATGGAAAAGGATGAATGAATGAAAATGGAGTGTACATCCTCTAATGACATTGAACGGAATGAAAATCCTACAAAACGAAGAAGAAAAAAACATTTTTAATTAATTATATGCTATGAAACAAACAAAATATATATTCAATTGCATTTGGTCAGGGAAATATAGAACTGCATCGTCATAAATGTTTGATACCGTTCTTGACAAAATTAATCAATAATGCTAAATATCCCTTCGCATTCGCATATATATATATTGTATTAAAAACACACATCATAATTATTCTCAAAGGAATAAAGTACTAAACGCTTTTGTTATATTCTCAAAAGACAATATGGTAATCTCTATATATGTATTCCTTTTTTGGATATTTTATTTTTAAATAAATTATACAACAAATAAAATAAATAATTCAATTGGTATATAAATAAATTATTTATCTGAATTCATACGCAATTTTTATGTATACACATATATATAAATATTACAGAGTAGAATATAAAGGTTAGAAGGTAAAAAATACATTTTATATATATGTATGCATGAATTAATTAAATATATATAGGTATAGTTTATGATTTTTTTTAAGAACATTTCAGAGGTCACAATCAGAACCCTTATATGGGTTTCTTTTTTATTTACATTATGCGAGTTACAACAGAAAGAAAGTTTCAATTGTAAATGTTGACCAATGCAATAAATTTATTTTGATATTGAAATCATTTTCTTTTTTGTAAATAATTTTATTTAAATGCTTATATTTTTTATATCTATGTTTATCTGACATATATTGTAAAGTTTAATATTCTTATAAAATTAGATATTTAATATTAAAAATTTGATCTTGAACTTTAACCATATATATAACCCTTAAAAAAATTATTATATACCAAATCCGTAAACACACGCAAAAACTATATAATAATTTCTAACATATATTATATTAATAAAATTATAGTTTATTTTTCCGTGCGTCCGTTTTTTTTTTTTTGCGGCCTAAATAATTGATATTGTGAGGCGATCTGAAAATATTTTATTACCCAGTTCCAAAATATTTAAATGTTTTATTATATCAATTTTTTTTTATTTATATTTTGTACATACAAGAATTTATTTTTCTTTCATATAGTTATAATTTTTCTTTTCATCTATAAAAATATTATTGGTTTTTGTAATTTTTTTTTTCCACATATTATTTATTTATCTTAAAGAAAAAAAAAACATTTATATAGAGATGGAATATTATGTAAGATATATATACATTTAATACTCGCAAAGATTACAAACAGAGTATACATATAAGTGAATTTACGTGTTGTGTTTAGGCTTGTTAGTTATACAATAAAAGAATAGAAAATACGTTAATTTTTTTCATTTTAATTAGCAACAACATGACGGTGTAAGATTTAAAAACAAAAAATAAAACAGAGTAGATAAAATATCTATTTGAGTGTATAAATGTAAAAAAAAAAAAAAAGTGTATTATAAACAATAAAAGCGATTATATTGATGGTAGTTTACACAATAATTTCTGATTTCGTTTTTAATATTATGTTAATAAAAAAAAAAAAATATTTTCTAATAGCATTTTATTTTCAAATACATATTTCATATATGTATAACTAAAACATAAAATCTCTATATACATTTGTATCTAAATCAAAGATAAAAGAATATACAAACTCTGCGTATTTGTGGCGTTATATCTATATATATATATATATATTAAAAAGTTTTAATCATTGAAATATCTATCTATATATTGAGAGGAGACTGTGTTTATAATAATAGACTTGAAAAAAAAAAATAATAATATTGTTTTTTTATGATATATAGTACATTTTTTTATATATATATATATAAGTTTGATGTGGTTTGATGTGGTTTGTTTTATTATTTATATCGGCTATTACATCCATCCATACATATACATTTTGTTTGTATTCCGATAAACATTATTGAGAAAATAATATTTCATCATTGAAAAGTCCAGACCCAGAAATGATTTTGTTATTATTATTATTATTATTATTAATTATATTGTTTTATACATTGATTTCAATTGCGATTCAATTAAAAATTGATCCCAATTGTTCAACGATTCAAAAACTGAATTGATTATGATAAAAAGTTTAAACTTTAAAACAATATAGAAACTATATGTATACGTACAAATTATGTCAAATATATATATATATATATATAGATAAAAATTGAATTCGGTTTCAAATAATATGGCACGGAAACGCCGTGATTCATCTGGGAATTAATTATATATTTACGCAGGCATTAAAATATTTATATTTGATTTATAATTTGTTTCTCTTATATATATACACCATTAAGGTTATTGTGTTTCTCTACAACTTACTAACAAAAAAAAAAAATAATGCGTGAATAATATTTATTTTTAAAGTTAAATTGAATTTCTTTGCTTTTTTTTTATTCAATATTATTATTATTATTTAATCTTTAATTTAATTGGATCAATAAATAATTGAATTCGATACAATTCACAAGTAAATATACCCCGCGTACATATGCATATTAATTTTCACACCGCAGGAATACGTATATATATAAATATACATTAGTTATTTTTGTTTATTTGGAATAAATGTATATTTATATTGAAAGTATAATTAATATAACTGCGAAATAACTATAATAATAATAATTATTATTATTATATTATTATTTATATTACCTCTCTCTATGTCTATCTGTATAAAATTAAAAGTAAAGCACACCCGCATATAAACTCGCACATTTTAAATAATAAATTTGTTATTACAATAGAATTTATTTTTCTTTATAAAGATATTATATATATTTTTAGAACAATAAAGATTTTTATACCTCTATATTTTTTATATATATATATATATCGATAATTAATAAGGAAGAAGGAAATTCAATGATAAAACATTTATAAAAAAAAAAGCTATAAATCTCGGAAAACCAAAAAAACAAAAAACTTTTTATATATATAGATAGCAATTACACACAAAAAACAAATCGTTTTGTTAGATATTTATCGATTTGTTAATAATAATAATTATCGCAGTTTTGATACATACCGGATTTTGGTGTAAATAAAAATGAAATGTTTCTTATTAATAAAGTAAAAGTTCACATTGTATTATTAGATATAGTAATAATACACGTAGCACAGCATATCGTATAATATTCGTATGTATATTGATAAATAAGAAAAACAAACAATATTTAATATTGTATTTTGGTAGGAAGGAAGTTTTTACACAAATTCATTTTTGTTTAATTCTCTCTCTATAAAAATATATATACGGTTATAAACTAACTATATTAACATAAACATTCTGTTTTTTTTTTCTTCTTCTTTTTTGATAACCTATTAGATACGATTTTTTGTTTGTTTATAATAAAAAAACATTTTTTCTTTTTATATATTATAAGAATTTTACTCACATTTAAAAATATTTTTATATGATAAATTAGCCGACAACAGACGATAGAAAAGCACGGATTTTGTTTTAGAATTTAACAATATATAAAATATCAATAATTCTTCTCGTTCATAATATTATTAATAAAAAAAAAATGGTAATTTAATTTAACTATTTTATAAACTATCAAAAGAAACACCTACAAAAACACACCTATATATCAAAAAGTGCGTAAATATATATCACTTCAATATCACATCACAAATTTATATATAATATATATTCGATCACATATATGCGGTTTTTCAACCCATTTACAACTTAAACGATCAACAATATATTTATACATATACCGTCTATATAATAATAAAATAACAAATAATGAACAAAGAATCGATTTCTTTAAATATATATCGAACTATTCTATTTTGAAAACATATATATTGAAATACATTTATTAAATATATATATATTAGCATATAAACAGATATCGCATTTTATTATTATTATTGCATGTGTACACAATATATAGAGTAGTCGACACAGTAAATACGCAAATACGTATCGCGTTGATATGAAATATAACTATAATAAAAGAAGTAATTTTCTGCACTTCCGTACAATTCAATTGGCAGGATAAAACTAAATAATAAAATAAAAAAAAACAATTCAAATTCATGCTATTTATCATATATAACATATATAGAAATTTTCCAAAATATATTATTTCTTTACGTTACTTCTATCTATATATATATTTTAATAATATGCGATACTATATACTGATGATGCAAAATGGAAAACAGCTGGCAATTTTCTTATATTTTCCTCTCGATTTTCTCGCCGCACATATAACGCAAAACATATTAGAATTTATATGCGTATATATATATAATATAATATATTTACAATACAATATATATACAGTCACCTGATTTAGTTGGTTAACAACAGAAAAATTATTATTATATAGAATATATTTAGTATTATATATATTCAGTTGATTATTTGTATTATATATTATTATATGTATGAATGAAAAATGAAATATATCTTCTATAAATACTCATTGGATTTGGAATGGTAAACGCAGTCTGTGATTTTTATAGGCTCAATTTTCCACACCTTAGGTTTTCTATATATATAAAAATTGTAACTATAATTAGAAAATTGTTTTAAATATATATACGAAATACGAAATGCATTAAATAGATTTGTTCAACGAATTTATTACCTTTACTGTACGCACACACTGGATTTCAATATAGACTATATATACAATAATATATATAAGATAAACAGTAAAGTATACATATATTGCAACAAAGTATCTAAAACATATAGAGAAAAGTGAATGTAGACGATGTATATTTATATATAATAATATAAATACTAAATATATTGAAGTAATATAAATAATGCGTTTATCGAACAACTCAAAATATTCGTATATATATGATTCTGAATGAATATGGTTATTGAATGAATATATTTCCATATATGTATATATAAATATATATACAGAATATATACAAATTTAAGCTATATTATTATTCATATATATATATACATATAACATTTGATTATTATGTCAAATGATCAATGAGCCCGTAATAAATTATATTCATTAATATATACCCCAAAAAATAGAATTTTGGGATCAATGATTTTACTTTTATATTTATATGGAAAAATGTTATATGTTCTGCGGTGAAACAACTCTCAATTAATATAGACCCATTATTTATGTGAATTTTTAAGAAAAAGAAACGATTTTGTATAAAGAATTAAAGTGATTCAAACAGTATATAATCATTGTAATATAACGAAAAAAAAAAGCATGATATGAAATATAAATAAACGCAATAAATCAATTATAATATGCAATTCACAAAATGTTAGGAAATTTACCATACATTCCATACAATATATAATAAATAATGGATTAACATGTTTTAAAATACATTAACATTCGCATGTCAATTATATTTTAAACAAACTTAAAACTATATATATATATATATGACAAAAAATTACATATGTAAATTGCATGCATATTTTATGTACGCAATTATCTCTGTGATATTTTTATATTATAGATATACAATATAATTTTCTTATGGGATAAACAAAAAAAAAATATATGCAATTTTCTATATATATATAATGAAATGCAAAAGTGTGTGAACGAGTATATATAGATATATAGAAAAATTGATATATTACATACAAAAATATACTATAAAAATTGATTTTCTATATTAAAGCATATAAAAAAAAAGAAATTTTTAATATATTTATATGTATAGTTAAGAAGATATATATATAGTATATCAACAACATCGATTTTGTTGAATCTATTATTAAACTTTTATCCCAATAAATGTAAATTATGTTATTAAACAAAAAAGCAAAGTAAAAAAAAAACGCTCCAGGGTGGTTTCACCGCTTGAAAGTGTTTTTATATACGTGCATTTAAATCTATATATATATATATTATAAAGATTATATTTTCCGATATCATAGCTGTTGAATTTTTATTCAGTTTTTTTTTTTGTTAAATATCTCTTTATATATAGACGATATGAATACGATTTTTTATTTTCCATTTATATATATATATACATTGATTGAATCCCTATTTTTCTTTCTTCCTTTTATTATGTATATATATGAATATGAATGAATATATTTATATAAATATACATTTATTATAGTTATTGATGCGGATGGATATAGATGGATAGAGGATGGATACTTTTTATTGTATATTATAATACACAAAATATAAGTTATATATGGTTGATATATTTTGTAATGTATGTTCATATATACAAAATAATTTAAATTACGTGAAAATACTTTAACTTTTTAGAGGTATATATATATATACATATGTGAACTGCCCGAATACATAAAAACCAAACATTATATAGGTTTTGCAAATTTAAACAAATTTTGATTGATGTATCTTCTCTTTTTTTTTCATCAATTTTTGGCCCTAAATCGGTATACATAGTCTATATATGTATATGGAAATTTTTTTGGGACGTCTATTAAATGTCACATAGTTTGATATTCAGCAATGTGTATATATATATATGTATATGTTTAACAACAAACCTTCAACGCAACTAATAATATACACGTATCTATATTATATAAATGTTTAAATCTTATGCTGTATTATTTGCCAATTAAACGGTATATTATATATTGTATTCTGACTAAATATATAGAAATGTCAATGGCAATTAATTCAATAAAGGGTTATCTGATTTTTCTTCAATATATATTATACATTCGATCGACACAATACCATTTTGTTTGAGTTTAATTTAATATTTAATTTTCTATTAAATTCGGTTTCCGCTTGTCGTAAATTTTAGCAAATGCTGGAGGATGCGGGTTAAACGTTTTGGTAAGTTTTAGATTATTATAGCTGATCCGTGAACAATATCCGTGCCACAACATTAAAAATCACATGTTTCCCATTTTGAAATGTCCAAAAAATTTTTTATTTTTAAATATAATTTAAAAAATACTTTAGTGAAAATTTCTGACCACTTCTTATAATTTTGAAGCCCCGCAAATTTGGTAATGCTATATCCCTCTATATAGCTGTTTTCGAGAACATCCCATTTTCGTTATTTTATTTTTTGGAATATTTCAAAATTCGCAATACCAAAAACTAATATACAAAAATTGTGGTGTGGATAAGAACTATGGGTTTTATATTATTTTAAACATTTTTAACCGAAACACAGAAATCAAAAAATTTATAACATTAAATATATACAAACTTATTGCGTATATATAAGAAGAAAAATTAATTAATTTTTATAGCTTTTCCGGAAGCACATTTTCTTATTATTATTTTATATATATATATAACTATATATATACTATAAAATATAACAATTATGTGAATATAAATTATTTATTTTATATTCGGGATCATCGTTTTCAACCGTCATTTTCGTTTATATATACCATCATCATCATCATACACTAACATTACCATTATTATTTTATCATCATCACATTTTGTTATTTATTTGTAACATCTCTTGAATTTATAAAAAACAAAAAAAAAACAAAATTACAGAAATATCTTACGAGCGCTTCTTCTTATCATATATAGAAAATATTCATATTCATATCAAATGTACCATTGGGGTACTATACCATATATATATATACAGTATATGATGTATAAGAACAACATTGTCCTAAATAGCCTAGATCTATATATTATAATATAAATATATACATATGATGACTATATATCTATCCTATCCATATATATATATTTCTGCTTGTATATATATACATAAAATTGCTTCCATTTACAGAATCAGCAGAGTACTCACAGAGTACTGTATATATTTAGATATTATATACAGATAAAGATGTACATACAGAGATAAATAGTAAACATTTTATATCGCGCATACATATTACAAATTTTTTATATTTTATTTTTTTTTTTGTAACAATTACATGAGTATCATTAAACATAAGTTATTTTATTTTTTTTTTTCAAAAATGAAAAATGGTACCATTCATATCATATATGAATATAAATGAGAGTACTTATATTGAAACATCCGTGTGTTATATGCATAAAAAAAATGTATATATATAACAATTAAAATATTATAATAATAACAAAAAAAAAATGTATTTATACCTTAAAATAACTTCACCTTATATCCATCCATATATTTATTATATGAACCACATTTGAAGAAGATATTTTAACGAAAAAATATATACACTTTATAAATATTTTTGTAAATATATAGTATTAAATTGATGTATCAAGAAGATGAATCAAAAAAAAAAAACATTTTTTTCCTTTCGTGAAAATGTGCGAAATTTATATATCCTTTTTTTTTTTTTTTGCCTTTTCTAAATCCACACACACTTTATTTATCCACACACTTTACCATATTTATATATATAAATAAAATTTTCACACTTTTCTTTTATATATTTTTCTGGTTTATCTTAAAACAAAAAAAAAAAAAAACCACCCGCACATATAGAAAAGTTATAGAAATAAAAAATTAATTCATTTCAAATATTTATTATTCCGGGTTTCCCCCATAAAATTCTAATTTCCAAAATGATTTTTTATTATCACTCAATTAATATAAATATTATTATATATACTATAATAGCTATATATAAATGTGAATCTCTTATCACAAGTTTTTTTTAATTTAGAAAATTATTTTATTTTTTAATTTTTTATGAAGATATACACAATTTATTTTTTTTTTTTTTCGGTTAAATTAAATATTAATTGAAATCATAATAAATTTATCTAAAATATTTTATTCACAGCATATAGATATAAATGATATATATATATGTATCTCATTAAAAAGAAGAAGCACAATCTGAATCAGAAGCAGAAGAAGAAGAAGAAGAAGAAGTTGAAGACAAAAAACAAAAAAACTTTTCCACAATCACTTTTCCACCAAAAAATGAAGAAAAAAAACCCCAAGAAAACACAAAAAAAAAAATCAACTATATATATACAGAAAATCCTATATATATATATACCGAACAGAAAATAAAAAAAAACAAAAAATAATAAAAATAAATATATACATATATAAAATGAAGAAGTTGTTTTTCTATATCAACAACAAAAAAATAAATAAATATATACAAAAAAAACAACCACCAAATTAAATATGGGATAATTTTTTGTCGTCTGTCCGTCTGTACGTTTTTACAACACTAACTAAATATATATTCGCATAGGAAAATCTTTAAAAGTTATAAAAAAAAAAAAAAAATAACCGCGCGCGCGAGCCGAGAAAATTTTTTACCCGGACGAGAAATATCTGTATGTATATGTATGTGATTTTTCCCATGCATAAATACATTTGTATGTAAACATTCATTTTATATATATATATTTTATATATATTGAATATATATAGCTGATTTTTGTATACATCGAAGCATATATATAACATATAAAGAACGATTTGCATTTATACTATATATGTATATAGGGGTTTTCTTTTTTGTATATATATTTTAAATTATATATATATATACATTTACAATGTGGTAATACAGTAAGGAACCCAGATAACATATCATATGGATATTTATTTTTGGAAAAAATCATTTGAATGAAATATAATTTGTTTTTTTAAAGTGATTTCTATTAATAATTTACACGCCGGCGATCAGGTTTATCATAATATAGCGTATAATTGTTTGGGATTGGGATATATGATATATAAAAGTATTGAAAATTTAACCAAAATCATGCAATTAGATTTTCGTCTCGATGGGCTCAAGTGTTTCGGGGAATTTATTTATGTATTTATTTATTTATGGCAATGTAAGTATATTAATCTAATCTAATACATAATTATCCCATAGAAAATTATACAGAGAATTTTCTTTATCAAGTTATTCATAATTTTCTTGCGTAAGTCATTTACAGAATTAAAAAATAATCCTTATCCGGTATTTGTTTTATAAAAACGTTCATATTCGTTTATAGTACATCGCACTTTATGAATTCCAATACGATTCCATGTCTTTGGACACTACTCAATTTTGTATATATGTATATATATACGATTATTGTTTCACAGAGCATTACGATTTCATATATACATATATATAAATTAGTATTTATATATATATAATAACATTCCCTTTTAAACACACATATATTCTGTAATGTATGTATGTACAATTGTACAACATACATATGCTATATACATATAAATATATATGAAAGGATATGAAAAAGGATATATTATATATATATATATAGAATATATAGATGTATAGTAATTTTCCCACAACAATCGCGCATGTATATTCATTTTTATTAAATAGTTTTCTTTTCTAATTTACATCTCTGATCAACTAAATTGAACATATATATATTGAAGGGTAAACTTGATTTTTTATTCCTTATTGGATATATCCTTCTATAATCAACAATTCAACCTTTAGAAAATTATAAAGAAATTTGGAATAGTTTTGTTATGAAAAGCTATATAAATTAAATTGAAATAATATAAATGAAATGAGATCTATTATTAAATTAAAATACCATTAGCAAATTAATTAAAATACCATTAGCAATAGAGGACTGCGGTATTTGTTTTATATATGAAATTAAAATAAAAAAAAAAAAACCCATGATATTAATCATATATAATTAATAACAATTAGGAAAAAATATTATACAAATAAGAAAAAAAAAAAATACAACGTGGGCTCGTCCGGGAGTTGAACCCGGGACCTCTCGCACCCGAAGCGAGAATCATACCCCTAGACCAACGAGCCATACATTGATGGCGACATTAATTTTAAATTTATTATTTCTCAATTATTTTCTATATAAAATTTTCATTTTATGAGAACATTTTTTATAAACATTTAGTTAATATTTATTTTTAGTATTTTTATATACAATAAAATAAAAAATGTAATGCATACTTTATTTTTTTGAATAATTTCCCATTAAAATAGGAAGGTCACATCATGCGGATGTGATAATTATTTCTTATAATGATTGATGAAAAACATTAACATAAATAAATTATTAAACTTATAATCCTTATCAGTTGTTATCAATTTTTGTGTGCCCTTGAATATTCTTCTGTTTTTATTTTTGTTGATTTTATTTGTTTCTTTTTTTAAACATTTTTTCACATATTCTCGGTGTGAGATGAGAATATTTTATATGAGAATGTAATTCAGTTTGGTAACCATTAAAATATGAAATTCTCCATTTTCCATTTTCTTTTTTTGGGCTACTTTTAGGCAATTTTAAAATAGTAAAATCCAAGAAATATATAAATTTTTTACACATTTATAGGGTTTATTTTCATTGAGAATTTTAATAAAAAATATATTTTTTTAAATAAAATTAATTATGTATTAAATGATTTTTAATAATATAGGTAATTGCTGGTTGGTAAGATCAGTTGATATTGCAAAAGATTACAATACCATCAGATATATCTTTTCGATAACACAAAATGATAAAAAAAAAATATATTCCCATAGAATGGTTTTATCATCTTTAGGGGATAATTGTTTTTCAGTAGTTTTACCTTTCAATTTCAATATTGATTTCAATTTATATATACAGTTTTTTTATTGTAATTTATATCCATTTGTTGATGATTGATTCAATTCATAACTCTCAGCCAATTTAAGTTCGGAAGGTATAATAAGGAAGGAAAGTTCAAGCAGTGACCATCATTTACATAATAATAATCCAATTTTATTTTAATTTTTATCATATTTAAAAATGATTGATTTTTATTCATTATTATATTTTGTTTTTTAATTAAATGAAATTAAATATTTATTTTGAATTAAATATAATTTAATTTAAATATATTATATTATATTTTCATGAATGTATTATATTACCTTTTAAATTATATTATTTAAATTATACAAAATCTAAAATCTAATAGTTTATTTTATTATATAATAATAATAATAATTATATTAATTATAGATGATTGATTATTTCTTATTGATTGATTGAAAAAAATATTATACAAAAATTATAAAATTAAAATGAAAAAACAAATAATTATTTACTTTAATGAATATCTATATATATATATTATGTGAACAACAAAATTAGAATAATGGGCTATTATTGATGAATTATATAAAAAAAAAAAAAAAAGAATTAATTATTATTGTATTGTATGACTAGAGATTTCGATCAAAATTGTGTATTTTTTTTTTTTTTATTATTATTTATTTGTATTTAATTTAATTAAACTTTTTTTTTAAATTTTTGGTGTTGAGACAACTTAATTATAATTATCGATTTGTATATAACTTAAATTCACTAATTAATGACAAGTACACTAACAGAACTGGCTTCTAGTTTACAAATATATAAATTCCCGATGCATTAAATAATAAAATATAATAATTATGAATTATTACAAATTGAACCTAAAACGGTTCTATAATTTTGTTTTAAATCTATTTCATTATTTTTATTATTCATTATATATTGTTTTTTTTTTTTTATTATTAATCTATAATCAATTATTGTAACGAATTAAATGCATACCATTACAAAATGATTTAAAAGAGAGAAAAAAATAGATAAGAAAATAAAATGGGTAATTATTTTCTATAGTTTTTTATATTATATTATATATTGATATTTATTTAGATTATGATTATTATTATTATTATTATTGTTTTTTTTTTTTGCGACGGATTAATGACGGATTATTGTTATTATATTGTTTTATATTTTTTTAAATTTATTCATGTTAAATATAAATCAATTAAAAATTCACAACGAAAATTCCTTAGCATCTTTTGATATGAAATTAAATAAAAAAAATAAAAAACCCAAACGATATAAATTAAATTCATTGATTGTTTTTTTTTACTGATTTGCATATTATATGATATGAAAAAGAATCGATTCCCCAAAAACATTAAAACCCCAAAAAATGTATGATGTTATTTAGATTAATGCCCTATAGTATTGTATTTTTTATCTAGATATAGGAACTGATTATTTTCTAATAATAAAACTATTTTCTAAATATTCATTTATACAAAATCTATTTATATTTTGTTTTGTGATAATTCTATAAGGCTATTTAGGAATATTTTGATTATAAAAGCAACTATAGTTTATTTTTAAAAACTTAACTCTGACGATTAAGTACCAAGTGCTAAATTATGCATATATAAATGTTATCCATTTTTATTTTTTAAACGGAATACATATCAAAATTATAAATTATCATTGAAACCATATTTTTTCCAGTAGTATAAAGAAACAAAGATAAAATAAAAATCTTTTATTTGTTACAATTCTTGTTAATATTAAGTTGATCAATTATATAACAAAAGAATGGACATTTTTGTTAAGTGAATTTAAAATAAATTATATTAAAAGAAATTCTTATTAAAAAAAGTTCTATTTTAAATATCAATCGTGTCTACAATTTTTTCCGTTTCTTATACTTTATTTATAGTTTTTGTTTTTTGGTTAAATTGAACTGGCTCTCGATAAATCATCTTAAAATAATTAATTTTGTAAAACTTCTTAAAAAATAAAATAATCATGTCCTTAAATTTCAAATATTTAACAAAATTAATATTAATACTCTTCATTTTTCCATTTTTTTTTTTGCTTTCATTATTATTATTATTAAACATAATCAATATAATAAATTAATTAATTTTAATGTAAATAACACAATAAACTCTTTAATAATAATAAACGAAAATTGAAATTAATAATTTTACAATTCTTTAAAATAAAAAAAAAAATAATAATTAATCATTTGATTTTAGAAAATATTTTTTAAATATGTTTTTGTTTATTTCTAAAATTTAAAATGATTTATTATTAAAATTAACTTAATTTTTTTTTTTTTAATAATAATATTTATAAGTGAATTTCATATTTATAATAAAAATTAATTAAAAATACATTTTTGGAATTACGTTTTGTGTTGTGTGATTTTGTTGATGTGTTTTTTTTTTTTTTACATAAATTTGATTTTTGTTTTATAAAATTTTAATTTTTTTTTTTCATTTGAGTATAACTAAGGGTAATTAAAATAAATTGAAATGTATACACATAACATAAATTAAAACTATCGACCAGCAATTCATCAACTTCAGTTCCGTTCATGCACAACAAAACTATTTGTAATTATAAATTATACATTCTTAAAACAAAATTTTATGAATAGATTTTTCATTTCAATTAGACAATATTTTTTCTCTCTATAGAACCATATTCTACACATCGTACATGATTCTTATAATGGCTATAGAGGATCTATTTATACTCTATAGTGATCGACTATTTTCGTTTTAATTGATTTTTAAATAAAATAATGACTTTTTTATTTTATTTTTATAAATTATTTCTTTTGTTGTTTAAATTATGATTTATATGTCCGTATAACATCACGTATTCTGGCTCGACATAATGGACAATGACCACCGCCAATACCACGCCATTGTTGAATTGCACAATTATAACACATACACATATGACCGCAAATGTACAGTACTGAATCAATAGGATTTTCATAGCAAATTGTACATTCAGTACCATTTATCGGTTGATTCGGAATCATTCCATTTACAAATGTACCATTATCGGTAGTTGTTATTGATGGTGTTCCATTGGCATTTGTACCCTGTTGAGACTGGAGATAAAACGAAAAAGATTAGTTAAAAAATGTTAATAATATATTGCTGGTTTAATTTGACATTATTGGAATAAAAAATTAATTGTATTGGATAACTTACATAGGCATTTTGAAGACAAGTTGAACTTAAACCAGCTTGCATTACTAATGCAGATGTAGATGGTTTTTTAATATTCGATGGTGAATATAAATTGATGTTGTTCGTTGATGCTGTTGCTGCTGCTGCTGCTGCTGCTGATGTTGAGGCTACGGCTGATGATGAGGCTGTCACCGTTGAATGATTACTTGTGGCCGGTGGTAAATTAACAACAAGTACTGTACCACCAGTTGCTAATTGTATCATATCAGTTGATGTTGGCACATTTATAACACGATTATTACTACTATTTGTTGGTGTTGTACACTCGGAACGTGTTAAGCCGGATAGTGCTGGATGAACAGAATGTGCGGATGCGGATGTCGCTAAAGATGATAATGATGATGACGTTGATATTGTTGTTGATCCATGCGAAGTTCTATTGAGTGGGTGTTGTTGTTGTTGTTGTTGTGATGGTTGTTGCTGTAGTTGTTGTGGTTGAGCTTGTGGTTGTTCGATTTGTTGCAATAATAATTGTAACTCTGTGGATCGATTGGCAATCATTCGTTGCTGTTGCAATTGTTGTTGTTGCTGTTGCTGTTGTTGTTTCAGACGTAAACGATCTTGTTGTGCTTGTTCGGCAATGTGCATATTAATATTATTGATTGAATCTAATAAATCTGATCGTAAATGAGTTGGTGATTCGGCGACATAACCTTCATAAAATCGACCCGGTGATGATACACGATTTGTATGAATACGTACGCTAGCCGTCGCCCCAAAAACATCGATAAATGGCCATAATTGTAATGTTTGATCGACGTGCATAATAACCGTTGATGGTCCATTATTTTTACTGATTATAACTTCACCTTTATGGGATATAAATAATTTTATTTGATCACCGGCCACCGATTCGGGTGCAAAATCTTTACGAACCACCCAATATTCGGGCCGATCCAATAACAAATCAGAATCATCGGGTAAATCGCTTGGTTCTATTGTGGCCGGATTACATGACGTTAAACCTAATGATAATGTTTCAATATAATCATCATCGGTACGTAATATTTCAATGATAATCTCTTCATAGATTAATATCGGGCTACAGCTAAAAACGTATCCATGACAAAAATCCATTGGCGAGCGGGTTGCAATCAATCGATCCGATGACAATATAATATTACGTCCTTTTAAACGATGAAACATCATCGGATACAATGCAGTACTATTATCATTTTGAACACGTGGGATATTTAAACGTGCCCGTGCCATTGCCGCTGTAAACTCATCCGTTGATCCTGTTGTATTTCGTATTAATTCCGATTCATTTTGGAGTACTATTGGATCGGATGGTAAGGCTAATGAACGTACGCCGGCTATTACATCACGATACAGTTCATCGTCTATCAGCGATAAACCCATTTCAGGTTGATCAAATATATTTCGACTAGTTGCAGCACCAGCAGCGGAACATTGTTGTTGCTGCAGCTGTAACTGTTGTTGTTGTTGTTGCTGCTGTAGCTGTTGTTGTTGTTGTTGATGATGATGATTAAGATTATTATTATGATTTGGCTGGGATTGTGATTGCATTATCTGCCGTTGTTGTTGTTGCTGCTGCTGCTGCTGCTGTTGCGATAATTGTCGTTGAATTTCTATTTGTTGATTTGACTGAAGAGGTGCCGGTTGATTATTATGATGATGATGATGATAATGTAAATGATTGTTATATCTTCCATCGATAAATTCAATGGCAGTACAATTACCATAAACATCGATTAATGTCCATAGGGGACCACGTGTTTCAACGCCCGTTATAAATACACCTTTTTCTTCACCATTTATACCGAAATTGACGTCGCCCGACGACGTTACATAAAAGGATAGAATATTATCACGTTCACAAAAACGTTCATTTAACGCTTTCGCCCAGAATCCCGGTTTATTTGTTAAATCCGGACACGCATATTTTGACAGAGAACTACGTAATGTGGCCGGATCGTTATAGGTGAAACCAAAACGAATGACACCGCTCCAATTCATTGCAATTTCGGTAAATTTAACATAGACACGTTCATTGACTTTCACCGGGCGAGCACTAAATGTAACACCCTTACAAAAGCTTTCATAACGTTTTGCAAGTGTACCGTCACGTGACAATCGTATATTATCACCATGTACCGGATGAAATTGTAACGGTGGTAAATTATTTGGTCCTGCACACATTGCCGCATGACGTGGTGCTATTTTGAAAAATTAAAGCAAAAAAAAAAAAACCATTAATTATAACACATTTTATGAAATCTATTATAAAACAATTTTCCATTCTGAATCAATAATCGTAAATATAAACGATTCATTGCATTTTCAACAATAAAACGGGTTATACTTATATAAAGCTAAACATTCGCGTTGGTTAAAAATAATAAACCAAACTTATATATACCGGTTCATTTGAATAAATGAATTTTTTCTTTCATACATATTTTTATCCTTATAAAACATCCAATTTAACATCATTATATAAATAAACACATAGACTTATTGGTATATAAAATTTAATAAATTCATTATAATTATTATTATTATTATGATGTTGGTAAAAAAAAAATCCATTATATTTACATATATTCAAATATAGTGTAATTAATATCAATGTTGGAGGCATTCTTTTATTTTTGATAAAAGATTCTAAATTATAATAAATAAGTTAAAAATTACACTTGGTATGTATAATAAAACTAGAAATAAAGAAAATGAATATGGTTTCGGATAGATCTCCTAATGTGAATTAATTTTTTGTTTTTATTTAAAATAAACATCGAATAAAGAAAAATTCTATATAGTTAAAATATATGTACATTTTATTATGAGATTATTTCTTAGATTAAAAAATATTTTACATATATAATTGTTTTTTTATTCTAATTAACTTGTTTAACGATTGATAATTACAGAATTTGTATAGTAGACGAAAGTACTTGTGAAAATATTTTCAAGTGTTGTATATAGTCTTTTAAATATAATTTTTGTTAAACAAAAAATTGTATATGCACTAATAAATTTACTTCATATGGGGTTAATATTTAATTTGTTTTTTTTTTCATTAATAGTTTAAATGAATTTGCTTGCATGAAATATAAACAAGTGTTGAAGATTTAAAATAAATAAATTTATGTTAAATATGAATTTATTTTATAATCTATAACGCATTTTTCTATAATTGCAAAAAAAATAAAAATATAATTATAAATAAACAAAAATTTCGTAAGAGATTGACATAAACTTTATGATCTTAAATTTATATTTTAATAAATAAAAAAAAAAAAAAAACTTTCACATCATGATTTCAATTAATAGATTTTTTTTTTTTTTTAAATATTAATTTTAAATACTCAACAGTATATACTATATATAAAAGTATTAAATTTAACATTAGTAATGTTATAATAATATTAATATGGTGGCTATAAACGTTAAAGGTATATCATATAGAACATATATATACATATTATATTATATAGTTTACATTTGGTTACTGCATTCAATCTTTATGTGTTTGTATATATGCATATTAATAATATGAGAAGTTTAAGATGATATATAGATATATACAAATATATATATATATTAATTTATAAATAAATAAAATGTAGTATATATAAAATACTAATATTAACTTCATCTCAAATCATTTACTATATATATATATATATTTATATGAATTGCATATCTATATCTACTTATATATATATATATATATATGAATGTATATATAAAATCTTATATTGAATAAAATATTATGTGTATATATATAAAAAAAAAAGTTTTGCATTGAATATATACACAACACATATTATATATAAATATGTGATTTTGTGTATTAAACAAAAACGTGGGATAGAATTTCGTGTGAGAATTTTCGTTATATAGCTTTATATATATATATATATATACGATTAAGTTGTGCTTATATATATATATACATATATATATAAATAAAAACATAGATATATATATATAAATTAATCCTATTACATCGATTCCGATATATAATAATAATAATAATAATGGTAATAATAATAATGGATGATGATGACGATGATGACGCTTGATGCTTGTAATATTATTATTATTATTATTATTATTACTACATATTTTTATTATTGTATATCAATTATATATTATTTCTATATTTATATACATATTATTGAAAATATTATAATGATTTTGTAATAATATCATGTATACAGAAAATTGTTTATTTTGTGCATATATTTATTTATAAATTATAATGTATATATAGATATAATTATTATTATAATAATAAATATTTTAATTTATATTTATATTTACGAATAGATATATATAAATAAATATTATTCCAATTACTTTGAATATATATAATCATATATATATGGATATATATATAGTTTCGATGATTAAGATTCCATTGGTCAATCGGTCAATTAAAATAAAAATCACTATATATCAACTAAATATATAATAAGTGTACGATACAATATTACAGATTAAATGAAAATGGATTATTATTAGTCAAGTATTTCCATTTATATCACAGCATGATTCAGATTTATTGAAATATGACGCTATTTTCCATTTATTCCATATGAAGAAAGTTTCAATTAAAAGATATGTTTTTTTATTTTGTGGAATATGCAGAAGTGATTTAAGTTCTGAAAAAAATCTGAAACGTGATTTAATTTTAATAGATATACACTCCATTATGGTATATCATGTTATAGAGACACTTCAAAATGTAAAAATGTATAAACTTCGATATAAAATGCGATTATAAAAAAAGGTTTTAAAAGTATATTTTTTTAAATTATACGTCCTTTAACAGGCACACACAGAATATTGTATTATCAAATATTGATGCGCCGCACATTATTACTATATATATATATATATATATATAGAATCCTCTTGAGAAATAACTATATATAACGATGCTCAGCAATTATTATTTTTTACACCCCCAAATTTACAAAAAAAAAATGATGCGGTAGTATTTTTATAAAAATTATTTCATATACCATATATATACATTATTATTATTAATGCATTCCAAGTGTATATATACAATAATTTTAATATAAAATATATACAAACAACCCCTAAATGTTTTTAAATGGATTGTGTTGATATTATCGTTTAAAGAAAATATATAGTTAGTCATATAGTCACAGTCTCGTATATAACAACCCTCTTCATTATGTACATAACAAATGTTACATTTCGCACATTTTTCACAATAATCGCTCAAGTTTTCTAACAAAACAAAAATAATATATTGAGGTTTTTAGAATACTTAATTTATATTGTTAAAATAAGAAAAATAAAATAAAACATTAAAATATTTAATGCGAAAATATTTTATTTATCATATTTAATTTTTTTCTGTTATATATATATGTTGTAATGTAGTAAATATATATGGGTATTTATCATAATATATTGTGAAAATGTGTAAAATTCTAGTATATAGTAGATTATAAAAATAGTTTCATTATAAATAAATATATGTAAAATATTGTAAAACTTTAAAACACGTGCTGGTTTATAAACTATATATAATTTAGTGTATAAATTTTTCGTCATACCTTTTACACTTTTACATATAATCAATTTCTATATTTTAAAATTATTCATCATTGCATGAACAACATGAAGCAGAAGAAAAAAAAAATCGGTAAAATGGTAACATATATATATATGAGGGAAAAATCATTAGACCGGATATAAGATTATTTGTGGGGGTAATACATAGAAAAATTCAGGTTCACGCGGTTATATTTTATATAAAAAATATACTTAATAATATTCCTTGTATATATAAAGCGTTTCCTTTTGAATGAACAGTATAGAACTAGAAAATCATAAAAACAAACATATGCTAACAAAAACACAGAGAGAAATAAGTCAATTTTATAATTTTTAAAATATATATATCATATATATATAATTACATATTTGTTTTGTTGTTTACAGAGTAGATACTTTCAAAATGTTTACAAAAAGAAAATTACAAAATAGATTCAAAAAAAAAAAAAAAAATAAAATAACATCTGCAATTTTCACACATTTTTATACATATATTTTACTTGTTTTTTTTTTCTTTCTAAATATTAAATATGCACTCATGTAAATAATGTATTTTGAATATTTAATATTTTATAAGAGATATTTTTAATTTCCGAATAACATTAAAATAAACGAATTTTACTTAATATATACATCATATATAATATATAAAAAGTATAAAGCAACACTTATATTCAAAGAAAGGTAAAGTTTTTCAAGACATTTTATTCTCATGACATTTTATTCTCATGTTATTTAAGTACTTTTAGACCATCAGATGTCATCGGAAATAGAATTCTTTTCGATTATAGAATTCTTCTCGATTATAGAATTCTTCTCGATTAGAGACAAATGAATTAAATTTCATTTAATCTATAAATATTACAATAATTACATTTCTTTTTTATTTATAATTTAAATTGAACTTTACATTCAAATACACACCATATACATAAATATACAAACAATTATTATTTGTACTAAATAATAAAAGAATATTAACACATAATGAATAATTATACAGATAATTTAAATGCATTTTATACATGAATTCACTAATAATATATAAATTTATATAGAGTATATTAAAATACAATTTTAATTAAAAATAACTTTATTATATAGTAAGTATTGTACTTTCATTATATAATGATACAATATTTGAATGATTGCATATAATATATCTACATATAACACAATAAAAGATAAAAAAAATAATAATGTGTATTCGTCGTACAATACATATTTAAATTTTTTTATGTATAATTAAAACATCCTGTCTTCAAGAGTTTATTATTTATTTATATATATTATTGTATATGATATCACTCAACCGCAAATATAAACCATTTTTTACTTATATATGCAATATACATGCTTGATGTGAAAATATCTGAAATACATGAATTTATATCAAATTTTAAATGTGTATTTATCCCATACTATATACTACTATATAATAATTATGTGTATATCTCTTTAATTTCATATATAGAAAATACACAACAAAATAACTCCCATATATATTAAATAATTAATTGTTCATTTTATTATAAATATATAGATGCAACTGCATCGCATCAAAGTAAAGATACATAATTAAAACAATATAATTAATTATACATAAATTTAAGTATATCCATAAAATTTAGAGTTTATAATTATATGTATAACAATAATGATAATAATAATAATAATAATAATAATGTAATAAAACAAATATTTCTCGTTTTGGGTTTTCAAATAATATATACAGCAGAGTGCGTGAAAATTTTGAAGGAGCACAATTTTATGGTTAATTATTTATAGAATTTATAGAATAATACAATAAATCACGTGGACGGGATTAGGGTAATTAATAGAATCCGGATTTGTTTAGGATTAGGATGATTTGATTACTTCGTATGATTTTCATACATTTGTTGATATAGTATTTCAATAATCAATTTCAGAATTTTCCTTTGCCTTTCATCCTCTCATATATTGATTTTCTATACTTTTCTATATTTCTTTTTTGCTTTTCCCTTTATTTAGATGATTTTTCCTTTTCTTCCATACATCCAATTCAAATAGAATTTCCATTCAATTATTATGTGATTTATTCTTTCATTAGCAATTATTTTAAATGAATTTTCTTTAATTTATTTTTTAAATTTTCACATTTCATTCAATCATTCCATTTATTTTATATTGGATTTGGATTTATAATTTACCAAATGTAAATAATTAAGTTAGTTTTTATTAACATTTAGTGGTATATCATATATATATTAAATGGAAAGGAAACACTTGATTCAAGATAAAATATGACAACATCATTTCTATATATATATATATATATATATATAAATGGTTTATAATTAAGCGAGTATAATATATATGAATTTTAATTTATAGTTATTTTTATTACATCAAATATAATTAAAAATATTATTCAGTATATTTTTAATGGCCAAATATTTTTAATTCGTATATACATATACCTTATTTATCCCTCTTATATGTATATTCAAAATTACCAATTCTTATTTTAAAAGAGGATGCATATTCAAATATATATATAATAATAAATGTATATAAGAAAACATCAAATATAGAACATTTTTGTTTTTTGTTTGACATCTGCCAACCATATGTATATTCGCTTTTCTCTCATATACTAATTTTATTATACATATCATCACATAACATCTCGTATATACATACGTATACGTATATAGTCGAGATGAATTATCAGACAGATATTTTTATTATGGTTTTTATTTATACGTTTATTCTATATATATTCTGCTATGGGTTAAAGAAACAAAAAATAATAAGTAGATTTCCCAAGCCAAATATGGTTATACCAAACCAAAAGGTACATAGACTATATATAAATGTTTTTATATGTATTATATTGTATATATATACAAAAAAGGACCAGATGTAACATCAATTTATATATGTATATATATAAGAGTTCAAATTATTTGAACATATATACCTGTAAAATGTTTATGCATATATATAAATAAACTAAAATATATATATACGGGATAAATAAAGGAATATCCCTTAAATATATTTTTATATTTTCAATACATAAAAAAAAAAAAATGTACGAATTGAAAAGGTGGTGAATTGAACTTCAATTTTTTTAGTTTATATATATATGTAAATTAATGATTTGTTGTATATATGTCAGCTGTAAACGCGAATCATGACAATTGAATTTGTATTTTTATGTACCTATATATAATAATAATAAAATAATACTTTGCCATATAACTATATGCATAAATTCATATTTGCAAAAAAATTTCCCCATTAAAACCGGTGTTTCTGCATAAAATATTTATCCTCTTTAGGGGTTTTTTTTTTGTTTAAATTTTATTTTAATCTTATATGTTAAATCATATCAGATGCGGTGCGATGATCAAATTAAAATCAAAAAAATTAAAATTAATGTTAATTAAATAATACCATGCTAATAAATGTATTTTTGATTTTACCACATAAATCACAAACAAACAAAATGACACAAATTTGTTTCCAAAAGCGTATACGCAGTTAATTGAATATAAACATACATTTTTCTAAATGATGTTCATCACATACACACAATAATAATAATAATAATAATAATAATAATAGTAATACCTATATATAGAAATAGAAAAATTTTGATTTTCATTACAATTTTGATTTTGAATAAACATTTTATTCCCACACACGATTGCATCTTTTTCTTCATTTTCTATATATATATATATATATATATATGCATGCACATACATTCGAATAAACCAAAACAATATACATTTATGTGATCATATATATTCTCTAGGAATCGTGACTGACATGTATAGTAAGAAAAAAAACTAACTAACAAACTTAATTTATATATATTCTTACATAAAAATTTAATTAATATTATTATTATTATTATTATTAAAAAGAAAACACAGAAAAATATATAAATAAATAAAATAAACAAAAAAAAATAAAATTTAGTATTTTTAAATATTCATATATATATTGTATATTATATGTTATTTATTATATAAATAAAAATGATTAATTTTCGTTTTATACTTTTAACACAAACAAACAATTAAATTAAGGTGAAAAAAAAAAATGAACCTTCATTAAAATTTTTATAGTACATATATTTGTATATATTTGTTTAGTTTATTTTATATTTATTTTTTACAGAGTGTCCGCGCATAAACGATGATAATAGGTAAATTAAAAGGATATAGATTTGTTTATGGTTATTTAAGAGTTAAAAAATTAATTTTTTAACCATTTATGTACGTTTGCAATTGGTAAATTATCATTAGAATTAATTACAACGCATTTTTCCAATTAAATTGACGTATTTTTAACAACCAGTACAAATACGCTGTTCAAATATTTATTATCTATAATAATATATGATCATAACTTTTCCTTTTATTTGTATATGGCATTTTTTTTTTTAAATAACAAAGTAAAAATAATATTCTATGTATACATTCATAAAAATATAAATATTAAACAAATATAGTTTTTTAACAATGCATTAGAAGAAAAAAAAAAAAAAACTATAGATCAATTTCCCAAGCATAATAAATATATAAAATATTTGAATTTTTATAATTGAATGTCAAATTGTATCAAATCACGATTTTAATTTATATTTTTTTATATAATCAATTAAATTATCATATATATTATAACGCGATTATGTATATATGAAATTGGAATAATAAAGAGTTTGAGATTTTATATATTGGTATTCCATCATCATAGCAGTACGTAAATATGTGGTGGATGTCTGATAATAATTTCTTCGGAAAAAAGTCTCTTTTATTATGAATCTATCCATCCAAGGGAAATTTATATACGGCCATTTATAATATTTTAAATACAAGGAGAATGAATTCAACATATTTTATTTTAAAAATTATCTCTATAGTATATATATATACACACCTAAATTTACTAGTTTTTTTTTTGTCATTTCTAATATGGGATTTAGAGATCCCTTATATTCCTTGTTTATTCCCTGAATACATTAACAACTATTTTTTTTGAAAATTACAACAGCTAAAAATAATATATTCTTTAAAATACGTTTTATTCGTATATATTTATTTGTTTAACATAAATAATATACATATATATATATATATATATAAAATAATGGTTGAATTTTATTTTCTCGTTTTGGAAAGAATTATTCAAATAAAAATACACGCGGAGAATAAAAACTGAAGGGTAATTTTTTTTTTTTTTTTCGAAAATTTGTCTTTCATATATTATTATATAGAATACAAACATTTTAGCAGCTGTTCAGTTATTTATTTTTTTGTTTTCATTTAATGAAAATGCATTAGTTCAGAAAATTTTATCAATGTTTGTGTTTGTGTATGTTTTTCGTTTCGTTATATTTTTAACCAAAATATCATGTTATGCAGGTAATCTATATATAATGAAATACATTCATTGAAAATGTGTACTTGTGTGTATGTGATGTATATATAATCATTAAAATGTGTAAAGTTCAATTACATTTTTTTTTTGTTTCGATATTTCAAAAACTAAAAAAATATAGGGTGAAAATGTATATATGTATATAGAGAAATCTTCGGTTTGGAAATGTATTATGTAAAAGGGGGAATACAAATTTATTATTTTTTATATCTATATGTCATATACAGATATAAAATAAAATAATCTATACACAAATTTATTATTATAATAAAAACGAATATTTTTAAGTTTTTTTAAGCAAAAAACTATATATAGAAAGATTTTGTACTTTATTTTGTATATATGAATTTAAATTTATTATACGTTAAATTACAAAAAATTGAATAACATTAAATAAAATAAAAATACACACCCACACACCTAAACGGAAACCAAAAAAAAAAAATTACGTTAATTTTTACGTATTACATATAAAATGACATATCTTTCCTTCTTGTGGGTGATAACAAAAAATAAAAAACGAATACAATTATTATTATATACTATAATATAAAAAATAAAATAATAATAATAATGTAACGATAATATTTTGAATGTGGTTTTTCTATTATCATTTATTTTTATATTGTATAAATAAATTAAATACATAACAAAGAATATACAAAAAAAAAAAAAAATATAATAATAAACAAAATGTTGCGATAAGAAAAACAAAAAAAAAAAACAATGATTTTTTTTCTTTTGTTTGAAAAATAACAACCATTTGTTTTATCACACGCATAAATGCACCACAATCAATAATACAATGTATAATATTTTTGTACACATTTAAACGCAGTTAAAATTTTTTAATTAAGAATTGATGTTAAAAAAAAAAAAATTACAGTAGCTAAATTATGTTATACAGATAATACAACACTGTGATTTGCGATTTTTTTAATTTTTATATACTATATATTGATAAATAAGATTAAAATTGATTAAAAAAAAAAAGGATTTATAAGGTTTAAATTATAGAACTTTATTTTTAGAACACAGATAAAAAGAATATAGACCGAATAAAAACCGTTTTATTGAATGAAAATAATTTTAAATACCGTCCATTACAAATATTTAAAATATTTGTATATTTTAAAAGTCTAAAAAAAACTTCTTAATATATATAAAGGTTTATATTAGATTTAATAAAAAAAAAAAATTCTTATCATGATAAAGAAATATATTCATATAGCAAAACAACTAAATATACTAATAAAATACCTAAGGTTGTATAACATAAAGATAACGTGATATTGATAATATTAATTTTTTATTTTTCAATGATTTTTTTTTATTATTATTATAATTTTGCGGACACTTTTATGGAAAAATTTATGTATCTATAATCCTTTTACTATATATAATTGAACTTAACTTACTTTTTATATAAATATATTTTTTTGTATAAAAAAAACACTCGTGATAAATATTTATTAATTTTTTTTTTGCTAATTATTTTGTTTTGGTATAAACATTTTTATTTTTATCATATATATATATATATAAATGTTTCAATAAAAATTAAAATCAATATATATGATTTGAATATAAATTTAACATAAATTGTTTATCAAAAACCTCATTTATTTATGAGGTTTATGAGGAATAAATAATCAAATTTATTTATGTATATAGAAATCTAGATTATAATTTTGATATATAGATTTAGATAATTTGTATTTAAAATTATAAATTAATTCTATAATACACATTTCAAAAAAATTAAATTTTTATTAATTCTAAAATGCATATATTGCAAATTAATGCGGTCACAAAAAACAAACATTTAAATTATCTTTTAACTTTGGATTATGTCTATAAGACAATATATAGAGTAATTGAAATGAATAAGATTGCTTTTAAATGATATTATTATGACCAAAATTGATAACTGTAACTAAGAGGACTAATGCAAATGATTCTTATATGTAAAATAGAATTGTAGAATATTTAAATTTACGTTAATTTTATTATATACATACTGAAAAGATATAGTTGTTTTTAAAGACATTATAATATAAAGTTTATATATTTACATAATTTATATATAGACTTTGATAATTTAATAAATATGTTAATTTACATATTTGGGTAAATAAAAAAAAAAACATTATAATGGGATCAATTTTAATAGACATATTTTTAGAGTATATATACGTTAATTATCTATTCAAATATTGATTGTAAATGGGTAAAAATGAATGAAGAAATAAAACATTTAAAAAAAAAAAAAAAGTCAATAAATATATATCGAGTAATTATACGTTAAACGTTTGGTTAAACCATAGAAAAATAAAACCAAATATATAACCCGCGGTGTGTCTCTTTAATGAATTTTAAACTAATAAAATTGAATATATAGAATAGAATCGAATTGGGTATTTATCCAAATATATTTATATAGTATATATTGTATATGCATATGCATTCGAATTCGATTATGTACAAACTATATATAGTAAATATTATCCATTCCATTGAATATGTGTTTACAAAACGATTTGTCAATTTATATATTATATTATATATATATATAATAGTACAAGTATCCTATATATAATAGGAACAAAAACATATGTGCGGTGTGACTGCGAGTCTGTGAGCAAACATATACTATAAGGGCTATAATATAACAATAAAAATTATCAAATAAAATAAATTAACAAATATTAAATTGAATATATATAATGTATATATTTAAAGTCACATAATATTATTTATTATGAATGCTTATATAATAAACAAATCATTATCATATATATGGTTTTTTTTTCTTAAACGATGGCACGTGCTACAAAAAGGCATGCCGCCGTCGTTGTTGTATTTTTGGATTATTCATTTATCGTGCCGATTTTATACATTAGAATCACACACACATTAAATTAATTGAATTGGGTACATCATATATACGCATTTAATTGAATAGTTAAAGATATATGTTTAGATTTTGATAAAATTAACATTATATAATATTTCGGAAATAAATGAATACCTTTTCTTTTTTTTCTTTTTTTTGTTGGTAAAAGGAAATCCTTATATAGATAGCTTTCCTCTCTCATATCTGAATAAATATATACATATGAAAAGGAAAAGAGGTTTTTTATTTTATATTAAAAATATTGTTCATATCAATTGTAAAAATCATACTACATAAAACTATTACGATTTCTTTTCTATATATATAATATAAAATAATAATTAATTCATCGAATTAATGAATGTTTCGCTTTCATAAACAACTGATTCACCGATTTTATTTATAATAATAATAATTCAAAAAATAATAAAATTTATACGAAAATACAAGGTATTTTGAAAATTATTTTATGTAATAAACGCATGTATATAAAGAATATTATATCAACACTTTAAATAACCTGTCTTATTGTGATGTATATATATATTGAAGCTTATATAGTTATAGAAAATTTATATTATGATGTGCTACGATTTAATAAACTATATTATTATTATTATTATTATTATTATTATTACAATACAAGATCACGGAATTACATAGAGCATAACTCCGGTAAAATATTCATATATATGTGATTGCTTGTGCATTCATCCTACATATATATATATATATACGCTATATATGAATTTTTATGAAGGTATATATTTGTTGAATATATAGAAAATTATAAATTTCCTGTTAAGATTCATCCGGTGTGAATTTGAGTATCAATATCCAATTTTTTATATATATATATATATATTCATTCACGTACAGTTCATGTAAAAAGAAATGGTAACACATATTTATATAGAGGATCTCAATAGAATGGGTATAGAATGTAACTATATTACTGTACATTTACTTGAAATTGTCAATCCATTCTATATTGAAAAAATAAAGTAAAATTCTCAATAGAAAAGTTGGTATATGGTAAGTAATCATTTTATATTGGAAATATTGGAAATTCAACCATGAAAAAAATTGAAAATGTCCAATAATAAACTTTTCTCTTATTTATTCCCACACAGTGTAATGGTTATATTCTTACTGAACCATGTATTATAAACAAAAAAAATAAAATGATTTTAACCAATACGATTTTATTTTAAACATAATATTATTATATTTTCTGAAGCACATATGAAAATAAATTCACAAGGGTATAAAATGTATTTACCGAAAAAAATAAATCAGTATAAAAAATAAAATTAAAAAGTATTTCCTTTTTATTAAATATATAACAAATATCATCAGTTTCTTGTGTATATATCCTTATACAGGATAAATTCATATACATAATATATAAGATGACCAATTTTGATGTGTGTGATAAAGGATTTAAAGTAATAATTTTCTTCTTTTTATTTTTATCAACATCCATCAATATAATGTAATTGATTACTTTTATATATATACATTGATTACTTACAAATTTATTCCGAATATATGATATTATTTATATGAACGTGATTTATATATTGAAATAGTTTCCGGTTGAATAAACTTATAAACTCTATGCGTATATAATGTTTTGTTATTTTGTTATATATATACAAGTTTGTGCGGATATAATATCAAAAATTCATATAAATATAATATAAATAAAAATACACGCCACCATCATTTGAAGACATAAGACTCACATGAAGTGCATATATAGACATTGTCTTATTTATTTTTTTTATTATAAAAAATGCATATTGTACGATGATTGCAAATTATGTTATGATTATATAGAAAATAAGTAAGAACATAATACAACATCATACATTTTGTATGTGCGTATATACCGGAAGAACGCACTTGCCTTTAAGATTTTTTCTGGTCATTTTATGTCTATTGTCTCTTTATATTTATACATAAATAAAAACATCAAATCATTAAATGCGGATATTTTGAAATCGTGCCAAGTTTCATACTTTGTATATATATAGATACATTACAATTTATAAATATAAACATTACGTTTTATTAATATTTAATATTATGCATTTTTTTTCTGTATATTTGTGTAATTATATAAGAATAAGTTCAATGAATTTTATTTGGAAATAAACAAAGAATATAAGAACAAAACAAAACCAAAAAGAACTAACAAAAAAACTAACAAAAAGAAACAGGAAAAATATAAATATAAAATCTCTATATATCAGAATATGCAATGCAACGCAGGATGAATATCTAGTTACGAAACATATGTTTTTGGTTCAATATACATTTATTATATAAATATTATATAAAGTTTTTATGTTGATTTCATCTATATATAATATTTTTTATATAGTACGTTTTTTTTTTAAATGCAGCAATTGCATATTCAGGATATAAACGTCAACACAACTTTTACAATATATTTATATCCTTTTTTTTTTTTTTTTATAGACAAATCTAAAATGTATATATAGATTTTGTATGGGTGCCATTTGAATTTTGGGTGATTGAAATTTTTTCGTGTAGATTTCAATTTCTCCTATATATTCCACATTCGTTCGTCTATATATATGAACATTTTTATTGTGTATGTGTTTGTCAAATGTGGAAGTCGCGTATTATATATATACACATATATAAAAAATTTCTATATAGTCGGATATCTGGTGGATATGATGACAATTTATTGTTTACTCTGTGATATAACCACATGTAAACAGCATATATAAATATATAAAATATGAATTTACATATATACAATATGTGGTAAAATAGAAAGAGTAAAAATTTTATAAACGGCAAAGATATATAACTTTAAAAAATGGTAAATTTGGGTCATTTTTTAGCCGGGGTTGACATTACTCGCAATATTATTTGTGTAATTTTAATATATTTGTTTATACCTATATATATTTTATCGGTAACTGCAAAATGCATGATTCAAATGTTAAAAAACAAATTTTACACGATTGGGACCCTATATACTTAAACTTAAAACTATACCCGATTTGATATTTACTATAAATTTTGTATATTTTCTAATAATATATCGATTTCGTTATTTATATAAGGGATATCTTTTGGTTTTGGCCAATTTTCTAAAATTCGTTATTCACAATTCGCAGATATATATAGAGATTTCCCTGTGGTAATTGATTTTATGTCTTTTAATATAAATATAAATTTTTTCTATTAATTTTATAGGTTATTATATATCAGCATTTTCATACCCATCAAATGGATAATTTTGTGATATAGGCAAAGAACTAAACTCTTATTTATATCGCAACTTATATAATATTCACCCCTCTGATAAAAATAAATTAATAATATACATTGTGTATGATATATCATTATATAGCTTATCCTATACTGCCTATACATATTTGGGAGCATTTATGAAGAAAAATATCTAAATATAACAGTTGCTACTGACATTTAAAGCGCACATTTTTATTTATATAAAGAGGATTTCTATATATAATCCTTATATTATAATATATTATAAAAGTGTATATAAGATAAATTGGATTTCGCATATAATAAAATCAAATACTATTACTTATTTGTAAAATAAATGTATATTGAAAATTTGTTTTGAAGTAATTGTATGAAAATGAAAAAGGTTTTTGTATGAAATTGGTGAATTGAAGATACAATTAATTATTAGGTAATGTTATGTTTGCGGTTAGAAAAATATAATATATTGTAATTAGAGCTAAAACTAAAAAAATAAATATAGAATAAATACACTTTATCTTTATAGATATTGATTCAATTGTACATACATATATTTTATATAAGAGATAATTGCATTTACACGAATGGCTTTTATATATAGAGAATACACAGTTTGATAAATACAATTAACACAATATACAAAATTATAAGAATGGTTTGAAAATTTGCATCCACACCAACACACACAATAAACAGACAAAACAAAGGATTATAATTATCGACGATATCTTCTATATTTTATTGTATATAAAGAAGTTAGATTTGAAAATTATACAAATAAATTCCTGTGAATGGGTTTTTTTTTTAACATTATATAAAAAAAATCAACTATTCTATATCTATAGTTAAATTGTTAAGATGCTTATATATGCATATATAGATATATAGATAATCGTCTGTTATATACCAATACAAATATCGTGCACGATTTATTATAAATTATGTGTCGAAATAATTTGATTTTTTATAAATCTGTGAATTATCTATCTATTCTATATATACTATATAACATATATAGATTTCATAAAGGTTAATACAAAAATGTATATATATAATATATGAAATTGTTTTTCTATTTATTATATTTATTTATTTCTTATTATTACTATTACAATATATGCTAGTATATAAGTAAATTAATTATATTCATTATTAAGAGTTTTTTTTTTTTGTTTAACTAAAGCCTATGTATCACTATTTCAATATATATATCTTTGTCTGTCTATATAGATATTATGAATAATATAATTATTATCTTAATATGCAAACGAATCTATCAATAGGTGGTACCGTGGTACCGTGGTACTTACAAACATTAACGGTATAGAAAACAAAACAAAACAAAACAAAAAAAAAATGAAAAGAAAATTTGTTTATTCACACGGTTTACATTAAACTATCAAAATATATTTACATATAGGTATTTTAGGTAAAAAAAATTTCGTCATGATGTTGATTTTTTTTTTTATTTTTTATTTATATCTATATCCATTTTCATCTTATTGACTTTCTCATTTCATTTGGTTGTCTTTTATCATCTTTTTCTTAAATATAAGCATTTATTTGTTATAATAAAATGAATTATACCTGCCTTATAATATCAACATTTTAAAAAATTGTACTTTAAAGGTACACATTGTATATTGTAAAAGTATATTGTATAATTATATATATATATATATAGTATATAGTACATGTGTGTGGATGTGGATGAAGTGATACTTATTAAAAGGTAAATTATTTTTAAGTTTACTCTAAAAGCAATTGACCGGCATAGTGAGTGTATAACAAATAATAATAATAATAATAATATAATTGTTGTAATATTTATAGAAGAAATTTTTATAATAATGATAAAAATTATTTGTATGTATATGGTAAAACTTAATTGAAAAATAACTGTTAGAAATCATGTAAAGCGCAATAACCCACCCAAAGGTTCAGAAAATTATTTTAGTTTAGAAAATCTAATGTATTGAAGGTATAAGGACTATAATTATTTTTCTCATATATAAAACAAATAGATATATGTTACTTCTTTAAGAATTAACATCTCACATTTTATCATCAAAGTCAAATTTTGAACTATAAATGGAAATATATATGAAACGATTTATGAAGTTAATTTATTTTTTCATCATAAGAATGTCATTTGTTTATTTATTTTGTAATATTTAATAAGATTTTTTTTTTGATTTGCAACCTTTAATTCGTCATATATTTTTATGAAATTTATTATTTCCTAATTTAGGAAAAATCATTTGCAAAAAATAAGGGTCATGCCTGACTTAAAACATATACTTAAAATTAATCCCATATATTATATATTTAACTAATTTTTAAATTAGCATTTGATGATTGCAAACGACAATAACATCAAAAAAACAATAACATCGTTCGTATATATACAAATTCAAATGAATATTACTGTGTGTGTGGTTATTTTTTTTTTTTTGTGTTTGTGAATAGAAGTTCAATGTTAAATTATGAAATTAACACTATATTTTGTTTTTTTTTCATTCATCTATTATTAAATAAAATAAAAATTTTGCAAAAATTTTCAACCATTTTGTGTTACAAAATTTTTAAATAAATTATTTTGTTTTTTTTTTTTAAAAGTTATGATGAATCATGAGAAATATTCTATTTATTTTTTTTTTTTTTAAATAAATATATTTTATCATCATTTCAAAATCGATAAAACTATCGTTTCACAATAATGTAATTCTTTATATAAACGTATATAAAGAAAATTTTATTATATGGAATATGCGATAAAGAATTTCTTAATTTATTTATTATTAATTATTTCTATTATATAAAATATGTTATTTATTTTTTATTTAGTCAAATATTTATTTGAAATACAATAAAGAATAAAAGTTGTTGAAATAAATAAATAAATGTTATTTGGAGACAAAATGCATTGTGAAAAATGAATCACAATGAAACATTTTAAATAAGATATAAAAAAAAAACAACGGATACATTAAATTATTGGTCATTTCTCTAAATATATACACAAATTCAAAGTCTAAATATATAGACAAAATAGATTTAAAATTGATAGATATATATTTATTATTATATATTCTTAATATATTTGAAATGTATTGTTATAATAACACATATCTGAAGCACACGATTTTAAACATTACACTTAAAGAAAGGCCAAAAAAAAAAAAAAAAAATAATAGAAATTGATTTTTAACAAGAAATACCCAGAAATGATCCGTTGGCGACAGGATATATGGGTCTAATGGGAATTAATTTTAATTGTATACATTTTTATTTTGTCATTAGATTATATTAGATTTATGAGATATGAACAACATATCAATAAAAACATTTAGAGGGACATGCTATATTAAATCAAAGATGTAAAAAATGAATCAACTGTTACAAATTGTATATTTTGTTTAGTATTCGCAGGTAAAAAAAAAAAAGCGTAAATAATTTCACACATTCCTTTCATTCTTTGTTTGTACGTGACTTTCTGTGGGTTATTGGGTTATTTTATAATGACCATATATTATAAAAAGCCATACTTTAGCCAAAATATTTGCAAGTGGAAAGAACGGAAACAAAAATGCAAATACGCAAATCAGATTGTTCATGGAATGTTCGTGCAACAATCCTGAATTTTATAATATATAGAATTGATAGATTTCAATATGTAAAATTATACTATGGAATTGATAGATTTCAATATTTAAAACAAAAAATTAACATATCCTGTAAATTAACTATAAACTATATAGAATAAAATCTTTTTTACTAACCTAATCCCATATGCTTTTTAATTTTCTTAAACACTTTCATTTTACTTTTGATTGGTGCAAATAAATTGTCACTTTTACAATGGCATGGTACTACCGTACCAGTTGTTGATTTTTGAAAATTGGATAAACCCATAAGAATTTTGTTTATTATTTTAGTTGTTTTTCAAAAAATCCTTTTACGAAATTGGATCAACCAAAAAAAAAATACAAACTATGTTTTTTCGCAATTAATCACACGAAATACACATATACGAAAACCAAAAATTATTTTTTTAAAATTCACTTAAAAAAATTAAAAATCAAATTTAAATTAAATAATTAAATAAAAAAAGAACCAAACAAAAACAAAAATGTCATTTAAATTGAATTATTTTAATATTTCACAAACTTATATTTTAATTAAAATCAAAATTATAATATAAATATTAAAGTTTTTAAATTTTATTAACTCCATAAATTTTTTCTTATAAAATTTATGTACACCCGACCGATAATCGAACTGAATGAAACTAAATAACTAAACTGACTGACTGACTGACTGATGATGAATGAATAAAAATAAAATAAAATACAACTAAAACCTTTTATTTTTTATTTTTTTTTCAGAGAATTTTTACACCGATATATTATTTTTTTTTTCATATAATAATATATATGATGAAAGAAAATTAAATATGTATTTTAAAAATGTTATACCGTACGTCGTGTATTCGTCGTGTATAAAGTACAAATGAAAATAATCATCTGAATCTGAAAGCAATGTGTACAATTTGTATATACCTTGCGTTATACAGAATATATATTATATATACAAAACACATGTATAGACTTTTCTATATGGCATTATTTATTCATGGTTTTATAATATGATAAAATTTATATAAAAGAGGCATTGATAAATGTATAATAAAAATGGTATTATTATTTTGTAAACAGTTGATTGCTTAAACATTTGGATAATTCAATTGATATTTGATTGATTCAATCGATAGTTGATCATAGTTAAATGCATTGGGAACTATACGCGGGGGGCAAAGTCCAAATATCTCGGTATAACATTTTGGACAATCATTAAAGAAGAAGAAGAAGATCTTACTCATATCCTTTTCCGAAATTTCAATATACATCTAAGAGTGAATTTAATGCGGATATCAACTGTGTATCATCACATATGATAATTTTTCCGTATAGATGAAAAGCGAAATAAAATACGTGTATAAATTAGAATATATATATAGTAATTGAAGGAATTAAAACGATACAGTACAATAATAATAATAATGTTATATACACTCAAGCACGACGAGTATATATTTTCCAATTGAAGTTATAATAAATAAAATAACCCCCCCAACCAACATAACAATATAATAAAGACGCTATGGGGGAATGCAAAACTTTTAGTTAAATTTTGTTTATTTTACCTTTTGGCTTGTATATATTATTGAAAATATTTGTTCTTTTCATATATAGTAGCATGACTGACATAAGAAGGAAGAGATAAATATTTATTTACCTTTATTCATTCTATAATTATATGGTTATCAATGCATTTTATTATATAATGTCATTCATTCATTCAAAAAAATGAACAAACAGTTTGCATATTTAAAAATCTACGGATACAACAATCAAATTGATAAGATTGCGAACAATCATTTATATAGTAATATTTTATACCGAAAACTTAAACTTTCATTTTCTATATCTCTATAAATATATGTATATAATATTAATATATCTTTGTCACCGTTCAAAATGTTATCGCATAAATAAATGAAAAATTAAGTATTTCTTTTATTGAAGTATATATATAGAATTTTCATTTAAAACTTTGTAAAATATAATAAAATAACATTCATACACATTAAGTACATTTATGCATGTACGTACATATATAGATAGATGGATAGATTTCTATATGGATAAGTTTTTATATATGCACAGATGTATAAATAATACATAAATAACGTGGGGGAGATAATTTAGCACTAAACAAATCATTTTACATCTGTTATTATTATTAAAATATACATATATTCTTCTTTACGTTTCATTTTTTTCCTCAATATAAAGAATACATTTCGCGTTGTTGCGTAGAATTTCAATATACCCATATAATGAATGCAATCTGCATTCAAGTCTTATTCCATACGATGGTTTTGTACTCTTCTTTATATACATATAAAAAAAAAGAAACCAATGTAAATCTAATTATTCTAATGTGTAATTGAGGCGAAAAAATTATAATGAGATTCCATGCTATATAAGAACACTCGGTAAACAAAAAAACATTATAATAATATAAATTCTTATATTCATTACCAATATATCGAAATAAAAACAATCTTTATTTGTTTTTTTTTCATGTAAATTATAATTATTACAATATCTTATCATTTTAATATTTGATATTGGACAATTCGATTCTCGAAATGGATTATCACTCTTTTGTTTTTGTTTTATAATATAATTTTGTTAATTTTTTGTATCTTTGCAGACGGTCGTATAGAAGAATATAGAAACGAATTCCGAGAAATGCCTGCGCTTTATATATATAGGAAATTCGATTCGATTATATTGTATGTTCAAATGTTAACAACAACAATGTCAAATTTTCCTCTAATTATACATATATTTGTAATTTAAAAAAAAAAAATAAATTATAGGAAGTAAAAACTTGTCCTTTCTTTATATTAACATGCTGATAATAAAAAAGCAGTTCAAATGGTATATATGTACATAAATTTATATTTTACTCCACCAGCAGTATATATAAATAAAAATGTATATATATATATATATATATATATGTTTATAGTGCTCTATATATAGAATTGTCTTTAATATACCAAAAGCGAAATAAACAATTATCTATATATATATAGTATTACTTAATTCTTTTAATATATACAGATCGAGGTACCTTCATCATATACATACATATATATATAACATACATAACAATTTAATGTGCAAACATCTGCTGAATGCAACCTTTACAAATAATATCATCTCATTGGCTTATGGCGCGTGGCTGTTTTACAAATATATTATTATATATTATGTTATGGTTATATATATATGAATTTAAACCTATATATATATATATATTTTTATATTTATGTATTTAAGAAAAAGCATATGTAATGTATTAAAAGAATTGTAAAAAAAAAATAAAATCATTTTTTTTTTCTGTGTTAATCGTCTTTTGCTATACATCTGCTATCTGCTTATACTTTTCAAACTATATGTTATATTATTAACATATAATATATGGATGCCTATATGTATTTTAAAATTTTCATATATTTATTTATCTCTGTTTATTAATTTTTGATTATATTTTATTTTAATAGAGGTTTTTACCCTAAAAATCCATATGCTTTTTTTTTTTTTTTCAAATGCTTTATCTCATATCAGTGATTGGTCTTATTATATTCGTATTATTATGATGTTTTTATTTTAAAATAGATATATTTTTGTTTAAAAAAAAAAAAAAAAAGACACAAACATAATATTATCTTTATGAAAATATATGAAAAATGTCTCCATTCATACATAAACTATATTTATATTATATAGATATAGATAATAATACCAGAAGTATATAATAAATTGGGAAGATAATGAAAAAAAAAAGAATTAGATAATTGAAGTAAAATAATAATAATAAAATATATATATATACAAACATTTGTATTTTAAATCAATATTAGTTTTTTAAAATATTTTAAAATGTAAACAATTAAAATAAAATCATATCATATATAATATTTATGTTGTTTTTATTTTTTTTTACGGTTTGTCATTAAAAGTCATATCTTAAAATATAAATAAAACATTATTTCATGTTTCAAATTTAAATGTTTTTTTTTTTTTTTCATATCAAAAATGAATCTAATCGTTTAATTAAATTACATTTTATATAACAAATTACTTTATGCGCGAGTATAATAATCTAAACAAAATTTATACATTTTATACCTTTGTAAACATGAAAAAATAGAAATAGAAAAAATTATATCAGATCGTTTTATAAACCGACATATATTTGTTTATACCAATTAAAATTAGTCGTTTACCTTAAATTTCCAATCTATATATTACATGGTAAACGAAAAGATAAGCTATAAATGTATGGGTATTTTTTATTGTCTCGAAACTTATGGGAAATTCTTGAATAAAAAATAAAAATATGTGGTTAAAAAATGACTTTAAAATAGAAAATTTGATATACATAACATAATATTCGCAATTTCTCTGGAAGTTTTCTTCTTAAAACATATGTCATTTAAACCAAAAGACAACAATATCTTGTATATTATATGTAAATACCTTTCACGTATATATATATAAATAAAATAATATATATGAATATGTTTTACCTGAAACATCTTCAATTCGTGTATATATAAACTTTCAAAGTAAAATTTTCATAGAAATTTATGTTTTTTTTTAGTAATAATAATAATAATAATATTGTTATCTTTATGTAGTATATATGAATGAAAACTATACGCAAATAAATTGTAGAATCGATTACATTTTTTTTTCATTTAAAATATTGCTTTTCTAAAGAAATTTAACAAAATTTCTATTGGCATTTCGAAAACTTGGTTCCTGGCCATGTATACATTCTTCATCACTATAATTCTTAATTATTCGCAATTCCATCTATAATTTAATTATGTTTATTATATAACAAAATAGAATTTCATCAAGCTAAAGTTAATTCTTCTTTAGTGAATCTTATATATGGTCTCACTCACTGGGAGACATTGGACTATGGATTGTAATTTATACAAGTTTAAAATAAATTATTCATTTAATTCCGATGTGTAGCGTAAATATACAAATACATATTCATATTGCCATTATGCATATATCTATAGTATAATAATAATAATAATAATGCACGGTATAGGTAAATATGCATATCTATATACTATACTTCCATTTATATATAAAATCATAAAATGCATCTTGCAATATATATGTTGTTGTGCATTGAATACATAAAGTTATAAAGTTGTTCCACATGTTATGGATCGTGGGAATCGCATTGTATATATATATAAAAGAATATATATAATGTATCAAAAATGAAAAAAATAAAATAAAAAAATATACACAATAATGCTTTAGGTTTATAATATATATGAATAATAGACTTAATACATAAAGTGAAATTATTGCATATGTACATGTCTCTGTGCACACTTATCAATTTTACCTATTGATGCACTATACCTTATATATAATCAATACAAAAGAGTGTTCTTTATATATAAAAAGTGTACCAAAAATGGACCAAAAAAAACTAAAATCTTTCTATATGTTATACAATTTATATAAGTTTTCAATAGACAAACAACGTACCGTAGTAATATAGGAAATATTTATATATAACATATATATATGGTATATATTTAGAATAGTGTATTTAATCGGTGGATTCTATTTACATAAAGAATAATACTTTATTCATATATAATATAGTTTATTATCAATGAACGCGTATATTACATATGCAGCTGGTTCTACATACCTATATATCGCGTATACGTATATAGGAGGTACGTAACATATTGATATTATAAATTATTCTTTGTATAGTCAATTTTTTTTTTTTTTGGAAAATACTATCCATAGATATGATGATATAAGAAACGTATATAAAATGAGATGAATTATATACGTTTCAATTTCGATTTTTTATTTTATTTACAATATATATTTTATATATTGAATTATTTCAAAGTTAATTTGAAAAAATAATATTAGTTTTGTGGTTTGTTAGCATTATTTTCTTTTTTATTTTACACTTTTTCATATATATATATATTATATAAAATTGCATCTGTTTGATTATTTATATAGTTTTTATGAATATATAATAGAAGAATAAGCAAAAAAAATATATAAATCCAAGAAAAAAAAACATATATAATCAGCAAAATATTGAATATTGAAATCATTACAGCACAAAGTATCTTGAAATAGATTATTTTTGAATGCCAGTTTAGTGTTGTTTCTAAGTCCGCAGTAAGAAGACCTCTAATTAACTGATATTCGTTCTTCTTTTTCGTTCTTAACCTCAATCAATTCTTAAGCTATTCATCGTTAATATAAATATAAACACGCAATTTATTACATAAACCAATATATAGGTCCATAAACAAGAATTCAACAAGACAATTCAAAGAAACAATAAAATTTAAAAAATATGAATCAGAAAAGAAAAACAATAAAAAATAAATTGTCAAACGAAAATAAAATAAGTTTTATACAAAGCAAAAACTTATATAGAAAAACTCACACAAAAATCATCATCTATATCATCAAAATATATATACTAAAAAAAAATAAATTAATTAATTAATACTTTATCTCTAATATATAGTTGTTTTTTTTTCTTGTTATGGGAAAACAGAGAGACAACTCGAATAATACAAATCAAAATAAGCAAACAAACAGAGACTAATAAAATATTAATGAAATGGTTAATTATATTAATTATAAAACTACACAATAAATACTAAATATATATATGAGAAGAACCGCGACCGACCGACTGACTGACCAATGATTTAGTCATCATTTATAATATTAAATATCATATATACAACAGAATAATAATAACAATTAATTTCTATATACATATGTATAGAATCGTACTGAAATGTATCTGAACATCCAAGTGAAGATTAATGAGATGAGAAATAATTTTGTGTGTTGCGTTAACTTAACATAGTACCAAGTAAATTATTATACATATATAGAATAACTTAACTAAATATATACAATAATAAAAAAGATAATGGATTAAAAAGAAAACAAAAAAAAATAAAATAGGTAATATTCGTGAGATCTTGACCCTTTCTTGGTATCTATCTAGTGATATTATTTATATTGTATATAAAAGTAATATTCATATATGTATGTAATTCTATAAAAATGTATCAAACAAAAGAAAACATTTCATCATCATCATCGTCCGAGATTTATTATACAGTGGGGGGCTCGCGTGATTGTAAATATAATTACAATTATTTTTAAACGGTTATATATTCTACATATTATACATGTACGTACGGTTTGATGCTTATATCCATACATATGAAATGAATTTAGAATCAGAATGTAAATTATATAATTATATATTTTTGATTCAAAAATTGTTATTGAATGAATTTAATAAAATTTGAATGAGATCATTATATATTTAAAATTTTTTTATAAATACTTTATGATACTATACATTTAGATCATTATATTAGCATCCAAAAGATCAAAAGTTTGAATTTTGATTCAGACTATAAATTAAATAAAATATACGGAAATTTACTATTTATTTATAAATATAGAAAAGTATTGATTCGCTTCTTCTTCAAATAAATAATATTGACAAGGATAACATAGGGATATAGAGACAATTAAGTTCATGATGAAATATCTCGGACTATTATTGAATTAAAGCAATTGAATTCGAACCGTAACTTAATGATTATTATATATATTGATTATTATTATTTTATCTTCAAATACCTTTATTAATAATAAATAACAATCGTCAACCTCGTTTATGTATAATATAAATTTTGAATTGACCACACACAAATACAACTCTAAACATTTATAAATTTGTAATGTGATGTTTGCGGGACTCTTTATATAGACAGACATCATTTAATCATAATAAATTGGCTTAATTAAATTAAACGCATAAAATCGTGTAAAAAGAAATGGTGGTAATCAATTCGTTCACCGTTTGTTATATATGTGAAAAAATATATCACATACGCGGTATGGTTAAAAGAATCATCATTTGCGGTGTTTGAATTGATTCTAATATTTCACAAATTGAATTGATTTTTTATCCCATACTTTTTTACTCACCTTTTTTTCTTCTTAATCTTTGATTTATTTTAACTTTATTATTATTATTATTATTATTATTATTATTACTTTTATTATTCATTTTTGAATAAGTTAACATTTCAAAATCTACCTTTATAATACAAAACATATTTTAAATAAATAATAATGAAAAAAAAACATTACCAAAACAAATATTATCTGATTATTGAATTAACTATATATAATATATACATATTTCGTGTGCGGTGACACTGAAATCTTAGATATAAGGACGGAGATAATATTGATCAATATACATACATAGACACAATAAAATCCAAATAAGAATTTACATCACAATTAATATTGAATATTTTATATAGAAAATTCAAGTTCATTCATAATAATTTGTAATATATATGTGAATGGTAATCACAATAAAGAAACATTAATAATGAATGTTTTTCATTCATAAAAGACAAAATATTTGATATATCCAATATACAATGAATGCAATTTTTTAAAAAAAATAATTAAATATAATATTTGATTTAGATTTTTCTTTCAAAAATTTTGTAGTATCTTCTTAAAATATTCACACACACAAAAAATCACATACACTTTTTCTCATTTGTAAAACAATAACCGCAAACTGACTGAACTGAACAACAAAAGTACAAAACAATTCAATTTATTGTTAATTTTGTATTATTATTATTATTATTATTATATCATCTTCATTCTATATCTGTTCTTATTTTGTAGATATATATAGATATGGATATATGACTTCATAACTATATAGATAACTATATAGTTATATATAATTTTAGTGTAGGAGAAAAGAAGGTAAAATAAGAAGTTTTTCAATTCATCTATTACCTATTGGATAAAATGCATGTTTGGATTTAAAGTTTGGAAATAATATGACAAAGACATAATCTGATGATAAACTTTTTACTAAAAAATATCCATGTTTTATTAAAAACAATCATATTTTCTCTATACATATTCAAATAGATGATTTTCCACTACAGATCTATACATAAAAAGATAGAAATTATCTATTACAATAAGAACGTCAAGTTTTTTGGACTTGTTTAAATTTGTAGTAATGAAATCATTTGTTTTTTTGTTTTCTTTTTATTTTGTACATAGTATATTTGATTTAATATAATATCTTCTTCTTTTTTATTTTTTGTGATGACCGTCGTAAACCTACCGACAGACCTCATATATACAAAGATCATGATATGTAATGTTTTATTATTTAAATTAACTTATAATATATATAGATGAATGGGGAATAGAGTGTGAGAGTTTCATGAATGTGTCATGATGAATGAAACTATCATCATCTTAACGTACCAACAAAAAAAAAACACCAAAATTATAATAAATAAACACCTACGAAGAATTATTTTTTTCTCATATATTGAATATATTTACATTATAAATTCAATTTTATATACAAATTATTTGTGTCGGACTGTGACTGAATATTATAAAATAAAAAATCAAAAGATAAGTGAATATTTGTTTTAAGTAAACTCAATATTATTATTAAAGAACCACAAAAATTGTTTAAGTTTAATTTTAATGATCAACTAACAATAATAATAATAATACTAATAAGGAAGTGTGTAAATGATGATAATACAAAACAAAAAATAAATACATATATACATAATTGATAAATCAAATGGAAAAATTTTTTATGATGAATGACAGTATAGGTGATAAATTTTATATGATTGATAAGATTAAATAAGATAAATTAACAAACAAAACTATAATATAATTTAATATTATATGAATATATGATAATCTTTACGAAATGATTATGATTTATGATAATAAATGGTTAGAAATTTTGTAATTGTTGTGATACGACGAAATTATGTTATATGAATTTGGTAATACATACAATTACAAATTTATTAATTATCTAATTCAATAAGGAAAAAGTTGGAAACATATTTAATGTGTTTATAATTTATTTTTTTTTGATATATAAATTTTCCAATAAATGATAATGTACTTAATGTCATTGTATATAATATACATTAAAGCCACAAAATGAATACAAATAATGTGATGCGATGGAATATATATACAATTCACTATATTTTACCCTTTTGCGACAAATCTAATCTAATTATTTACTCTATATATATAAATAACATATATATGTATCTTTAAAAAGTATATTTACAAAGCATAACTGTGAACCATGAATCGTCTTACAATAAACGAACAACGCTTGCAAATTATTGAATTTTATTATCAAAATGCGTGCTCTGTTAAGAATCTGTCATCGCGACAAAATTGTGTTCAGCGACGAAGCTCATTTTTTTGGCTCAATATGGGTACGTAAATAAGCAGAATTGTCGATTTTGGAGTGAATATATCAGCAAGAAGCATTGCAAGAGCTACCAATGCATACACAAAAAATTCACAGTTTGATGCGGTTTATGGGCTGCGGTGACATCATTGGACCGCGTACTTCTTCAAAGATGATGCGAATCGTAACGTAACTGTGAATGGTGAATGGCGCTACCGTGAGATGATATCCAACTAACTTTTTTTTGCCCAAAATGCAAGAGCTTGACTTGCATGACATGTGGTTTCAACAAGACGGTGCCACACATGCCATACACAGCACGTGCAACAATGGACTTATTTGAGAGGCGAGTTCGGTGAACATTTTATTTCACGTTCGGGACCGGTCGATTGGCTCGTGCCTAGATCGTGCGATTTAACGCGCCTTTAGACTATTTTTTGTTGGGCTATGTTAAAGCTCATGTCAATATACAGACAAGCCCGCCTCAATTGACGCATTGGAAGACAACATTGAAGCATTATTTATTCGTGAGATACCGGCTGAAATGCCTTTTAAAAGAGTATGCCATAAAATTGGACTAAGCGGATGGTGGACCGTTTGAGGCGCAGTCAGGGTCAACATTTGCATGAAATAATCTTCCATCATTAAATTATATGGATCGCGTACTATCGATTCAAATAAAGGTTTCATTGCATTTTGCATTTTGCATTGCAGATTGCATTTTTCTGAGTTTTATGTGTTTTTTTTTTGAAAAACTTTCCTATAGCTTTTAAAAAATCACCCTTTATTATATATGCAATATATATAGTTATAGATTTTATTAAAGTTTTCCAATAACTGTATATAGTTATTTTTCCACACACACGCTCTTCTATATATGGATAATATATAACCATAACGTAACGTTTCAATACTAGACACATTTTCTTGTTTTTTTTTCAAATGCATTATGCAAAAATAGAAAAAAATTGTGTAAAATAAACATGAAATGTTAGAATCAAAGAAAATCCGATAAGCCGATTTTATATAAAAAAAAAAAAGAAAAGGTTTCTTATATACTATTATAGACTATATCTCAATAACTATATATAGATACATAGACTATATAGATATTTTATATTTAATCTATATGTTATATATATAAAATATATTTAGTAAAAGTGGAAGTAAAAAAAAACTATACTGGTTATTATAAAATCTATATATCATTTACAATTTTTCTATATATATATATGCATTTTCTTTGATATCTTTACGCGTATATAATACACAATATTTTATCAGTATTTCTGGTATGCGACGATATATGATATGAGCTATAGTATATATAAATAATTAATCAATATATTGCATTTTCATATACATGATATTAATTATATTTGGTTGTATATTAATTTTAGTATATTATGATGAGAATCACAGAAAAAAAAATTCCATAAATAAACACTCTAATATCCTTATACATCCCTTACGATTTATATACAATTCGGATATCTATATTTAAATCTGAATTTCGTCAAAAGAATCTCTCATTTCATTAGTATTAATTTTATTGATTATTGATTGATCTAAGGCCGGGGGGGGTTTGAGTTTATTCGAGTCTTTAAATATAAAACTATACATTTTCTTTAATAATCTAACTTCTTTTACGACAATCACATTTTTGTTTAAATACATTTTTAGCAATATCCTATTAATTTGATATAAAAAAAAATGTTATAATTAATATTTAACAAAAAAAAAAAACCAATAATATTATATTTCATAAAAAAAAAAAGAAAAGGTTATTCGTTTCATCGTAGCCGGTGATGATACATTTTTTTTATTTATAACACATATATTTTTATTTTTTTACAATACTGCGGATTTCGTATTTCATTGATCCGTCGTTGTTGTTGTTGTTGCTGTCGTTTTGATTCAAAAGAATTTCTTCCTTTATATAACTATACAATAACAAATATTGTAAAACGTGTGTATGTGTGTATATATTGTTTATTATTATCTATATCTTATAAGGAAATTGTGGCGCCAAACAACATTTACTATATATAATATATGGATGGATATACATACGAATTATACGACGAATAACATACATTTTTATTTTTCAATTTTTTTTTTTTTTTTATTATTATTATTAGATGCGAATGATTGTTTTTGCACCTATAACGATTACTGGTTTTATTTTTTAATGTAAATCTATTTAGATATATTAAGAGATAATTAGATAACGAAATGATTTAGAGATAGATATAATAAAGCAAAACAAAACAAAAAAAAAAATCACAGATTCAAAACAAGATTTTTGTAAAAAAATATATATACTATGTGAAATTGAAATCTTTTGTATATATATAAATTTTACTATATCATTGCAATTGTAATAGCATACCGCATGAACTAGATAAATTATAATTTGATAAAAAGTATATCGTGAGAAATTTTTATTGTTTTATAGAGTTTTGTTGTTGATAAAATTTAATAATAATTTTTTTTTGCTTTTTAAATCAAATGTGAAATCAATAATATAGTTATATATAGTTTTATTTATTAGAATTAGATTACATAAATGTATATATGTTTAACAAAAAAAAAAATTATGTATGATGTTCGTTCATTACTCACAATCGCAGTATATTATATTTATATATAAAAAACAAAATAATTGTTATATAATAGTATAAATATATTTATATACAATAGAAATTTAAAACTATTAATTGTATATATTATCAGATTTAGAAGAAAAAAATGGCCATAAAAAAAAAAACAAAATAAATAACATATTAATTGGGTTGAAACGAAATTTTTATATATATTATAAAAGTTTCAATTATAATAATTATTCACCTTGATAACTTGAAAACTTTTAATTAATCATATATGATTTTTACAAATAGCTTATAATAATTTTCTATATATTTATTTCTATATATATTTATTAAAAAAAAGAATTCTCCTATACGAATGGTTTTGTCGGACTAAATATATATTGAACAAACAAATCCTTGACGATTAATCGAAAATTATTTTATGTATTTTATGTGCGGTTTCGAATCACATGAGGGATCACAATATGATTAATAATGAAATCATAAAAAAATGCATTATAAAAACAATTTTGTTTGAACCTCGAAAAAGTGTTGTGTTGTGATCAAAACAAAACGTTTTTCTCTTTTTATTCTCCTTTAAGACTATAATGATATTAAATAAAACATCTATATCTGATTATTCGATTTTGGTCAATATATGTCAAATATGTATATATGAATTTCGCGATGAATTCCCACCTGCGGCGGAATAAACCAAGAAATACAAAATTCAATAAAATACTTTGCGATAAATCGATTCCATTTCCATTCCATTTACATATATAGGTAAAATATATCGACTATATATAAGTTTTATTAATGAATCTATACATGCGATTTTATAAATTATTCAAAAGAAAAAACAAATATATTTAAGTATTATATAATAATGAATATATCAAAGGATCTTTTTATTAGTTTTTTCGTCATCACATGCTGTCTTTAATATTTGCATTTGCATTTTTTCTTTTAATATACATTCGCAGATATATAAATAATAATATTTTATTGTATTAAAATGGATAAAAAAAAAAAAAAAAAATGCATATGCAAAGGTATCAATCATCATAAAGAAAGTGTCGCGTGCCATCACCTGCTCTTATTTTATTTTTTTTTTATCAATATATAATATAATCACTCGTCGTCGTCGTCTCGTTTACCTTCTGCTATATCGAAATAATTGTATATTTTAAAAATTAATTCAATATATTCGCTATATATATATATTATATGCATTGTGTTATATTATTGTTTAACATATATAAACGTATATATACATAAATATACTTTTTGATGCTTATAAAGCTTTCATTATATTATATGTAGATGCAATTTTTTTTTTTTTTGTGTAATTCCTTTATGTTTTTTTCTTATATATGTTTTCATATAATAAAGAAGAAAAAAAAAATAAAAGGATTTTTTATTATTAAATACGAATTTGCACATAAACAATTCATTAAATGTTTTTTTTTTCAAAATTCTCCTAGAATTAAAAACATTGTAAAATTCATATATTCGAAAGTTAATTCTTATCTGTCTGTAAACATTATATGGATAATAACGATTCAGGATTTTATGCTAATCTTATACGGAAAAGAATTTCAATTTCATTCATAACTTAAACCAAAAAAACAAAATAATCATCTAATAATTTTTTAAATAGAAATTGTTGATATTTGTTTTTGTAAATTTTTCAGATTTATCAATATCAATAAAACATTTTAAATCGCTATAAAAAAAAAGTATAAGTACCTTATATTGTATAAGTACCGCGATAAATACTTTTCACCCACACAAAACTATACACGTTTTGATTAAAAAATAGAATGTAACCGCGTTTAATCTTATTAAAATTTCAGACGTTTTCCTTTTTTTTAATCACTTTAATCTCGAATACAAAAAGGTATATATCTATGCGGATATATTTATATTGGCATCGGTACTTATATCAATATATTATATATTAGGGATTATAAAATGAACAAGAATGACCTTATGTTAACCGGTATATATCAAAAATAATATATATATATAAACAGCATCATATTTATGAATTTACAGTACAGTGTGTCCTTTTTTCCAATTTGATATGTTTAATGATGTGTGTGTGTGTGTGTGTTGGATTGTGAAGGTGACAAAAAAAAATTATAATATTCAAGTGTTATTAATCAAATTTGGATTTATTATAATCCTCTTATATATGTAGAAATATACAAATGATTAATGTGAACTTGATACTTTTATGTTTACTATATGCATTCTTTAAGGACTTAATATATATTTATATACAACATATAAAACTAAGGCATACATTTTCGGTGATATTTGTTTATGCAAACAATTGCTTAAAAAATAATTTTTTAACTTATAGATTTAACGATAACTGTTATAGTTAACAATTGAATATATAATAAAAATTAAATTAAGATTAAACTAAAAAAAGCTCATCCTGTACCTATAGTGTTTTGTTATATCTATATCTATATAGACAAACACATATATGTATAGTCGAATAAAAAAAAAAAAAAATCGGACACAAAACGCATTCAACTTCCTCTTTGCATTTATTATTATTTCGTTTTTATTCTATATACTACTCTAACCACTATTAAATCGGACACCTGCTATTTTATTCGTATGCTCGACTTTGAGATGCCTAGAAAGGACTTTAAACAATAATTTTTTAATCCTTCCAATTTTATTTCATAAAATGATGGTTTTAGTTAAATAATTGCGCAGACAGAAGTTAAAAAACCTTTAAATTCAATTACTTATATGGAATTTAATTCAAAATGATTCAATTTCAAAAAAAAAAAAATTTGACCATTATAATATATCGGACACTTATATTATACGCCACTAAACTCCTTTGTAACGCCTCCTTTGGCCTTTATGATAGCATTCATTCTCTTACCCGTTGTATTTACTAAATTTTTACATTCATCCGGTGTTTTTGTATTCCTCATTTCAATGATTTTTCCTTGGAATTCTTCACTCCTTCAATTGTAACTTTCATATCATGTTTTTACTTTGTTTTATTAATGCCCACCACGATTATATTGGACTTAAATCTTAAAGGAATTGAAGATGTCCATTTCTAAAAGTGGATTTCTAAACACATTTCTTTATCTTCCAACCAGTTCTTAGTTTATTTAGCGGTTTGTGGTAGAGCAAAATCTTATTGAAATGTATATTCGCCGAATTGAATTGAATATAATTTAATAATCGAAATGAAAAAGGTAGTCATTCACAGAAACGACTCCTTTTCAAATGTAAATTATAATAACTGGATGAAATTTTCACAGTGCGTTTTAAACAATCACGATGGAATGCTTCATTTTATGTGTGAATTACTCGATTGTCGGAATCACCAACTATAACAAATTTACATTCATCATCAAAATATAATGCTATTCCATTGCCGCAGAACTCAAAATTGTTTATTGTTTTGTTGTTTTTTGCAAAACAATTGAAAGGGGCTTTGATTTGTGCTAAAAAAATTATTAGGGATTATTGTTCGGGAAAAAACATTGTTTAATAAAATATGTCTTTACTTTTATCTTATATTCATATAGTTCGGTTTATGAATCCATTGCCTTGTCCACTTTCGTGCGAGCACTTTTTGGATTGGTGTTGACCATTTTAGACATATATCACTCATAGCAGTTCTCCTATTTTTTCACCGTTGAGTTTATCACGATCAGTAACATTCAATTTTACACCACTTTCTGTGACTCAAATGAACCGGTTAACCACATTTTATTTAAATACCTGATACGGTAGACTTATAATTAGCTACATTAAGTTCTTTAGGAATATTTCGTATTATTCTTATTAATAATAAGATTAAAAAGTACCATACAGTCCCGATCTAAGTCCAATAGAATAATTGAGGGCATTAATAAAACAAAGTTAAAACATGACATGAGAGTTACAATTGAAGGAGTGAAGAATTCCAAGGAAAAATCATATAATAGTGGTTAGAGTAGTATATTATATATAAATATATATAGGATATTTTACCTATATACTTTTTATTTTATTTTATATTTACCTTTGAAATTAAAATCATATATTTTTATATACTATATATAAAACTTAGAATTTTAATAAAAAAGAACACACTCTTTTTTTTTTTTTTATTTTACTGCTATTGAATTGAGCTCTCATATACCTATAGAATTTATATATATATTGTTAAGTATATATTTATTATATATACTGACCGCACATTCACATTTGTTTTGTGGATAATGAATTTAGTTTTGTAATATATTAAAATAAAAATAAAAGAGGTTTTCTTTTATTAAACCATTTCATTAAACCAAAAAAAAAAATTGCAAGGGGGATGCATTTTTAAGATAAATGACCCTAAATTTTGTATATTCACGTTTCAAAAACACACATTCTATATATACTCATTTTCATTATATAAATAAAACAGATGTCTATAATATAGAATATACAATTTTATTTGGTTTCTTTGTACCTATATATAAAATTGCGAGACTTTTTATTAATAAGGTTTTTTTTTTTTAATATTTATTATATGTTTTATATTATAGAAATTAATTTTTTACTCAATTATAAACTTTAATTTATTTTTTTTTGTCGGTCAGTTCAATGTTCTTCAATATTTATATAAGGTATAGAATTTAATAATATTTATAGGAAAATATGACATTTGCAATTTTTCATATACACACGTACATCTGTTTTATTCTGCGTCTAAATTTATATTTGAATTGATCATAAAATGAATATTTTAGTAGATTTAGAAATTTAGTTTTTTTACAGCAAAAAAAAAAAAAGCTGTAGCGGCACAAGGATATATTATATATAGTGATAGAAAAGAGTGTTGTGAGATTGCAAATAACAATTCTGATCATAAATATATGATAAATTCAGATGAAAAATTTTAATACAGATTATTTACCGAATCCATCCATTGATTGATATTCATATTGTGTGTATATCTGCGGTTCTATAAATCAGATAATGATAGAGATATAATTCCAAAAAATAGAAAATTTAAAATAATATTCAATAATTTTATTATAATTAACGCGACCTCTTTCCATTATATAATCAACCATGAATAAAGATTATACAATATATAATTTAATTTAGTAATATATAATTATACCAATTAAAAATATTCTTTTTTAGATATAACTTATTCAATACTCGGATTATTTTGTGAAAACGCAGCAGGGATTATTGTTTTGCATTGATTGCATAATAAATGCATTTATTATTTTAGTTTCGTATATGGCTTGTTTATTTAATATTATTTATTTATTTTTTTTTTTAAAAGTGCGTGCATGAAATAATTATATAATATTGAATTATTTCTCTATCTATCTATTTTTAACTGTATAGAAAAAGACCTTAAGAAAAATATTTGAAGGTTATGAACACAAAAAAATAAAAGGCTTAAAGGACAGATATAAAGTAAAAATTGAACAGAAAAAAGGAGATCTAAACTTTATATTTTTCATCCTTAACATTTCCACCTTTATGGAAGTTTTAGTGCAAATATTATAGATACTGAAATTATGGCAAAATATTAATAATATACTTGATATATAGAAAATGTAATACTTGCAATTTTACCATATATATCTATAATATATAAAGGGTGATTTTTTAGCTATTATCTTTTTGGCAACACTGCGGTTTAAACAGCTGACGCACGTTTCGTGTTTTGTTTCACTGTCAAACATCTTCAGTTTGGTCTATAATAATTTAACCATGAATCGTCTTACAATAAACGAACAACGCTTGCAAATTATTGAATTTTATTATCAAAAATGCGTGCCGCTCTGTTAAGAATCTGTCATCGCGATGAAATTGTGTTCAGCGACGAAGCTCATTTTTTTGGCTCAATGTGGGTACATAAATAAGCAGAAAATGTCGATTTTGGAGTGAATATCAGCCAGAAGCATTGCTTCTGAGAGCTACCAATGCATCCAGAAAAAGTCACAGTTTGGTGCGGTTTATGGGCTGCGGTGACATCATTGGACCGAAGTACTTCTTCAAAGATGATGCGAATCGTAACGTAACTGTGAATGGTGAATGGCGCTACTGTGAGATGATATCCAACATTTTTTTTTGCCCAAAATGCAAGAGTTTGACTTGCATGACATGTGGTTTTAACAAGACGGTGCCACATGCCACACATCACGCGCACACAATAGACTTATTGAAAGGCGAGTTCGGTGTACATTTTATTTCACGTACGGGACCGGTCAATTGGCCCGCGCCTAGATCGTGCCATTTAACGCCTTTAGACTATTTTATTTGTGGGACTATGACATATCTATACAGACAAGCCCGCTTCAATTGACGCATTGGGAAGACAACATTGAAGCATTTATTTGTCGTGAGATACCGGCCGAAATGTTGGAAAGAGTATGCCAAAATTGGACTAAGCGGATGGACCATTTGAGGCGCAGTCAATAAGGTCAACATTTGCATGAAATAATCTTCAAAAAATTAAATTATATGGACCGTACCGTATCGATTCAAATAAAGATTTCATGCATTTTTCTGAATTTTATATGTGTTTTTTTTTTGAAAAACTTGTATATAGCTTTTAAAACATCACCCTTTATATTGAAATATTTATTTAGATATCAAATCGCAATAAACGCATATAGAGATTACATATAAATGTAAATATATTTATTATTATTTCTCAAGCAAAAATTCCCATTCACCTGTCACATAAAATGTATAACAACAGATACACAAACTTATACTGTGCCACCATACCACCTTTACAACTATGTAAATATATTGATATATTCTACCAATTCTATACCTTTCATAGATGGTTTTTTTTTCCTATTTTATTTCTTTTCATATACACACATGAGTAGGTATATTTTTAATATATATATATATATAGTATTCGTGAGAAACTATACAATATTTTATACATGAAATTATATCCTATATGCAATACCTGTACAATTTATGCATTTATATTTTGTTAAATATTATTATAATATAATAAATTTAAAATAATTATAGATCAACAATATAGATATATAATTATATATTGTTTATCGAATACCGAATACTTATTTATAGAATATATAGTAAATATAATAATATTCAAATGGTTTTATAATGTTAAAGTGTTAAAAATATTATGTATGATTATATACATATATAATGGTAACAAAAAAAAATACAAAATATATGTTTATTATAATCAAATCGACGGATGACTAAACTAAAAGGTTACATGCTCTATACATATATGAATGATGAATGGTAAGTAACTTTTAAATTGTTTTAATTTAAATGGAAAGTATATACGCAATTAAAACAATTAAAATGTGTGATGATGGGAGGTAAATATTTTAATTAATTAATTAATTACTTTATTTTAACCCATATATTCTCACTCTATCAAATCAAAACGCAGATTATTTATGTATCTATGTGCAATTTTTTTTTAATCGAAATCTTTTGGAAATTATCCATCATGATTTTTAATCGTTCCAAATATATTCAAAAAAAAGGTATTAATAAAATATCAAAATATATATATATAATTTTCTAAATTACTTTACAATAAAACCATACATAAATTATAAATAAATATAATAAGTGTTTGTTGACCACCACACAAATTTCACATATAATCGTATATAAGTCAAGTTAAGATATAATATTTGTATGGTGGGCGATTAAAATTTTTTATTTATGATTTTAAGTACCATTTATTTTATTTTTTTTTTTTTGTATTTTTTGTGATTGATAATTAAAGAATGGTTATGTCAGAATATTATTTATTCGTTTTTAAATACATATATTTATCTATCTATGCTTAATTTCTAATAAAATTAATTTTTAAACGTCATCCTACATGAAATTGAAACTGCGAAATAAAGGTTAAATCAAAAATATATATATGTTACATGCAAAGGTGTGCGTATATTTTTATTCAAAGTAAAAAAACAAAAATTACTATACAATAATTACTGTAATATAATTATAATGTAATATATGTATAATTATAAATATCAAAATGTTTGTTAAAAGGTGTTTTTTTTTGGTTTTCAATTAAAATCGGTCATGCATTTATTTTTTGTTTTTGCATATAATACCATATTTTATTCATTAATATGGTATTATAATGAACACGACTGCATCAAGTATATGTATATTTCTGTTATTACCTAATAATAATTTATGTATTTTCTTGTGATACTGCGATGAATGTAAGGTAAATATTATAAATTCGACAAGAATTATATATGGCTATAAAATTTACTCAAACTACCATCACCATTACTTCAAACTATTGCAGATGTTTGTATTATATATATAATTTTATATGCAAGATCCTTTATATTTATATATATATTTATAAAAAGTTTAAATAAGAAAACGTATATATAATAATAATAATAATAATGTTTAAGGAGAAAGAACAGACAGAACAGGTGAAATTACATCTGGACAGTATATTTTTTTTCTCTTTTTTATATATATATTATACACTATACTTATACAATATCTATAAATGACATATAATTTATTTATAGATATATGGAACTGCAGCATTGGTTTAATAATATTTATATATATATATATATATATTTACTAGCACATTTAGATTACAGCTGGAAATTACTTATTTTCTATTTTATAAAACAAACCAAAACTCTATGATCTAATATTCGACTATATTCGTAAAAGATTTTGAATAATGCCATTGATTTTCTTGAAAAATCTATTTTTTTGATATTGAAATTGAACAACTAAACTAATAAATTTTAATGTGTATAAGAAATAAAATAAAAAGTAATTTGAAATGAATAAATTATTATATAATCTAGGTGAATAAAATAATATGTACTGTATACGAGATAAAAGGTGATAAAAGGTAAAAAATAAGTAATTTTACTACTAAATTCTACAAAACAGAAGCTACAAAAATATAGAGATAGATGTTTGCTATAGATCAACAAATGTACTGAACTACTGAACTACTGTGATAAATATATACAGTGTGCTACTTACAAATCATTTCCGATGCCGAATAATCATAGTTTCGTCCTGATAAGTAAACAAAAATCAAAAAAATTGGTTCAAATTGTAAATAATCGTAATCAATATTTGTTCAATATATTAAATAATATATATTGAACAATTTTTTACATATTTTATATAGTTCAAAATATATTGATAATCATATTTTCAGGCATACAGGCATAATTATTTGTTTTTTTTTGTGTTTAAAATAATAGGCAAACGGTTAATTGTCCCATTATTCGAATAATATTGTCAATGGATAAGATTTCACGAAAACTTGAGATATAAATTTATAAATTTTAAACTATTTACAAAGCATATCAGAAAAATGAGTTCAAATTAATCATTTAAATATTGAAATCGTAAGTTTTATAATTTAATTTTTAATCAATAAATGGGAACTTTTTGTTGAATGCGATAATCATTCTTATATGAAAGTATTGTTTTCAAATATGTGTATACAATTTTTTTAATTTTCGACTGGCTGATCAATGAATGTAAACTGTAAACAACGTCAACAATAGATTATAAATTTATATTTATATATATTGCTTATCATTTATGTATAGGTCGTCTGTCTACGTTAAAATTACCTATCATTAGAAAATTGTTTAAATCACTATTGATAGCCAATATAAAACAGAACAATTATTATTGATTTTATGATATCTTTCGCAATGGTTTAAACACATAAAATTGTAAAATGTTAATTATACTATTATAAAAGTAAAAGAATGTGTGAAAGGTATTAATATTAGGTTGATTGAATATATAATAAATATATATAGAATAAACATTTTGGCAAATCTTAATCAGCTGTTAATTTGCATCTCGCATTTATATTTATATACTCATAAATATTTATAATGTCAGCTGATCTAATTGTAAATAATACCATACCGAACGAATGGTATGTTATGTTAATGCATATATACGCAGTGTGCAGACAATTTAACTGAAAGAAATATGAGAACACCTCAATTATTTTAATATGTATGTTGATTCATCATTCACAACCTGATACATTATATTGTGTTTATATATGCTATATATACTAATAATGTGTTTGGTGAACCCCTGAAATAATTAAGTTATCGAATCATTATGAATTTTTTGCTACTCAATAAGAAGAAGATGAAGAAGAATTTAAATGCTAAAAGTATCTATTACATAATCTAACACCATATATACAAAAAAATAACCCCATGGGGATAAGGTCAATTTGAGTTATTATATTTCATATATTATAATGATCATCAAATCAATTAACACAGAGAAATGACTTAATTTTTTTAATCATTTTACAGAAAGAATTGTTGTCATTTAATTAGGCAACAATACAATAAAAGATGTTTATGATTTTTTTTTTATGTATTGTGCATATAAATCGCGATATATAATTTAAAATTATATAAATATTGATATTATATAGAAAGTATATATATGCCTATTGAAAAAAACCGTACAGTTCTTTATTTTATTTAATTTATTGTTGTTGTGTTGTTGTTGTTGTTGTTGTACTATATGATCACATAATCTTACCGTGGGAACAAAATCGTATTATTTGTATATATAAACTATAAAGTGTATTTAGTAGATGGAAATGAAAAAAAAAAAATAATCAAGTTATAATAAAAGAATTAAACCGGTTATTTTTTTGTTGGTTTCGGTTCGGTATATCAAAGTATGAACTTTATTATGTGATGATATATATGGTAAATAAATGATGATAAGCAAATATATTATTATACCAGAGAACGGATTCTGAGGAATGCTGATTGTCAACCGAGCATTATTATTCCTTAAAAATCGTTATATTGGTTGATATAATAAATCATTCGAATGTATATGGAATGGAAAATTTCATTTTTTTTTCTTCTTCTTCTTCTAATAAAAGATTGGGTGTACTTACGTGATGAACTGGCTGTTATTCCCATTTTTAAATATATTTCTCTTAAGGATTTGATTATAATAAATGTTTAAATTATACAATTAATCTAATTTTCCGGGATGAAAAATCAAAAATCCCATTTACAGCTACGACGATACCAAACAAAAATCATGCAAAATATACACCACTACGGTCAATGAATGGATAATAAATCATATACAAAAACAAAACACACACGAACCAACTTTATTATAAAATATTAATTTTTCGTTTGTCAAATTATAAATCAAAATCTTTACTTTAATTATTTCTATAAATATTATCATAATATAACTAAATATTTAATTAATCATATTAAATTAATTTGTTTATTTTTATTCATTTATTTATATATTTAAAAAACAAAAACAAATAAATAATTAAATTTTTGTTTTCTGAATCGGTCGATTGAAATTGTAATTGAATAAATTTACCGTGAATTTTTGTTATTGCAAAAAACAAAAAAAAAATAAATAAATACATTTTTTTTGCGAATATTGACATTTCTATCAAAGATGGCAACCATTCAGGGTTGGCGTAATGATTAAAAAAAAAAAGGAATCAAATTGAATATTTAACGAAATAATTCAAATATTTAATTCATTTTTCCGATTGAAATTTATATAATTATAAATTCTGTAACATTAATTAATATTATAATTTAAAATTTAGTTTATCATTTGCATTTTACTAAACTCAATTCTTTTTCAAAATATAAAATAGGAATAAAATTAATTTTGCAATAATAATATTAAAAATTTGAATACGATTGGCCAACCTGTGCAAGTGAATGATGCCCAACATTAAAATAATAAAAACTATTTGACATTTTGAAATATTGTTGTTGTTGTTTTGGTTTTGGTTTTGTGTGTGAAGAAAATTGCGAGTATTTTTTTTTTTTATTTTGAAATATTCATTGAAAAAAAGTAATTTTTTTATTTAACATCAACTTGTAAAAAAAAAAAAAAAAACATGTTTTAAATTAATAAAATATTTACATATTAATTAACAAATAAATAAATACCATAAATTTTTATTAATTATAAAACCTACAGAATGTGTATATAATAATTAAATAATAAAATTAATTAATTTTACTTTAATATTAGTAATAATATATATAAATTAAAAAAAAATTGAAAATTTTGTTGTGGCAAATACAAAAAATATAAAAAAAAAAAAAAAAAAGTTTAAAATGGCCGAACATCAAAATTCTTCAACATCACAAAGTAAATAATTTTATTTATTTATTTATTTTATTTTTAAATTGATATTATATTTTTATTCATTTTAATTTGATAATTTTAACATTATAATTTTGTAATTAATTTTTATATTATTAAATAAACACATAACATTCCGGTAATGTTAAAAAAAAAATGTGTAAAAAATATAACCTCTCTCTATTTTCAGTTAAAAAAATGAAAACTTGAAAAATCAATTAATTTTTCTTTTATTTAAATCCAAAAAAAACTTATTCATTGTTTTACAGATCGTCCTAGAATGCCATTACTAGGTTTACCAACAAGTCCATCCAATGATGATATGTCATCAACTAGAAGACAATTTTTAAAAATTAATTTTCAACAAGAAACAATTAAACCAATAGTAAAACCTCAACCTTTACCGGAACGAACCAGGTAAGAAGAAATTTTTTTTGGTTTTTGTATATAGTTTTTTTGTATATTTTTATTTTGCAAATAATATGCAAGATAAGGCGATACAAAAACATCATATAAATTGTCGTGTCATTGTCCCTGTATCACGATTGTGATATCGATCAAATAATAATCAATTTTATTAAATTTATTTGATAATAGAGAACGAATCAAAATGCAAGCGGCTGGAAAATTACAATTAGATAAAAATGAAGTTTATGATTTTACATCAGAAGATTTACAGGATTTGGGTGAAATTGGACGTGGTGCTTTTGGTGCTGTCAATAAAATGATATTTCGTAAAACAAATACAGTAATGGCGGTGAAGCGAATACGGTCAACGGTTGATGAAAAAGAACAAAAACAATTATTAATGGATTTGGAAGTTGTAATGAAATCAAATGATTGTAATTATATAGTTCAATTCTATGGTGCATTATTTAAAGAGGTATTTATTTAATTTATTTTTGATATATTCAACATCTGAAAAATGTAAAAACAAAATACTAATTTTAATAAAAATGTTATGCTATAAACAAAAAAAGGGTGATTGTTGGATATGCATGGAATTAATGGACACATCACTTGATAAATTTTATAAATTTATATGTGAACGACAACATTTACGTATACCAGAATCAATATTAGCAAAAATTACCGTAGCCACAGTGCACGCATTAAGTTATTTAAAACAAAAATTAAATATAATCCATAGGGATGTAAAACCTAGTAATATATTATTACATCGTAGAGGTGATATAAAATTATGCGATTTTGGTATATCTGGCCAATTGGTGGACTCCATTGCCCGAACAAAAGATGCTGGTTGTAGACCGTATATGGCTGTAAGTTTGGTTTTTTTTTGAATTTTCAAATTGTGAAATCCATTTTCTGAAATCTAATTTTACTCCTCTTGCAGCCAGAACGGATAGATCCACAACGTGCAAAAGGTTATGATGTTCGTAGTGATGTATGGTCATTAGGTATAACATTAATGGAAGTTTCTACGGGAAAATTTCCATATCCAAAATGGGGTTCAGTATTTGAACAATTGTATCAGGTATAAACATATATTTTATTGTCTACCTTTTCAGTCCATGTAGCACTCTGGTACGATACGATATCATCTCACATTACACATTATTACATTAAACGTTTTATTTGAAACCTAAATTTAACGAAAACCATTGAAAATGATATTTAAATAATGGATTATTTCGTGTTCCTCGTAAATTACAGGTCGTACAAGGAGAAGCACCAAGGTTAACCACCTCTTACAACGGAATGGAATTTTCCGATGAATTTGTAGATTTTGTAAATACTTGGTAAGTGATATGTTATTCATGACAACTATTATACAAAGAAAATCATTAACAGTTAAAAAAAAAATCTATAATTTTTATCTTCAGTTTAATTAAAGATGAAATCAATCGTCCAAAATACAGTAAATTATTACTGCATCATTTTATACAACGTGGTGAACGTAGCCATACAGATGTGGCCGCATATGTTTGTGATATATTGGAATCAATGGAAAATAATGGTATAACACCATTTACAACAAATCAACCGGCTGAATGTTGGTATGATTAATAATAACTATAATTTTAATAATATTGTATTTTTTAATTTTAATTTAAAATAAAAAAAAAAAAACAATGCGTGTGTTTTAACAAAACAAAAAAAATTATGATTATAAATATATACAATATGGGTGATATTTATTTAAATAAAATAATAAATAAATAAAATAAATGGAATGTGTAAGTTGACTTAATGCACCTGTGATGTGCATTTAGTCAACTTTGAAACCGATTCTTGTAATTGGTGAACAGTACACAATTGGGTGAATTAAAATAACAATTCACCAAAATTATAAAAACTATCAATTTCAGTGAACATTTATATAAAAAAAAAAAAGTTAAAATTATAAAATAGAAAGATAAAAATAAACATAAATAAATTTAATTTAATAATCAAAATTTAAAAAAAAAATAATTAAATATTAATAGGAAAAAAATTACAATATACAAATAAAATGCATTTTTGTTAGGCAGTTACTACAACTACAATATATATAATATTATAATTTTTTTTTTTTATTATTATTTATGTTAATTTTTCATAAATAGAAGTAAAACAAAAAAAAACGTTCATCAATTTTATAATTTATTTATTTAATATTACTTGGTATTTGTTTTCAATTAATATTACAACAATATTTTTTTAAATAATAAAACCAAAAGTGTTGTATTCATTTTATATTAATAAAAAATTTTAAAATTGACTTGCATTACAAAAAATAACCATATATTATTTTATTTATTTCTCAAATATTCATATATTCATATATGGCTATTATTATAACAAAAACAATCATTTCAATATGAAAATTAAATACGAAAATTAAATAAACAATAAATCAACATTAATAAAAGGTTTCTGTTTGAAATTTTAAAAGCAATAATCATTTATTTTTGTTTTGTTTTTATAATATGCTATTAAATGGGTAAATATACTAAAAAAAAAAAAAAAGACCCAACCCAATCAACCACAAATATATTAGTAATAAAAATAATTAAATCATCAACCAATAAAACGCGTAGAGTTCAATAACAATACAATAATTTTACAATACAATTAAAAACAAAAATATATGAAATTAAAATAATGATAATAATACAAAATATATATATAGCAATATAAAAAATATTAATAATAATAGCAAAACAAAAACATAAATGCACTTTAGAGAGTTTTCTAAAAAAAAAAGCTATACTACAATCGATATCACACAGATAGTTAGTTAATTAGAATTTTTGGATGATGCACCTTTTGGAACATTGCAATCTATAATAAACTGGGTAGACGACAGATAGGTAAAATACAATTTTTTTATGTTAATTGAATTTAAATGAACATCCAAATATAAGTAAAGGATTAGATAAAAATCAATAGATTACCAAATAGTTTAATCATCGTTTTATTTTATACTAGCAGAGAGCAATATTTTATCAATTTCTTTTTTTTTTTATTAGAAATACAATAATAGTATATATAGCACAGCAATAATAAAATGTTGATGATGGAACATGAATGAACTGGGAAGTTTCAATTCTATATGAATGCATCTTTCAATAACAACAAAAATATATAAATTATTTAAAAATTAATTCCTTTATATATTAATTAACTGAATAAAAATCTAAAATTGCATTTATTTTTTATTTTAGATACATTTAGATTTCACACGATTAGTAGCTTTATTAATATTGTTTTCATTTTACTTAATAATCAAAAAAAAAAAATATATTATTCTATAAATAGCAATTTATAAATAAAATTATAAAAATAATATATATATATATATATATATAATAAAACACTTAAATATTCAGACAATAATTCAAAATAAATTAAATATTAATTTGAAATTTTCTGTTATTTTCTGTTTTTTTTTTTTTGTGCATTTAATAATATGGAAACGATCTCTGAAAATGATGAATTTGTTTGGAATTATGTCTAAATAACTAAATAATAATTAATAATTAGACTAATAATAATCTAAATAATTGACTATATAATTTTCAATAATAACAATTTAATTGAAAATTTATCTTCAATAATATCCAACCATATTAATAAATAAATGTTATTGAAAGCGAGTTTATTAAAGCGAGCGAATTTTGATACATAAAAATATATGTCTGAATGCTATAAAAGAAAATGTTTTTTTTTTTTTTTAATACTTTATATTATAAATAACACGTAAGTGACAAAAAAAAAATGTACTTATAAAAATTTTAAAAATTAAACCTATAAATTTTAAATAGAAAAGTAAATAATAGAAAAACAAAACAAAAAAAAAAAAATATGCAATAATTAATATAACAAAATGTCCATATTTTTGATAATAGCTAAAATAATATAAATAAAATAAATAATAATATTATTAAATAATAATAGTCAAATTGTTTTTTTAGAGATTTATATTATTATTTTAATTTTAATTTAATTTTTTAATAAGTATTATATACCGGGGGGTTTTTTTTTTTTGTTTAAAAACAAAACCATTATATTATTATAGTTAAATAAAAATAAAAAATATATTATTATATATAATATTAAATATAATATGTTTAAAGAAGAAAAAAAAAATACAATTAAAATACAGGTGCATTTTCATTTTTTTTTTTTATAAATAGAAAAAATAAAATTAAAATTATTAAAAATTATTGATGATTACTGCAGAATTTCTTTTAATGATCCAAAAATAATATAAAAAACAAAAAAATTCAGAGCTATAGAGTTTATTTATTTAACAACGGTCAACGATCTGCAACGATATTTATTTAACAACGGTCAACGATCTGCTATTTTTATATTTATTTTTTTTTTAAATTAAATAAAATATTTATTTACGATAGATGTCTCTTTATCAAAAAAAAAATCTTTATACAAACAATAACAAAAAAAAAAAAAATGTGTAAACAAAAAAACATAAACAAAATATTCTGCTGATCTGCGGACTGCAAATCAACAATAACAAATCAATCAGCATCATAAGAGAAGGGTTGTTGAACGGTCAGATAACAGGGAAAATACTAATTTATTTCAAAAAATATGAATAGAAAAATAATTTATAATGAATTTGAACGTCGTACATTACAAAATCTTATAGATAAATATCGTAATATTATCGATAATAAATGTACAAAATCGGAAAATGTATTTAGAAAACAACAAACATGGATTAGAATTACAAGTGAATATAATTCAGTGCAAAATACCAGAAAACGTTTAACAAAACAACTAAAAAGATTATATGAAAATTTAAAGGCTCGAACTAAAAAGAAAATTGATTCAAATTTAAATAAGTACACCAATAATGGTACTACTGATAAAACTGATTGTCTATAGTAAGTATATCTGATTTTATTTATCCATATATATATATAGAAATGATTCCGGGGATGTGTGACTCTATAATGAAATAATGATGAAATTATAATGTTTATAATTTATATTTATTATATAGTAATTCATCAGAAAGCATCATGGATGAATCGTCTACTACAAATGCTATTATTAATAATAATCTTAATCATATTTCAAATACTGATAATTCTTCATTTCAAAATTTTGGAGAAAATGGAGAACCAATTTTTATTGAACCAAATAATTATATTGTGGTTGATGATGGTGGTGGCGGCGGCGGCAAAGATCACAATGACAATCCACAACTTGGAGTACCAACAAATACGAAAAATAATAATAATAATAATAATAATAGTAATTATTCCCAACATGAAATACCATCTTCATTATCAAAACCATTATTATATTCGAATCGGAAGAACAGAAGACAATCAATCGTACAGGTCGATACGACGATGATGACCACTGAAGATGTTAAAGGAGGTGAACTGCAGGGAAAAGGAAATGAAATTGATTTCAGTGCCACCATTAACGTTCCATCATTAATAAATAATAATGAAATTGTTTATCAACAATCCGAAGATACATTAATAAATTATGATAAATTTTTAACACCAAGTAATTTTATTTATAATTTATTTATTATTTTCCTTTGGTATATTGCAGACCTTTGGACTGCAATGCGAATATATATATATATATAATCGGTTTAACATTTTATTATTTTGAAACAGTTGTATCAATGAAAATGAAAAAAATTGAAGAATCCATTGAACAACAACGTAATTGCCATCAATTACAAATGAAACGTGAACAATTACAAATTCAATTATTTGAAATTCAATTGAATAATGAAACCAATTTACATTCACATCTTTTAAGACAACAAAATGAGGTATTATGATGAAATAACCTTAACAATAATAATATCAAATATATTTGCAGTATATAATATGATGATATTTTCATATCATATGAAAAATTATTGATTATTATATTGATTTTTTTTTAATTTTAATTCAGTTACATGCGTTACGTATCAAACATGAACAGGCAATACAAGAACAACGATTACGATTTGAACAGGAATTACATGAATCGAAATTAAATGAATATCATCGAATTCAAAATGTAACATCATCATCATTATCATCATCAGCATCATCGACTTCTGCCGCATATCCATTAATGTATAAATAAGAAGATATAAATAGAAAATAAATATATATTTTGATATTGCTAGCATTTTGTTTTGAATTTAATGTTATTACAAATAAAAATATGGAAAAAAAATGATCAATAAAAATAGTTTATTAACAATGGAAAATGTTCATAGTCCTTTTTTGAGGTAGACCAACACGATACGGTTTTTTTTTTTTTTAAATAACAAGGATTCTCACCCCGTTGAAGACCTGTCATAATTAATCTGTAAGACGGTGGCATTACTTTAAAATGATCACTGTGAAAAGAAAAAGAAAACCAGATTGTTTTATTTTTTTTTACTTTATTATTTATATTCAAGTAAATATTCATATGTAAAGAAGGCACAAATGACAAAATGTTTTCAAAATTAACATAGGAAAAATAAAACATTGTGCTCTAAAATTAAATTAATTAATAATTGGAAAAACAAAATTAAGTACATTCTTGTTTTTATTTTTTGTTGTTTAATGTTTAATTAATACAAATTTCATAATTCATAAATAAGGAAAAAGAAGGTATTGATTGGAATGTACTAAAATTAATTAATTTCAATTTTGAATCTTGATTATATCTAGAAAATTTAGCCTTTATTATGGGCAATTAAATAATAATAATTTATGGCAACAATAAAATATTAAAATTAATATTTGTTTAAATTTTTTTTAAATAATAAAGTGTTGTTTGTTTAATAAATTTGTGTGTGTGTGTGTGTTGTTTTATTTGGATGTGTATTTTTTTATATCAATTTAAATTCTCTAAAACTTTATGATTTATTTTAAATAATTCATTATTTACTTATTTATTTATTTTTTATTATTAACATTTATATGATATTTATATTTCAATAATAATACACATATATTTATTTAAATATATATATATATATATATGTTAATTTAATAGTTGTTTGTTAATGTACGAATAAAGAGATATGGAATGTATTTATTTTTGTATTACATTATAAAACTATGAAATTATTAAACTTTCTTTAAAAAAAAAAACTCAAAACAACAAAAAAAATCTTTTAAATTCAATCAGAAAATTTTTTTTTTTCTAAATTATTCTTTTCTCTTATGCAATTGCTATTCCACCCCGAAATATATATATATATCTTTTACAAATAACTAAAATAAAATTATAAAATAAAGAACTTTGTCATTAATAAAAAAAAAAAAAAAAATAAAAAATAATAGTATAAAAACAAATAAAATAAAAATAATAAACTAAAATTCTCAAATAAAATAATATAAAAAAAAAAAAAAAATTCAATGGTTTTTTTTTTTTTAAACATTTAAGGAAAAACATTTCCTTTTGTTCTTAGGATTCATTGTAATATATTGTGACTATATTTAAAAAAAAAAAAAAAAATTAAATCTTATTTTTGTTGGATAAAAGACGAAGTGAAACACTTCAAATCACCTCTTGACCTCAACAAAAATACTTCATTTGTTTTTTTTTTTTTAAATAAAATGAAAATTATTAATTATTTTCAACAGAAGAAGCCTTTTGCGATTCCAAATTTTTTGGATTTTTATCCACTTCTGTTGCAATTGGTGTACTAGCTTCTGGTACTGATTTTTCACTTACAACATCAGTTGTTACCGGTGGTTGTGGTGGTGGTGTTGTTAATTCTGCTACTATTGAATCTTCTGTAGCCGAACTTATTAGTTGTACTTGTATCTCACCATCATTTGTTGAAATTGTACTTGTTTCAGTGGTTGCTGTAACAGCAGCACCATCACCACCACCACCAGCATCCGTATTATTACTTATTGGTTTTTGAATTGGTACATTATTAATAGTAGTAGCAGTAGTAATCATTGCAGCTGGTGCAGAATTATTTAAATCAACACCAATTGATTGCAATCCACTTGTAGTATTAATACTATCATTCGTTAAATCTTCAGAATTCACAACAATTGTTTTTAATGTTTTATTTGTGTCATCGTCCGATGATAATGTTGTACTTAAATTTACGTCTAATTGACGACGTAATTCATCAAGTTGTTTTTTCAATTCATCATTTTCACCACGTAATGCATTTACTTCATCTGTTAAAAATTGAATTTGGTTAGTCTCCTTTAATGTGGCACCCAATTGTGTACGTATATAATCAATTGGATGCTCCGGTTTTTCTTTGCTTTCCAACAGTTCAATAAAAACTTTACTTAACATTTCAATAACACCGTTGCTTTCAATGTATTGACGGAATTGATCACGTCGATTATCGATTGGCTAATAAAAGAAATATAAATCACGATAAAGAATTCATTATAAATCATAAATCAAGCAATATTTATTAAAAACTTCTCCCAAATACCAAAAGAGGAATAAGTAAAAAAACGACAACGTCATAAGCGGGTAAGCCGTCAATAAAACAGCCCTCAATGTGGAACAATTAAGAAATACAATATAAATCCGAATGGATTTGATAAACGAGATAAACCCCATACAAATCAATTAAGTACGTACGCATTTATTATAATGATTTAAGACCTTTTTTTTTTTTTTTGTATTAATCGATAATTTGAAATTGGATGATAAATCAATAAAATAACATAACCTATAAAAAATAAAAACAACGGCATTCAAAATACGTACACAAAAATGTGCAACAAAAGGATTAATTTACATTATGGTTGTTGTAGCCCCCATTCAGGATCGAAAGGGGTGAGAGGCATTGTTTGAAATTCTGATAATTTTAAAGCAAAACTTTTAAATTTTAATCGATTATAAAGAATAAAAAAAAAAAAAAATCGATAAATTTAGTTTTGCCCCAAAAAATAATCTTTCAAGTCAAAGGATTTCAAAAAAAAAAAAAGTGCATATAAAAATTATTGGTTTTTAAGTAAATTATGTAAAATATACAATAAATAAAAATCTAAAATCACTTACTTTGTAGGACATTTTCTATAAAGTATAATACTAAATAATTAAACTTTTTTTTATATAATTATAAATATAAATGCTTTTGTTTTTTTGGACGTTAATCTTTTGTATTGTTCCGCTACTGATTGCAAACTACAATCTTCTTCTTTTGGTTCAATTTCAATTTATTGAAGGACGAAATATTTTATCACAATTTTTTTTTAATTTGTAGTTTTAGAAATATGTTTTATTTTAATTAATGTTATAATATATTATAATACGATTTTATTTCATTATAAACTTTACTGTACGGCGATTAATAAAGGATTAATTAAAAATTTGATTGAATTAAAAAAAAAAAGAAAATGCAAAATTGCAAACCACGAACAAATGACTTTTTTTTTTTTATTTTAATATATGACGTTCACGAAAATAAACGAAAAAGAAAAAATAGTGAATGAATGAATCCGGATCCTTTCGTATAAATTCATTTCTATTACGTATTTTACGTATTTATTTATAAGGTTTTCAAAATAATCATTAAAATTGTTTAATTATTAAATTACCATGGAATCATCTGCGTAATGAACGCATCCAAAAAAATGAATATGCCAAAAATCAATTTTCTCTTCAAATATCAAACAAAAATATAAAAAAAAAAATTATTTAAATTTATAGAAAAACGTGATTCAACAAAGGGGGTAGAGATAAAAAAAAAAAAAAATAAAATATAAATACCGTCTGTTCTTTATTTATTAAATTTAATAGATTAATTAATTAAAAAAATTAATAAAAATAATGGCAGATAATATAAAATTACCACCATTACCAGAAAATCAAAAAAGTTTTGCTGGTATACCAGAAGCTATATTTGTTGTAAGTTCAAGAAAACAAAACTACCCACTTCATAAATGTTGATTATTTTATTGATTTGATTTGATAATCATTTTCACAAACAACTAGCGGCAACCTCTTTCGGCGTTGCTTGCCACTGCAATTTCTGTTAACCTTTAAAAAACAATTTTTTTAGATTAATTAATTTAATTAAATTTGATTCTTAATTGTGATTTAGGAGGACGTTGACTCGTATATGGAAAATTCGGATAATGATAATAATGCTGATAAAGTATTAAAACGTTTAGATGAACAACACAGTCAATATAAATTAATGGAATATAATATTTCATCAAAACGTCGAATATTAAGACAACAAATACCGGATTTATCAGAATCCTTACAAATGATTGAGGTATTACGTAAACAAAATGAAAATAGAGAAACACAATTTTTACTGCATGAATTGGTATTCTTAAAAACAACGGTACCACCAACAAAAAATGTATGCTTATGGTTAGGTGCAAATGTTATGTTGGAATATCCTATAGATGAAGCTGAAGTCTTGCTGAAAAGTAATACGGAAGGTGCATTGAAAAATTTAAAATGTTTAGAATATGATCAAGATTTTTTAAGGTATTTTTTTTTGCATTTATTATATATTTTATTTAACATCCACTCATTTCGTACCGTTTTGGTTTTTTTTTTGTTCCTATTATCCCTACAGAGATCAAATTACAACAACCGAAGTAAATATGGCACGTGTTTATAATTGGGATGTGAAAAGGCGTCAAGCGATGGGACAACAACAACAACAACCACAGCAACCACAAATTGAAAGTTAAATATAATTTACCAATTGTAAATACCCCCCCCCCCCGAGCACTTTACGTCATCAATACAATACAATTTGTAGTGCCCATGATTTCATTATTTATTTTATTGCTTCTTTCATTTTTTTTTTTTTTTTCAATTTAACATTCGTGGCCTAGTAGAGGTAAGTTTAGTATCACATCATTTTTCTCATCCCAATCATCACATATCATATATTATTTCAATTATAAAATTAAAATATTGTGATGTGATGTATTGTGAATATATAAATTTGCCTGTATCTATAACCGACGTTGCAATTAAAATCCTTAATATTAACATTAAACACCGGTAAATATATAAAAAAAAAAAGAAATAACTCATTTGATTTAATATTAATTTATAATTTTATTTTTATTAACCAAAATACCGATTTTTTCTTTTGTTTATGTTTTTGCACTTTTCCAAGAGAGATTACAAAATAAAAAAAAAAAATTAAAACAAAAGGTGTTTTTTTTTTCTAAATAAACAATTAGAATACATACAAAACTGTTACATTATCAAAAAAATGTAGAACAGTGATAAGAAATACAACAGAACAAAAGAATCATACAATTATAGGAATGTAAAATGAAAAAGAATATGATTTTATGGAATTAATTTACCGGGCCCACATCTGCCCCCAAATATTTTAATTTGCATACTTGCATATTATTGTTATCAAGCATCATATGTACTTGCTGAAACATTACCACCGGTACCAGTCCAATTGGTATGTACAAAAGTGCCGGCTTTATCCAATAGTTCATAGGTGTGAGCACCGAAATAATCACGTTGTGCTTGTAATAAATTAGCTGGTAATTTTTCGGAACGATAGCCATCGTAAAAGGCGAGTGCCGCTGATAATGCTGGTACGGGTACACCCCATAATACTGCGTGACTAATAACTTGACGCCATGATTCTTGACAACGATCAATGGCCGTCTTAAAGAAATCGTCCAATAGTAAATTGGATAATTGGGGATCCCTGGTGAAGGCATCCTTAATGTTGGCCAAAAATACACTACGTATAATACAACCGCCACGCCACATCAAAGCAATACCACCATAATTTAAATTCCAATTGAATTCTTTGGCCGCTTCACGTAACAACATAAATCCTTGGGCATACGATACAATTTTTGAACAATACAATGCATGTTTTATGTGTTGTAAAAATTCAGCACGATTCTGTACGGTAATCGTACGTTTTGGACCATTTAAATGTTTACTAGCACGTACCCGTTCGTCTTTCAATGCCGACAGACAACGTGAAAATACGGCTTCGCCAATCAACGTTACCGGTACGCCAAAATGTAATGCGGATATTGCCGTCCATTTACCGGTACCCTTTTGACCGGCCGAATCACGTATACGTTCCAATAAATACCCCTTATTATCCTTGTATTTTAATATGTCCCGTGTAATTTCAATTAAAAATGAATCCAGTTCAGTTTTATTCCATGCATCAAATTCGTTGGCCATTTCCATTTGATCCATACCCAGGGCACGCATCAAATCGTATGCCTCACAAATCAATTGCATATCACCGTATTCAATACCATTATGTACCATTTTCACAAAATGACCGGCACCACCTTCACCCACCCACTCACAACACGGATCATTATCGGATTTCGCTGCAATTGACTGCATATACATATATATTTGTGACCAAATATTTATAAGTTAATTATATTAATAAATCATGTATATATATATATATATCATTAGCTTAGTAAATACAAACTTGAAAGATATCTTTAATGAATGGCCATGCTGCTTTATGACCGCCCGGCATCAATGATGGACCATATCGTGCACCTTCTTCACCGCCACTCACTCCGGTACCCACGAATAGCATACCGTTTGCTTTTAATTCATCACAACGTCTTGCCGTATCTTGATATTCTGAATTGCCACCGTCAATTATTATATCGTTGGGCGACAATAATGGTAATAATTGCTTAATGAAATCATCAACGGCCGATCCAGCTGAAATGATTCAATTTTATTAAGAATAATAGAATTCTATGCGGTAAATAAATGGGATATATTACGTTTATTTAGGCATCCAAAGCATATATACGTAATACGAAATATTCAATGAGTTAAATAATGAACGTAATATAATTATATAAAACAATTAACAATAAAAAGCATCTATAATTAGAATTATTTTTCAAATTTAACTTTCTCTTATATTCCAAAAATTGTAATTATATATTTATATAGTTTTATATTCTCGCAATATGTTTTAATAATTTATATTACAATTGTATTATAATATTATTTTTATTATTATTAATACATATATTACAATTAATAATGTGAATATAACCTTGTCGTGATATTGCTGCGAGAGTTTTATTACATTTCTATATGTGTATTAAAAAAAAAAAAAGCAGAAAAGCAGAAAAGAAATACTAAAGGTGAATACGAGTAACCAATACAACAATGTAATAAATTATTAAAAAAAAAAAAAAATTATTTTTTTATTATTCAATTGCCTTTTTACTATATGTAAACTTTGTCATTGATCAAAGTCAAGTGATGAGATGCATTTATAATGAATTCCATAAAAGAAAAAGTTCTTTACCGCGATTTCGTATATGGTAGAATATATATATATATATATATATATATAATATATAAAAATGGATGGAGGATTGACATATGTATTTTGATTACAGTATATAAAACTTAAGATTCTTGCAAAAAACAAAAAAAAATGTACGAACCTTTTACCAATAGCATAATTTTACGTGGTGTTTTCAATTTATCCACCATATCTTTAAGTGATGTTGCACCAATAATATTTGTACCTTTAGCTTCATTTTCCAAAAATTTGGTCACCTGTTTTTTTATATGGGTATATATAGGGTATATAATTATTTTAAACGACATATATAAAACACGCGGTTTAATATATAATTACCTTATCCGTTGTTCGATTATAGGCACAAACAGTATAACCCCTTGAATCCATATTTAATATGAGATTTTGTCCCATAACAGCAAGACCAATAAGTGCAATATCAGCTTTTCTGCAATAATTATCCAATTGTATATAGTTATATATACATTTACATACGATATGATGAGTAATCAATTTATAATATTTAATCTATATTTTAATAATTATAAAAATAAACACGTATATACTTACTTTGACATTTTTCCAATAATATATTTTTATTAAATATAATGAAATAAATATTATTAAAATAATAATCTAAAAAATGTATATATATAAAATATAATTTAATATTAATTCACAAATAATATAATTTTGTTTGATCAAAAACAAAAAAAAAAAAAAACCACTATATACTTAAAACACTTGCGATTTCAGCTATTGTAAAAAGTTAACTAACGTTAATAAAAAAAAGAATAAAATATTAATTATTTCATTAATTTTTTGCTTTATTTTTCGGTAAAGTTTCTTAGTTTCATTAGTTTTCAAGTGGCTTTCGTTTTTTTTTTGCAATGATGATGATGATGATGATGATGATGATTATTTAATATTATTTTTTTTAAATTCTCACGGTACATCAATGGAAAAAAACCTCAGCGGTATATACACGAACACAATGTTTTGTAAAATATTTAATTACAATTATAACTAATTACACGCATTTTTATTTGCTAGTATTTGCAAATTTATAAGAAAATAATGGGTATTTTTAATGCAAAAAACAATGGAATACAAAACAAAATATATGCAAATGATTTATATTGATTTTTTGCATGAGAATTTATCGTTATCGACATCGACAGTAAAGCTTAAAGCACGCATATACATAAAGCTTATAAGTATATATTATGATCGTATATTATACTGATTATACTTATGTGCCGGTTTAAGTTTATGGGTTAATCAAGTTATAATTGGTTAATCTAAAATGGAATAAAGAGTAAATTATATTTAGAGTTTTTGGTAAAATATTTGGGTTAAAATCGTATAAATTATACAGAATTTTCATAAAACATTACGGATTTCGGACAATAAATAAATGTTATGTCGGTATTTCGTCATTCAATAAATGATGGTATTTTATTGTTAAATTAAAGTGGGGGGCCAGCATAAACTTATAACTAATCAATATACACCTTTTTGCATTTAAATGTTTATTCAATATTAAAAATTGATTCTTCTTTCATTCTTGGATTATGATATTCGATTACCGGTTTATTGTTTTCTTAAAATCTACAAATGTTGTCTGTCTGTTTTAAAGAAATATTATTTGTATCTTTCATCATCAAATTTGTATTAAATTGTATTAAGATATGGGTATTCATAACTTTATATTTAAAAAAAAAAACACTATCATTATTATTTCTTATCTTATTTTTATAATATAAGATTCACTCTATACAAAAAAAAATGTGTTCAAATGCTTGTAACATAATATATCATTGATTATACTAAAAAAAAAAAATTACAAAACAAAACAAAAGTTGAAACTGTTATATATTTATGAGATTATTTTTTTTCTATCACCTTCTTCTATTACTAATTTATCAGAAGAGTATAAATGTCCAACTATCACCTGTTTATTTTTTTTTTTAGAAAAAGATAATAACAAATATTATTATTATTATTATTATATATAATGAATAGGGAATAATATATATTTTAATTAATGATTTTATAGAAAATTAATTGTTCCATTATTATTTTTACCTGTCTACGTATAATACATAAATTTTTCCTTGCAAATTCAAATTGATCATCTATTTTTTGTGAATCTTGTAAATTTTTATTTCCACGAAATGCATCTCGGATTCTTCTTAATGCATAATTTCTATTTGAAGGGGGAATGGTATTGAAAAACAAATAAAAAAAAAACCCGGTCAAAAATACAATAATTTGCATAAAAAATGAAATAAAAATAAACCGCAACACACTTACCTATAATTATATGAATCAAATTTTTCTGATTCACGTAACAATAATTTATATATTGATAATATTTTCATTTTTTGTGGTAATTGAATAGACATAATTACAATATTTCAATATTTTTGTATTTAAAACAACAACAACAACTATATATATTTTTATTAATTAATTTTGCGAAAATATTTATTCCTATATATATAATTCGTGATAGCAGCAGCAATGATAATAAAAAAAATATAATATATAATGGAAAAAAAAAATGTATTTGTTTTTATTTGTTGTTGTTTTGATTCAACTTCAATTTGACAATGGAAATGAAGTGCGCATGGATTGCGGTATCCATTTTGTATCGAATATTTATTTAAAAAAAAAAAAAAACATAAAAAATGTACCATAGATGGAGTTGTACAGTTATCCAATTTTTTAACCATTAAAATTTAAAAAAATCGCATATACTTTCTTTACAATTTCTATAATTATAATTCTAATCCCAAACTTATAAACTCTAGGCTGTACAAGCTGTACGAATGTTTCAAAGTTTACGCATACATTTAATATTATACAAATCCTTAGCATTAAGTTCAATCTCGATAACCAGCTTATCTATTATCATTTGCCCTTATAATCGCCTGATTAAAAAGTGTTAAATTGTTTCCTGCGACAGAACTGTATATATAAATAAAAGTGATTATTATATCGCTTTATTATAATTATCCTTTCCATTTATATATTATCCATACAATTATCGTTAAAAGGGGATCAATTTGGATCTATAGGTATATAAAATTCAGATCTGATTACATGTTGAATTAATATATATAGTACTATTAAAAAGAAAACGTCCACGCAGAGACCGCATATATAATAATCTATATTCAAAAATCCAAAAACAATTAAAATATACATAATTTAAATATAAAAATTTATACTTTTTTTATTTTCGTTATTCTTGTTTGGTTTTTTATTATAAAAGTTTTCATCAAGTATATTATATTATATTATATTTTCGTATTTTGCCTTTTTTTTATTATTATTGTTGATGTTGTTAAAAAGAAAAATGTGTGATATATGTATATAAGTGAACTTTTTATTGTTTAAAAATATGTTCACATTATTATCTTTAACGCAGTTATAATATGCGATGGAATGGTATTTTGTTCTTTAACATATATATATATATATAAAATAAGAAGTAAGATCTACATAAGTACTCGTCGTACTTTTATATATATAATCATTATTTTAAAAGTATAATATATTTGTATATAATATTACGTGTAACGTATAATATATATATTAAAAAAAATTTGGAAATATCCACGTGAAAATATTTTTAATACATTATACCGCATATATATATATAGTATAGATCCTTATATTTTATACGTATATTTTAGGATTTTGTTTACATTTGTAGAATATATATATAGTAAATATACATACACAAAAACGGGCATTGATTTTCCCAACTCCCATATATATATATATATATATATATAGATGAAAAATTCTGATTTTGTTAGCAGCATCGGCGCTTTCATATTATATATATACATTTTGTATATATATATAGAATTGGGGAAAAATTTTCTTTTAAATGAAAACAAAAAAATATATGAAATTTTCCTATACCAATAAATTTAGTTATCCTTTAGAATTTCCTGTGATAAGACCGTCTATATTATTAATATTGTTCGCGAGTTTTGTGATTTGCGTATATAATAACAAATAAATATATTACGAATATATTTAAAGGTTATTTATGAAAAGTTTTAAGGCAAATGTATATGAAGAAATTCATTTAAAATTATCTAAAAAAATTTAATATAATATATTATTTATTGTGATTGTTTATTTTTATAAAACTAATTCGCGTTGAAACAATAAATTATAATAAAAGTTTTTATTTGTGATTTATAATCCAAATTAGTTAAAATGCGGTTTAATTTCGTGTGATTTTAATAGTGGGTTTATTAATATTCATTATTAAATAATAAATTATTAAATAATTACAATTATTTTCCGTGCATATAACCATAATATATATTAAAATGAAATTAATTTAAATGATATATATATATATAGTTTTTATGTGGTACTTTTTACTTTTTTAATTTATTTGTATATATTGTATATATGGTGAAAGTATAATTTTTGTATTATATTGAAATATTTAACTAAAAGCTTTTTATTAAAATTTCATAGTATATTTTAATTGTTTGTTTTTGTTTATAATATTATATATATAAATAAAAAATTGTTAAGATTTAATGAGGTAAGGGTCTCCCGAAACGGAAAATGATTTTTTTAATAATAACTTTTTATATTTCTTTCGGGAATAAAATAATATAAATAATTTATTTCATATACTTTTTTTTTTTTTTAAATTATATAAATCCTATATGTTTAAATACAACAAAGGTATACAAAATATATATATTATGATATAATTAATAATTCATATTTTTAAGGTTTGTTTTTATCCAAAAATATATACATAAATGAATTATTAATATGGTCAATGCGTTATGTTTTACCTTAATATAATACAATATATATATAGATATATAATAAGTATATGGTAATCATTTATTAATAATAAATTTTATAACGATATTTTCAACAAATTTTCACATACCATTTACTTATTTTTTTTTTTCGTTTTTGTAGAAAATCCATTCGCGTATGTATATTGAATAAATTATTATTATATACTATATATATATTTTATCATAATAATTTGTTATAAAAATTGTATATATAACTAGTAATATAGTTAAAATAAGTCTATCGGTATTAGAAAATACAAATTCACTTTTATAGACCCTAGAAAATACACTTGGAGTCCTGCGTCTATGCGATGGTATTATATATACCTTTGAAATGTTGATTTTATGGCATAAATTCAAACCAAATAAATCGACTATATTGAACTTTATATAACTTTTGTGACTTAATAATCCTTGTACGTATGTTAAAAAATTCAGTAATTCTATAAAACTTATTCAATTTCTGAATATATTTTTATTACAGAATTAAAATAATCAACAGGTTATATTTGAATATACTACTCTAACCACTATTATATCGGACACCTGCTATTTTATTCGAATGCTCGATTTTGAGATGCCAAAAAAAGGACTTTAAACAACAATTTTTTAATCCTTCTAATTTTATTTCAAAAAATGATGGTTTTAGTTAAATAATTGCGCAGACAGAAGTAAAAAATCTTTTAAATTCAATTTCAGTTATGGAATTTAATTCAAAATGATTCAATTTAACAAAAAAAAATTATCGGACCATTATAATATCGGACACTTATATTTAACCTCCTTTGTAACGCCTCCTTTTGCCTTTATGATAGCCTCCATTCTCTTAGACTTGGTATTTACTAAATTTTTACATTCACCTGATGTTTTTGTATTCCTCATTTCAATGATATTTTCTTGGAATTCTTCACTCCTTCAATTGTAACTTTCATATCATGTATTTACTTTGTTTTATTAATGCCCGCACAACGATTCTATATTGGACTTAAATTAGGAATTGAAGATGTCCATTTCTAAAAGTGGATTTCTAAACCCATTTCTTTAGCTTCCAACCAGTTCTTAGTTTATTTAGCGGTTTGTGGTAGACCAACATATCTTATTGAAATGTATATTCGCCGTTTGAATATAATTTAATAGTCGATCGCAAAAGGTAGTCATATTTAATATATGAATGTGTTTTTGGGAGTTAATCGCAGTTAATAGTACATTAAATGAAAGGGAAATTAATAAAATTAAGTAAGTAACTTAAAACAAAGAAACGATTCCCCTTTTGAAATGTAAATTATGTAATAACTGGCTGAAAATTTCACAGTGCGTTTTAAACAATCACGATGGAATGCTTCATATTTTGTGTGTGAATTACTCGATTATCGCGAATCACCAACAATAATAACAGATTTACTTTCATTCATCATCAAAATATAATGCCGCATTCCATTCCCACAAAACTCAAAATTGTTTATTGTTTTGTTTCTTGCAAAACAATTGAAAGGGGCTTTGATTTGTGATAAAATATTAATAAGGATTATTATTAGGAAAAAAATATTGTTTAATAGAATATGTCTGTATTTTTATCTTATATTCATATATAGTTCGGTTTATGAATCCATTGCCTTGTCCACTTTCGTGGGACCACTTTTTGGTTTGCTGTTGACCGTTTTAGACTTATATCACTCATAGCAGTTCTCCGTTTTTCACAGTTGCGTTTATCACGATCAGTAATATTAGATTTTACACCACTTTCTGTGACTCAAATGAACCGGTTAAACTATATTCTATTTAAATATCTGATACGGTAGACTTATAATTAGTGGTTAGAGTAGTACACAAACTTTTCTATACATTCTACACAAATTAGTAACAACAATATCATTAGAAATCGAAATAGAAATTAGAAAAGCTATAATATATAGTTAAATATTCCAAAAATTTCTGCGGTTTATTAAAACAAAAAAAGAGAAAAAACAGACCGTCGTAACATTTGACATTAAAATTTGAACTTATTGACTTCTTTTTATTGTTAATATTTAATTTTTTGTTTAGCCTTTAAGATAACATTATCCATGGCGAGAATTTCTTTTAAAACATTTGCTATACATCTCTTAACCATATAATATACAATTTAATATACAATCTTCAAGGTCTAATATAATGTATCCTATATATAAAAACGATATATCCTGTTTTTCGAAATATGCGTGTATACCTTCAAACATTTGAATGAAATCGTTGAAAGGAATTGCACAATATTTTTATTTATTATTATTTCTATATACGCGATGTATATATAATACGATACATTTATATTACGTGTATAATTTTTCAATTTCTATCTGTCTATATAACAATAACAACGCGATGTATCGATATAACAATATAACATACTTTTTTTTTAAATTGATTATATGTATTTTTGTGAGAATTCAATTTAAAACCAAAAAATATATATATAAAAACAATAACCCAGAAATAATATATGTATATACTAAAATAATACTGTTCTAAAAGTATAAAAGGGAAACAATATATTTTATAATAATATTATTATTTATAAGTTGAAAAATAAAATAGATACCATGAAAATGAAAATATTATTTTTGTGTATAATAAATAAATTATAAATTTTTCAAATTTTCCAAAAAGAAAATACCACCATAAAATATTTTCTCTTTATAATATATTAAATAACATGAATATCTATGGTATAAAAATATTTATTGAAACATATATATTATGATATTATAAATCCTATATCTGCGAATTTCTATACGTATATTATAATCGTTATACAATCAAAAATAAATGTTACATGTTCGTCTTACATTTTAAATATTGATCATAAAAATCAATATATATAATAACAAAAAAAAAAAAATAAAAATTTTAATAGTATAAAACCTTTCTCTTTTCACACATACACACAATTTCTTATCAAGTAATTTCTTTTTTGTTATATATTTTGGATATATTATAAAAAAAAAAAAAAATATATAATAATAATTTCCTATACAATTTTTAACATAAAAAGAATTGTTGTACAACACACATAATAAATTCTTTATCCTCCTGCTATAATAGACATTTTCATTTCTTTTTTGTACTATAGTATTATTGATCTAATTCGTTTTTCTATACACGATTTATGGATCAAAAATCCAAATCCATTATATATTATATAATACTGTGTGTGATTGGTTCTGCGAAACTCAAAATAACTATGAATGCAAAAAATGATTATTTTTGTTTTGTAAAACGATGGTAAAACGTTTTGTTTTGACGAGGAATTACCTATGATTCCAAAAGTATGTTATATAAATCAAAGAAATTGTTTAAAAAAAATTGTTTTATTGAGGAAAATTTTATTGTATCCTCTCTTTTATACATACAAATACAAATTATTTTAGGTTTATTAATAGTTTATGTATCTTTTTATTAAAATTTTTATATTTTTAACAATTTGTATTTTTTTTTTTTTTGACAAGTCATTATATTGAACCATCACCGGATAGAAGAAGTTTTGAGAAGAAGGTCACCTATACAAAATTAAAACCAAAAAAAAAAAGTAAAATTTTACAATATATTATATATGAAACCGCATTTATGAAACTTATGTTATTCTACAAAAAAAAAATTAAAAGATAATATATTCATTATACATTACAAGAATCTATAAACGCTCGCCATATTTACATATTTAATAAAGTTTATTTATGTTGTTGTTTTTTTTTTGGTTTCGTTTTGTTTTTATTTTGAACTTCCATAAATTTTATTATAATAACATTTCAAAGAATTGAATAAAATATATATTAAGGATTGACTTTTTCCTTATAAATATATGGTAACCATATATACCATACCATATATAGCAAGTATAATAAAAAAGGTATAACAAACAACGCAGACTTTTATAAAATTAGATTTTAACATGCAACATAACAATTTATATTTTTTATTTATATATATATATACAAAATTCCTATACGCAATAATATAATAAATACTATAAATAAAAAACCTTTAAATATGATATTACATAAATATATAAAGATATAGACAGAAAAATATTCATTATGAAAATGTTGTTTTTATGTGAAAATTTTTATTTATATAAATATTTCCAATACACACACGATATTATATATATATATAGTATTAAATTATATTTCTAATGTTATTCTACATTATATTTCATTATATATATATTATATAGGAAAATTGAACAACATTCTTGAATTAGCATATATATATATTTATATATAAATGAAAGTCAATTTATTATTGTATATATATACAAATATATCGTTGTTATATTATATTAATAACCAAATGTTTATAGTAATTTTGAATGATTTAAATAAAACAGAAACATATCGAACAAAATTTTCCTACATATAAAATTAAAATTCCTGAAATATTTCGGTATATGAAAACCATAATTCAAAATACAAACCTATATATATATAAATGTAATTCAGACAAACAGTAAAATTCTTTTTTTTCGTGATTTTTTTTTTAATGTGGAAAATGTTTACATTTAAACATTTGTTATCAGACAGTTTAAATGGAAATCTGCAAATTGTCCTATTTAATTTTTTTCTCCAATTGACCTCCAATCAATTCACCGCCGCAATTCCAAAACAAAAACAATATTTTATGACAAAGATTTGTAGCGTATAAGGCACAGTGAAAATGTTTATTTGATCAAACCAAAAATTATATAAAAGGATTGTTTTTTTTCATTTAGTGACGTACAAAACCATATACGCTTTTATTTACGAAATAAAATATGGATTATATAAAAGTGTATGTGCTGACTTTCCTTGAGGTATTTTATTATAATTCTATTAGATTTCCTTTGAACAATTTGATGACACATTTGGAATCAAATTGCAAAAAAAAAATGTAATCTCTATATATATTTATATATTTAACTATTCACTTACAATTTGTGTTTTTTATATTCTTTCAATATAAAACCTTATTACAGGATATATATCCTTGATCGTATCGTATGCATATATATGCGTTGCAAAACCATTGGATTATCCTATTTATATATATATATACAAATATTTATAACTTGTATATTAAAGTATATTAGAATAATTTTTTTTTTTATTTTATTATACGATATAATATCTACATTTTGAATGTAATTTCTTATTTCTTATAGTGCAATTGATGTTTTTTTTTTTATTTAAGACGCATTTCCATATATATAGAGTAAATATATGTATATATAAAGAAAATAATAAGGAAAATGCTGGCCAAACAATTTTTAACATAAAAATTTATATACATATACTGCTTTTTGATGTTTTTTTATATTAAATTTTTTTTTGTATATATTATAATATACATCTCAATCAACTGCTATGTGTATGTATATTAAATTGAGGTTTTATATGTGGCTCTTCTATATAGACTCTATGTATAAAAGAATTTAATATAGTTTTTGTGTTTAAAATTTAGATGTTCAAAAGGATATATATATATTGATTTAATTCAAATAATATATATTTATATATAGAATATAGATATATATTCACTCTATGCATCATTTAATACTATATAATATATTTCGTTTATATGTCGCTTGAATTATTCAAATGGTTATAACTGTTGTTCTAGGAAACTTCCACAATATTAAACTATTAATTCCACAATATTAAAAAGGTATATGTTCCGGTTCAAATGTGCAGTTTTTATATAATATACGTTTAAATTCTATTTCACAAAATGTATATTTATATTTTTTTGTGCGGATATTAAATTCATAAATATTTTAACCATATCAAAACCTTTAAAAAAAACAAAACTGGAACAACAGGAAATAATTAAATCATATACATATTCATATATATACATACGTACGATAGGTATATTATATTGTTATATACATCCGTTGACAAATATCATGTTATTTATATATAGTACTACAATTATTTACAATTGTATACTTATATGTATACATAAAATCTCTTGATAATATATGAAAAAAATAAATATTCATCATGATATTTCGTTTTGTTTTGTTTTTGATCAAATATAAATTTCTTATTATACCGAACCGCAATTAAATAAAATATTAAAATTATATTTAAATAATAATTTGTTTTTAAATAAAAAAAAATTGGCATATTTTATATTTATATTTTATATTGGCATATATATTTTATATAACTTTTTATTATATAAGGGGTGTAGTAAATACACCATAACTTAGGAACCTATTGAGATAGAATGATGGGCAGACCCATCAATCGATAGATAATTAAATTCTCTAAAACCTTTTCTTACATATCAAATGGGGTTGTAGAACAAATTCTATAGTTAAAATCTATGTACGTGAAAAATTGTCATTTTAACCATACTCTTTGTATGGACACCCCATAATATTATTTTAAATTCGGAAAATTCAGCTTATTTTACTTTAGATTCAGTCTTAAAATCAATACCATTTCATGGAAATTTCACCCTTAACAATTGAATGATTAGAGGTTCATTTCAAACAATTAAAGGTAAAAATAATTAATTTTTTATTATGTAAGGGGTGTAGTAAAAATGCCATAACTTGGGAATCTGTTGAGATAGAATAACGTTCAGACCATCAATCGATAGGTAATTAAATTCTCTAAAAACTTTCTTCACATATCAAATAAGGTTGTAGAACAAATTCTATAGGTATAATCCATAAACGTGAAAAATTTTCATTTTAACCATACTCTTTGTATGGACACCCCATAATATTATTTTAAATTCGGAAAATTCAGATTATTAAATTGGCATACAGCTTATTTAATATATTTATTTTTTTATATAATAAATTGTTTCTTATTTCTTAACATAGGTCGGAATTTCCTATATACTATATATTGTTGAAACGTTCATATATACTTCAATTTTCCATATTTAGAATTTATTAAATCCCACAGCAATTAATAGTTTTTCTTTGCATAATTTTATTTTCTTTGCATAATTTAATGTTTCACAGAAGTATATCCACTTCCTTTATTCAAAAGATACATAATATATATAGGTATTTTACATCCCATTTTGTACAACTTATTATATATATATATATGGACGTTTCAAAGAAATACACATTTTTAACTATATAATTAATATATATATTATACTATCATAATAATTTATAATTATTTCTGTATATGAATTTCTACGTATTACGTTTGTTTACACATTCTCTAATAAGTATTATTAACTTGTAATAATTTGTAAGGTACGTAAAATTTAAATAGAAATTTTGTTTAATTATATTAATTTAAGATCCTTTTTTCCTATATAGATATATATATCATATTAATGTTTATATAATAATAAGAGTGCGTGTATCACCATATTATATATATATATATATATAGGTCTTCTTTCAATTAATATACATTTATATCCTCTGTGTCTATACGAGAAAATTGCTTTTATTTTGAAGCCCATAATAAAAGCCCATGAGCTGTTTGAGTTTTATTATGGTATTATACGAATAAAAATATAAGAAAAAAAAATCATTATTTATGTTCTAATTTTAACAAGATATTTTAAACACATAATTTGGTTTAGTATTATATATTATTATTATTATTATTATTATTATTATATCCTTAAAACATGCGACTATATATATATATATAACAAATATTATACGATAAAATATAATAAACTTGGATAACATTAAAAGAGTACAAAATGTATATATATATATATATATATATATATATATAATTATAAGCATTATAAAAAAAACGAAGACTATATATATATTTATAATCAAATTATATTATATATATAGATTTTATAAATCTATATGTATAGGTAGATTGCACGCAGATGGTGTTAAATTGAATTTTATGGAAAATGCTATACAAAAATTGATTTTAAATATGTGTTTATCTTAACGTTATATGTTATTGTTTTGTATATACATATACGTATAAATAAAATTAAATTTAAATTATATTATGTATATAATAAGAATTAAAATGTTTCTATATATATATGATTAAAATGTTCATATATAGAATATAAAATATATAAATATAGAATAAACGTAATTGCTTCTTTGGATTATCTATATATTTATATGCACATATGTATGCGGTATTAAACTATATATATAAATCCATTTAAGGAACATTTAATTAATTAAATCGGTATAGACTTAAGAAACTGTACGTAAAATTAAATATATCTATATTTAAATTGTTTTCCATTTTTTTCCAATAGAAGCCGAACAGGATTTCTTTTAATAAAGACTATATTATATAAAAATTTCTTATAGGGTTTCTTTACATATATAGAAGTATAAGAAGTATAATTATATACTTTTATTGTTAGAAATATGGTTTTATTTTTATAACAACAATTTAATTTAAAGTAAATTAAAAGCATGGAATCAAAAAATAATTTTGTTCGTGAATTTTACCTCGTACTCTAACTATTTCTTCCCAGATTTAACTCCACCTGACTTCTTTTTCACTGATCGAGAGTATCGATGAAATAAGCTCGCATTGTAAAGTAATTTTTACAATTATAAATCAATTTTAACATTTAACGTCCATCGAACTTATAGAACAACCTAACATATAGTAAATACCAAAAAAATAAAAACCAATAACAAAAAAAAGTAATCCAATGTTTATTAGTACTATATATGTTAAAGAAAATTTAAATAAAGTTATAACAATCTAATACATAAATGCGTATATATAAATATATCCCTATTTATTAACTAAATAAAAACAGTGTGATACAATTCTTATACATAGTTATATATTCATATAAGACCTAAAACAATTCTTTGGTTGAGATTTTTTTTTAGCATTCATCGATTCATTAAAGAAATGAAAACTTTATCAATATATAATAAATTATTTAATTCAATTTGAATTATATATTATTAAAGAATTAATATTCATAATTTTAATGGTATCTACCCTATTTTTTTGTCTTCTTTTACAAATAAAAGTTTAACATACTGTAAATTTTATATATAAATATATCTATTTGTACATATGTTTAATAATAAATTATATTTACCATATAAATAAATGTATATACGTATATATAGAAAAAACTTAAAAATATATATTTCAAAAGTTATTTTACCATATATATTTAGAGACATATACAACAAATATTAATATATGCATAAAAAAAAAATGGAAGAATTATAATGTTTTATGTCAATTTGCCTAAGGACATCTTATATTATTGTATATATCTATATATATAAGAAAATGTTTTAACTTATATTATTATCTGCTTTTGAAGATCTTATCATTTTCTTTTTCTTATTTCATATATGTATATATATATATATGATATCTATATGAGGTAGATAGTGAAATGTATGTGAAATTTTAATACGTATATATATTATTTTTTTTGTTTGAATATGTTAATAATACATTCTTTAAATCATATATATATATATACTCACATATATGCTCTTTATTTTTTTTTTTTTGTATTCCCTTAAATTCTTATCATCAACAAAAATATGCTATCGTAAATTGTTAAAATGCATGTAGATATGGTAAATATAATATCTTCGAAACATATTTATAGTATATAGAAAAAAAGGCACTATATATATAATGACTTTTTTTTTTGTGTGTATGTTTGTGTATATTTAAGTCCTTCGGTGTGGTTTTATTTATTTAAATTGTATTTATGTTTATATGTTAAAAAAGAATTGAGATTTTGTTCTGTAATTCTTTATATATATATTTAATTTATTTAAAATTAGCTTTCTTTTTTGCATTATCATTTTTTTTTTTAAACTTAATCATTTTTAAAACGACAAATTTAATTTTATCTCTTTGTGGTATTTTATTGGGAAATATTTTAGATATAAAAAATAATTTTGATTCAAATTAGTTTTGCGATTATATACATCACGAACCCGCATCTTTAAGGAACTTTAAGTTCTACTTATAGAATTCAACATTAAAATCATACCATCTATATCGATTCTATATGCGATTTTTCTAAACAAACAAACGAAACCAAAATAAATGTTAAAATTTCTTTTCTTTATATATTTATATGACCATTGTACGCCTTATAAAAATCAATCGAAAATTTACATCATCATCATCTAACTATAATATATATTATATATTGTTTAAACAAAACAAATACAATTTCTGTGTTATATAGATTCTTATTTTAATGGTAAAGTGATGATGAATAAACATCATTCCATTCACCCACTCGCCATACTATCCTTTACTATTTATGTATATATTATACTACTATATATAAATTCTTTTACTTTGTATATAATAATTGAATAAATTTTTTTTTTTTTTTCGTGTAATGAAAAGTTATATATATACAAAACAAAAGTTAAAATAAATAAGAATTAATTTTTATATAAAACCAAGTTATTATAAGGTATATAAGGTATAAATAAATAAGGGTTGATTGAATTTGATTATACATAATGTTTAATTAAAAGAAAATAATACTTACTATTTATATATATATATATATATATATTTTTATGTTGGTGTATTTTTTTTTATTTGCATATTTATTAGCAAAAATCTTTGTTTTTTTTTATATATTATATATTATACAACTATATAAGAGAGAGCAAAGAGCCGTATGATTTTAATAATTATTGTGGTTAAATTATGTATATTAAATTTTAATTATTATAATGTTTTTTTTAGGTTTAATTAAGTTTGGTTTAAAAGAATCCATCCCCAATTTAAATAAATATATATTAAAGATTATTATAAATTTATATTCCATATTAATAAACGGAAATTCGTATATAGGAAAAATTTAGAAAAATCGTTATTTTTTACCATTTACCTTTTAAGAATAAATCAAATTGTGTTAGAATATACATAAAGGATAGGATATAAATAAGTGTATTATGATATTTATTTAATATAATTGAAATTGAATAATTTTCATGATCTTCTAAATACGCGGTTTTTAATTTAACTTCATTATTCCGGTATAATACAATTTATATACTGTAACTATATATAATAAACCATAAACCATAAAACTAAATTAAACTATATATTTTATCACAAATTTTATCCAATTAATTGCAAATTAGTTATACAAATAATATAATGCAATAAAATTCAAATAAAATATATTATATATACTTCTAAAATATATATATAATTATACAAAATATGCACCATTTATTTAAATATTCATTATAACATTCGATATATTCATTTAAATAAATCGATTTTATTGTTTCACTCACATAAAACGTTGCAAAAATGTAAGGACAATGCAATATTATGATGTGTTTTTGTCTATGAAAAGTTATCAGTTATAAATTATAGTATAGCATGTACGCAGTAAAAGAAGGTTATAATATTAACGTTATTAAAGCTATGCGTCAAAAATAATCTGTAATAGAGATTTACCATGGCATATCCACCGAAAATTTGTAATAAAATGTATATATATAGGTTTTTCATTATACAAATAATATATTGTGATACAAAATTATTGTACAAACGCACGTCTTGAAAAAAACTAATTCAAATAAGATTTATATAAACTATAGAAGAGGTATATATATAATATCAATAATATATATATCTAAATGCGGTAAAGCATTACGTGTTTGGGTTATACGAATACAGCTTATATCCCATTCGATATCGATAACTTATAATCATATATTTTATTCGATATATATATATATATAGAAATATAGATACTTATTTTATAAGGTATATATATATATATACAATAAAACGAATCCTTTATAGTACATGATTTTCCAAAATATATTCACATCGCAATATATAAGATATATCAAAATCAAACAACAACAAAAATTAAGAAGATTAAATGAATAAATTATGTGACAAAAATGTTTTCCCAAAATGATATAATAAAAAAAAAATATGTATATTTAGCGTATATTTTTTGAGCCTTTATATAGATATATAATATAGTAGTTAGGCTCATATATATATATATATGTATATATAATATTTAATTGAATCATCAAAGAGATTATATATCGGAAGTAAATAAAAATATATGGCTTATTAATATATAAGACTTTTATATCATTATGGTATATTATCCATAATAAAGTTCCTTTTTTAAATCCAGTTCCTATGGTAATTTCATCATATTCATCATATATTTACCATTTACGAAAAGATACTTTTATTTATTTAATATAATTTCACCTTCTCGATAATATTCAACTTATTAGTATAATTATATACAGATATATCTTTTTTCTTTTTTTATTCTGTGTGATATCACATTCATTATAGAAATACATATTTTTATCTAATCATTATTGTAACATTTTGATCCTAATCATTATTGTATATGTCATGGTTTTTTTTTAATTTACCTGCAAAAATATAATTCAATCACGTCTAGATTTGAATAGATATATTTGGTAATATACTTGGACAACTACAATATCGGGTTCATGCAAGAGGTTAACTATATACATAATTTATTATGTGACACGTTGTATTATACTTATTTAATATTGGTTTTAATAAACCTATATGTATATGTTATAGAAAATGATGTATATTAAAACGTGCTATATATATATATATATTATATATATACTTAATGTTTACTGAATAAATTAATTGTATTGTTTTTATTTTAATATACATATATATATATATATATCTATATAGTACAGTGCAATAAACCGATTTGATATTGTCAATTATATATAGTTGAAAGGATGAAAGCAAAAAACGTTATATATAATACATATATATTATCTGATATATACATAGTAAAATTTATAATAATACAATGAATGTTAAAATATTCATTGTTATATTATTTAATATATTAGATATATTGCATATATAAATATAAATTAAGTTGAAATGTTTTTACTTATATTTAGATAAAGAGTTGACGGAATAATTCATTTCTATATACAAATAGAAGACTTTTTCAGTTCATTAGAACTAGAGTATTCAATATTTATATTCATTATATATTATGTATTTATACAAAACCTATATTAATTTTATTGTTACAATGGATGTATAATATTAGAGAAAGAATATAAATATATAATGAATATATATTTGTATATAATCAATATATTTCAGTTGGTTTTGAAATATTTCACATATATGTACGTAATTATTACATGTCATAAAATTCCCGTATTTTTCAATGTATGAATCTAAAAAAAAAGAAAATATATTATACTGTATCAAATAAAGATTACCGCAACATTACCAGTGAATACATATATATATGGGATTTTTATTCAATATATACCTCTCTCATGGAAAATTGTTATCATCCATCATCCATCATCATCATCATATCGTATATATATATATATATAATGTATCTAACATACAGAAAACCTTTAAATCAATCATAAAATTCCTTTTTTTTTTTATGAACGAGTATATAAAAGCAATAATTATTATATATACGTGAAAATTAAATCAATAATTTCCATTTGAAAATGCATTTATTTAAGTGCATATACCAAAAATGAAAAAAAAAAAAATGAATTAAATAAAATAAAACATGCAACGATAAAATCATATATAGATATTTATGTTTTACATTTACGCTGATGTTCTATATACATTGCTATATATGTACTAATGAAATATACTTCAGTTATCATTATTATTATTATTATCATCATTTATATTATATATACGTTGGTAATTAAACCGTATATATATATAGAATATATATAATATTCATTATGCCACTCAAATACAATATAAATTCTTTTAAATTTTTCATAAAAAGCATTATAACATGTGAACAAGAGTTATATATATATAGTACTACAGTGAATATCCGTTAAGCCGGAACTACAATGAGCCGGAAATTCGTTTAAATGGAAAAGCGGTCCAAAATCCCCATATGCGAATAGATTTAACATGATTTCAAACTCATAAGGGCGAAAACTTCTCTGACAGTGACGGAAATCCGTTTTACATATTTTATTCTATTTAAAGCATGTATAGAATTAGTCCTTTAACCCAGAAAATATGAAAACTCTTGATACTTTTTTTTCACTTTTTGTTCTATTCAGTATTTTCAGCTTTACCCCCAGAGACGGGGAAAAATCCTATAACCCTGCAGATCTTAGTGGTCCTTTGAGATTCCGGCTTAGAGAATTTTCACTGTATACTACACCACGTATATATTATTTATTATTGCATATGTATCATAGCATATGTATATATTTGTGAGTATAAATGATGCGATATTGTTAAAAAGAAAATTAAATGCATAATTGATGCACTTTATACATTTTTTTGACACATTATACCATACCAAACATTATGAATTAAAATTAATATATGTATATTTATTTTATTTTGAAAACATTTTGTCCACATTTTAATTTAAAAAAAACATACATACATATATGTTGTAAAAAAACATTTTAAACCAAATTTTGCATTAGATTTTTACATGTACATTATATATACATTATATATATATATATATTTATAGATTCCAAACCAAACCGCTAAATTGTGTTTTAGAAAATATTAATATATTATAAAATATATGTATGTATATATATAATTACATTTTATATACTGATTACTGAATATATATTTCCCCATAAAATCTATAAAGATTTTATAAAATTAATTTTAAATCGTTTTGGTTGTTTTGTTTTGGCGGAAATGTTTATTGCTTTCAAAAATTTTAACATCGTAATTTGAAATAAATAGCCTGATGAATATAACATATGATATTTTACTAAATCTATTTTATTTACAATATCTATATAAATTGTGTATAATGAAAATTCAATCATGATTCTGTACATATTGTTTTCAGAATCTATTGCAATCAGAATCAGAATCATTAAGTTAACATTCTATTATACAGCTTGGATTGTAATAATTATAAGAAAACTTTTACTATTATGTATATAAAATCATTTTTATATACAAAACATCTTGTATATAAATAAATAAATAAAGTAATAAACACGTATAAATATATAAGTGTATATACATTATTATTATTATAGAATATAAAATATAGTTGAATAAATGTTGACTCAACGTAAATATATAATCATCAAATATGAACTGTTATCATTTATATGTGTATATTTATTAACATTATATCATAATCAGATATAGGTTATAATATATGAAAACCTATTATACCTTTTATATATATAGCATAATGAATCGCAATATAAACAATCATCGGTGTATAATGTTATTTTTTAGTATTACTACATTTAGTAGATTTACATTTTTTATGAAATTCATTTATGATATTAAATGAGCTATATTTAATTTAAACAATATTTGCGGTTAAATAATTTATTTGTACGCGCACACAACTTATTCATTCAAAATTGTAATGTTATAGAAAATAGAGCAGTGTGAAATCCTCAGCTGATTTATTTTATGCACATTCCAAGAATTTTCTTATACGATATGGCAAAGCCAAAATTTTATATCTCGGCAATATCTAGATTAAGCCGCTATATATAATTTTATAGTTACTTTATATATATGAATTAAATATTCATTAACTTAACTATATATATATTTACATTTTATTTGATTGAATATTTTTCAAATTAATATATGTTTTTTATGTCCCAAGTTTTGTATATATGTAAATAAAATAATAAAAGTTTCCGGATACCGATTATATCATATATGTGTGTATGTCACACATTAATAAGTGAAAAATTAAAATTCTGTAAATGTATACAATATAATATAATATATATTATCCTATTATATATCTTTATATAATATATGCATAACCCTATTCAAATATATATATAAAAATGTGTGTACAAGTTAAAGTATCGCATTCAAATAATATACAAGTTATCAAGATGTACGAATAGGCTTTTTTTATTCTTATTTTTAGACAAAGATACTGGAAATGCCTCACGTTTTTTCATCTTTTCCATCCTTATATTATATATATGTATATATACATAAACTTATGTAATATGTTTAATAATGATGAATATACATAACATATATTTTTACGCATTCATATATCTAAATAAATATAACCATATATATAAAACACATATCTTTTATAACAAATATATACATAACATAAATTTGAAAATTTCATTTCATCCGTTCGTCTATTATTATTTTATTCATGCATATATATATAGTATATTTTATTTTTATATCTAAATATACAGAAATTGCTCAAATTTAAAATTTAATTCAAAATAATGAAGCTTTTTATTATATATAATATACATATACAGCATACAGCATATATATTGTATATAAAATATTTCGTTCATCTCTCGTTTATTTTATTTATATTTTATTTTGTTCATATCATATATACACAATAATATATATATGTATACATATAAATTATAATATAAAATAGATTTTATTTAGAACCAAAAAATAAAAAATAACTCATCCTGAATATTTATTTTATATATAATTCTACATAATTTTTTGCTATTAGATTAGAGTTTTTTTTTTGAGTTTTTGAATATTATTTTAAATTGCGATCTTAACCTCGAAACTTTTATATATATATATATATATCTTATGGTTTTGTTTATTTTTTGTTTTGGGCAAATACTTTAGGAAATCAACAAATCAAAATTATCATAAGTTTTACTGTGTTGAGTTTTCCAGCGTTTAAATCAATATATAAGCATTATTCCTAACTGATATATTGAGACTTTTCATTCAATTTTCATGAAATCAATCGTGTTCCTCCGCATTTAACAAAACTGGTTGCCTTTTCTTCTAAAATTATACGATATGGTGTATATTTTAACCGTATAACGAAACACATTTTTATAGAGATTTTAAATCGTATATTTTTAAGTCCTTATTAATATATGAAATATAGTTATAACGATTTTTTTATTTCATATCAGTGCATATTATACTTTGTTCTTTGAAAAATTTCTGTCATGTCATTCGATATATAAAGTTATCTAATATAAGTATATTAAGTAAGTTACAATTTTGTTACCTACACATATATGATGCTGATCTATATATATTTAACAACTGATATAACTTTTATTATATACATTTTGATATTTTATATTATTTAGATATATATAAAAAGTTCTTTTATATACTATATATACATATAATGATATATAATATATATGGTTTATAGATAATTTAAGTTATATACCATTTTTATAAAATTGTTTTTCTTTTAAGAATGATGTGGTATAAATACATCGTATGATTTTATACATCACATCGTCTTACCTTTTTTTTTTTACATGAAATATGCATATATATATATTGTATATGGTAGTTATAAATAATGATCATTTTAAATTTTTTATAAGCATATAAATTTACAATACAATTCACATCGCACCACTGCATTTGTATATTCAATACGACAGAAAGCTATTATAAGAAAATAAAATAAAAATATTCAATTTTAAAATAACAAAAATAAATTATTTAATTGTAAAATGTTTATATTTTGGTATGTTTATATAGTAGTAGAGTATAGTATATAGTATTCTATAATAGTATATTTATAAGTAATAGTTTTAGAAAAATACTTAAAAGTTATTGAGAAAATCTGAAAGAAAATGGAATCGATATCAATCGCACATGAAAATTTACTTAACATGTTTATAATGAGATTAATAAAATGTAGTCCCATATAGAAAATTATTATTTGTGCTTCGAATAGAACAAATCAAACAATTTTGAAAGCATTTCATGTATCCAAAAACAAATATAACATAAAATGCAACATACAACGTATAAGATTTCAGGAGTCTACATATTTTATCTATGCAACGTATATATATAATCAAAGTATGTGTATATAAAGATATTATATATTATCATATATATACATTCTATAATATGATAGTATATATACTTACATCGATCGCTATATAAAATAATTCAGTCAGTATATATATTTTATTTTTGAAGAAATCGCAAGCGACCCAAATTAAAATTTTACAGTTCATCAAACAATATAACAATATAGTATATATGTTGGGTGTGTATTCAAACAGATATGGATCGTATATACTTCAATATACTTGTAATTCTATTTTTATAATATGTTTTTTATATATTGCATTTATACTTCATTGTTTATTAAAACCATCCTCGTAAAAATCTTTATAAATGGCTAAAAATACATTAGATATTTATATAATATATATGTATATGATTTGTATATTTGTACATGGATGTTTGCTATAAAAACGGTTTAATCCGAAATCCTGCTTGCTCGAAAATTCTTAACTTGATCATATTGCACGCCATTAATGTTGTGGGTGTATTTTTATTTACCATATAGATAATATTTCCAAAATTAAAAAAAAATAGAATTTTCAAAAAAAAAAAAACAATGATAAAAATTGTATATCATAATATATTGGATTATTAAAATGAAAATTACATTTTCACTTTTGCTACACATACTATATATATATACAATTTTCTTTATATTATATCTGCAACATATATATATATACGTAATTCATTCTGACTTTTTTGTTTCTGGTTTTAAATACGATATGACTTTTAAATAAATGAATTCGTTTATTGGATTTGTGGAATATATATAGATAAATATATATTTACATTTTTGTGTTTTTCTGTTTTACATTTAATTCTCCGAAAATAATATACATATATATATAGTGATAGGTTTTTATATGTAATATACTATGATGTATTAATTACAATTTTTTTAATAAATGATAATGCCATATCGCATTTAGGATATTCATCAATAATTAAACTTTAATTCTGTACTACAGTATATTAACTATATATATGTATATGCGTCTGCCAAGTTTTTAATTAAAAAATTCTGAAATTATATAACAGAAAGATTTAGGCTGTTAAATATGTATTATTGTTTTCTGAATATCTCTGTCCGAAAATAAATCTATAAACTTGTCCAATTGACAGGTGAGAGAGCTGAAGATGTTTCAATTACGTTAATACATCATAATTAAATTGATAAAAGCCAGACATTGCTTATGTGAGTTCTTATAGATTTATAAAATACTGATAACTATATGTTAATGAAAATGAAAATTTAATTTGGTTGTATAGTAGTTGGAACATATAGAATTTACTTCAAAAATATTACAGAATTTATAATTTAACCAAAAAATTGTATAAAACAAAATGTATATGTTCCATATTTTAATATACCCCAACACATATAAATATATTTGGATGATCAAGATGACATTTCGCAGTCATAGTTTATCATCTATATATCATATTGTTTTAATATGTATTTATAAGGTATGGAATAAAAAACTATTTTGTCAGATTTTCAATCGAAAATACTTTTCATGATTACATTTATTTCTTCTTTTTTTTCTGCATGTCCTGTATGCATGGCATAAATCTTTACTATATACAAAGATTTTGAATAAATTTATCAGACACTCAAAATGTATACATAAAAAAAATATTAAAAAAAGGATATATGGGCTTTAACATTACATTGCGATATGTTTTTATTCTTTTTTTTTTTGTAAAATAAAACGTGACTACGTGCTTATTCTATTTATGAATAAAAATAAACAGTTAATTCTCATATAAGTCGTATTACAAATTTGTGATAACATTTTGTATTGCAGTTGAAGCTTTAAATATCTATATAGGAGTCTGTATGAATAATATGGATGTTTTAACCATATATAATAAATGTGAAGACTAAATTGTTACGCAAAAAATGTATTGACCAATTCGAAGTATAATACGCAGCAAAGTAAAGGACTATCCATTTAATGTTAAAAAAAATACCCAAATGACGGAGAAATTTCATTATGGAACCTAACATCCGAGTTAGACTTTACTGTAATATATATTGTTGAAAATATGTATATTCGAATATTTGTAAATGCAAATCATCAATCAATCGAATAAATAAACATATTCGAAATATGTATTTATTTTTTTTTTTTCATTTCAAGATTCTATACCTCTTTTTATTTATGTTATACTATATGCATATATATATATAGATAAATGTATCTGGCAGACTGATATTACTTTTGAATCCATATATATTATATATTCAGCAGAATAAAAATATATTTGTTTATTTAATATAACATACATATATATTATGTTCATATGTAAGAGAAAATTTGTATATAAATCTAAAAATAATCTCATATGCACTTATACGTATTTCTATACCACACATATCCAATACATATATTTATATATAAGAATGGAAAATTTGAAAAATCATATATAAATATGTATATATAATATGTATATACAGATCCTGCCTGCGAGTATATTTATATATAAATATTGTATATATATATGATAATATTAAAATTTCATTTCTTTTTATATTATTATTAAATACATAATAAACATATCTATATTGTGTTTTGTATATCTGATATATACTATAGTATACGAGTATGTAAAATAAAATTTATTCATTGATTTGTAAATAAAACCATATATACGATATAATATAAGCATCCATATGTTATTTTTGATTATTTATTATTTTATACCTTTTACGCAGATGGAAACGCTTTATACCGGTAATATTCATGGATTTTCACCAACAGGAAATGCATCGGATAAATCGTTAAATGTTGCATGGGGTTCACAAGAGGGTTTAATTGCATTGGGTGTAGTTCTTGGCAGTTCAATAAGTTTAGTTGGATTAGCATTTGCTTTCATCACATACAGGTAAAATATAAATTAAAAACAAATTTTATAATTATTAGTACAATGTACCACATCTAATATAAGTGCAGAAGGGATGTGTTAAAAGAAAAACGCAATGTAAGAATTTGACTATAAAAATAGTTCAATTTCCATTGTTCAAAAAAATACCATACTAATGAATTGCATATATAGATCATCACAAACACATAGTAAAGTTTTTTTATTTAAAAAAATGAATTTATAATTATATTTTATTGTTCAACGTTGATTTTCCCCATAAACTCCATTTATTTAAAAGGAAATACAACGCTTTAAAAATGAAAAATGAAAAATAAAACGTTAATGAAAGTTAAAAAAATAAAATAATAATATGTGTATAACATCAAGTCAAATTAAAAATAAATTATTATTTATTTTTTTTTTTTTTAAAAGCTAGAGGGTATTCCACCGTACAATATAATAATATATTAATGTATACATAGGAGAAAAAAAATGATAATTTATAACATAATATCACAGATTTTATTTTTTGTTATATGAATGCTATTTTTACTTTATTTTTTTTTTGTAAATGACGTTTACACTCGCTCGTTAAGATAACTCTCATTATAGGATCTGTTATCTGTATATGTTGTCTTTTTTTTGTAATTTTTTTTTTTTGGTTGTCGTGATTTAAAAGATAAAAAAATATAACATTATAAATTTATACAAATTGCATTATTACACCATCACGATTATTATATATAAATTGAACTTAATTAAACAGAAAATATACTGCGTATATATGACGGTAGGGGATGTATTGCCGTATTGTCGTAATTCTACATATAACTTTATAATGATTGCAGGGCCTATATCGTTTCTTATATTCAATATGATTAATGTATAATGATTATAAAACTGTATATAACGAATAAAAAGTATTTTAATAGAATTTTTTGACTGATTCATAATTGAATGAAAAATGAACCCAAATTCATTTCTTTTATGTATTATAGAAAATCAAGAAATATAAGAACAAATAACACATTCATTTACCTTATATTTTCAGTTCTAATTGGTTCCCAGTGATGTATATATATATATGTTATGCAAAACTCTCAATACAGATATAAAACAGTTTTTAAATAAAAGCAATGAGTTTTTTAATGGGGATTTTTCCTTAACACATTAGTCGTTTTCTTATATATAGAATGGACAACATAGGTTAGGTGATATCTAACTAACTATAGAATGGACAAAATAGGTGATTTTAAGTAAACCATATTCAAATAGTGCAATAATGCCTATATATATATATCTATATAAATAAAGTAATGGCATCATAATAGCTATATATATATATATATACTTATTTTCATATTTACACATAATTTTAAAATACATATATTAAAGTATGCAAAATATATAAAAATGTAATGGCTTTTTTTTATAAAAATACATATTAAAATTTACATTATAATTTTCATATCGTAAAACATAACTTTATATTGTAATTTAATGGTTTAGTTTTAGCCAGAATAAACTTATGCAATATTGCATATCATATATGTATATATATATGTTATATGCTAGGTATACGACGGGATATATTTTATCTTTTTATTTAAGCTTTTATTTCTTTGTGGTTTTACTTTATTGTTCTTTACTTGTATATATTGTATTTTGTGCAATAACGTATATATTACATATATTGTTCATATATTGTACATTATATTATATTCCTATATAGATCTCGGTGTGGTGCAAAAACAAAAGTAATATCTATATTTTTTCTTTTCCTTATTCTTCCTTAGTATTAATTTTTTTTTTTTTTTTTTAAGAAAACTTTTCTCAATCTAACATGGAAATGAAAAACCATATTTATGTATAGCTATAATACTATCTATATATGTTATGGTCTTGTATACGGATATATAAATACGAATAATTTATATATAGACAAATACTCTATATGTATACACGAAGCGGGACTTTCAGGCTTATGTACACAGTCATGTACAAAAACCACGGGATGGATAAAGGACGAGGTTTATAAAATTGTATGAAAAGTATTTTAATTCCATTTTATTAAAAACAAATCTATATTTAATCGATATATTATATCAACAATTTAAAACAATTAAAAAAAAAACAATACAATTTTGGAACTCCAAAACTAAACTAATATATAGTGACTTTACTACATTTACCATTTCTTATTTACGGTTTTTATACATATTAAAAATACCTATTTTGATATATATATATATAATCAAAAATAGTCATAATTATTTTCATTTACTGTATATACTGCTATATGTGTGTGTGTATATTATGAATGAATATTCTGCGGTGTATAAATAAATAAACTGAATATTACAGCATTACAGCGCATTTATATATATTATAGATACTATATTTATTTTATACATGTCCTGTGTATATATATAATTCTTACGTAAAATAAGAAGAAACAATTTTATTTTTTTGTTTATGTACGTTACCACTACTATTCATGCGAAAGAAAAAAATTAATCCCTCCCAACTTGTTGTTGTGCGGTTCTGTATAAATTGATGTATATATATATAATAAAATTGTATCACACATCAATTTACACCATAAATATATATTATCATTGACTGTGGCAAAATTATACATGAAATTTTACGGAAACTGAAATACATATAACATATAATATATAATAATCCTATAGTAATTTTTATTTTTTTTTTTTTATGGATTGTGGATTTTGGTTAAAAGATAATAAAAATAATTTATACTCGTCATATATATATATATATATATATATATATATACATGTATTTGTATTAAAAGGGATAGAGAAATAAACGTAAAAAAAAGTAAATAATTTGTCACAACTGGATATTTCATATGAACAGCAATATTATATACATAACATAAATCACTTCTTTTTTTTTTCTTCGGCTTCGACTACGAAATATATGTATATAAATAGTATTAACAAGATTTTATTTATTTTTTCTTATTTTGGGTAAATGTATATATATTAACGTACATTATACACCGAGGAAAAATATCTAAATTTGTTCTTATATATCCGTAGCATAACTGCACGAATTATATCCTTCAAACATAGAGAAAAAAACAAAGTATATATATTATATAAAGTTTTCAGTGGGAAATATTTTATCATATATTAAGGCGATATAATATATAGAGGAGGAGGAGGATACATAATAAAAAAAATTAAGTGAACTTATGATTTTGAGTAAAAGAATTTTCCTTTTCAATTAATTTTAATAATACAAATATATATACATAGACATATTTTTTTCTTTTTTTGACAAATAAGAATTATAATTTCCCCATATATATCATTTCTTATTATATATATATACATAGATGAATTATTTGAATGATTTATTGCTATAATTTTTGATTGATGCAATTATGATTGTCATAAGTATAATTGAAGTATATATACATATGATATATTAAAATATTTTGATATTTAAACAAATTGCTTGTCAAAAATTGTGAATTTATAAAAATATCTGCAAGCAAAACTTAAACAAATATAATATTTCAATGTATATACATCGGAGACAATTTAATTTTTATATAAAAATAAAATACTATTAAATAACTCTTAAAAATGTATATAGCTCATCCTATAATCTAAATTCAACATTGAATATATACGTAATAGTAAAGCACATCTATATATATTACAAATAAAATAATTGTATTATCAAAATCATAACCCAAAACAACATTTCATTTATTGTTTATTTTTTACACGCGATATGTATTTATTAATATATGATGATGTATATTTGTCTTATTGTTATCATTACGCAGAATACATTTCTAGAGATATAGAAGTGTATACTATATTTTTATACTTATAGCCTTATAGTTAGATATAGGTAAGATTGTACGTGTATTACATATTTTATCTATAACATCTTCTTCAAGCACATATAACAACAGACAACAGAACAACAATAAAATACTCATTTCACCATATAAATATATATAACTTTTGTATGATAACTATATATTGAATAACCCATAATAGAACACAAACACAAGATTCACATATAAATTCATTTATTTTTGAAAAGATATATTATTTATTTTGCCTTGGTTTTGTACTACATATAACTATATATATGTAGTCCATCGATATTATACAATATATGTAGGATATAAGCATATAAGGATATCTTTTTTATTTTGTTCAAATTCCTTTTTATTTCGAAATCCTACATTCATTTGTAAAACACATATATAGTAATATAACGACCGTGGTTTAACATTTTATTGAAGTAAATTTTAGATGATGACGAAACGAAATCCTTTTTAATCATTTCTATATATACAATGGAAAAATAAGTCATCATTCTGATCCATTATTATATAGTCTTCATATATATATATATATATAATGTCACATATATATGATTCTGAATCAAAAGGATTCCAGTTAAAACGATGATATTTTTAAAATTTTTCAAATTATATAGTTTTAACTATATATTCGGAATGAAATGCACGATAAATTTATTTAAAAATCAAAAATTTTATAATTTTACTTTTTATAATATAATAACATAAGTTTTTTTTCCAAGAACATGGGATTTTTAAGGACCATCAAATATGGACTATATTTATATATTTGAAATTCTTTGTGGTATATATATATGATTTTATTGTGCAATATATAAATTTTTCAGTATTATTTTATTATATACGATAGTATAATATAATATAATAAATGAGGATGAAAAAGGTCAAAGTAAAAAATCTCTTGAAATATAGACATATATGTGATAATAATAAATATATAGATTAACCGCAAAAGGAACCAAAAAAAAAAGGATGAAGAAAAAAGTAAATCCTTATATTTTTATAGAATAAAAGGCGAAACCATATATATATATATATATATATATATATATATATATATATATATATATAATATTATATATATATAGGAATAGATTTTTTATAAAACTACGCGTAACACATAATGATTTCCGCATTTTACACAAATGTATATGACATATAACAAACTATATATTAGATATTCTCATATGATAACTATATATATATGCATTTCATTTATATATAGTATTCTTCAAATAACCTGCAATATCACCATATCATACATGATGCCATAAAATATATATATATATAGTTATAGATAATTCAAAAAAAGAATTTTCCAAACACATGGCATATATAGTACAGCATTTATTGAGCTCTTTCGCATAACATATATATACGAGTATATATACAATATTGATTAATTTTTATATATTATATTTCATTTTATGTTATATTTTTCTTCTTTTTTTTTTTGCCCGGAATTTTCGTTTATATGTTATACAATTTTTTCACCTTTATTTATAGCTATACATTTTTTTTTTTATTTATATATAAATATTTATGGAAAAGCTTTTCTATAAAATAAAATAATTAATCATAATTATTACATATATATATATATACAGTTGTGTGTGTCGTTCATTATAAATATATATGAGAAGAAGAAAAAAAAAAACCCCGAACCTTTTCTTATGGCTCATTTATTTTCAATGTACGTGTATTTTATATATTAAACAAACATCACATGTACGTAATATACGTAACAAAATATAATTTCACTAATTAATCATTCACGTTTCAAATTCTTTTTGTATATATATATATACAGACAAAGATATTTATTTTAATATATACATTCATTTTATTATACCATATACCATATATGTATATATATACATGAAAAATGTAATGGAATGGAAACGAATTGATGGGAATGTCACCAATAATATATATTTATATATTTTATATGAAGAATTTTAGTGAAAATATTAATTATTTTATCAAAAAAAAAAAAAAAATAATAATAAAAAAAGAATATAATCTAATGTTTAAAAATAAAATAATATAAACCTTTTTATTTCGCATCATGTTTGTTATTTATATATACGTAGAAAACTAGAAAAGATTGCAAATTAATTAATTGTGTCGAATATACATTTAAAGATATATTAATATTATATTCTATTCACCTGCTTCTATTTGTATATAGACTTATAGAGTTATACTTAACTTTATCATATAGCATATATATCATATGGCTGTTGTAATACAGCTTTAACTTATTTGTTAACGGTGTTAACTTAACGGAATGAATATACCATTTACAGAAAGATTATATATGTTTTAAAAGAAAATCTTATGGAAAAATACAATACAATACGAAAGATGTAATAATTTAGTCTATTATTTGCCTTAAATCATCCAACGTTCATGAACACCACATATATATGTTTATAAAGGACATGATTACAATACAATTCTGTATTCGCCGCACTTTTACCATTACTTTAATACAAATTTTCCAAGAAACTTCGCTTTAAAAAATTGCAAAATAGTATTAAGTGATAGTTATATGAGAAAATAGAAAAATAGTTATAACCTAACTATTACTTGTAATATTAATTGCGTAATCGCAGTTAAACAAATCATAACGAATGAATCACGAATAGAAAAACACTTTATGTGATATTGTAAACATTGTTGAATATGATTTAAAAATGAAAATCGAAAAAAAAATACAATTAAGAGTTATATTGAACAATATGTTTTATTAAAAAAATGTGCTTTTTTTTTTAAGTTTTCACTTTTATACATAATAATACAATAACGCAATTAATGACAAAAGGAAATTAAATTTTTAACGAAATACTTTTGTATTTATTAAAAAAAAAAATGTAAGGAATAAAAAACAATCATTGATATATGCCTCTCTATTATAATCTGTGTAATGTGTATATACCTACTTCTATATAGTCTATAAATATAGCGAACAGTAGTATACAAAATCATATATATTCCAACCACGTATATTAAAAAAATTGATTTCATTTCTTTTTCATAACTATATATATTGAATATTCTATTTCGTGTGTTTATATGCCATTCGAATTATATATAGAGCGAACATATACAAATTCATTTCGATGAAAGATTTTAATTATAGATAGTTTAGTTTTATATATATATATATGTATATAGGCATATAAGCAATGAAGAAATGGTATTTTATTTTGTACAATTGAACGCGTAAAAAAAAAACAATTTTTTTTTTGGATTTACATAAAATAAATATACATTACATTTATTCATTCTTTTATATAAAATATATATATATATATATCTTACACTGTACATGTTCCCATCTTCCTTCATATCATATATATATCGTTAATCAAATCAATTCAATATTTTATATAAAAAGAAGTAATTTCCATAATTTTTAAACTATATATTCGAACATATCTATTTTTTGAATAAATCTAAATTAACCGCATAAAGCATCTCGATAAAATGTATCGTATTTAGTTTATTCTTAAAATTTATGGTTACCCCTTCGATTAAAATGTCAACAAAACCGTAAACAAAAAGATAAATATAATTTCTTTAAAAAATTTTCAAAAAAAATTGATATAAATATCTATTTAAAAGTTGAAGTTGATATATTATAAATTTAATAACAGACTTCGGGTTTTGAAAAGAACATGCGTAATTTTTATATAAATATGGATGGATATTGAAAAAAGACTCGAAACAGAGAATTTGTGATTTATTAATTTAACCGCGTAATATAATAAAATTAACATATTGAACAAACAATTTTCAAATTTAATTAAGATCATTTGTATATATAAATGATATATATATAGGGAGTTTAAAGAACTGCGATGCATTAACCAAAAGTATATAAGACTTTTTTTAAATTTCGATAATTTCGTTTTTAATATATCTTGTTAATATACCATGTTTTTATAAAAGTCACATTACATTTATTATATGTTTTAGACATGAAATTAAATTAATTGATTGTTATATATTTGAATATATATAGTATAAATACAATACCTACCACAGATATATACATATAAGATTTTGTATAAAGGAATAATAATAATAATGGTATACATTGTCAATACTAAAAAAAACACTCACTTTTTTCGAGATTTGTTTAGTTACACTTGTTTCGTATATAACTATACGATGAAATCCTTTTAAAGCCTTCATAATAATCAATCTTATAATGGCACTCTATATATATATATATATGTATTTATTAAGAGAAAATAATATATAAAATATAAACATAAAAGCGTATTTAATAATAGATTTTAGATTATTTCAATTTTTTCTTAGTGCGATTCTGTATATTTTATTTTTGCTGTATGTATATTAAAAATTGAAGTATAAATATAGAAGCGCAGGAGTATCTTCAATGCCTCATTAAATATAATTGAAAAAATTTTTTATATCATATAACGCATATATATATACATTTATAAATATATATGGAAATGAATATCATCAATACCACTTGGATTTAACAAAACAACATCTCTTATATTATTATAGAGATATACATATATAATTATTTTGAATTTTTTTATTTTAGTGACATCGATATTATTTTTTTATAGACACTTTTTCAATTGTATATATAATACATCTATGTTATATGATTTAAGTTTTTTTTTAATTTAATAATATATAGAGGGTTAATGATTTTTATTCTGTGTTTTGAATTGTAGAGTAATGGAAATTTATATTTATATGTAAATTATTATATTTTTGTATAGTTAACTTGCCAAATTTTCATTCATATAAATAAAATAAAAATATGACGCTATATACATTCAAGTGCCTATACCTACTTCATATCAAACAATGCGATCAAACTCGATTTCAATATAGGTAAACATTTTATTTACTTTTTGTTGTATTATATAGAATAAATTAATACCTTTAATTAAATATAATTACCGCATGTATAATATTATATTGCAAAACGAATAAAAAGAGTATTTTAATGATGTATGCGGTATATATATATAGTCTAAATTACCGCAAACTGAAGTAATGATGCGTAATTTGAATCTTTATACATATATGCGAGAATTATTTGCATATTTTCATATATATACCACATATCAAATTTACATATGTACATATATACATATACTATATTCGGTGATTGTAAATTGATCTCCATGAATTCGTATATTAAATGTTTTTTATACGCACAAATATTTTCATCATCATCGAATATCACTTTCAATATAATTATATGTTACAAAATGATACAAAAGTAATTATATAACATATATATATACTTTTAGAAATATAACCTTTGATATTTGGCAAATATTTACATAAATAATTTTATTTATAGTATTATTTTATATTTAAATATATATATATATATGCTTATTATATGTATATTGTATATGTACATATATAAATTTCGATCGATTTTCATTTTGAAAAATAATACATATTATTTAAATTGAACATTTTTCGAACATTATGTATGGTATTTTTTATGATTAACAATATACAGTAATTCATTTAAATACCATTATATATACATATATAATATTATTTAAATTTAATTTTTGATATAAACGATAAATTTGTTTCTATTTTTGTTAAGTTGAAAGTGGCTGTTTTGTCTTTAAATTGTATTTACGCATTAATGTTTCACCTTTAATTTGGTATATAGGTTCTGTAGAAGCTATAGTTTTTGCAATATAAACGAATTTACGTGTGCATACATAAAATATATTCCTCTTACAAATTACCTTATACACACAAAATTTAATATTGCGGTATCAAACATTTATATATACGAAACATTTAAAATTTAAAAAATTTAAAGTACCCCAAGGTATCATTTTCCTTATTTTATCATATTGTTGAATATATTGAACGACCATATAACAGTACTTATATAACACTGTATGTAATACTGTATAATTTTATATATATTTCAATACCGCACACATCATTTGTGAATGTGTAAAAAAAAGTTATATGTATTTTGAAATATCATATGCCTATATATACAATATAAAATACCATATGACACATAATTTATTCAATTTGATATATATATATATAAAGATATAATGTAAATATACTCTATATATATCGATCTTATAGGACCCTTAACAGTCCTTAAAGTTATCCCTGCACATGAATTTGGTTTTTTAAAGAGTATATATATATATATGTGCATATAATAATCATAAAATCGATGATCTAACTTTATACATATATAAAATATTTTCGTTGTCGTTTTCGTTTTCGTAGAATGTATATTATTTTTTTTTTTTGTTTTAATATGTCCTTTTTTTTATATCATCTCATCATCATATTACATAATTGCTACCAAAATGCTTTTAATTTTTCACATTAATTTGATAAAGTTTATAATAAAGTTGATATTTGAAAGTGTTGTCTAAATTATATATGTAATAAAATTCTTTGTGGATAGGTCTTCAATAATTGAATAAACAAAATTTACTTTTTCTACTTAACCGGAAAAAGTTTACAAAAATTTAACCAACAAAAAACCAACCATTCATTATTTATACAAAAGACAGAACAAAAGATTTATATATAATTATAAACGTATATTCTTCACGGCCAGTCATATACTGATAAAAGAAGTTTCTTGTGTTTTAAAAGAGTGAAATACCCAAAAGATAATATTTTTTATATACAAAATTATCACGAAAGAAAATATATACTTTAAATGTAAAGTGATGCGGGGTTTTTTGTAATAATATAATGAATGAATGATAACTTTAAGAAAAAAAATAAAACTTTTCTATATGTTAAAAGAAAAACTGCAAGTGTTTTTGTTTTTTTTATTATCATTTTTGCGTTTGGGTATTTGTTCTTCAATTAAAAATGGAAAATAATTAATAATTGAGTGGTATAATATTGTCGCAAGTCCTTTAAATTCTTCTTTATATCATCACTTGTTTTTATGTGTGTTATGCGTTTAAACTTTTCATCCACATATATATATATAGATATATTTATATTAATTTTATGAAATAACTTTTTAAATAAATATTATATTTTATATACGATATTATAGTACTTAAATATTATGCATCAACGTATGCATACTTATTATATTTTCTATGTATATCAGTCAACAGTATATACTGATATGTCTTATATTAATAACATTATAATACAGTATTTTAAGATTTTCTTTTTATTAACTATATATTTGATTTGAAGGTGTACACTGTACATATATATCTATAAATGATTCAACATCGCACACAGTATATTAAAAATAATATTCAACTCCTGTACTCCCCATTGACTTTACATCATATAAAATATATTTTTATATATATAGGATAGATATATTTATTTTTAAAAGAAAATCATTTCACAATTTCTTTATATGAATATAAAATTTTGTCATTTCAAAAATATGGTTTATATGAATATTTTTGTTTAAAAAGTTTAATTATAAAAAAAAAATTTTGTTGTGAAATTTGTATAATAAATTATTTCTATATATATATAGAATTCATTTAAACTTACTAAATTTCATTTTAATCGTTATTGTTTGTTTGGGTGGAATTTCGGGAATATAGGGAATTTTTCTCAATGCAAATAAAATGATTAAAATGAATAAAACCGAACCCAAAACAAAATTTTATAAAAGGTAAATATTGATTATTTAAAATAAGTGTTTATAGAATTTTAAGGGATTATTAAAAGTCAATACCTGGCTGGCTATATATATTCTATTTGACAAATTATATCAGTTTAAAAACTTTTTAATTATACTCCCTTAAATACGTGTGAAAAATTGATAAAATTTCAATGTAATTTTTATTTTATTTTATTTTATTTTTACATATAAACACTTCTTTTTTCTATATACAGAGACGAACAAACAAACAAAAAACGTAAAAGTAAAAGTATAAACATTAATGATATTATATATATATATATATATATATATAAGGACTTGTATGTCTATTGATAAATATATACAGTATTATTTTTTATCTAAACGCACCGTAAATATATTCAAAAACACATCCATATATATATATAGATATTATATTTATACGTTTTTTTTTTTTTTGTGATATTGATATCATTAAAATGTAAATATTGGCGCTTTAAGAACTTTTTATACGGATGGTTGAAAGGTGTCGATTTATAAAAAAAAAAAAATCAAGTATTATAGCAAAAAAAAAAAAATATTAAAGTTTGTTTGAATATTCATTGAATATTCATTGAATATTCAGGCATCGGTATATGCATATACAGATATAATATATAGAATAATAAATCAGAGAGTAAAAAAAAAAAAAATCGAAGATAAAATGAAAGTAAAATAAACATTAAAGGTATTTTTGAATATATTTATGTATATATTTTTTTTCTTTTTTCAATATTATATATATAAATTTCAATATACAAAAAGAAAAACTCATATATATCCTTATCATCCTTTATATTCGTATATAAGTATAGTATATAATTGATCGATACATTACACATCGCATCATTTATGTATATACTATAAAAAAAATGGTGTTTTTTTGCTGTGCGGATGCTAAAAATTCTTGTCATTTTCAATTTTATCATTTTTCTTCTTTCTCTTTTGTATATACATACTATATCTTAATCCTTTTTGAAGCTATATGTAGGAAATATTTATTTTTCGTCGATTTTGATTCAACTATATATTACATATTACTTATATTTTTTTTTTGTGTTTTGTTTAACAATAAATCATGTTGTAAAACTTATCGATTTATTAATTTAAATTATTTCGTTTATTTTTTTATATATACGTATTTTATAACATCATAAAAAAGAAATATTATTACTTATACTTTGCTTATATAAAAAAGAAAAGGAATTTAAAAGAATGTGATTTATAAAAATTGTTAATATAATTGATATTATATATACGTGTACATTTACCTTATTTAATTGAAATTGATTTATTAAATTTAATTGAAATGCATTATTTTTTTTAAATATTAATTATATATGGAAACCCTTTTAACAATATATAGACGTTAATGTAAAATTAATATTGCCCATATATATTCATTATGATTTAAAATCGAAGAATTTTAATATAGTATACAACAAAATACTATAAATTTAAGTACATAAATGAATGTGATTTTATTTTTCAATATTATTTTTATATATTTAAATAAAAAACAACTTCATTTCATTAATTTACAAATCTATATATATGTATGTATATATATCAAATATCTGCAAATATATAAAATTTTGTTTATATACACATAAAAGTTCACTTTACTTTTCAAATATCTCCCTCCATCTATACTATATATATGCGATATATGAAATGCGAATTCATAACACGAAACCATTAAATGTGACAGTTAATTTGTCATCTAAAATGGGTATGAATGATATGATTTAATATATATATATAAGCATATATGCATATATATACCTTAATATTGTTTTTATTTTAAATATTTTTTTTACTTTAATAAATTTTTTTGAAATGATGTATTTATATGTATATATAGAAATCCATCATTAATATTTTTTTTTAGTTTATACATTATACAAGATATGTGTAGCATCTCTTGTACACCAGTGACTGCAAAAGCTTATATATCAATGTAGCACAGGCGTATCTGGGTTTTGTTCACTCTGTTCAGTGAACCACCTGCTAAAAATATTGATAAATAATTAAGAAAATACAGATTTTAATATTTTTCTTAATTTTTTTGATGAATAAAATAATATTAAGTGTCCCAAAAAATTTGCAGCGCTGATTATTTTTATCAGTAAAAAATATATGAGATAATATTCTTTAGGTTCATTTTAAATAATGAACACAATGGTATATATATCATATATATAAAGAAACGTCGCATAAAAGAAAAACAAAAACGAAAAAATACATACACCTTTAATCTATATATACTCTTTCTTTCGTGCATTTTTTTAATCGCACTCCCATAGTGTTCACAATTTTAAATGAACCAAAAAACATTGTTGTTATACATAGTTGTTTAATTGTATATGGCAAATACATTTATATTTTCCGAAAATGCGAGGTATACGAATATACAAATAATACAAATACTATTTTAATTTTCGTTCACTATAAATTGTGAACAATAATACAAATGCTTGTTTCTTTTTTCTTATATATGCTGTATGGTTGTTTGTATGCTGTATTTTTTATCATTCAAATCTCGCATACTCATATACTGCCTGCTGCGGTGTATATAATCATAGAAAATATATAAATATTTTTTTTTTATTTTTCTCATTTCTATATATGGCATATTGGCATATATATGAATAAAAAATAGATATTATTTACTATATAATGTTCACTTATAGAAATGAACCTTTCATATAAAATTATATGCGATCTTTTTTCATTCTTTCGTAAATGCTTGTTATGATGCGTACTTCATTATTTTTCCAAACATTTCATTTTTCTAATTAAAATTTCTAGTTTTTTTTTTTTTTTTTTTTGTTCTTTATCAGTTTTTAAAGTGAACAAGTACCCTTGGAGGTTCAGATCCGCCGCTGCAATGTAGAAAAATATCTTATAAAGAAACTGAATTTCTCTTCAAAGCAAAAAAGTTAATGACGATTTTCTTCTAACAGGAATAAAAGAATTTTGTTTTACAAAAAAGTACCGCACCAACAAAGATTGTACGGACACTTATGTATATGAGTTTTTTTTTTATAGTTATATCACATCTTTCAAATTCAAGAAACAATCACGCAGTTGTATTTATAACTATATAACGAAAATTACATACATAAATCATATAATATCTTTTATATACGATATATTTTTTTGTTTATATACATTTCTTTTATCATATATATATATATGCTTGATGGAAAACCCGCCATTCTGTATTTGACTTAAAGATTTTTCTCCTCGCCTATACGCAGGTATTGTGTCGTCGTCAACATCGTGCGTGTACATATGTAACTTTTTTAACATTTAGACCGTTATTGAAATATAGACCGTATAAATGATAGATTATAAATATCGTAATCAAGTTTTGCGTTTTAGTTTAAAATGAAACTAAATGTATATTTGAACCTATTCGACTTAAAATTAACTCCAAATGAACTTTTATAAGTTTTAAGTGTACTATATAGTATATACAAAAACGATTATTGATCGAATGGTTAAGACACCCTCATCGTATTCATATATTGTTATATGATTATTGCATATATAAAAAAATTAAGATAATAAAAACACATATTATGTGCAGAAAAAAAGATACATTTATGCATGTATAATAAAATGTTAAACATTTTTTGCTGCATTTTTATATACATATAGTGAATTATACATGTATCATCATATCCATATTACACGTATTGTACATTCCATATATATATATCGTATAATAGAGTATATAGAATTTATTTGTAATTTTTATTATATTCATATATACATATGTTATATAAAATGCGAATTACATATATATACTGTATACTTTTTAATATCTATATATATATATGCGTATTTATATCCAAAACAAACATTTCAAAATGAAATAGAAAAACCGATGGATTTGTTTGTGTTTTGCGTTGCCTTTCGTGACATAAAACCATTAAATACAAATAGTGTTCCCATGTGTATTTTATTTTTATTATGGTGTATGAGAAATAATACATGTATTGTATATTTTATGTACTATATATATAAAAAACCAATAGTAATTTTATATATAAGTCGGAATAGACCACTAATATAAATGATATAACTCTATATACATATATATAAATTTATATACACGAAAGGTCAACCAAAATTGTTTGTAAATGTGTATATATATATATATATATTAAATTGGATTTTATGCTAAATAAATACAGAACCCCGCATATCAAACACTATATATAACTTGTATATATATATGTATCTTTATAATATTTAACTATAAAGTTTTGCTATATAAATATACTACATGTTATGATATATTTCACTATATATATATATGTATAATAATAAACACCCTTTTATTGTTACTGAATGTATATATATATACATATAATATACCGCAATACATGTATTATTATATATACATTTAGTATAAGGAAGGATATATATACTAAAATCATAAAATAATGGTATATATAGTAGCAATAATATACATATATATATATATAATATAGATGCAATCAATAAACTATATGGTGAAACTGAAAATGAAACAAAATGTTTAAATGAAAATGGAAAATTGTGTAAACGTACTCGTATATTACGATTCAAATTACTGTACATATTTTTATGTAGTAAATGTATATGGATATGCATAGGACAATAATAATATGCGGTCGTTACGACATTCAATTTATACAAATATAATTATATATACGTATAAGTGTTTTGCTGTATATACGAAAACATTATTTCAACATATATATACATATATTTTTAATTGCAAATTCATATATAGTTTTTAACATTTCAAATTCGATTTTATCTGTATATAATTACTTTACCTATATATAGACAATTTTATTTTGTTAAAATTATATTATACAAATATTTATAGTTAGATATAAACAAAACAATTTATATATGTAAATGTAAACATTAAGCACACCTGTATCATCCATCCTCCATCATCAAAAAAAAAACCCTTTAATTTCTATTTATAAATAAGTGCATGAAGCTTTGTTTTATTTGTTTTAATATCATGCAATTTAATATTATCATGCATATAACAACACCAATTATCTTTTGGTTGGTTTAACTTCTTCGGATTTCGAATATATAGATTAAAGTGGAACTTTTCAATCAAAATATAACATTTGCAGGATATTTTTAATCAACTTCAGTTTTTTACAGTTTTTCTTAATGACAAAAATGTTCTCAAGTTATTTTTTATGTTGGAAAATTTTCTTAAAACCATCTAAAAATCATCTATATATAAGAAATTAGCTTTAATAATATATGAACGTAAAACAATATGGTATATCATATATATCGTACAGATGTTATTCAGTTAATTCGCTGTGCTATATAACATCAAATTATACTTTTATATTATTAATTATTAAACTATACTAAATCAAAGGATTACATATAAAAATCGTATGATTCATTTTAAGGGTTATTATATAATATATTATTATTTATATTTACCATATACAATGAATTTCGATATTCATTTGTTTTTAGTACGTAAATATATCATACTATATATGGAAATTATTTATGAATTATGTATTATTATATGATAATACGACCTAATTCCAAAATATCCCCAAATATGCATATGTTATACTATGTATTATATTATATGTATAATTCATTTATTTATAATGCTATATATTTAAAAGATAATTAACCAAATAGGAAATTATTTAAGCATAACAGAGATATACATATGTATATATAAATTCTTATCAATTTATTTTAACATCATTCGTTTATCTGCTCTCATGTACCAATTTTATATATATGGTATATAATCTGTATAAGTAATCTATATATATATATACATATGATGTGTATTTTATTAATATATGCGGTTGTCTATATTATATATGTTAAACGATAAAATTTAATGATTATTATTATTATTATTATTATTATTAAGGAGCAGTTTATCTTTAAATATATATACATCGCATAATATAAATCTATATAGAGTTATATATATATTATAATATATATAAATGTGAACTTCATCATATATATGAACATTTATACTTTGACTTACAAGTTTGTATATTATATTCATATATTATGTATGTATATATAGATATTGAATATATATAAAAAGCAACAATCTTTATAGAAAAGTTAAAGTACATATAAGAAAACATTAAAATCATTATATATGTTTTGTATTATATTATTATTAGTGTTATTATATTTTATATTATATATGGATAAAACTTTTGAAACAGTGGCAAATATAAGCACATATTTTATTATATATAAGAAAAACTTATAAAAGAAAAACAATTTTCTCTCATTCCATACATCTGAAAAAAAAAGCAGATAAACTTATATATATAATTATGTTCATATTATGATTATTTATGCTAGACACATAAAATGTAACATAAATATACAAAAAAAAATAATAATATATATAACTATAAACTATTATTATTATTATTATTATTGTATATATTAACATTTCAATATATGAAAATATATCTATATATGTGTTATATATCGAATATATTTTATACTATATATCATATATATAGAAAGCGAAATGAATAAATTTATATATATTTATGTATATACATACATTATAAATTTATATAAACATCAGAGGATTGTAGAGGACTCACAAGGTCCCGATGGTGTAGAATCTTCTATACCTATATACCAAATTGATTGTTTATATATTGTTTTTTTTTAATAAGATACAAGCGATTAAGATAGTTATTTTAGCTACGCATAATTAACTTACGATTTGTTTCGGGAATTCCTATTCTGCAAGATTTCTTATTATGTTTTGGGTAAAAAATTTTGCTCTATATACCTTTCAAATGCTTTTCCACTGTGACAAAATGGGAGCTTGTTTATACAATCGATCAGTATAGAATAGATCAACTATCAATAATGTTCAATATAATTATATATGGGCTAATTGTAAAAATAATTAATGCAGAAATTTGAAACTATATACGAATTTGTTCTCGTGCCTATATACACACGCACCCACACATACAATTATATAAACCCTGAAAAAGGATAATATATACTGCACCGCAACCAGTAAATATAAAAGTTTTGTGTTTTCACTTGCTGTATGTATAATGTATATATGTATATAATAATAAAATATTGTATTGATTTTTATATACATTGTTTTTTTTATATATAATATATATACCATTATCTTCGTAAAATGTTTACATATATGATATACACAATATAACCCACCCTCATATATATATATACGTATATTTAAAATCATATATAATATGTCGTATCAAAGTTATGCATGACATATGTATATACAGTGATATCGAATACAGATATTTTTAAAAGAAGTGTATAAACTTTTATATATACCTATATATATATGTATATATGTTGAAGATTCTTTAAGCAAACAAAGTTTAAGAAGTCTAATAAATATATATCAGAAAGAAGTCAGCAGGTTGTTTGTTGTATATATACACTTAAAAATATATAGATAAATGTAATATATTTAGTTTATATATATAGTTATAGAGAATTATAGTTATACGAGTATCGGTTAAAATATATTATCGAAAATCTTTTACTGTTCTATATATATATATATATATATAAAAGCACATAAGATACAAAATAACAAATAGGTACTCTTTATACGGCATATAGTTATACACATGTAATTTGTCATTTGATAGCTCTGCGAATCTCTGATATATTACTAAATTTTATTATATTATATTATACTATATCATTTCATTTTTATTATATTTATTTATTTTTTTAACATTACAACCGATACATATTATTTTTTTTTATTTACGATTTATTTTTATCAATCTGTATAATACTGACACTAATACAAATCATCTAATATATATATATATATATATAGCAAAACCTGTGCAAGTTTGTATAGATAAATTACAACATATGTTAAATATTCTTTTTTTTTTATTTTTGTTATTAATCTATTCTATATTTTAAGACAATTTTTTTTATGCGGATAATTCAAAATCCATCAACCACTGGTATGAATATATCTGTATCACTGGTAGAAACATATCAGTGAAAAGCTATTATCAATAATAAATGTAATAAAATGATTGTGGCATTACCAGTGGCATTAAATACTTAATTAATTTATATGGAAAATAGTAAATCTCTATTATAGTAAGGAATAGCTCTATATATTTATTTTCGTAAAATTAGGTCATCTTAATTGACTATACATATATATATAATTCTACCACCTATTAAAATTAAAATTAACGTAATTTTATATAAGGTGAAGCTTTATTATATCCCATGAACTATATATTTTCTAAATCTAAATATATGGCACCGCGCAATACATGAATATATATTTATCATATATAATGGAAGTTTTATAGCGATTAAATGCACGCAATACAAAATATAAATATATAAATTAATTAATCAGAGGTTAAAATATATATTTAAAAAAAAAAAAAAATCAAAACAAATAGCGTATAATCCCATTGTAATGTATATATTTGCCTAATTAAATTGCACATATATAGTATAGTATATAATAAATATATATATATATATAGATGAGTGTCGCATTTGATATACTAATTCTATATTTTATTTCTTTAATCATTTATATACAGATTTCATATATTATTACATTTAAATACTTAGCAAACATACTTTATATATACAAAACAATTTTGTGAAGTACTTATAATTGTATTCCTATATATATATATATATATAGATAAATTAAACATATATATATATATATACATCGCATTCAATGGTTTTGAATTTTATATATTATTTATAAAATATTTTGAATGAATGAATGCATATTATATATAATCTCATTAAAATTTAAATATGATATCATTGAAATTTTCCACATTCATTTCGCATATATACATAAATTATTATTATAGAATACATTTTTGAATTTAATCTCTAGATCTACTAATATGATAATTGCGATGAAATATTTTGTTATATATACTATACCATCATATATTTATATATATAGTTAATACTTATTTTAAATGTTCATTTTGTTTTCATTTTAAATAATCCGTCTATATATATATAAATAATATAGAAATAACAAAATAAAACCAAAAAATTACGTATCTTATATCAACTGAAATGATATTAAAATTTTGGCAGGGTATGATCAAATGATATTTTTTATAAAATACAAACACATTCCAATACGTTAAATGGTAAACTCAAAGTAAAAGGACAACATCAAATATAATTTCTTTAGTTCTTTTCCTCGTTTCGTGGCAAATCACAGTATGATTTTCTTCGGGAAATTCTGTATAATTTTCTCGAGAATTTCACGATAATTTTCTGGGCGAATTTCGTATAAATTTTCTTTCGAAATTCTGTTAAATTTTCTAAACGAAATTTTGTTTAATTTTCTCCGGAAATTCCAAATAAATATCATATAATTACCGCCGATAACAACCCGATTTTTGTTTATGTCGTTGCAACCCTCGTTAGACTCCCTCCGCCTCCATTGTAATTAGCATATAATTTTTATATATAATTTGTTAGATTTTATACAAATTCAAATAATAACTTATATATGTTTTTAATGAATATGCACATTAACTTATTACCGCGTGAAAATTTATAATTAAAACCACGGAAAGCTAAAATTTCTGAATGATTATTCTATAAATACACATAAATATATTTATATAATTATAGATATACAATATAATGATGTTGTAAAATATAATATAATAAAAGTTTTTAATTAGTTTTTTCAATCAATAATAATAAACAAAAAAAAACAACAATCAAATAAACTGATCATTTCATATTATAATAATATGGATATAGGATATATAAATATCGAAATGTATATATATATAGTCATTTATGAAATTTAAACTTTTTAATTAATGTTTATGTGTGTGACGATGACGACGCAAGCAATTGCGATGATTATTCATTTGGAAAAATTAAATGTATTTATAATTTTTTCTGTAAAACAATTCGCTATATTTGATATATGGTGTGTTTATATAAAAAATGAATGGATATTTCTTTGATAACCTATATAATATATATTATTAAATTTTTTTTTAATTAAAAACATCCAGATTGAATTAATAATTTCTTATATTCTTATTTTTTATTTATTAACAGCCTATTTTCCGATTTAAGATCATTTGCCGGAACGGCATTATTAAGTTTATTAGCTTGTTTGTTTATGGGTCAACTTCTGTTTGTAATCGGTGTTGGTGGAGTACAGGTAATTATTTGTTTTTTTATTTACGGTATAATTGATATTTACGGTATAATGTTTGTAATATTGTTATGTAATCATCATCCCATTACGTACGCAATCAATTTAAAAATAAAAAGGATATTAAAAAAAAAAAACAAAGATCTTTGTTTTTATTTCTTTTGCTGAAAATTTATTTGTAAACAGATTTTTATTTTGTAGTTTTACAGAAGCAGAAAAAATTAATAATAATTTAATTTGTCATTTTAAATTTTGTTTTACTATAACAAAAGTCAAAAGTATTTTATGTATATTCTTAAATTATTGCATTTGGATAAAATATTTGCGATGAATTCAGTTTGTTTCATAAAACTATTCTTACAGATAGTTAAAGGTATATTGTAAGATATAATTTTCGCACACGATATATTATAAAATAAAAGTTTAAATTGATAGGTCATCATCGGTGTCATTATTATTATTATTATATTATTCTATTTTATTTGCTAATATAATATGCTATTTTTGTAACATAATGAAAATGCTTGCGTATTTTTGGATCAATACCTTATTAAATACACCTGATATAGGTATATATTATATTCATTTCTATAAATATATATAATACCAATTTTAATATGTAAATGTATAGGAAAAATAAAAAAAAATGAAATGTTTCAATTCATAGGAATGGTAATATATATATATACATTTTTCCCTGCTTTTCTTTATTTGACATTTCTTATATTATATTTAATATATAACATACAGTTGAATCTATTAGTTGTGGTTGTTGGCCGCATATGATTTTCAAACTTGCGTATGGTAAATGCAAAATCCAATAATCCATATCGTATGACACCAAAAACTATATAATAACTAACATTCGTTTTAATCGTTGTTCGTTGGAATTTAATTGAAGAATTTCCACAATACAAATGAGATTCATAAAAATAAAACATTTATAGTAACCTCGAAATGTTATGCAATTTTCGAGATTTCACTGTTTTTTTTAACACTACAAAAATATGACATTTTTTATGCAAAAAAAAAAACAAATAAGAATTGAATAGATTATTTTGGTTATACGAAAACGTATATATTATATATATATTTCTACAATAGAATTTAGAATAAAAATATTTATTTATAGATAGATCATATATATTCATATATACTACGTACTATGGCATTCTTTTTATGTAATAAAAATGTTTTATATTACTATAGATAATATATTATATATTGAATTTCGAGTAACCGCCAGGGAAATTGTTTCGTGACAGCTTTAATGAAGTCATATTATATTGATGAAGTCTTATATGCATATTTTAGAAATTCAGTATATCCAAATGAAAATGAATAAAGCCTGATATTATGTCAAAATCTTATCCAAGCAATGAATACCATTTTTTTTAGTTTATTTGATTTCTATACTTCTAATTTTTGAACTATTACGATTAAAAAATGTTTATGTTTATGCAAAAATACTATGGCTAAAAGCTATAAATTGAAAAATGATTGCATTACTTATTTATTGCAATCCAACGTCAATATAGTTTAATTTATGCATAATTCAAATTCATTTCGTATAAATTTACAACTCAAAATCAAACAGGTTGATTATAACAAATACACACCTTATCGGAAAATCCAAATATGTATATGTATCGGAAAGGTTTCTATATATGTATATATATATATATATACTGAAATATAGAAAAGGACATATATAAAATGTCCCTAAATCCATATAGAATATATAAATTCAATTACTTTATAAAGGAAAAAATAAAAGAATCACATATGCATTCAGCATATATAGTATGTAAATATAAATATTTTTTATTCAAAAGATTATAATTTAAACATCTTCTAGATATTTTCTTAATACTTAACAATTTTTTATATTTAATTTCGATACACATATATATAAATATAAAAGATAGGTATATAATAAAAAGTACCTCTTATCTGTATACGGTCTATATACTAAACAAGTAGAAATACTTATATATATATGGTTCAAATTTAATTCACATTTATTGAATTGTTCTTTTATATAACACACGTATTTATTAGGAGGTAGATAAAATAGCTTTAATTTTGACCTTTAATATATTTTTTTAAGTTGACATTTTTCTCAGAATTTATTATATTTTACATCCCTGATTCCCTGATTACTTTTCTCAAATGAAATTGATATTGAAATTGTATAAATAGAAATTGCGATTCACAGGATATTTGAATTGACTTGTTCTATTCATATATTCTTCTATATACGTATATGCGATATATAAAATATCTCAATCGTATATATATAGTTTCCTCGACAACCAAACAAAACCAAATTCAACATTAACAATATATAGATCTATATATAATCTGTAGATTTATACATAAATATATAAAGCAAAGTATATATAATAAGTATATGAGTGGAGTACATCTCCGCACATAGTGAGTAAGTGTATATACAAATCCATATAGATATAATACAATACACGCTATGCAAATATACGCTATATTCCTTACATCCATCTATAGTATATGATGAACATAAAATCTGAAAGCTTAACATATATAAGTCTGTATATACACATTTTTGAAAAAAAAAAGTTACATTTATATATGTGTATCTGAATATGGTATAAAAATAAGAATATTGAATTGTAAAGCATAAAAATAAAATAATTTGTATTGTTACTTTATGTTATATCTGCATATATTGATAATATTATTCAGTATAGCATATATACAAATCTTTAAATACATATACCATATAATATTTTCTGTAGTGTACTACATAATGTTGGGGATTTTGTAAATTATATGGGATGAATCAATTTTATAATACAAAATACAAGTGAATTAAAAGCATTATTGTATTTTATTCCAAGTGAATGTTGTTAAGATTTAGATTGTCTTTATAAAATGTGTATTTCTTTTTGATCCTTTATATGCATTACTATTATTATGGGATGCGTGCGTTCTGCGTTTATTGTAAATGACATTTAGTATATATTTATTTTGAACATACAGAATTTAAAATGATTTTAAATAATGAAATATATGTTTAATAATTTAATTTTTATTTTGATTTATCATAATTTTTATTATACATTTACCCATTTCCATATAGGATACTGAATTATGTTTATCAATATCGTTAGCACTACTATTTATGAAATTAGCATCACTTTGCTGGTTATGTACATGTTGTCATCATACATTCATATTATTTCGTAGTAATGCAAATTTAATACCTCGTCCAGAACCGAAAATGGGAATAATATTAGCACGTTATAGGTACGTATCGTATACATATTATATATAAACATTGTTTTTATACATCATTCTTTATCCCGTATAATTTGAAAGGATTTTGCTGTTTCTTTGCAAGAAAAATTAGTATGTTCACCATTATCGGACTAAATATTTGCGAACAATCTTATTTTAAGCTATTTTATTTTCAACACCAATAAATATATATATATATATATCTAAATATTCATTAAGAATCAATTAATTTTTTTATTTATGCTATATCCAATATAATTCACTATATATAGCTATCTGAACTCCGATATCGCATATATATGTATATAACCATTTCAGAAAATTTATATTGCTCGCATATTCTATGCATACATATGTTTTTCATTAAATCATTTTCTGTAATATAGAATATGTTTTACATATTCTATTGAAAATGAATGTGTATAAAATAAAATAAATTTACTGAAATATTCACTCAGGTGATCGATTGTTTGATTTATCGTCGTCTTTTATATGTATATAGTATTTTTATTAATCTTTATTTTATAGAAAACTCAAGAATAAATGTGTTATTTTTTTTCTTTTTTTGTATATTTCTATTTTTGATGTAATTTATGTTCTGTGCTTATTGATGCGTATATATATTTTTTTCCATCAATATTACAACACTATTATTATTATTATATTGCCATATATTATTATTTGTATAGTATAGGAAAAGTAAAAGTAAAAGAAAATAAGGGACTTTCCCTTTGCTATATATGCCAATTTAATATAAAATTAGATTAAATCACATGATATATAAAGAAAGATATATGGTAAATTGTTTTTTTAACGACCAATATAAAATATATATATATACAATAAAATGTATACAATTAAATCGAAATTAACTATCTATAATTCTAAAAGTCGTATTTCTTATAAGAATAATTAGATTTTCAAACCCTTCGGCATAGATATATAAAAAAAAAAAACGAAATGATTTCTGTTTATATATATACGATATACATAGTATTTAAACAAATATATATCTAAATATATATATGCGTCTTTCACGTCGCTTATCGATTTGCGTTTATATATATATACAATTAAATGATATCGACCACAACAAAGAACATGATTAATAATATATTATATTGCATGTGATTACTATCAAATAAATTGGTTCTTTCCGTTTTTTGTTTAGAAAAGATCGAATCGGGTCGAATTTTCTGAAGTAAATTCTGTATAATTTTCTATAGCCACAACTATCTTTCTGTCTATATATGTCTATAATAATATTGCTGTATATAGTTCCTGAACAAATAATAAATACCACATCATATAAAATTCATTAAATTATCTTATTCGTCATATTCATTAAATCCCATATATATAGATATTTTATTTATCTGTACATTGGATTTGCATCATACCTTTTTTTATTTAATTAACTTTAATTGCTATATATATATATATAACGTATATAACAAATATAAAATAAAATCATTCCTTTCTTTTAAAATATAAATAATTTTATTATCTTTGAAGTCGTCGTCACTCCATCGTCGACGTTCTCTTGAGTTCATTTAACTGGGTGTATCATTATTATAAATATATATATAGTATATATATACAATTATTTATTTATGCATAACAATTTTGTAATGTACACGAACATTTTATAATTATAGTTATACTTATATTGTACATTTTTAGGATAAATTTTTGCATTTAAAATGTGTATATATCATTATAACATACATATATATTTTTAAATTGTTGCATGTTGAATTGTTTCAGAATGGTTATTACTCCCTCTATACTGCTATATATAAAAATCGTATAAAATTTATAGTGAAATAGAAATAAAATATTTTCTTTTGTTATGCTGCGTTTTTGTTTGAATTACTGCAAGTGAAATACTTTCAAAGTGGTATTATAATAAATTGAAAATCTCATTATAATACACATTTTATTTTACCTTTGTTATGCAAATATAAATATTTTCCGTTGACCCAAAATTATATTCGATCTATATCATCAGACCGTATATTAAATCAAATCAATGTCTTTTTTTGGAGCCCAGATATAAACTGATCATAGTTCATTATAGATTATGGATAATAATGACCTTAAAAATAGTTGAAATCTTCAACAAATAGTGTATTCACAATTCTTATAACAAACCCAACGCCATATAATGTACAGACATAAGTATATATTTAAAAGGATTATTATATATTTTATATTACAATAGTTTATTTTAATTAAATGAAATTAAACTAATTATAATATATATACTTGAATTAGTCTAAAGATATAAATATAATATATAGTGTATGTACATATATAGTATATAGACATTCACTAGAGAGCATTTACACATTTATATTGTACGTCTTTTGCATATTCTATACTTTATATATATATCTAATTCTGTTTTTTTTTTGTAAAAAAAAAAACCAAATAAAAACTATGTTTATATTTTATATTAAAAATAAAGTTTATTTTTAGAATAAAATTACACCAAACGGCGGTTCGGTTTTAGTTATATAGAATTAAATTAAATTAAATTCTTTTTTTTATCAATTTGTGTTTAATATGTTATAAATAAATTACCTTTCGTTTCCATGTTTCACATGGGATCCTTTATTTAGTTTAAATGAACTACAAACAAAACTACGTCCTCAAATTTATGATAATTATATTTTAAAGTCACTATTTCCCATTGTCAATCACAATCTTCGATGAAACAAAATTCATTTTTCTCCAAATAGTTTAATCGAAATAAAATAGAATTGTTACTTTACCACTCGCTTATCTCTATTTATATTTTTCTTTATACTAAATATACGTAAAACGTTAAAATATAAAATTTTGTATATAGTGCAGTGTTAATAAATTATAAACATTTTTTATTTGTATAACAGTTAAAAATATAAATATATGGTATTTGGTCTGCAAATTAAGAAATTTATATAAGTTATATATGCTCGTTTATATATATAATGTTTTTTTTATATAGATAACATATACAATTGGGAATAAATTTTCTTTCGCATATATATATATATGTATTTATTTAACTCTCAAGCTGAACGAACAACAAATGGTATATATAAAACTTTTATTGCACAAATAAACTTTTTCTTAATTTATGTATGTTATGTGTGTGTGTGTGTTTGAATAAATAAATTGTGTTTATTTTCTGAGATGAATTGACAATCATTAACATATTAAAAAATTCTGTATATCATCCCATATATATAGGAGTTATAGATATACGGATAATGTGTTCCGTATATTAAAAATCATATAATTAGAATTCAAAATAATTGTATATCAAAAAAAACAAAATGTTAATGAATTTGAATTTGTGTATATCTATATTACGCGATTAAGTAAATATTTAATATAATATGTTATTAAAATGTAAATAATTTTATTTATCTAAAATTTGTTTTTAATAAATAATTAATCGAATACATTTATATATAACGTGTATACACGTTTATTTCATATATATAATAATAATCTTCTAATATATATATATACGTGTATTATTTAATGTGAAATGAATAATCGGAAAAATTATTTTAAAATTCATGAAAACTATATGTTTTTGAATATGTTACTGTTTAAGCTTTTATTATTGATATAGAAACGTGTGGTTGACCAAATTTTATCTAAATAAATATACAAATTTTAATACTTTAACTGAAAAATTAATTGCGCTAAATTAAATAAATTGATTTTATTGCTTTGAAATATAATCCTAGCGTTTTGTAAACTAAACCCTGTAGCAATTTATTTTTACAAACTCTTGAAAAAGGTAAAATAAAAGATATACCATTTATCTACTCTAATATCACTTTAGTTGTTTGTTTAAAGTCATATATACAAATGCATATAATAGATAATACCTTATCTTATACCATATATACAACACAATATATTATATTATATCTATCTATTATAATATTTATTCTTATATCCATCCATATATATTATATTATTTATTCAAGTTATATCTAGACGATATATAGCTCTTTTTCTCATAAACTTTATATATATAATTTTCTTTCATTTTAAAGATTTTAATTAAAATATAACAAAAAAAGAACATTTGAGTTTCTTTCGTTTACAATCATCATATATATAATCATCATCGTGTATATATAAAACTAAATTTATTTTAATATTAAAAAATTTTACTGCAGACAATTTTATTTAAAAAAAAAACAAAAATAACAAAAAACGCATCAGAAAAGAGAATGAAACATCATATCATCATAGTACGCAGTGGACCAGTGGTATATAATAAAACTTTTATTTAATATTCTAGCTTCTATGAAATTCTTTACATTTATTGTGTTTTTTCCATTACCTTTATTTATTTATTTTTTTATTCATTTTTCATTTTCCTCTATATATAAATTACAATTTATATATAAATAAAGTGGAATATTATCTATCTACATAGTACATATATATATAGGTTATGAAAAAGGAAATGAATATGAAAATAAAAATGAAAATGTATAAACGGAATAAAAGAATTGTGATGAAATTAAAATAAAAAATATTAATATATCATATATATGTTATATTTATGTTTGGTTTTGGTTTGGTTTATATATCGCTAATAAATTGAGGATTCCATATATGATATAAAAAAACATCTATGAAATTTTATTTAAACTGCTCTATATAAATACCATTTTATATTGTGTATATTAACGATAAAATTTGATGTATATTAATTTTATTTAAAATTTATTTATTTTTTTTTTGTAATATATTTTATATATACAGTGTATTCTGTTGGGGATTTCCGCTAATGATGGTATTCGTTGCAGCTGCATTTGAATACAGAGAAAAAGAATATAATAAAATTCATCAAAATAATAAACAACAAATTTCATCGCGTATAAATCTAAATGAATTTAATACGAATAATAATTGTTGGTATGTATACAATATTTTTTACGATAAATTTTATTAAATAATAATTTTGTTTTATAAACACATCAAATAATACGAATCATATAAGTACAACAGTGTTTTTTTTTCATTCTTTTAAGAATTACAATTAATAATTTTATAGATTTTTTTATAATATTAAAAGTGTTTTACAGAGTATACAATAATAAAAAAGAAACAGATTATAAAACAGAAATTAATATATGGTTTAAAACATTTCAACCCCAATTTTTTTTAAACGATAAAATCACACATTAAAAATATTTCCCAAATTTGGTAAAAATAATAAAACTCTATGTAATGAATTAAATAATATTAGTAATTGGAATTTATTTTTTTTGCATCATCATAATACAAAATTACATTTTCGTATTAAAATTTGTAATCCAATATAATTTAAAAGGGATGAAAAATTACCCAAAAAGATCATATGAAGAGGGTTTTAGCTATATTTCCTATATGTAATTTCTATATAAAATACCTCTTATATACAATAATATATATATTTATACAATAATATATATACATATGTATAGAATTTTAATATCATTTACTTTCGGCTAAAGCATTTATATATATAGTAAATGATCTACATTTATTGAGCATATATTATATATGTTATATCTGGACAACATTCCATATAATGTTTTGTATAAGTAACATATGTTTTTTGAAATAAAAAGCTTTACTATATATGTATTAATATATGTATATAGGAAAATGAAAAGGGAAATTATGATGTAATATAATATTTGTGATTACAGAGTATTTTACAAATAAAACCAATAAACATTTACCATTATAACATATATTTTCTATTTTATATTCTATTTTTGTTTGTTTTTTTTTCCTTTTTTTGGCTTTAGGTTAATGGAAGGTTCCGCTTACTTCTGGGGATTTCTTGCACCATCAATATTATTAATATTTATTTCATTTTATTTGGGATATCAAGCGAAAATAAATGCAAAATTTTCAATTAGTATGCAAAATGATCCTAGAATGAAAAGTAAATTGGCAAAACGAAGATTTTTACAAATACGTCTATTTGATCGGGTAAGTAGAAAAAAAAAATTTTTTTTTTTATATAAATTACATTTTTTCTCGTAATTTTGTCCATTTATACAATCTGTTTCATCAATATCCTTATTGTACACAAGTATATAATTAGAAGGAATATATATATATATATATAATCTATTCTACAATTTGTTTTTTTTTATTATATTTTCGTTCAATGGTCCTCCTATATATATGAATTGGGTTGGCTATATCTATAAGTGTTATATATACCTTTATACTTCTTGGTATATGTAGGAAAAACCTTAACTATTGAAATTCATTCAATAAATCCTTTGTAGTAGAAAAGTGCTTTGATTTATGTTTAAAATTAATATTAAATTTACCTCGTTTAGATACAGAGTAAATGTTTGCAATTCGCATATGTATCAATTCATCATATATTTATATATCTATAAATTACAATACTATATATATGTAATACATAAAGAAAGCAAAAGCACGAACATGTTACCCAAAAATTATAAATCATTTATAATACTATAAATTAAATATTTATTTATATATATATATATATATATGTTTAGAATAGAATTGATAAATATAAAAAATATATATAGGAATATAGGAATAGGAAAACGTGTGCATATACATAGGAAAATATAAGGAAACGGAAAATGAAATTGTGGTTTATAAATAAAATATATTATATGTATTTATAATTATAAAGGGGTTCACTGAAAAATATATTGCTTTTAGGAATCATTGTGTGTAAAGAGTTCTATTGATTTTGTATTCATTTGTCGATTAGTGAGCATAATTTAGTAACTGCGGTAATTATTCCGATGTAGAAAAAGAAGACAAAAGCCCATTTTCACCGAATTGCAATTGTGACTTAAAAACTAATTCCTATATACGTTTGACTTTAGAAGTATACATATGCTATATAATGTAATAATACCTTTTTTCCTATAAATTATAATAAATTTATAATAAATCATCTAAAACTTTTCCATATTCATATAATAATATTATATATATATATATATATAGGTATAAGGGAAAATACAAAAATATGTTGTGCTGTACAAAAATATATATAAATATATATTCTATTAAAAGGTGACACACTTGTATAATTTATCATCATTTATATATAATAAATAAAATATGTGATAATTTCTATTCGTAATAATTTTTGTATTATCAGCAATTATAAATAATGTATATATATTTTGATACTCATATATACATCTTTTTAATTAATTTTCCATATAAAAGTATCGCATCAGATTGTGTATTTATATATATATTATTAGAAATCCGGAAATGAACAATGGCCACATGGGATCTATGTGTGAAAATTCAGATTCAAAAATAACCGAAAAACAAAAAAACATATTTTATTTCTTCAAAGTATGACTCGCGGCCCCATGGCCCCAAAATTTTTGTTAGAATTTTAGATAGAAAGGTGTTTTCATGTTCTATATAAAAATTAAATATAAATTATAAATATTTATAACGCCACAGTTTCATATTTACCAATCAAAATCCTAAAAATATATAACAATTTTTATTGAACATTTTCATGCACAATGATAAAAATCACACATTTTTTAATAATAAATATTTTCAAATCATAAAATAAATACCATAATTTTATTGCATATATATAGACAATGTCTGAAATGTATTTATTATATATAGAAGATAAAACATAAAATAACGATTCTATATGCACCACAATAATAAGATAAGAAACATTTCGTTTAGCATTGAATTCAGATAAACATAAAAAAAATGTATTATATTATGCGTTTTATAAGGAATACAAAAAAAAAGAAAAACACACAAAAATTAATTTTCATTTTTTTACGATAAACACATATACAAAAAATAATTTTCCACAGAAATAAAATGTTTATGTTTTATATTTTATGATCAATCAACTATATATAGTATATAGTAATAAAATTTATGATATTGTTTGTTGTTAATAACAATATATTATATGCAATATATACCATATATATATTTTATATAGTAGTTTTTATTGGTTCTTAAATGAGTTTTACGAGAATGATATATATGTACTGAATTTATTTATTTATTTTTTCTTAATATTATTGCTTATACAAATTGATGTCAATAAACCGTTTTTATGTTGCACCGCTTATTTCTTAATTCAATATATACACTTATATATTAACCGATATATCAAATAAATAGTTGTAATAAAATTTATCTTAATATATTTATATAAAGTATAGAAACTTTAACTTTTAAAATTATATATAATTTTATATAAAAAAAGGGAGAGTTCAATGGGATTTTTTGAGATGATGATGTTATCTGATATTGGATTTCTGATTCTGATTATATTGAAAAACTTCAATTGCGATCATATTCATATAAGAAATTGCATAATTTATTATATCAGGGAATATCGGAACAAAATCTGCAAAAGGAAATAATATAAAATTGATACCTAAACTATATAAAGAAAAATTTATTATAAATTTGATTGCAAATACTCTAACAACAAAACTATTTCATATATGCTTAAATATTCCAATAAAAAAAAATGTCATTGTTGATTAAGTTTATTTTATATTTATACAGTCATGCGATATAAAATCATTAAAAAAAAAACCCCTAAATAATAATATTAAATTGAAGCATTTCATCTTCCCATCCATATATGTATATATCGCTAATGTAATTGTATTTTGATAAAGGATTCAATTTTTCAATATATAATAAATGTATATAAATCACCCATATATACTATATAGAACTCGTGGACATATGTGGAATAACATATATAACTAACATGTATAAGGATGTTGATCTAATATAACATATTTGGTATATATATAATATATGAATATGACATAAATTTGAAGAATTTTTTGTGAATATAAAAACACACAAAATATAATATATGATGAACAGGTGAATAGGCACAAAGCATAATCGAATCAATATATATATATATATATATATCAAGAAAAATTCAATGTGACATAAATATATTTTTACTTTTTTTTTTATATATAATATCTATATTTATATATAGAGTATCTTCTATCTTGAATATTGATAATAATATAAACCTTATTATTTGATATATATATATACCTGCTTTATGCATAAAGCTAATTCAAAATAATATTATTAATAATTCATGTCAATGCACTGCGCAACTTTTTTTTGTAATTATTAAATGATTGGATTATTTATATTGAATTACTAAAGCGGCAAAGGGTATATATTCAGTTTATTTTTGGAATTTTTTAACATTATACTATCCTTTATATTTGGATATATGAAAAATATCGCACTGTAATTGATTTAATAAAAATTTACATATATACAAATCGTGAAAATTTTGGAAAATCAATCAATCCTCTAAAGGAAATCTGTGACAATATTTTTCAGATCCCATTTTCAATAAAAATTACATAATAATAAAACTTTTCCATACGCATTTACACTATATATATATAATAATACCGACTGTTATGCATCCCGCGGTATTGCCCGGCGGTTAATATTATAGAACATCATATATACGACCTTGCAGATATAAAATACATAATTTATAGAGTCAACGAAATATAATAATTTTCATTAATTCTCAATGTCAAATAAATAATAATAAAAAATAATAAAAAAAATCGACATTAAATTCATCAAAAATGGTATGGGTAAATGTTAAATATGTTAAATCTATTTATTTATACACGATTATGTTATTATGAAATTAATGTAATTTTGTGTGGCAATTACATATACATATATGTATAGTATATTAATGTTTAATTTACCAAATTTGTATGTATATCGGAATAATAATCATTATGTGAACTTTAACATTTGTTCTTGAAATATTTGAAAAACTTTTTGTGTTTATATATTATATATTACTTATTATTATTATTTACACATATAATATGGTCGTCATGTGAATCAAACATATATATATATATATATATCGGTTGCGTTGGGGGTTAAATTTCGATTTGATTTATTTATTTAATTTATATATGCCTTTATTATAAATGTGATAGGAAACCTAATACAAATATATAAAAAATATATAGATAAATAAATGTATATTTACGTATTGCGGTAATGACTTTCTATAATGAAAATATTATTACTATTTGTATATATATAAAACAAAATAAGAACGGACGGTCTTAATGAACGTTGCGTACTGGAACCAAAATCAAAAAGTATTTACTTGTGGTTACTTGTCCTATATGCTAATTCCACATTTATATATTTAAGTTTTTGTGTTTAGACAAATGTTTAACTTCTAAAATTTAATACTTTAAATATTTTTTGATTCTATATATTATATGTATATGCGATCATGTAAAAATAATTTACCATTTTTCCACATTGAAATGTAATTAATATTATATAATACGTTGATATACGCACCAATAAAATAATAAACACATATATGATTATTATATTATAAAGATATAGATAATAAATAATAATTTTTCATCATATGCACAATATATTGATTATGTAATAAACAAAATGTGACATTTTAATTAAATATCCACGTAATTCAATAGCCAATATATAAAATATATAATATTTATACCAGACAGAAAATCTCTATTGTTTATTATGTCAAATGTTTTTCAATATGTTATTAGTATATATAGTTGCTTATATCCTTTTATTCATAGATATATATATATATATATATATTAGATAGATAGAATCATATAGAATATAGAAAGAATTATTAAATAGAAAATATGCGATATATATAATTGAATAACTTGAATTTAAATTATAATATTGAATATATATATAGAGAATAATATAAGCACTTTATTCATTCATTCATCTATACGTCCTGCATGCATTCAATTATACCATTATACATATATACAACATGAACATATATAATATATATATATATATATGTATATATATATTTATACAACAAAAATGATTTTAACAATATCAATTTGAAATATTATATAGTTTACATTTAGATATAGAATTTTATAATTAAATATTTATTGGAGTATATAACTTTATTGCAATTATATAGTAAATTCATTGAAAATTCTGCATTTAATGCTGCCAAAAAATTTAAAATTTATTGTTTATAATTTAAATTTATTAATCGAAACACACTCAAACTATCCAATCATAGTGCGGTAAATAAAAAAAATTTAATTGTAAATATAATAATAAGAAATAAATTGATTAACGAATCTGAACGTCAATAAATTTTGAATGGGATTGATTTAAAAACAATAATAAACCTTTCATTTTAACTCCAAACGCATATAACGAAATTCAAATATAATTAATCTATCAACAATTTATATACTTATATTTATAATTTAACACAGTCGAGTTATATGTGAATTGAATTAAAATTTAATTGAATAATTACATTTTTTCTTTTTTTTTTTTTTGTTCCTCTATATATATTCAACAGCTTTTACAGTTATATTCAATCATCATTTTATTAGGTGCCTCAGCATCAATATGGAATTCAAAAGAATTTTGGGCAGTTTATAGTATAGCTCAAGGTATTCAGGTGAGTTTATTTCCTTTGTTAAGTATTTTATCAACCATATTCAAACAATTAATTAATTAATTAAATTTGAATTGAAAATAAAAATATTAATCAACATGATAATTGTATAGGGAATATCAACAACATTACTGGTAACATGTAATTGTAAAGTATTAAAATTATATACAATACCAAGAATGCAAAGAAGTCGTAAGGGAAAATACAATGGATTGGAGGACGGTGAAGGTGGACGTTATGGTGTTCTATCAATTACAAATCCAAATTATAATCCAGAAAATGAAGAGGAAAATTTAACGGAAGCACAAACACAAATCGATGATGATTCAAGTTTTGTTAAAATGAATTACAATGCGGATATCATTAAAGAACAACGTCATGAATATCCCGAAAATACAAATACAATTAATTGTGATTTAATAAATTCATTACCAACAAGTGAATTACTTAAAGAACCATTACCACAATCAGTTTAAAATTTTGATCCGAATGTATATATATATTATTTCTAAATGTGATTTATTGATTGTTGTTGACATTATTTGATTTTTTTTTTTTTTGATGCCCTCTAACTATAATTATAAGCGCTTTTGTAATATCTTAATAAAGCAATAATTCTTTTTTTTTATTTTATTCTGTAAATATTTTTATCTTTATTTTGTTGATATGATCAATCAATTTATTTTGTATTTATTTTTTTGATCAATATGATTTTGTAAAATTAAAACAATTTTTTTATCTATCATAATGTTTTTTTTTTTAGTTAATTATCGCGATGTATAGAAAATTTGTTATGTAATTATATTGCTATATTATATAATATACAATTTTATTTCGGAATCAAAGCTATATATATAATAATATATAACAATAATTATATTAATTTATTTTATAAAATTTATATTAAAAAGATCAATTTATCAATATCGCAGTTTAGAATTAATACATTTTTTTTGTAAATATATAAATTTTCTATATAAAATATATAAGCAAAAATAATATAAACCAGCAACAGATAGATGGTTTTGTAATGCGAAAATTTATTATATATAAAAAAAAATAAAAATAAAATTAGTTGAACTATAACAATAAAAATCTTCTATATAAATGTATATCTGTAAATATAATTTTATCATAAAAATATTAAATAATCTGTAATAAAACGATAAAAATATTAAAAAAGTTTTCTTTTTAAATATATGTATAATAAATAAATTCTTTGGAATTGATTCTATATGTGTATAGTTAAATGCGTATTAATATTTCTATATATTTATTTAATCATATAATATAACTAAATAAGGACCGTATACTTTAAATATATTACAACGTATTTTATTAATTTTTTTTATAAAATTTTTTCATAATTATTTTTACTAACATTTTTAAAATTTTTTCGGATTTTTATTAATATAATCATATAATCGCGGAGTTATTCTATTTCTTATTTGGATTCGTAAAAGAGTTTTCTTAAATTTTTTTGGTTTAAAAAAAGTTTGTTTTAAAAGTAAACTTGAAAAATTTTCTTAATATATATATATTGTTATTATTTTATTCTTAAAAAGAAATGTACCATAAAATGTATACTATTATATTTATACAAATGGTTATTTCACACATATATCACATAAACCTTTTATACTTTTTATTATATTTGTACGTATACATAAATCTTTATATCGCCTTGCCTGTATATGCACACATAAATACATTATGATATCAGATAGTAGTAATAAAAAGTCAAAAATATCAGAAAAATACATAATTCAAAGTTCTAAATAAATATATATATATTGATAGAAAAATAAAGGATATGTGGGGAAAATTTAAGAAAAAATCACGATGAGTAATTTTTTTATTTCATAAAAAATATAAAATAGTATATAAGCCGTATCTTACCGTATATTATAACGATAGATAAATATATTTATAATGATTCGCTCATCATTTTCATCTACAATAATCCATATAATATTTCTTTTTGTTTAGTTTTTTACAATTCAAGTGTAAATCCAAAAGAATATATAATAATAAAGAAATAATGTTTTATAAACTTGATGATTATTATATGTATATGCTTTTAAAATCCTTTTAATATATATTTCAATAATGTTTAAACATCCATAAATATTATATTTATTTATGCATAAATTTATACCGAGAAAAATTACAACAGACATAAATTTATTGATATTATGAATAATATTTTTATACACAAGCCGCATATAAATAACTATATGATAAATGATTAAAATGTATATAAAAGACATTTTATTATTTATATATATCGATACAAAGTATATACATTTGATTCATTTATTTGGTTATCCATAGAAATCGATTATAAAACTGAAAATATCTATTTTGTAAATTGTAAATAAATTGTATTTATTTAACGATTCATTGATGGTAACATAATGAATGATATATATATATACTAGTACATAATGGTACATGAAAATGCAAAATCTTAAAATAAGTTTAAGGATTCATCGGGCTCCAACCAACGGTGTTGATAAACAGTTATTTTTAGTTGAGGGTGAAGATGACTCAATTCCTTAAAAAAAAATTACATATGATTTGCTTTGGAAAATTATACAGAATTTCCAAAAGAAAGGTGCGTAAAAAATTGAAGAAAGTTATACAGAATCACATATTTTAAATTATTACAGAATTTTTATTTTAGAAAATGATATGGAAAATATTTAAGTCTTGTACAAAATAAATATATAAATATACTAGCTATATAACGGTTTGAACTCTGTTTGAATATAATCTGTCATATTGATTGACATAGGGTCAAATTATAAAATTGAAATATTTGTAATATTTGTAATAATGTAATAATAATAATAATAACGCAGTAACAATAATAGGGAATGTATATAAAAATCTAATAGAACGATAAAATAAGATGAATTTTACTGTCACTATATGTTTAATATATGTCATATAATTTAAAAATCCCCACAGAAAACGAATATTTAGAGTTCTTTCATTATTTTTACCATTATTTATGACAGTCCAAATTTATTAATATTTTATAGTACATATATATATATATGATTTTTTATATAATTAAATTAAAAACATATTTATAAAGGATATTATTTTTGTTTTATACAAAATCGATATACATGCAATCGTCATTATGGCTGGACGGTAAACAAAAGGTGTCCTTGTAAGATCGAAACCATAACGATCCTCAAAGAAATCGAAAATTGAAATTTTTTTAGATTATTAATTAATTTTTAATGTGTAATATGTGGCATTTAAAATGTGTACCAATCAAAATGTGCACACTCGACTGAAAATATTTACAAAAAAATAATATACGCATCCATCCATACAAAAATTAATCTGCCATTTCATTTTAATCTTTTGATGATATTATACCAATTATTATATATGGTTAATTTTTTTTTTTTTTTTCATATAAGATATCAATTCTCTGTAACATATATATAATAAGAATATTAAGATTATTGCTGTATATAAAATCTCTCTTGTATAATATAAAATTATATGTAATAAGAAAAAGTTATCGCAAGTACATGCGATAACCAATATATATGTATATCAAAACTCTATCAGTATATTATATATATAGGTATTGAAAAAATATTTATCCTTTTTTATTTCTTAATATATAAAAGAAATCTTTGGTAATATTTTTGTAATTCCAATATTTTTTAACAATATAGACAACATTTATATCAATGAAATAAGTAAAAAAAAATGAATACTGTAATCAAAATAATAATAATGAAAAAAAGTATTTCAAGGTATTATCTATCTATATATGTATATTATACTCCTTTATATATTTAAATCCTCAAGAATACAGAACGCGCGGGCCATAGGCACACACGGAAAGTATAAAATATATATAATAAATTAAATAATATTATTGGAAATATATTTATATTTATTGTATATTTACCTGTGTGTATATAAGGGATAATTCCGATTTAATCCATTAAAAAGTATGATAACAAGCATTTTAGTTCATCTTTATCAATCACATTGAGTTTTATAATAAATCCTATATATGTAAATTTCAAATAGTTATTTTGGAATTTCATATATATTAAACAATTCGGAATAGAAATAGACATTGAAGTATATATATTCATATTTTAATATATTTTACAGAAAAAAATTGATCACAACCACATTTAATAAAAAACGAAAAAAAAAGTAATATATAAAATTAAAAATATTTTAAATATATTGCTTATATAATTATAATTATTATTATTATTTAAACTGCTCCGCGATTATAAATTCCATCAATTATTTGTTATATAATTATAATTCTTCTTTAACGATATTTTTGGCCGGTAAATGAGCTTGTAAATTTTGCCAAAATTTAGCTCGATTTTCCATTAAACCAATTTCCATACCAATTAACGGTTGATCTGCTTCTTTACCTTTATTTCCTATTCGTAGATAATCAAGTGGATATGATTTTGCTGGTTTCCATTTTGGTAAATTGCTGCTGCTTTCCGATGGTGTAGGATTTCTATTTAAAATTTTTTTTGGATTTTTTTGGATTATTGTAAATTAATTATTTAACTTTAATATTATATTGATATTGATTTTTAAAAGTTACTAATAAAAAAGAGCCAAGTATCATACCCAGTTTTTGCAAAATTCACCCACATTTCCGTTAAAATTTTACGTATTTTTAAATCAGTTTTTGTTGGAGCCGCACTAATAAATAACATTTTACCAAGTGGAAATAGATATTGTAATTCATCGGCATGACAAACACCTATATAGAAATAAATTAATGTTATAAATTATATATATGTATAATATATATATTCAAGAGAATTGCGGATTCTAAACGTTGACAAAACAACATCTATATTCATCACATCGCACCCCTAAATCTTAATCAACCAAATTTGCCGGATGCATAAAGCTGTTCATATAAATAAGATAATATAATCATTTATGAAATGATTTTATTTTAATAAAACACCTGAATTTGTTTTAATCTAATGCATATATTATATACACATTTATCGCGTTTACCTTTAAACGAAATGTATATATATCAAAATAAATAGATAGTAATTTTTAACTGACCGCATTAACGTGAGATCTATTTATACTTATATATATGATGCGTGTATGTACGTCAACAAGAAGAAACTTTACTTTGGTTCTATCTGCGTATACGTATAAAAGAACCTTAAGAAACAAACCCTTTCTCTTAAATATAATATGTGTAATATAATATATTGCGTATGTATATACAGCCATTTTCTGCCATTATTATTTACATAGGATATAAAGTATATTTTAAAAGAGATGAAAAATATATATATTATATATTGTGTATATTTACATAAAGACATAAATACATATTAATGTTTATATATAAATATTTTATGCATAAATCGAGGAAGAAAGTATATATATATATGATTAAGGGTGCACATATATAATGATAAAATATCTTAAGAAAGTTGTATATATGTATATATATATATAGGTTTTGAAACTTAAACGTAGATATTATTTTATATATATGAAGAAATTATATACACATTTTAAATCGGACTATTTATTTTCATAAATTCATTGTGGGATTCATCCGGTTAATCTAAATATATAGAGGGTGTTTCATTTCATATATATATAAAATAATTTTCCATAACTCATTTCATTATATTTTAACGAATTTCATAACTCAAATTCTCCATGAATAATAAACTACCATAAATTACCATAATTATTTTCACGTCCACCTTTGAAAATTTCCGTTAAACTTGCTTGTCCACTGTGCGCAAATAGATATACATACGTTGGTGCGGTCTTTGTTGATGATCCAGCTGATTTAGTTAAACGAATTCTAATGTACTCATCAATACCGGCTAAAAACCATGAATCTGTGTAAAGCTATAAGTGTGTGTGTGATATATAAATAATTGAAATCTAAAATTTCATTCAGATATATCGTTTAATATATTGCTACTCTGTGTATAGTATATATTCACTTACATTGATTAAATTTTGATAATTATCTTTTTCAAAAAATTTATTATCAAAATAGAATTCATAAATATTTTCGGTGAATTTTGTTTGAACACTTTCGGAATGATGATCATAATTTAAACTAATCGGTAATGCTAATTTATAATTTTCCTTTAAATCTTCATATAAACCAGGAATTCCAATAACAGCTATATATAGATGCAAGAAATAATATATAAGATATAGAAAATTAGAATGGAATACGGAATATTTTGTTAAAAAAACATATGTTATAACTTACGAGCAGCTTTCATGGCTCCCTCATCTAATGTTAAACCGACCATCCATGGTATTTCATTGCCATGCGGTTGAATTTCATCTCTAGGATGTTTTGTAATAAATGCACCAGGTAAATTTGGTTCAACAACTGGTGGAAATGGAATCATAGGATCTGTATCCCATCTCTATATATATTGTATATATGAATAATAAAACATTATGAAATGGAATTAAATATTTTTTGTTTGTAAGAATAATTGGTGAAATGGATAATTGGATAATTAGATGAAATTATATATATAAGATATTATTGATCAATATAATAGCATACAGAATATTAATGGCAAATCAAACCAAAAACATATAGAACAATATTTGATCGATATAAATTATTGCGATATATACTTACAAAATAATCATAAAATGCAGCTGTTATATTCACAGCAGGAATTGTTCGTAAACATTTTAATAGAGCTGGCCAATCATTTTTTCCCGTTTTACAACCCATTAATTCACCCAATTCATTTGCACGACGTTGTGCTACACCTTCGTGTGCCGGTTGACTCCATGGATTTAAATTTGTACCCGATTGTGAAATTGCTTTTTGAAATAAACCTGTAAATTATTAAATAAATAAATAAGAATATATTGAAACTGCCGCCGCAGTGATTATATAATTAATAGTTTTTTTAAACGAGGAACATTCAAACCTTTTGTTAATGGTGACATCATAAAGTAGGTAACACTTGCACCGCCAGCACTTTCACCAAATACCGTTACCTGATTTGGATCACCACCAAATACACCAATATTTTCTTTTATCCATTTCAATACCAATACTTGATCTTTAAGTCCATTATTACCGGGACAATCTTCTGTACCCGTACTTAGAAAACCCAATGGTCCTGTTTATGTTTTTTTTTTTTTTTATCAGAAATAAATATTAACAACAATTCTATAAATTATATATGTTCTATAATAATAACCAACCTAAACGAAAATTAGCACCAATATAAATAATATCATGGTCTAATAAATAATCGGGACCATAAAATGCACTGATACCAGATCCACATTGCCAACCGCCACCATGAAAGAATATCATTACAGGTAATTTTGTTTTTTTTGATTCGGGAAACTATATATGTATATATAGAATATTTTAAATTTCGATTTATGTAACATGACATATATAATTATCAAAAAATCTTAATAAATAAATGGAATGAATTAATAAATCTTATTTTTTTTTTATTTCTTACTTGTGGAGCGTAAACATTTAAATATAAACAATCTTCTGCGCCTACAATTTCAAAGTCCCGACGAAACGGATCTCGTTGAATACAAATATCCGAATCTTGAACTGTTTGTTTTTCATCTGTCCATGGTGCAGCAGGTACGGGTGCCTGTTTTTAAAATATACGCACATATAAATACTTATATACATTTTTTCATATCTTTTTATATTTATCAAATATATATTTTAAATGCGAGATATTATGAACCAAATATGTTGGAAATAATTTTTTTGATTTTTTTGGTTTATTGAAAGCAATTTAAGGAAGCAATTATAATAATAAAGTGTATGTCCTTTGTTCACGGATATAAATACACACGACTGCGGCGATGATGATTCAATATCATGACATTATATCCATATAAAGTATATAAATGAATTGACTGCATGTGCATTGAAATACAAAGTAAAATCCATTTGAAATAATATTATTTATTATTATATAAAGAATTTAGCAGTGTTTGTTTGATTTTTTAGATACATGCGAATATCATCTCAATTATTTTTATATACAGGTTTTATAGAATATGTATATATGCATACGTATATGATACTATCAATACTATCACGGTAGTCAAATGCATATATCAAGCAAATTGTATGAAAACGAAAAAAAACTGAAAAAAATTATGACCATAATATGAAAGTTATGACCAGATATGAATGTGTTGGTGAATTAAAACCATGACCAGATATGAAGGTATTTTTCTCATATGACGATTGCTATGTAGTTATATCGTTATATCTTCGATTAAATAACTGGTTATAGCATCAATATAAGCATATGTCATATTTTAACATTCAGTATAGTCTGTTCAATCAATCACTTATTAACAATAAATTATCAGTCGACTGATGAGTCTTCATTCGTCAAGTCGTCTTATCGTCAGTCGTAAAAAATGAATCAATTGGTGTTTGATGTTTATTTTCTTATTTTTTTTTATTATTCTTTTTATAGCTACTTTATTTGTTAATACGGTAAAATCTCGATAATTGCAAAATTCGCTAATTTTCATATTTCAAAAAATTTCAAATTATTTGAATCTAATTAAAATAATTATACTTAAATTAAAAAAAAATTCATAAAAAAAAGTTTTGATTTAAAAAAAAAAGACTGTTTTGTATTTATTCCGATAATTGAACAAATTCGGTGTTTGCACATGGCTTGGTTTTATGTCAGTCCAATTCATGAGATTATACTGTATTTGTGTATTTCTATTTTTATTAAATTTTTTTATTTCTATCAGGTAGAAAAATCGGTTTAGAAAAGGGATTCAATTTTTATATTATATTTTTATATTTAATTTTTAACCCTCATCCGTCTGAGAAGGCACCCGGGGGATTTTGGTGATTTGCATTTAAAATATTTATTATAACTTCTCACTGCAATCACTAATGTATTTTTAATTTGCTATTCATTTTTAACAAAGGTAATTCTAAAAATATTAAAAAGTACGCGTTTGCGAGTTAATTTCATATAAATAAAGTATACCAAAAAATGTTTGTGAGTAGTAAAGCATATCTCGGCCAGATGAGGGTTAAACAAAAAAAATCACACAAATGATAAAATGTGTTTATTTGATTATATATTTATAAATAATAAAACTATTAAAATTTTATATTATACACACAAAACAAAATAAAATAAGTCATTCAAACTCTTAGCACTAACACTTATGAAATCATTCATATAAATATAGTGGTAGAGCTTGTATTTGTTTTGTATATGCATAAGTGGATAGTTGTGTGAGTTTTTTTTAAAATTTTTTCTAAAAATCGATGGCACGAATTTTTTATATGGGATTTGTCCATGCTGATACTATATATAGATGTTATAATGAATTTAAAGTCAATTCTATACTACCAGTTTAAAGTTGCAATTTTGTATTAAAATTATTTTAATATATTGAATTAAGTGTATTATATTATACAAAAAAAAGATACATTTTAATTATTTCATAAGATTATTTATTTATTTTATGTCTTGTTTCAAATCGCCTTTATAAAGTTGTCGTTGTCGCATATAATTGTAATTGCATTATATATTAACGTGTTTGAAATTTTATTTTTTTTAATGTATAACATTTTTTGTTTTTATAAAATACTAAATGTAAATAAATAATTTAACAATTTATGAATTATTATTACGAAATAATAATTGCATTTATATTATATTCTTAAATTCATTTTATTTATACTATATATATATATATATATGAATTCATAATTAATTCGCACATGTAAAATTCATATTAAAATTTTATAAAATAATAATATAATAATAATAAATTTTATTGATAAATATATAGACAGATAGATAGACAAATAGATATTATTATATTAATATTACAAATTTTATTATGCAATTTATTAACAACTAAATAATAATATAATAATATAATTATTAAAATATTTTAAATTTTATTTAATCATATAAATAATATTATTATTGATTTTAGATCAAGGTATATATAGATTTTTACTTTTATTTTAGAAACAGCGAACGTGTCCCCCCACCGGTTGATAATTATATCATTACACAAAAATCCATGAAAAGAATCTCAAAATCATAGATTCTGAACCTTTACCATATATTTTGGTTGGAATTAATATATACGTATAACAACGTGAATCGATAAAGAATTTACAATTCTTTTTTAAATTATTGCAACAATAAATTTTGGGTAGAAATTTTAGGCATCGCGCGGTTGTTGATATTTGATTATATATATATGGATTATCAAAAATATATCTCAAAAAACCATTTTTTTTTTAAAATATAATAATTTATGATAGATTTTTGAACCTAAATTCTGTTTATTTTTTTGTATAAATAATAATCATTAAATGTTTATATACCAATTCACAAATATTTCGCATATTTACTTATAATTTGCTATAAAGAACTGCTTGTCCAATAAATACTTGAATAATATTAATATAAATTATATATATATTACACAACACACGCATAAATAATTAATTAAAATAATATATTTTCTCTTTTTTAAATATATATGTTCGATATATATAAATTTAACTAAATATATAACATTGAATGTAATTTATATTTTTATATCCAATTCAAAACGCATATATATATAAAATGCGATTTTATGCTGTTTTCTAATGTGGTTTTATTCTACCATTATTGGATTGGATCAGATATATAGGATGTGCATTCAACTGGACAATTATTATTGCTAAATAACATTATGAATAATTAATAATGTTTAAAAAATTAACTATATATAGTTATATCTATATTCTATATACATATATTATATATATGTCTGATATATATAAAACGCGGTATAACAAAAATTTACATTATACAAAAAATAAAAATCGTGATGCACGTGAATGAAAATGTAAATGATTTAATAATAAAAATAAATAAAAATATATCTATATTTAATAATAAATTCTCAATTACGTATAAATATATAATAAATAAATATATTTTCAGGTAAATTTTATAGCATATAGAATATTATTATATAATTTATTACAGCGAATTAAATACGGTTTTATTATTATATAATTTAATATTTTAATATAACAACAAAATAATGAAATGAAAAACATATTTCAATATTATTTTCGTTATATCTCTAGAACGCGTTGACATATTTTAAAAGTTTGTACATCAAATTAAAGATAAAACATCAAAGAAGTTTTCCTAAAAACCGACCACTAATAAACCTAAAAGTTCTACAGTTCTAAGCTTGCAAAATAACAAAAATATTTGAAGCCGTTGAAATTTCTTGTTTTCGACGAGCTATAGCATGAAAAGGGGTTGTCGCCGAGGTTTATGTAATGAGAAAGATTTAAAGATAGTTAAAATACCTTTACAACAAGTTTATAATTATTGGATTCCGATCTGTGGTTACTGAGATATGGTAAATAACATTCACGTACTACCTTGAACTTCAACAAAATCGTTTTTTCGGGCTAGCTCGAAACCCAAGCGAGATAGACATGGGGAAATGAGGTGTAGAACCTGCCTGTTTCGGGTTGGCACCCTGTACTGGGACACTTTGTATATATATATAGGAATATTTTTATAATTATTTTTTTTCAAATGAAATACATAATATATATATAATGATTATTGATTTACGATACACAAAATATAATAATAATATATGCATCATCGATAAATTATATGTATACATATCTCTAAATAATTAGTGAACTATATCGCCGTATCCATATATAACATATGATATGTAATTGCGGTTAAATTTATCAAGGATTGTTATTAATTAGCTTGAACAACAAATATTCTAAAGGAAATTATGTAGAAAATTTTCTAAAGTGAATCGATTCAATATATAATTTATATTGATTGATTACGCCACAAAAAAAAGCTATATTTTAAATAAAATTACCTATATTTAGTAAACGCAATTTGTTATAATGTATACTTTACCAGTATAAATAAATAATAAATACATATAGAAAGAGGTAGATATGTACCGCTTATAATATATAATAACATAACGCGTTTTTAATAATGAACATTATTTTAATTTTTTTCAATCTTTTGATGTAATATAAAAAAACAATAAATGGTTAACTACATTACATATATATAATTATTACTTAACAATATATATCACCACCAAATAAATAAACATATTATATATATAGATTCTATTTTAACTTACTCGAAATCTTAAATCATCAACCGGTGGTTCAGCATATGGAATTCCCATAAATGCTCGAATACCACGTCCATTATCCGATGATAAATGTCTACCAACTAATTTACTACCATTTGGTAATGTAACACGTAACGATTCCGATGTTCTACCATATGTTTTATTAACAATAAACATACAATAAAATATAAATATTATTCCTTTCATTTTCTAATCGAATATATTAAAAAAAAACATATATATATCACAAAATAAATTAAATATAAAGTTTTAACATATAATAATAATTATATAAAAATCAAAATTGTTTTTTGTAAAACAAAATAACTATAGAATCAAAAACGCACGCAATAACTATTAATCTGAAATTTAGATATTTTATTTAAATTTTTACTCTACCCGCGCTATATATGCGATGTATTTTAAGTGAAAAATTCGATTCATAACTGGTTTGTTTTTAATTTTATTTATTTGTTTTATAAAAAAAAAAATATTTAATATATTCAACATTTATATATATATAATTAGAATATTCTATATATATTATTTTCTTTTATATATATATATATATATATACATGTGATCGCACATCAATAATATGTCAGTAGAATTTATATATATATATGATTATATTTTATATACATCTCATCATCGTACAAGAAAAATCCCACTACAAAATAAAAGCCATGATAAATACATATATAATATAAAAAATCATTTAAAAATCAACTTTATACTTATTCTTATATATTTATATCGTATGTTCAATATATTACTTAATATATAAGATGTATTTAAAATGTATTCGTTTAAATTTGCTTAATCATATTACAATCAAAAAAAAAAAAAAACTAGTGGCTTTTAATTAAATACATAGAGTTTTATATATAGTATATATTAGGAAATAAATTTAAAGTACCTGTAAAAGGTAAAAATATATTTATTCAAATCTTTTTCATTATATTATTTTGTTATTGTTATTCGCACCTGCTAAAAAGAATATATCTCATATACAATAATATTCCCAATAACATAAATTTAGATAACACGTACTTATTTAGCACTTTAGAAGACGTTTGGCTTTATCAATCCAAATATACGATTATATATGATACATGGTGTATATATTCAGAATCGTCCTTTCCAAATTAACCGCCCGGTTTGTTTTTATAGCAAACGCATTCCGGTTGATTTTTTAATGTCATTTTCATTTCCATATCAATTTAAGATATACTATATCGATAATTTTAATGATTATACATATACACCCGACTATAGGCCTATTCCCAAATTCAAAAACGTATTGTTTTTTTTTAAATATTCATAATAATTGTATTACCTTGTTATAACTGCTTAGAATTCAGTTACAAAAAGGGTAAAGGGATTTCAATGAAAGCCATATATTCCAATTTTCAATTTTCCCGTATATAATACGGTAATAAATAATAATCATTCAGCCAGAAGATCCAAGAAATTATCAATATAATTTTACGCCGATACAATATATTAGATTTTTAACATGTGATAGCGACAGTATGGCAACCATGGGCAATTTCTGTTTTGTTGCCAGTGTTTTATAAGCAGTTACCACCACTTGCCACTTGGGCACTTGCCAGTTGTTGACAGACAGACATTTTTATTGAATTTGATTGTTTTTTTTAATTGTTAAAAAAAATATTTATTTTTAATTTATATTTGGATTAATTATATAAAATTTAATATAATTTAAAAATGAAATTCAAAAAATCTTAGTATATAGATAGTTTTATAGTATATTTGATAGTTAATAATTGATCTGTATATAATATATAATTACTGTGTCTATCATTTTTCGATATCATAGCCGTTAGTTGTTCGTCCCTACAAACAGTACAAACAAATCCAGAAAATAAATACAAATAATTTGTTAAGGAAGTTCGGTTTTTTCAAGTTAAATTTATTAAATTTGGGTGGTATAGTAGTAATATATAGTATAGTAGAGCAATTCAGCGTTGACCTCATTCAAAAATAAAAGCCAAAAAAAATTATTGTAAAAACAACATGTTGAGAAAATTAAAATTTTTGGAAGTGTACATTGATAATGATGATTACAGAACACTACAATATTATTGTTTATTTTGTAAAAACTTTATTGATCATAAAGAAAATGCACCATTCGAACATATACAATATCATTTGAATGAAACTGAAAATAAATGTGTTGTTTGTAATGTAAAATTCATAGAATTTCATACCTTTATAAAACATATGAAAAGTAATTGTGGTGTTACGACAACCACATCAACAACAACACATCAGATAAATTGCAAATCAAAAAAAAATTATATTACAAATAAAATCAATTGCAGCAGCAGCAGCAGCACAAATAACGGTTCACATCCAACTTCCTTAACAATATTTAAATGTTTATATTGTAATCAAGAGTTTAGCAGTGCCCACGATCGATTAAAGCATATAACAAATCATCTACAAACATCACATACATTTGCAGATAAATATTCAAAATCTTTTAATGATAGAAATGACTTCGATATACAATTAAATAGTGAACATACCAAACGAAAGCATGTAAAATTAAAGTTATACACCAATAATAATAATAATAATAATTCGGTAACCCACAATTCCAATTTACAGAAAACGGATAATAATAATAATAATAATATATCAATAATTGAAAATATAACGATAGAAAAAAAGCGTTCATCATTATCGTCGTCATGGATTATTAGTGGTGTTACAAATCATGAAAATAATCTGAATGTAACAAACACTACGATTACAGACACTCCACCACAAAAAAAAGCTAAAACAATTGATGATTATTTTATTTGCCATATTTGCGGGTGGCGTTTTACTGATCGTCGTAATTTAAGAACACATTTTGTTGTCCATACACGTGAACGTAATCATGAATGTAAAGTATGCCATAAACGATTTTCCGTTGCATATACCGTAAAGCAACATATGCGAATCCATACGGGCGAAAAACCATTCCCATGCAAATTATGTAATAAAAAATATTATACATCCGGTTTATTAACGAAACATGTGAATGATGCACATACTCGTATAAAACGACATCAATGCGTTTATTGTGATAAAAAATTTATGCGAAAAGAGTACCTGCAGGCACACATACGAACCCATACCGGCGAAAGACCATATACATGTGATCTTTGTAATACATCATTTACCAAATCGTCTACAATGCGGACACATAGACGTTTACATACCGGTGAAAAACCATATCAATGTGGTTGCGGTAAATTCTATGCCCAACGAGCCGGTCTATATGGTCATATGAAAACCCATAAGCATGTTGAAATGAAACGAGGAAAATAGTGATGGTCATATGGTCGGTCATAGCATCAGATTTAAATTATATCATTTTAATATAATGATTTTATGTATTTCCGTTTTACTGCACAAAGGATCCGCACCACGGCATCAATGCGACGAATGTGACATGAAGATCAACGATACTGCATTTTACTATTGGAATGAAAAAAGGAGTAATAGAATAAAATAGTGAAACAATTTAATTTTCTTTGTTTATTATGCAGATTTCTTTGTTTATATAATTCTTCATTTAAATATAATTTTGACTGTGTTCTATTTATTTCTATGCTATATAATATATGTACCAACTATTTTTAAATATTCTATATAACGATTATTAAAATAATAATACGAAAAATAAAACACAATTTTGCCAGCCGTAATTATTATTAATATGATATATAATAGCAAAAAATAAAAATATTTTTTTTAAATTACCAAATAAAATTTAAAATATTATTCATTATTTTTACATTTAAATTTTTTTTTTATGTTATACTTTTAATCTATAAATTTCTCTAACATTACTAAGTCAAATTTTTTAATCAATAAATTGATTTAACTTTTATCTGTAAAATGCAAAAAAAAAAAAAAACACATAAAATAATATGATAATATCTAGTTAATCTATCGAATTTTCTGGTTTTATATATTCGGTAGATCGTTGGTGGGAGTTTTAATGGATACATTTTCAATGCCAGCCTTTTCCATATTAATTAAACGTTTACTATCACTTGACATCATCCCATCATTGATTACCGTTGATGATGTTACATTTCCAATTGAATTACTATCATTATTATTATTATTATTATTATTTGTAGACGAAGAAGATGTAGATGATGATGTTGCTACTGCTGTTGCTGGTACTATTGTTAAGGATGATGACGATGATGGTGTTGATTGTTGAATGTTAGTGGCAGGACCAGGAGAATTACCTTTTTTTGATATCGGTGGTATAAATGGGGCACGTTGGACAAACATATTTTCTAATATATTATCAATATTATCCTCGGTTGTTGGTTTTGATGATGATGATGATGATGATGAGGGCTTTTCATCGAATTGACTTTCATCATTATTCAGTGTACCACCGCTTCCTAATGATGATGTTTCATTTGTATTAATACCACCGCTCATACGACCACGACCTTTGCCACCCGATATACGTTCTGGTGGAGCTAATATTGGTATTGGATTCGTTGGACGTCGTTGTTGCAATATAGGACGAGTTGTTGGTTGCGGTGCATAATAGGTTATACCACTTGGTGTTGGATTATAATTTGGTATTGTTGGATATGGACCATAATTTGGCACAGTTTGCTGATATTGTGGTGGAACAACGGCTGTTGATGGCGGCGGCGGCGGCGGTTGTGGTTGCTGTGGCGTAACTGTTGATGATTGTGCTAGTTGTTGCTGTTGCAAAGCTGCAGCAGCAGCAGCCGCTGCCGCTTGAACTAATGCTTGTTGAGATTGTTGGGTTTGTGATTGTTGTGAACCAGCAACAGTTGGTATGAAATTTAATATTTGTGACGGTTGTTGTTGAGTATTTGGACCGGTTGATTGTATATATCCAGATGGATGATTACCAACTAATGACTGTGGCCCAGGCGAAACATTATGTAAATATGGTGATGTAACACCCACGCCAACAGGAACTCCAACACCGGCAACAGCCGCGCTTGCTACGGCCGATTGTTGTTGAACATATTGTGGTTGATATTGTTGATTAACAGCTAATAAATGAGCAGCAGCCGCAGATGAGGACGATGATGATGACGTTGAAGATGATACTGATGCTGGTGTTGATACTGAAGCAGCAGATTGAGTTTGTGATTGATATTCATTCGATGGATAATAACCAGATGGTGGAAATTGACCTGTAGCATCAAGTTGTGTTTGAATATGTGGTTGTAGTTGCTGTTGTTGACGTTGTTGCTGTGGCGGTTGAGTTTGTTGTTGATGTTGCGACATTAACATATGTTTTGTTGGTTGTTGATGTTGTTTATATTCGGTTTGTAATTGATGATGTTGTAATTGATTATTTGTATATAAATTGTTTGGATTCGATTGCTGTAATTGGGATGGAATATTTTGTTGTAATTTTAATGGTATATTTGCGGTTGGTTTATTCGGATGTTGTTGCAAGATATTTTGATGATATTGTAATAAAATTGAATTGTCTTGCATTGTTAAATCGGTTGCTGACTGGCGGTCAGGTAATCCACTTGTAATTTGTGGTGCTGTTTGTATCGGTTGCGGTTGCGGTTGCTGTTGCTGTTGCTGTTGCTGTTGCTGTGGTTCCATACCAATAGAACGTTGGCGAATGTTTGAATACCGTTTTGATGTACGATTTAATAATTCATTGTTTGTGATATTATTCACATTCATTGCATTGTTATTGATAATGAATTTTTGTGATGAAAATTGATGATGTTGAGACTGTGGAAGTTGTGGTTGCTGATGATGTAATTGTTGTTGTAAATGTGATTGAGATTGAGTCATATGCGATATATTTGTTGGTGTTAATGGTTGTTGTTGGATTTGTTGAAGTTGTTGTGTTGGTTGTTGTTGATGTTGATGATTGTTTTGATTAGATTTTGATTCATTATATGGAAAATTAGTTGATGACTGGTGAGGTGCTGGTTGTTGTTGTTGTTGTTGTTGTTGGGACTGTAATGATTTTTGCAGTTGATAATCGGATTGCATTGAAGCATGTGTACGACCAGTTATTGGACGTTGTTCAACAGATTGGAGTTGATTATTTATTTCTGTACTGTTAGTATTCGTATTATTATTGATTCGATTGCTTTTTCTTAATAACGGTGATTGTTGATGCAAATGCTGCTGGTTCAATTCATGTTGTTGTTGCTGATGAATTTGCTGTTGTTGCTCGGAACTATCAAGATTCATGTTGTTTAGTCTTTCAATTAAGCTTGTGTTTAATTTTGTATTCGTAAAGCTCATTGTTTCAAATGGCATTGTATTTAAATAATCATACTGTTGTTTCGATTGCAAATCTATGGATGGTAAATTATGTTGTTTTATTGGATATTGAATTTGTTTTTTATTTACATTGAATGTATTTGAGGGATTGCCTTGATACATATTATTTTTATCATTATTATTATTATTATTCGTATTATTATTATTATTATTCGAATTATTATTATTATTATTATTATTCGCATTATTATTATTATTATTATTATTATTATTAATATTATTATTATTAATATTATTATTATTATTATTATTATTATTATTATTATTATTATTATTACTAGGATTATGAATTTTATTATTGGTATTATTCTTATTAGTAATATTTTGAATATTATTATTACCGTCATTGTTATGATTAATTATGAAATTATCATTATTATTATTTTTAAAGTTATAATTACCATAATTATTATTGTTGTTGGTTTTGTTATTTTTGCTGTTACTGATATTATTACTGATATTTACATTTTGGCTAAATGTATTTCGATTTTGATTTTTAAATTCGAGTGTATTTCGATAACTTTTGGTTATAAAACGAGGTCCATTATTAATTGGTTTCATATGCTGACTATCACGATCATGATAATGGTGATGTGAATGTGATGGATTACGATCAGCATTACGTATATTACCGTACCGCTGTTGACGATCATTTAAAATACCACCAGTGTATGCAGCAGCAGCAGCACCGGTTGAAGATGATGATGATTGTGCTAATTGACGTTGTTGGCGAAATTTACGTTTGGTTGGTGTTAAACGATTTATGTGATTCGATCGTTGTGTTCGTACATTATATTGATGTCTACGATTTTGTGCATTACCACCGTGCATTTCATAATTTTCGTCACTTTCGTCTTCACCACCATCGCCATCATCAACAATACCGTCATCATCATTACCATTGTCACCCTTATTATTATGATTGCTATTCGATTGCTGAATATTTTTATTTTTAGCACCATCATTATCCGTTACATTATTATATTCATTTTCTTGATTCGATGCATTACGTTTTGTCATTCTTGCCGCCGTATTATTTACATTTTTACCAATTCCTAATTCTGGAAAATCTTCAATTTGTGGATTTCTCTGATGTTGTTGAAATTTTGGCGAACTCACACTGTACGCATTTTCATCTTCCCATTTACGGGTATATTTATTGGGACCGCGACCGTAACGACGGCGACGACGTGCACGTGGTGGCCCATCTTCATTGCGAATATCATAACCATAGGCAGTAATTAATTCGTTACGTGATTTTGGTGCTTGTTCACCTTCATCATAACAATCATGGCTCCATATTTCTTTTGTAACTCTTAGTAGTTTTTTTACGTATTGTTGTTGTTGTAACTGTTGTTGTTGATCCTGTTGTTCTGGATGCTGTTGCTGGGTTTGTGACGGTAAGGATTGTTGTTGTTGTTGTTGTTCTTGTGGTTTCTGCTCCTGTTGTTGCTGTTCTGAATCTTTTGATTGTTGTTCGCTTTCATTTTTACGATCTGTATGCTCAGCAGTTCCACCACTACCATCCCGTTTCTTTGTCGATTGTGATGATGCACTAACACGACCACCTCCAACACCAGATGCTACAGTTGGCTCATCAGCTGTTCGATCATCGTGTTCATAAAATATACCACGTTTTGGTATATACTGTGGATTACGTCTATCTTCGTCATGATCAACTTTCTTTTTATCAGGATCTTGTTCAGCACCATCACCACGTTGACGTTCTAAAACTAATAATTAGCGTCTATTAATAATGTAACTTTATTTGTACCCTTTCATTTATAATTTAGTTATTTTTATAGGGGATTAGCTTCAACGTCCAAATTAAAGGGTATTTTGGAAATTTTATAATTAATTTATATGACCCGAATTAACGTTTAGTAACGTTATGGCAGTTACGAATATTGGTTTGATTATCATGGATGATTGGTACAAATTACCAATTCAAATCAAAACAAATAATATACATAAAACTGATGTTTTCGAACAGATTAAAATATTGATAGGCTCTACGGTAAATTTAGTGTTGCATACAAATTATTAATTAAAAAAGATCGCTTTTACTAAAAGGCACACAAATAAAATAAAATGTACGTCATCAAAAAGATATTTCAATTATTTTTTTTCTTTTTGCCAGAACTTACCATCACCATCATCCTCTTCTCCATCTTCTTCTTCATCATCATCATCATCATCATCATCATCATCATCATAAATATCTTCTTCATCTTCTTGTTCTAATTCATTATCTTGGTCATCAGCATCCACACCGTCAAAATCATCAACGAAATTACTGGCATTTCGATTTTCACCATCATTATTATAACTTTTACGTTTATCATAATCAATGTCAGCTGATGATGATGGAGTATCACTAGCTGTATCGTATTCGGATTCTTGATGTTGTTGTTGTTGTTGTGGATGTGTTAAAGATTCAGATTCCGCAGTAGTGGTATTAATCAATACATTTTGTGGGGGCTCCAAAATGGTGGTAGTGGTAGCCGCAACAGCAGCAGCCACGTTTGGTTCTTCATCATTCTTAACTATTACAGAATGCTCTTCTGCTGACATTGTTGTAGTAGACATTTTTTTCCAATCGCGATTATATTTCGTTTTTTGTTTTACGTTTTTTTTAATAATACAATAATTCAATAGTAACTATTTAAAAAAAAAAGTAAAAAATCACGGTAATCTTCCTTTAATTAAATTTTAATTAAAATGAAAAAAAAAAATGAAAATAAAAAAAAATGTGTCAAGCCAATATTTTATTTTCTATAAATAATTTCTTTCTACCGTACACTGCACAGAGTCTCTTTAATTTCTTTCTAGTATATATCTATCAAACAAAATCTTCCATTGAAAGTTTTTGATAAATCTTTGACAAACGTTTATTTTTCTGATAAATTGAATTTGTTATGTTATCAAATATTTGAAATAATAACATTTGTTACGTTTTCGCCAAATGAATCGGCTTATTATTTATATTATGGTCATTTTTGTATTGAGGCTATTATTATATATAGTTATACTAAACTTTTGTATTAAATTTCCAATTATTTATATTGTGTAATAGTTATTTTGAATATAAAATGCGGTGGGAACAGATTATTATATTTATTTAGGTTAATTTTTGAATTTCGCATGCATCTCTGAATTTATATAACACCCTATTTATCCAATATTTCCTTTATCCAAGTTGTATTGGCTTTGGCCTTTGTCAAATTGTGAAAAAATGGCAATGGTGTTGCTTAGTATAATAATTTAATTTATATATTTTGATTTGTGTTGAATTGTTTTTGCTTATATATAATTAATTACATTTCCATATAATTAATTATTGATTAATTTAATTTTAATTTTGTTTGTAATTAATTACGATGAAAAATTGAAATTTATTTATAAAAACATAAAAAAAAATTAATACAATTTAAATGTCTATAACCTTCAAAAAAAAAAAGCCTATTTACAATAAAAATGATCGATACTTCTGCATTGCATTCCTCCGATTCGGATCAATATCAATATTTGAAATGTAAATTTATTGATACTCTTGCTGAAAATAAGAACGGCAGTGAATTATGTGAAATAAAATGTGTACAAATTTATTTAAATATAAATGGTGAAATGAAATATGTATGTGATATATGCCATAAAATAATCATACATACAGATGTAATCAATCACGTTCAAAATCATTTTGGAACACTCCCACACAAATGTGATATGTGTAACATTGAATTTATAGAATATGAACCATATTTACGACATCTTTACTTACATCAAGAAAATATTGTTCATAGAAACACCACTAATAGTATCACCATCACTAGCAGTAGTAATAGTAGGATGAATATAGAGACTGTAGCAAGACATCAGCAGCAAACGGGAAATATTTTGGAAAAGCAAAAAGATAATATTAACACTAAACCGAACATAAAAATCGAACACCATCATTTATCTTCGACAATAAAGAATAATAATAAATTTTTATGTTATTACTGTAATAAAGAATTTCCTGATCCGCATATACGACTCCAACATTTAATAAGTCATATCAAAAACATACATAAATGTTTAATTTGTGGTAAAGTTTTTCAAAACAAAATGCAGTTATACGGTCACATGAGAATTCACAGTAACAAACCCAAACAACGTAAAAAACTACATATTTACGGTCAACCAAATGAAACCTTAAATACAATGAAGGCTGAAACCATGCATACATGTGATATATGTAAAGAAGAATTTACGAATAAAAATTTATTCATAAAGCATATTTTAGAACATAAAAGTGGTGCATTACCTTATAATATAGTAGAACCGTTAATCCAAGAATTGCCAGAAAACTATCATTCAGAAATACAGGCAGATACGTATAAATGTACAATATGTGGAAAATGTTTTGCGGGTAAATATAATCTTTATGGACATATGAGTGTACATACTGTTAAAAAGGATACGGTAAATGACCAACTTAAAGCAAAAACGATTGATTTTTATAAATGTTCCGTTTGCGGTAAATTCATAGCTGGACAAAATAATATTTATGCCCATATGCGTAATCATACGAATGAAAAACAAAAAGAAACAATAATAAGCAGTAACCGTAACGATGAACGAGAACTAATCGGAATAAAAGAAACCGATAAAAAAATTGCATCTAATATATGTGATATTTGTCAAGAATCATTTGAATGTGAGAATACATTTAACAAACATATAATGGATCACAGAATTGGAATTATACCGCCGATAGGATCAAAACGAAACCGAAATCGATCGGCAGAACGGCGAGTATGTCCCATTTGTGGAAAATCACTGAGTAATATTGGAAATTTAAATAAACATATGGTCGTGCATACGGGCGAACGGAAATCTGAATGTCATATATGTAAAAAACAATTTTCCCAGTCAAATTACTTAAGGACGCACATTCTTATACATACAAAGGAATTACCATATAAGTGTACTATATGCGAGCGTCGTTTTCGTGTATCCGGTGCACGTGCGACCCACATGTTACGTCACAATAATATTCGACGTCATGCCTGCACATTTTGTGATAAGAAATTTTTTGATGGTGATCAATTACGGTGTCATAATCGGACACACACCGGTGAAAAACCGTATCAGTGCGACGTATGTAAAGAATATTTTCGTACAAGATATTGTATGTTAACTCACCGGAGATTGCATACAGGAGAGAAACCATATAAGTGTGATAATGATTACTGCCAAAAACATTTTGCACAATTATCTGGAAAACATAATCATATGAAATATTGTAAAATATCAGACAGTGCACAGAATAATTAATGTTTTTTTTTGTTTTTAATTAGTATTATATTTATGTGTCAGTTTATATCCAATCAAATATAAAATGTATAGTTATTATTACAATTACAAAAGGATAAATAAATAAAACAATATTTACACAGTATATATATTTTAATTTAACTTTTTTCTGTTATTTTTTTGCGATTCACTATATTTAAACGGTTTTAAACTGAACACAATGAGATGTAAAATATCTATATAATTAAAAAAAAAAAAGAAGAGTTATTTCACAATCTCTATTCATTTTCATTGCATTCGTTTTGATTTGAATATATATCTATTGAATATACAATTTGATTTTCAGAGTTATTATTAAGTTCTTCTATCTTCTACAATTTGCACATTCATTTCTTTCACCGGCTGGTTATTGATGGTTTGTTACAGCAAAATGTGTTTGATTTGTTTAATATTCTATAAAATTGTTAATTAAAAGTAATATATCATTTATTTATTAATAAATTAATTAATTATATTTAATTATTTTTAATTTTAATCACAGTCACAGTTAACAGATTCCAACAAGTATACGAAAAAACGTTTGTTTTCGTCGAGTTTCTCGTTCACAATCGTAATTAGTTTATCGTTTTACGAAAAATAAGTACTAAATATAATCTAGTCCCTTTTCTTCAAATGAAATAATTCGCTAGATCACGCAAGTACGCAATAAAAGGCGCCGATATCGTGAATTGATTGAAGTCAATTTGGTTATGGTGGAATAAATTACATTGGCGTCATGGCGTGTGTTGTGTTTTCATTTTAATTTTCAAGTTTTTATTTTTGTTATTGTTATTATTATTATTATTATTTTAATTGAAACGATTGAATCAAATTATTTTATTATTTTCCCGGGAATTTTAATTTAACTCTAATAAAAATATCAAATTTTGATTTCACATATTATTTAAACTCGAAACTTTAAATATGGAAAATGAAACCGATTGTCAAATAAAATGCGTACAAATTTATTTAAATATGTGTGGTCTATTGAAATATCAATGTGAGATTTGTAATTTTCATATAGATCCCGACAATCTAATTCAGCATGTTCAACAACATTTTAATACACTTCCTTACAAGTGCCATATTTGCAAAAGACCGTATTTGGAATACAGGGCATTTTTGAAACATATCCAAAAACATTACTCACCAAATAATACTAAAGGTAAAGAAATTGAAGAAATAGAAGAAATAGATGTAACAAATCGCATTGAAAACAGCGCTGTAAAAGAACAATCTAAGGATATTACTAATCCATTTATTATTCATCAAAGAACAGAACGAAAAACCAGCCGTCACAAGCCAATATCTTTAATACAAAACACCGTATTTTTATGTTTTTACTGTAATAAGGAATTCAATAATCCCCATAAACGACTAAATCATTTAATGGGTCATATTAAACGAATAAGCAAATGTTTAATATGTGATATCGGTTTTAGAGATAAATTGCAACTATACAATCATCGCAGACAGTTTCATAGTTTCAAAAAACTCACCAATAAGCCATTAGAAAACTGGGAAAAAGAAGAAGAATTAGAAAAATCAATAATAAAAAGCAATCGTAACGATGATCAAAAGCACACCGCCATAATGAAAGAAGACGATAGAAAAAATGCATCGAATTTGTGTGATATTTGTCAAGAATCTTTTGAATGCAAAAATTCATTTCACAAACATATAATGGAACATAAAATTGGAATTATACCAATGATAAACACAAATGCTCGTATAAAACGAAACCGAAAACCAATGGAAGAACGACGTGTGTGCCCTATTTGTGGAAAATCACTGAGCACTCTTGCAAATTTAAATAAACATATTCTGGTGCATACGGCAGAACGTAAATTTGAATGCCATTTATGCAAAAAACAATTTTCCCAGTCCCATTACTTAAAGGCACACATTCGTATACATACGACGGAGTTACCATATAAGTGTACTATATGCGATCGTGGTTTTCATTTATCCGGTTCTTTTTCAAAACACATGCTACGTCACAATAATATCCGACGTCATGCCTGCACATTTTGTGATAAGAAATTTTTTGATAGTTATCAATTACGGTCTCATAATCGGATGCACACCGGTGAAAAACCATTTCAATGTGATGTATGTAAAGAACATTTTGGTAGGAGATATTGTTTGAACGCCCACCGAATACTGCACACGGGAGAGAAACCATATAAATGTGATTTCGATTACTGCAATAAACATTTTGCGCAATTATGTGGCAAACGTAATCATATGAAATGTTGTAAAAATTCCAATAGCACACAAACTAATTAAGTTTTTTTTTTTAGTCTATTTTCTAATCAAATTATATATATAGTTATTATTATACATTACGCAAAGAATAAATAAATTTAAAAATAGAAAAGTAATTAGTTTTTTAATTGAAAAAAATTAATAAATTTTATTTTGTATAGATTCGTAATTTTTGATATTGTTTGTATACCAAAGTCCAAAACCTGGCATCTGGCAACTCTGAAAAACAGTGATATTATAAATGATTATAATTGTTTATTGGGATTTAATTCATTTCAGTTCTCTGAGCGTTCAATTTTTTTAGCATCGCAGAGTTATCAATTAATTTTCATTCATTGCAATCAATATATTTTTGTGTTTTCATTTTGCATTCGTTTATCGGTTCCAAAAATAATAATTTAAATAAATAAAATAATCTATATTAAAAAATAAAAAAAAAAAAAACAACAAATGATAAAAATATATTAACAATATAAATGGGTGAAGACATTAAAAATACCGACCCTTCCACAAACGAAATGATTAATAACCATCAAGATAATATTTCTATTCAATGTGTTGAAATCAATTTACATGCAAACGGTGCAATGGCTTGTGTTTGTAAATTATGTAAAACTTCGATAGAATTTAAAGATATTTATCATCATATAGCTCGGCATTTTGCGGATCCACCATATACATGTCACATTTGTTGTGATAAATCGGCACATTTGGAATTTCATTCGATTATTAAACATCTTAACTGGCATCAACAAAACCAAAACCAAAACCAAAACGAAAAGGCTGTTAATATTAAAGAAAATGTAAATCGAAGTCATACCAATCCAAATAATAGTAATAAGAATAATAATAAAAACAATGTGAAGATGTACTGTTATTATTGCAAGAAAATATTTTCAAATCCACATGAACGATTACAACATTTGATTACACATCTGAATAATAAGCCGAATATTGCTGAAATCGATTCCTATATTCAACAAGAATCCGTAGAAAATAACAATATAAATAGTAACATTAATCGAATTAGTACAGTACAAAGAAAAGTAAACAATCATACCACACATCATTCATCGTTAATGAATGATAAAAAATTCAAGATAAAAACCATTGATGGGGGACAATCGTATATGTGTCATGTATGTGGTATATTCCGATCTGGCAGAGCTGGTTTAACCCTGCATCTTCTCATACATTCAAATGAAAAGCAATACGAGTGTAATGTATGTCAGAAACGGTTTAGACATGGTGGAAGTTTGAAAACGCACATGAATGTACATTCAACAGATAAAAAATTTCCTTGTTCATTATGCAACAAAGCATTTCGACACATTTCAAATCTTCGAGGTCATATGCTACGACATTCGTCCATAAAGCGATTTTGTTGTACCTATTGTAATAAACGATTTGTTGAAAAGGGAATTTTAAGGGACCACTTACGTACTCACACCGGAGAGAAACCATTCAAATGTGAGATATGTAATACATATTTTCGAAAAGCTAGTACTTTAAATAATCACAAATTATTACATACTAATGTGAAAAAATATAATTGTAAAGAATGTGGTAAAAATTTTGCCCAACTACCTGGTTTATCATGTCACATGAAAACCCATACTAAATTACATTAATCATTAATCAAAAATCGATCCTGTGAGTTGCTGTTTATTTGTTATTTTCTGCCAAATTAATTTAATTTATATTATTTTAGTGTACATAAGATCGAAAACATTTGTTTTTTTGTGAAATGATTTTCTAATAAATAAAATGTCTATTAAATATGTAACAAAACTATAACTATATTATTTTTGAAGGCAAATTCATCATATATTTTGCATAATTTGTAACTAAAACTTTCTCCATTATCGATTTAGGTTTTATTTTGAATAATCCACAAAACTTATGTTACTAGGTAAAACTTACATACAAATCCAGAGGAAAATTTACTATTTCCATTGTTAGGATTAGATCATTCTATATCCTAATTTCTTGGTCGGTAATACGGTAATTACCCAATAGAAAGTTTGATTTAAATAATTATTTGAAATCAATTTCGATTTATTTTATGTTATGAAAGCGCCATTTTTATCTTTCATGCATTCGCATAATTTTATTTTTATCCTATTGGGATTTTCTGGTTTTTTTTTTTGTTTTTGTTTTGTTTTGTATCAATATGGTTTGTAATATATATATATATATAATTATGAAAAGATATATATAAATTCAAGGTTCCAAAAAGTTATCGTTTTTTTTGTGTTTTATTTCAACTTTTTTCGAAAATTGTTTTATAGCGGATTCACGTCATGTTTTTGGTGAGATTTTATGGACTCTTGTTTGATTTTCGTTTGGTGGCGTTGAATTAAAAAATTAAAAAAAAACAACACAAACATATTATTTGGTAAACAACAGTAATAATTTTAATTAAAAAATAATATTAATTTAATTTGTGTGTAAAATTCCATTGTTATCATAATTCTATAATCGAAAATCTAAAGTATTCAATCTTTTCAAACCCAAGATCTGCTGAACCATCAACAATGAAAGTGAATGAAATTAAATGTTTCGATGTGTTTATTAATTCCGATGGTGTAATTCGATATTTTTGTTTGATTTGCAATAGAAATGTTGAAAGTCTCAATCATTTAATACATATGCAACAACATTTCACAGATGTTCCCCTTTTCTACCATCAAATGATTAATAACAATGAATTTACTGCATATCACAAGGAAATTATTATAGCGAAAAATGAAGAACGAATGTCATGTTTCTGGTGCGATCAAGAATTCGATGATCCTCATTTAAGGCTGGAACATATAACCATAAACCATTTGTTGCATTGCACTAAAGATTCAACGGAAAATTGTTCAGACGGAAACGATAAGAGTTTATCACGGTACTGTTCGACCGAGATAGCTCAAAAAGGTGATTCAAAATTAATAACATCAAACAAATATGACAAAAATGATTCAAAAATTCGTAAATCAAACAACATACAATTAAATAATCAATTAGCAAATAATATTAATGGTATTGAAATTAGCACAAATGCATCAGAATTACCAAATAAACAATTTATAGAAAATGTTAATGTTCAAAGAAACCCGAAATATACAAGACGCAAACGAAATAATCAACATATTGTATGTGATATTTGTGGTAAATTATATGTAAGCCAGCAATCGCTGAAACATCATATAATGGAGGTGCATTTAAAATTAAAAAAGTATGCCTGTTCCGTATGTAATAAATCATTTTCCCAGTCTTCCTACCTAAAACCACACATGCGAATACATACCGGTGAAAGACCATACCAATGTAAATTATGCGATCGTGCATTTTATTTATCGGGACATTTATTAAGGCACATGAACCAACATAATAATATTAAAAAGCATTCGTGTAATGTATGCGAAAAGAAATTTTTTAGAGTTTCAGAAATGCGTGACCATAGGAATATACATACCGGTGTCAAACCATACCAATGTGATGTTTGTAAAACACAATTTAGTCAACTGTCAGCATTACGGACTCATCAGCGTTTACACACTGGCGAAAAACCGTATATTTGCAAAATATGTAGCAAAAGATTTTCACAATTGGCTGGTTTATATTGCCATATGAAAATACATAAATCAAAATAATTTATCGGTGAAAACCCATGCACACAGCATTTTTGCTGACTAGATTGACTAGATATACTGATAATACATAATAGCTATGGTAAGTACGAATAAGTAGGAATCACATCTCAACTGAAATACATTCAAATATGCCTATAAATTTAAAATTAAGAACTCCTTTTTCTCAAAATACCAACTATCAAAAATTCATTAATTGTATTTCATTTTTTTAAGAACATAAATATAAAATTAAAATCATATGATGTTAAATGATTTCCCGATTGAGGATACCATCGTATTTTTTTTTATGGGCTCGTTAAAACCCAACAAAATAAATTTTACCGCTTATTTATTTTATAACCCATTTCCATATATTTCGCTTTTAACTTTAACCTATCTTTTTCGTAATAATTTTATAGCGACAACATTTTTACGCCATGTTTTTGGTGAGATTGGTTTGGTGGATAAAAGAAAAAAAAACTACACAACCGCAAACACAATATTTGGTAAACAACAGTAATAATTTTAATTAAAAAATAATATTAATTTAATTTGTGAGTAAAATTCCATTGTTATCATAATTCTATAATCGAAAATCTAAAGTATTCAATCTTTTCAAACCCAAGATCTGCTGAACCATCAACAATGAAAGTGAATGAAATTAAATGTTTCGATGTGTTTATTAATTCCGATGGTGTAATTCGATATTTTTGTTTGATTTGCAATAGAAATGTTGAAAGTCTCAATCATTTAGTACATTTGCAACAACATTTCACAGATGTTCCCTTTTTCTACCATCAAATCATTAATGACAATGAATTTACTGCATATCACAAGGAAATTATTATAGCGAAAAATGAAGAACGAATGTCATGTTTCTGGTGCGAACAAGAATTCGATGATCCTCATCTAAGGTTGAAACATATAACCATAAACCATTTGTTGCATTGCACTAAAGATTCAACGGAAAATTGTTCAGACGGAAACGATAAGAGTTTATCACGGTGTTCCACCGAGATAGCTCAAAAAGGTGATTCAAAATTAATAACATCAAACAAATATGACAAAAATGATTCAAAAATTCGTAAATCAAACAACATACAATTAAATAATCAATTAGCAAATAATATTAATGGTATTGAAATTAGCACAAATGCATCAGAATTACCAAATAAACAATTTATAGAAAATGTTAATGTTCAAAGAAACCCGAAATATACAAAACGCAAACGAAATAATCAACATATTGTATGTGATATTTGCGGTAAATTATATGTAAGCCAGAAATCGCTGAATAATCATATAATGGAGGTGCATTTAAAATTAAAAAAGTATGCCTGTTCCGTATGTAATAAATCATTTTCCCAGTCTTCCTACCTAAAACCACACATGCGAATACATACCGGTGAAAGACCATACCAATGTAAATTATGCGATCGTGCATTTTATTTATCGGGACATTTATTAAGGCACATGAACCAACATAATGATATTAAAAAGCATTCGTGTAATGTATGCGAAAAGAAATTTTTTAGAGTTTCAGATATGCGTGACCATAGAAATGTACATACCGGTGCCAAACCACACCAATGTGATGTTTGTAAAACCCAATTTCGTAAACTGTCAGCATTACGGACTCATCAGCGTTTACACACTGGCGAAAAACCGTATATTTGCAAAATATGTAGCAAAAGATTTTCACAATTGGCTGGTTTACATTGCCATATGAAAATACATAAATCAAAATAATTTATCGGTGAAAACCTACGCATACAGCATTTTTGACTTGACTAGATATACTGATAAGACATAATAGCTATGGTAAGTACGAATAAGTAGGAATCACATCTCAACTGAATTACATTCAAATATGCCTATAAATTTAAAATTAAGAACTCCTATTTCTCAAAATACCAACTATCAAAAATTCATTAATTGTATTTCATTTTTTTAAGAACATAAATATAAAATTAAAATTATGATGTTATATGATTTCCCGATTGAGGATACCATCGTATTTCTTTTAAATGGGCTCGTTAAAACCCAACAAAACAAATTTTACCGCTTATTTATTTTATAACCCATTTCCATATATTTCGCTTTTAACTTTAACCTATCTTTTTCGTAATAATTTTATAGCGACAACATTTTTACGCCATGTTTTTGGTGAGATTGGTTTGGTGGAATAAAAGAAATAAAAAGCTACACAATCGCAAACACAATATTTGGTATACATCAATAATAACTTTAATTTAAAACTAATAATTAATTTAATTTGTGTGTAAAATTCCATTGCTATCCTAATTCTACAATCGAAAATCTAAAGTATTCAATTTATGACACAACATCTGCTGAAGTGCTGAACCATCAACAATGAAAGTGATTGAAATTAAATGTTTCGATGTGTTTTTTAATTCCGATGGTGTAATTCGATATTTTTGTTTGATTTGCAATAGATATGTTGAAAGTCGCAAGCATTTAATACATATGCAACAACATTTCACAGATGCTCCCTTTTTCTGCCAACAATACATTGATGATAATGAATTCACTCCATATCAGAAGGAAATTATTGAAGTGAATATTCCATATTGTATAAATTCATCATCTTGTAACCAAACGTTTACCGAACTATATGATTTTCTATATCATTTAAATAAGATACATTATGATAAAACAAATCAGAAGAATGATTGTAGTAAAAAGGAAGAACGAATGTTATGTTTCTGGTGCGATGAAGAATTCGATGATCCTCATCTAAGGTTGGAACATATAACCATAAATCATTTGTTAAACTGCACTAAAGATTCAACAGAAGGTACTTTAGGCGGAAATGATAAGAATTTATCATCGTATCCCACAGAAACAGCTCAAACATTTGATTTAGAAATAATATCATCAAATTTATCGAAAAATTCAAACAATTATGACAAAAATGTTTCAAAAATTCGTAAATCAAATAACATACAATTAAACCATCAATTAGCAAATAATATTATAGATATCAAAATTGGAAAAAATACATCAGGATTATCAAATAAACAATGTAAAGAAAATGTAAACGCTGAAAGAAAACCAAAATATAAAAAACGCAAACGTAAAATAATTACTCAAAATAGTATATGTGATATTTGTGGTAAGGTGTATGTAAATCGGCATGCGTTAAAAGATCATATAATGCGTGTGCATTTAAAACTAAAAAAGTATTCCTGTTCCGTATGTAATAAGTCATTTTCGCAGGGTTCCTACCTAAAACCACACATGCGAATACATACCGGTGAAAGACCATACGAATGTAAATTATGTGATCGTAAATTTTATTTATCCGGCCATTTATCGGGACACATGAAGCGACATAATAATATTAAAAGCCATTCATGTAATATATGTGAAAAGAAATTTTTTAGAGTTTCAGATATGCGTGATCATAGAAATGTACATACCGGTGCCAAACCACACCAATGTGATGTTTGTAAAACCCAATTTCGTAAACTGTCAGCATTACGGACTCACCAGCGTTTACACACTGGCGAAAAACCGTATATTTGCAAAATATGTAGCAAAAGATTTTCACAATTTGCTGGCTTATATTGTCATATGAAAACACATAAATCAAAATAATTTGTCGACCCACCTTGATTTTAGTATATTAATTAGTATTAAGAAACTTTGAAAATACGTTATAAATAAAATATAAATTTAGTAAACGTAATAAACTAATTGCTCTTCTAATTGCAATCTGAGATTGCTCTCAGAAGCCTATTACTTTAACAACTGTTTTTAATATTTAATTTATTTATACAGAAGATTGTTCATGAAATACATCATTAATAACTTTGAGTATGAATCCAATAATTAAGTCTATATAGGTATTATGTGATCACCTGGGACTAATTACAATTGGTAAATGGTCGTTACTTTGATTGCGACTTATATAAATGAATTTCACTAAACACATTTTTTGAATTTATATTTTAAGCTTATTGTACGAACCGATATAAAATAACTTGTAATTTGAGTGTTTCATTAAAATAAAATAGTTTTGTAGAAAACCTTTAAAAGTTTTATCGAAAAAAAAACGTCCTAGAATAATTTTTAAGGTTTTTTTTATTTGACGACATCTTGAATTTGCTTTTTTTTTTTAAAGTGGCAACTAGGCAATTCTAATTTTTTGTTTATTGTTTTTATTTTTTTGCTTTTTTCTGCTGTTGCTAGTTGCTAGAATTAATTTTTTGTTATTATTATTAATAATTATTTAATGAAAGTAGTTAAAATAAATTTGTGGTAAAAGGATGAATCAACAGTCGAGTTATTTGATAGATAATAAAAACCTTCTTCATAGCTCGGAAAGTTCAAATAAAACATCAAATGTTGAAGAATCCGTAGCTACATGTGAAATTAAATGTTTCAATGTATATTTAAATTCAAAGGGTTTGTTACGATATTTTTGTTTAATATGTGATACAGCCATAGAGACTGGACAAGATCATTTAATGCATTTAAAAATACATTTTACTGATAAGCGTTTGTCGTGCAATGGCTACATTGGCCATTCCCATAATAGTAAGTGCACATCGGAAAATGTTTGTGGTTATTCCTCGTGTAAAAAAATATTTTCTGGGTTGTATGATTTTATAAATCATTTAAATACTGTTAATTGTGACAAAGATAACAGGAACATTATCAAAGAAAAACTTATGTTATGTTTTTATTGTAATAAAGAATTCAATGATCCACATATGAGACTAAAACACATGACAATAAGTCATTTACGTAAAAAGTTGACAAATACAAACAATGTTAAAAATGCATCTAATATGAATGAATTGGCGTTGTTTCCCACAAAAAATGTATCAGTAAAATGTTACGTTAAAGGATTACCCGTTAATAAAAGTCAAGTAATAATAACTGAGGATGTAATTGAAGTAAAATCAACACAAATTGCATTGGATTCAAATTACAATAGTGGAAATCGTAAAAACTCCACAAATGAAGAAACCCGAGAAACGCCCGTTGTTCAAAAAAAGACAAAATCACATAGAACAGGTGAACGCGCAACACACGCATCAAAACCCGTAACTGTTTGTGATATTTGTGGTAAAAATTATGCAAATCAATACAATTTAGTCCATCATATAAAAACTGTTCATGGAAATTTACGAATGCACAAATGTTCAATATGTAATAAATCATTTTCACATGTATCGTATTTAAAACCCCACATGCGGATACATACTAAGGAAATACCATATGAATGTAAATTATGTGGTCAAAAGTATCGTATGATTGGCCAATTAACATCGCATATGTTGCGTCATAATAATTTGCGACGTCATCCTTGCACTGTGTGTGATAAAAAATTTTATAACACAAGAGATTTACGTGCTCATTTAAATACACACACAGGCGTTAAACCATATCAATGCGATCAATGTGGAAAATGTTATCGAACTCCGTACGCATTGCGGCAACATTTACGATCGCATGCTGGTGAAAAACCATATGTTTGCACATATTGTGGTAAGCGATTTTTACAATTGGCCGTTCTTTCAGCTCACATGAAAACGCATGGGAAATAAATTTGTGTCAATTTATTTTACTTGAGGGCATGACATCATCATGGTGTAAAGATATTAAATTTAAATGGTTTTTCGTTACACTTTACATGTTTATATGTTATATATATTAGGATCAAGGTGTAATATTTAAGATTCTTAAATTTTATTTGAAATATAACGTTAATTTTTTTAAATATGTTTTTATCATTTGTTGATTGAAATGCATTTGTGAGTATGATATATTTTTTTATAACCCACATCAATATATTGAATATAATCTTCCTGTGCTGCTTGTATAGAAATCAACCACTGTTGATGCAAGTGTGGGTCTAAGATGAACCGCTATTATTTTTATCACATTTCATAGTTCAAAACAACGACATTAATCGACATCCAAACGTTCACAGCCGACACAGTTCAAAAATTTAAATCACAAATTTCAATTTGTCATTTTTTTATTTTATTTGTCCCAGTGTCAATTGCATTGCCGCTTTACCTTTGACAGAGTACAAACATTTGCGATTTTCTAGGTAATATTTAAAATGATAAATAACATTTATTTTATTATTATTTTATGGAATTCTCGTATAATAAACATTTTTAATTAATTTAGGAACAACTGAAAATAAATGTACAGTGTGTTAAATACTACAGAAATTCCGTATATAAAAAATCGTTCATAAAATAACAAAGTTTTGTATTTAAAATTATTACAAATAATATAAAAGATTGGTATATCAAAATATATAATGAATAGAAAAGTTTATCAAACATCAACAAATCAACAACAACAACAAATGAGTTCAAAACGACCAAATACATATCAAGAACCGGAGCAATTTGTATCCGAAATTAAATGTTTTGATGTATATTTAAATTCAAAAGGTTTTATTCAATATTTTTGTATATTATGTGGTGAAACCATTGAAGATAATATGAACCATATTTTTCATTTAAGACAACATTTTAATGGTGATTTATCGTGTAAAGATTGGAAGGATCATTGTAATAATAATAAGGGATTTAATTTATATTCCTCATCATGCAATGAAATATTTGATGGATTATATGATTTTATAAATCATTTAAATGTCATTCATTATAACAAAGAAAACGAACAGAAGAGAAAAAATGTGGAAAAAATGTCTTGCATGTACTGTAACCAAAAATTTGATGATCCACACGAAAGATTAAAACATATAACAATGAATCATTTACTTGAAAATTCTCACCCGGCTTTGTCGAATAATTTGGTATTGGTAGAAGAGAATCCTCTAACGGAATGTTGGATTGAAAGGTTGCCACCAATTACCGATAAACGACAATCAACTACTAACAACATTGTACAAAAATCATATTCAAATAATTCCAATGACATTCATAATAATATTACCAAAAAAACTTGTAACGCCACAACAAATTCAAAAAAAAGGAATAATCGTAAATTGAAATCTGGTACCGAGATTAAAACTGCCCCACTACCGAAAGTATTAGAAAGCATATGTGAAATTTGTGGTAAACAATTTATGTGTCAAAGAAATTTATCAAATCATTTAAGTACAGTACATGGAAATTTAAGATTGCATACCTGTACAATATGTAATAAATCATTTTCACATGTATCTTATTTGAAACCCCACATGCGAATACACACCAATGAGAAACCATATGAATGTAAATTATGTTATAAAAAATATCGTATGCTTAGCGAATTAACAGCACATATGTTGCGCCATAATAATTTGCGAAGACATCCATGTACTGTTTGTGATAAGAAATTTTTTACCACAAAAGCATTACGATCCCATTTGAATGTACATACCGGTGCTAAACCATATCCATGTGATATTTGTCATACACATTTTCGAACTACGGATGCATTACGATCACATCGACGTTTACATACTGGCGAAAAACCATACGAGTGTAAGATGTGCGGTAAAAGATTTCCATCGATGGCTGGTCTTCATAGTCACATGAAAAACCATAAATAGTTTTGTTTACATTTTCTAAAGCCTAATTAATAAAGCAAGATCGACAAAGTATCAAATCCGAAGAAGTTTCACTGAACCAATTAGAAATAAACAAAATTAACTTATTTCATAATCATTTTTTATGAAGTTTATGAAGTAAAAAAAACATATTCTACCTTGAATTGGTAAAATAAATTTATTTGTTTTAAATGTGGAATTATGGAAATTCTTTTGTGCAGTATACTTATATGGTCAGTCATTCATTGAATTGATTGGATTTACAATAAATTGTTAGCTATAATCTAAAAAAATATTCAGATATAATAATATTATTGTATGACATTTGGTAAATAAAGTATTTTGCAAAATTATTATGGATTTAATTTAATGTAATATATCTAATTCCTTTTCATCTGCAAATGTAAATTTAAAATAAAATACAATACATACTAAAATATTATATTTATTTTCAAATAATGAGCAAACCATTTTATTTTAGACAACTATAAAATGAAAATTATTATCGATGATTAGATTTCGTATGTCCATACAGGCCAGCTAGGGTTGGAAATCTTTTACTGCATACCTTACACTCGTACGGTTTTTCGCCAGTATGTAAACGTCGATGGGACCGTAATGCATCCGGAGTTCGAAAATTTGTATCACAAATATCACATGTATATGGTTTGACACCGCTATGCACATTCAAATGGGATCGTAATTGTTCCGGATTAAAAAACTTCTTATCACAAGTTGTACATGGATGGCGTCTTATGTTATTATGACGCAGCATATGCGATGATAAATGACCAGCTGTTCTATACTTTTTATCACATAATTTACACTCGTATGGTTTTTCATCGTTATGAACTCGCATGTGTGGTTTCAGGGACGAGGGGTGTGAAAATGATTTATAGCAAACGGAACAAATAAATTTTGTTAATTTCGTATGAATACTATTTATGTGAACTGTTAGATTGTGCATACTTGTATACATTTTACCACAAAATTCGCACATTTGAGTTAATTCATTAACGTGCGTCTTCCATTTTACTCTAGAAATATCATCATTTTGTTCTATATTTGAATTAATATCCCTTGCTAATTTTAAATCTGGCTTATTTGACATTGCAGAAGATTTATGTTTTGTTGTTAGTGTTTTATTCCTTTTGTTTGAAAGTTTATGTCGAACCATTTTTGTTATATTATATGTATCGTCGTTGAATGTATTTGGTTCGGCATTATTCGCTTGTTCCGCAATGAATGATCCTTTATCAAAACAGTCTACAATTAGATTTTCCATAGGATACGTTGATACGACGTCATCTGATATATTTCTATTAAATGTATCGTCACGTAAATGTATCATTGTTATATGTTCTAATCTCTTATGGGGATCATCAAATTTTTGGTTGCAATACATGCAAGCCATTTGTTCGACTATTTTTCTACTGTGTTCGTTTTTATTATTATAATGAATGTTATTTAAATGATTTATAAAATCATATAATCCATCAAATATTTCATTGCATGATGAGGAATATAAATTAAATCCCTTATTATTATTACAATGATCCTTCCAATCTTTACACGATAAATTACCATTAAAGTGTTGTCTTAAATGAAATACATGATTCATACTATTTTCAATGGTTTCACCACATAATATACAAAAATATTGAATTAAACCTTTTGAATTTAAATATACTTCAAAACATTTGATTTCGGATACAGGTTCTTCAGGTGCTTGATATGAATTTTGTGATTTTGGACTTTTTTGTTGTTGTTGATTTGTTGATGGCTGAAAAACTTCTTCGTTTTCCCATAAAATTTTTTTATTCATTTTCGATATATGTAATATATTGTGATTATATTTAATTGTAAACACTTGAAAAGGTTTTCAAAAATTAATTTTTATTTATTTATTAATATGTTAATTAATATTTAAAAGCATTTTTATATTTAAAACAATCCAATTTTAAAAAAAGGCTGTATAACTTTTCTAAATACCAAAAATGAAAAATTCGAATGCAACCAAAATAATAACATGAAATTCATTTTAACATCAATTCATTCGTGAATTAAAATTGTTCAGAGTTGCGGTTATGGCCCATTCGGGTGGTCGGTCATTTTTAAGATCGTATATTCTACGAAACTTTGATTAAAATAAATTAGATAATTTCATCTTAATTTTTATTTGAAAAAAACGTACAAATATAGATATTCACAGGTACAATTTTTAGAGTAGACCCTTTAATTTTATCTTAATTTATATTTCTTAGATTTATCAAAAATATAATTATAAAATATAGTTAATGGTAACTAATAAAGAAGAAGTTTACGTTCGATGATTGCATCTCGTATGACCGTAAAGACCAGCCATCGATGGAAATTTTTTTCCGCACACCTTACACTCGTACGGTTTCTCGCCAGTATGTAAACGTCGATGTGATCGTAATGCATCCGTAGTTCGAAAATTTGTATCACAAATATCACATGTATATGGCTTGACACGACTATGTACATTTAAATGAGATCTTAATTCTTCGCTTCTAAAAAATTTCTTATCACAAATGGTACATGGATGACGTCTTATGTTATTATGTCGGAGCATATGTGAAGTTAAATGACCAACTACCCGAAACTTTTTATCACATAATTTACACTCGTATGGCTTTTCATCGTTATGAACTCGCATATGCGGTTTTAAATAAGATGCATGCGAAAATGATTTATTACAAACGGAACAAATAAATTTGTTTATTTTGGTGTGTGCACTATTTATGTGAACTGATAAATTTCTATTACTTTTAAACATTTTACCACAATACTCACATACGTGGTTAGAAACGAAGTCTTGCCTGTTTTTAAAACTTTGACATTCCAGTTTGATTTTAGAAATATCATTTGGTTCCACATTTATTAATAAATCTTTATTGGAATTAATATCACTTATTGCTGATGATGTTACATCTGGTTTATTGAACATTGTAGAAGATTTATGCATTGTTGTTTGTGTTTTATTCCTTTTGTTTGAAAGTTTAGCCCGAACCATTTTAGTCATATTGTATGTATCGTTGAATGAATTTGGTTCGGCAATCGCTTGTTCCACGTTGGATGGTCCTTTCTCAAAACGGTCTACAATTAGATTTTCCATAGGATGCGTTGATACCACGTCATTTGATGTATTTCTATTAAGCATATCGTCACGTAAATGAGTCAATGTTATATGTTTTAATCTCTTATGGGGATCATCAAATTTTTGGTTACAGTACATGCAAGACATTTTTTCCACATTTTTTCTCTTCTGTTTGTTTTCCTTATTATAATGAATGTTATTTAAATGATTTATAAAATCATATAATCCATTAAATATATCATTGCATGATGAGGAATTAATACCACATTCAATGTTAAAATGCTCCTTCCAATCTTTACACGATAAATTATTATTAAAATGTAGTCTTAAATGAAATTCAGGTTTCATATTATTTTTAATTGGTTTACCACATAATACACAAAAATATTCAATTGAACCTTCTGAATCCAAATATACTTCAAAACATTTAATTTCGGATACATGTACTTCAGGTGCTTGATATGCATTTGATATGCGTTTTAGACTTATTTGTTGTTGTGGATTTGATTTGCCATCAGGCTGAAAAACTTCTTTGCTTTCCCATGCATTGTTTTTATTCATTTTCGAGTAATATAACTTGAAACTTGTATATTATGATTATATTAAATTGTAAACACTTGAAAACGTTTTCAAAAATTAATTTTTATATATTTATTTATATGTTAATTAATGTTTAATGTCATTTTTATACTTAAAACAATCCAATTAAAAAAAAAACGCTAAATTTTCCTAATAATAGCAAAAATGCGAATGCAAAACAATATGCAAGTGCAACCAAAATATAAATAATAATAACATGAAATTCATTTTAAATCAGTCAGTTCATTCGTTCATTATAAAATTGTTCAAACTTCAGACTATATATAGTAGTAAAAGTTTCAGTTATGGCTCATTCGGGTGGCAATTTTTAAGATCGTGGACTCGTTGTTTTAATCAATTCCATTAAAATTATTAGGCAAATTTCATATTGTACAATACAATTATAGTGTCGCGTAGTACAAAATCTGAATACTTAAACAAATAATAGACGAATTTCATCTTAATTCATCCTCGCGTACAAATAGATATATTCAACAAATACAATAATCTTTTAACGGCTTTAAAAAACATCAATGTTCTTATTGTTTAATTTTTTTTTTATTAATGTTTGTTAGATTTATCAAATACAATTTTATATATATATATATATCGTTAACGGTAACATATAACATATAAAGATATTTACGATCGATGATTGCATTTCGTATGACCGTAAAGACCAGCCAATGTTGGAAACCGTTTATCGCATACCTTACACTCGTACGGTTTTTCACCAGTATGCAACCTACGGTGTGATCGTAACGTATCCTTAGTTCGAAAGTTTGTATCACAAATATCACATGTATATGGCTTGACACGACTATGTACATTCAAATGGGCTCTTAATTCTTCAATACTATAAAACTTCTTTTCACAAAGTGTGCATGGATGACGTCTTATGTTATTATGTCGTAGCATATGTGCGGTTAAATGACCAGATACACGAAACGTTTTTTCACATAGTTTACATTCAAATGGTTTTTCATCGTTATGAACTCGCATATGAGGTTTTAAATAAGATACATGTGAAAATGATTTATTACAAACGGAGCAAATATATTTTCTTAATTTTGTATGTATATCATTTATGTGAACTGTTAAATTGTGTAGATTTTTGTACATTTTACCACAATACTCACATATCTGGGTCGATATCCTTGGTTTGCTCCTTAAGCGTTTTTTTTTCACCTTAGATGTATCATAATTTGGTTCTCCATTTAATGAATCTTTATCGGAAGTAATATCACTTACTAATATGATATTATTTGATTTAATAGGTTTGTTTGAAATATCATTCTGGACGATTTCAGGTATATTCCATGTATCGTTGTATGGACTTGGTTCGGTATTCACTTGTTCTGTGTTCAATAATTCTTTGTCATACCATTCTACAATTATACTTTCCGTAGGATACGTTGATACGACGTCTTTTGATATATTTCTATGAACCATATCATCACCTAAATGTATCATTGTTATATGTTCTAATCTCGCATGTGGATCATCAAATTTTTGGTTACAATACATGCATGCCATTTGTTCTTCTACTATTTTGCTCCTGTGTTCCTTTTTGTTATAATGAATGTTATTTAAATGATTTATAAAATCATATAATCCATCAAATATTTCATTGCATGATGAGGAATATAAATTAAATCCCTTATTATCATTAAAATGATCCTTCCAATCTTTACACGTTAAAGCGCCATTAAAATGTTGTCTTAAATGTAATACATGATTCATACTATTTTCAATGGTTTCACCACATAATATACAAACATATTGAATTAAACCTTTTGAATTTAAATAAACATCAAAACATTTAATTTCGGATATAAATTCTTCCGATTCTTGATGTTGATATGCATTTGGTCGTTTTGAACTTATTTGTTGTTGTTGTTGATTTATTGTTGATGCTATGTTTTCCAATGAATATTTTTTATTCATTTTCGAGCTTGTGTATGTAATTTATAATTAAATATTTAATTGTAAATGTTTTCGAAAATTAATTTTATTTATTTTTTACAATGGTTAATTATTATTTAAATGTTACTTTTATATTTAAAAGATTCAATTGAATTACGAATAACTAATAAGAGGGATAAGCTTCACCAATTTTCTAGATAATAAAAAATATAGCAAAATCAAACGTGCAAATGTCAACAAAAAAAAACAATAATATTAATAAGTAAAGTACGGTTACACTATGAAAATTCTACATACATCAATTTTATACCTTCTACATATTGAACATAGGCATAAGGAAAATGGTGTATTAAATATATAAATTCACACATGAAATTAATTAACCCACAAATGATTTATTTAATCGTCTGTATGCGATCTTTTAAATAATCTTGGACCAATCGACACTTAAACTTATACAATGCCCATCAATGTAAATAATAAATATTACTTAAATTTGACTATGGATGCTTATGTATCCAATTTCTTTTTTTTTATTTTGAACAAATGAAAAGTATTATCATTGTGTAAGCGCATTTATAACATAAAATAACAACCAACCATATATGCATGAAATTCATTTTGAACAAATTTTATATGTTACGGTTATGGCTCACTCGGCTTGCATTGCAATATTGCAACTGCAGCAGTATCTTATTTTTCTTTTGCAAGCGGAAGATTTTTTTAACGATTACCAAATTACCAATTTACCACTTGCATATTGAATAGTTTTGTTTTTGTTTGTGGCCGCCGATATAAAATAAATACCAATCAATAATAATAATAATCATTTTAAACTAAATTGTGAATATTGTGTGATATATTTTTTAGGTTTTAATTATGTATGGTATAAAAGGTATTTGATTTTTTTTATTAATTTAACTGTATCAAATAAAAAATCCCAAATATGCTGTTTATATTTTTTAAAGTGAAAAATTTTTTTAATTAATAATTAAAGTTGTATATGTGTATAAAACTGCATGTTTTTTTACTTTTCCAATTGTTTGCGAGTAATGAATGAAATTATGGTTTTGCCATTATAATTATTATTTTTATTACCGTTTGGTGAACTGCGGTTGTTGTAAGATGTTCTAAGATGGGGTATGTATATATCGGACTATTTTTGTTTTCCCAGGGATTTTAAAATTATGTGAATTGAATAACTAAAAATTGTGGTGATTATTTGAAATTAATTATTTGAAATTATAAAAATTTTCATAACACAATTTATATATAATTATAATTATACATTTTTTATTTATCCCGAATATAATAAATATATATTTGTTTAATAATATAATAGTTATTATTGTTAATGTATGTATAAGATCGCGATTAAATTTATTATTATGCGGTAGTTAATACCTTATATGGATTCAGTATACCATTTGGATCCATTAACAATTTCATTTCTTTCATTAAATTAATTGCTTCTGTACTTTTTGAATATTTTAAATATTGTGGTTTTAAGAAACCAATGCCATGTTCAGCACTAACACTGCCATTTAATTTTGCAACATATTCAAAAACATACGGTTCAATACATTTATATAATTCTTGAGTGAATTCAGTTGCAGATATATTCAAATGTAAATTAGAATCACCGATGTGACCGTAACCGCATACCTTTTTTGCTAAATCGCCAACGCGCTTCTTTAACGCCGGTACAATTTCATAAAAATGTGATAACGGTAACGATAGATCATATTTAAAACAATATCCATCTTTTATTATTCCATTTGCAATATATTCACGCATTTTCCATATTTCCTATATATATTATAACATATTATCCAAAATTTATTATAAATTATCTATATGTCTATATATATATTTGATGATATATTCTTATTTTATATACTAACCAACATTTTTCCTGGTTCATTTGTAATGGTACCATCAAGTACATCACCTCGTTCTAGAGCCGATTGTACAAATGTTGTTAGTTTTTCATTGTCGTGAACCTCATTGCAACCCGATGTTTCCAATAACATATAAAATGGATATTCTGGAATTGGTCGACTATATGTTGAATATATAGAATAATATAGTATATATGGTTTGATTAAAATCAATATTATCACATATATCAGCATTAATTTTATTTAATATAAACAATGATTGACTTGTGTATATATGGATATGGATATAACCGTATATATATAATGATAATATATGTGATGACGAATTAGATCACCGCTATATAAGATGCAAATCCTATATACAAAAAACAAAATAGCATATATATATATGTGTATAACTTACTTTAATTTAAATTCATTAACACTACATTGAAGCGATAATTTATCAATCATTTCACATGATGATAATATTTCGCCCAATTCTCGTTTGGCAGCCAAAAATATTCTCAATACAGCATCAAAATTTTCCAAACCTATACATAATTATATATATATATATATATATAGATATATATGCGATCAATAAACGAATTTTGATTAAGTATATCTATATATATATGTTTATTTAATCAATATATATATGCGTTTATACAAACCAATAAATGCAACATGTACAGATTTCGATGCTGTTGGACAAAACATGGAAACTTTTGTAACAAAACCTAATGTACCTTCGGAACCAATAAATAAATGTTTCAAATGATATCCGGTATTGTCTTTTTTAAAATTTGATAATAAATCAATAATTTGTCCATCGGCTTTAACCTTTATTTATATATATGAGTGTATATTATAAATATGAATTGAAATATTAATCATATATTAAGTTTATAATTTCCTTATGTATATACGCAGGTTTTACTATACATATATATATGGAGATGGACATCTATTTATAAATATATATATACAATATCATTATATGCTTACAACTTCAACGCCTAAAACTGATCCATGTAAATTTCCGTAACGTATCAAACGTATTCCACCGGCATTCGTCGAAACATTACCACCAATATTACATGATGATTTTGCACCTAAATCTAATGGCATACACATTCCCTGTTCCTGCAAACGATGTTCCAAATTCTCTAGAATACATCCTGATTGACAAATTAATATACCTATATATATATATATGCGCGAGAACAAAATATTATTGTGGTTTTATTTATATTTATTCTTTATTTATTTATTACCTGATTGTTCATCAATACTTTCGATTTTATTCATCAATTGAGTTGATAGTACAATTTCATCGAAAATTGGTACTGAACCACCAACTAATCCAGTATTACCACCCTGTGGACATACTGCCAATTTTCTTTTATTACAATATTTTAAAATATTTGAAACTTCTTCTGTTGTTTTAGGTTTTAATACAACTTTTCCATATCCTATATATATATATATATATATATATATATTTTATATTAAAAATATAGTAAACAAAATTTATTTAAAAGTTAAAATTCATTTATATATATATATAGATATATATAATTTTTTTTTAATATATATATGTACTGCCCATATATAGATTTGGATTGGAATCCCGCCAATATATATAAAATATATTTTCGGACAGACTTAAATATATATTATAAAGAATATTGTCGGTATATATAACGACGCTAAATATATACGCATAATCTTCGGTCGCATATAAAACGTATTTTATTGTTTATATATCAAACGTAATTTATATATATATATAATTATATATTAATAATTTGTGCATATTTATATATATTTTATATACCTCTAATACTTCGTAAAAAATCCAAATTATATGATTGCGTTTCACTGGGATCGGTTAAAACTCTTGTCTTATCTAATACACTTGTAAAATAATTAATATCACTATTTGAAATTTCAGCATATGATCCTCGTTTCACCGTATATCTATCCTACATATATGTATTTATTTTTAAAATTTAATCATATACCAATAAAAAAAACTCAATTAATTTATATTATTAATAAATATATAAAATTTGTGTATTAAAAATGAATATTATACTTTTGCTAATTCAGGAATTGTTCCAGCTGTTCCATAATTACATAATTTTGTATTATTGAATAATGCATTTACAATCACATTACTGATTTTTTTATATTTTGTTAAGTGGCAAACCAAAGACATATTGTGTTGCTAATTAATGCGGTATACTATTTATATCTCTATATATATATATATATGTGTATTATAAAAAAAATGTTAGAAACTATTCATATATATATATATTATTTCAATCGCATATCGCATATATAATATATATATAAGAATTTATATATAAATACCATGATAATTATAATAAAAAAATGAACATGCGCTTTTTGAATTTCCCAAAAAAGGGGTTGAATATTTGTTATACAATATATATATATATATATATATATATATATATATATATATATATTCCCGTATGCCATAATTATATATATTTATTTTTACATTTGCATCTCTCATGCCATATCTCACATGCATTATATGATTGCAAATATATATATATATATATATATATATATATGCCTCTGTATATGAATGTGAAAAAAAGGAATATGTGGGTTACGATGAAAATGAAAGAATAATTTGATATATATAAAATTAATTATATGGATATATATTTTGAAGTTTATATTAGGAATTAATATAATATATGATATATATACATATAAAATTGATGAGGCCACCCCAAATAATAATGTCTATATATATATACGATATACGTTATATATATTCAAAATATCAGTATATATATCAAAAATATGTTTATCCATTTTATGTGTGACGTATTTCCTGTATATATGTATATTCATTCATGATCTCGTGATGATGATCGAATGTCACTTGTTACATGGGGTGTTGATCGCTTCCACCTCATTACCCAATGCAAATTCAAGGAATTGTTTTGCATCAATGCATATATTTTGGATATATATATATGCAAAAAAAATAAATACATAAATAGGTTTCATCCACAAAGAGCCACCATATATATAGTTACACACACTCCTTATTTAAAAAATCAAAAGGACAAAACATCTCGTTCTGTGTCTATAAACCAACTCAAAATCCACTTAAAGAAATTTGACGAAGAAAATAAAAAAAGCCCAAATAATATTATTAGTATATATTTTGAATACGCAATAAATTATATTATATACGCTCGTTAACAAAACAATTCTATAATACATTTTAATTTGTAATTTATTGTTTCATTGACTAAATAGCTATCTTTCCTATTTTTATCAACTCCATTTGATGTCCACAGATAATAAAATTATAATGTATATATTAAATATAAATTATCATATTTATTGGTATAAAAGCCATAAATTTATCGCCATTGTAATTTTATTGGTAAATTATGTCATCGCGCATACAGAATACAGAAACCATAATGTTTTGTTGTTGTTATTGTTATGCCATATACATTATTTTGAAATTTGTATTTGTGTTTATCTATTTTCCTTTATAAAATTTTCAAGCATCATCATCCTCAACTTATTTTTTTCATTATTCCATTATTTTTAACAATCTCTTTTATGTAGGATCTTAAAATCATACAAATCTTTCATTCCTTCCCTTGTATATATGTATCATTATACCACATTATTCTGTCTATCTGTCTCTGAAATGTGTATATAAGATTGTATATTTCTTTTGTTGCATTTTTCATTTTTCATTTTACAACAACACAATGACGAAAGTAAAAAAAATAATAAAATAAAATAAAATAAAATAAAATGAATAAAATACGGTGATGCGCGCGCGCATACCGATTCTTATTTAATAATACAATAAATAAATAAATATAATGACGCCCTTTAAAAATGATAAAAAGAATTTTTTTTTTTATTATTTATTTTAAAAATTATTCCCCTCATATAATAAAGTGGATTTTTGTATGATGCGTACGCGTGCGCGTGTGTGCGTGTGTGTGCGTGTGTGTTTGATCTGAAAATATTTAATTAAGAATTGCCCAAATCTAAAATTTGATTGGACCAGAAATGTCTTCCAATGGAAGATTGCATATGAAAATGATTTGTTTTTTTTTTTCGAAAAAATTCAATACACTTACAATTTATATTATTATTATATATATAAATTGTAAATATATTTCCATGCAGATGCGCATCAAGTTATTTAAACGAATCAATTCTTAAAAAAGAAAGGAAGGCAGCAGTTAATGCTAAAGTAGTAAACTAGTAATATATAAAATATAGTACGTTGTCGTGGATAATAATCATTGTATTATAAGTTATTTTTTTTTGTTGTATGGTGTAATAATAAATGAATTTATTCAATGGGAATGATTTTTTTTTTTTTTAATTTTTAATATTGTCGCGGTCGAGCTTCACCCTCTTTTTATACGTTATACGACTCGTGTTTTTTTAAGATTTTTTACTTTATTCTTATTGCAAATAGTAAAAAATTTTTTTTTTTTATGATTTTGTTTAATAAATCTTAATTTATGCATTTCACATAATCAGACATCAGACAGAATTTTTTATACAAGGTAATTGTTGTTGGTTTATTTTTATAAAGAAGTTTTGTGGTTTTGTTTTGTTTTTTTTTTTATATATAGATACATTTTTACTCGTGCTCATGCGTTCTTTTGATAATGTGTGTGAGTAAGTTTGTGTACAGAAGTTTTGAATGAATTTGTAATACACTGTAATATAATCATTATCATCATCCTACATATGGATGCATAGATAATTTAATTTTTTTGTTTACTGCTTAAACAAAACCTTATTTTTGTTTGATGGCGCATTGATGTTCAGTCAGAAGTGTTGAGTGTGTGTGTGTGTGTGTGTGTGTGTGTTCTTACGTTATAATAACAAGAGATTTGTGTTATCAATTTATTTATGAACGTGTTTTTGCCGTCGAATGTATTTCGTTGTGTGATTGTTTATTTATGTAATTATTTTAATTTTATTTTTTTAACATTAACACACAGGCATACTTGCATGCCATGCATACAGAGTGAAGTATTAAAAAAATATTCTCGTATCTTTTTAAATCTATCAATTTTAAAGGTTTTTATTTTTTAATTTATTGAGTTGAAATATAAATTTAAAAGAAATAAATTCCATTCAACACGTAGGCATTTTTAATAAAAAACAAACATTTTCTTTCGATTTCGATATAAATCACCCCATTAATGGATAAAATGTGAAATCCTAATAAATATTTTAATTTTTTTTTTTATTATTGGTTGTTGGTGGCCTTTGGACTATACCATTTTTTTTTTTTGCTGATGATGATATATTTCTTTTATTATTATTTTATATATGGGAAAATAAAAGAGGCGGTAAGGTCGACCACCTTAAATGTTTGTCTCTTACAACTCTATATACTACACGCAGTTTTATAGAATTATCAAATTATCTTCGTCGCCATCGTGAGAACTGGAGGTGAATCATGATCGACGATAGCGATAGTCTATAGACGATAGATATTGATGCAAAATGAAATCATGGTCGTCGATAGTCGTCTATACTTTGACGATGATTTTCAACGATTGCTATTTCGGCCGCTATCGTTACGATAGTTATTACATATATATAGAATGTGAATAAATACCGTGTTCCCCAATTCAATCTAGATTGATTGTTCATTTTTTTTTATTATTTGTTGGTATGTGATTAAATTTTTTGTTTATATTTTCGGCCGACAATGAAAATATTTTTATTAATGAATGTTTATTAAAGTGTTTATTTATTAAAGTGTATATATTCAATTACCATAGTGAAATAATATTAATAATTCATAATTCAAATTTCTTAATTTAGCTATCTTATTTGTATATCACGATTTTCATGTCTTCATGTTTTTTTTTTATTCAAATAAATAAATGTATACAAAATACCAGACGATCTGTCAAAAATACCGACATCGACAGTATCGACGATCGCATGATTCTGGCAAAAAAAGACGATACTCGTTTATCGTTATTATTTTAGACGATAGACGATACTATCGCTATATCGTCGATCATGATTCACCTCCTGCCGATTTAGCAGCGTGTGTTTCTGTGTTGAATATTTTAGAATCTATTCCCATTCGTCGGTCATCGGCTGTGGTAAAATTATTTCAATATTGCTGTACAGAACTGTTGTTTTTTTTTAGGTTTTATTTATACCGACGGGGTTTGGTGTTATTTAAAATTAATATTTTTGTTTTTAATAAGTTTTCCATGAGCTGGATGAATTGGATTCAACAAATATTCCTTTAACGGATCTTATAAACCCTTTTATTTTTTTTTTGTTTTAACTTATATTTCTATATATGCTATTCAAAAATTGAAACAAAAATTGTATATATCGAACTTGAACAAACGCAAACGTTACCTAATTTGGTAACCTAACAAAAAATATAAATATAAATATGAATATTTGTAGTATGTTTTTGTGTTCAAAACCATTATAATAACAAAATTAAATAAAAAGGTAATATTTATTATTATTATGCACTTGTCTTATATTCACTGTCTCTTAAAACCGGTATATTTTGTTGTTATATGTATATATATTTAAAAAATAACAAAACCTTATATATTTATTTATATATATTATATATTGTTTAGATGGTCCTTTATAAACATCGTAAACCGAGGGTTTGTTTGTGTATATATTTTTTAAAAAAAAAATGTTTTTATTATTTAAGTTATATGAACAAAATTATATATCGAAATTCTTACATTTTGTTGGCGTTATCACTTTGTTTCCGTGTGTGGATTTGTTTATAATTTCTTTTTCTTTTTTTTTTAATCGGTGTATTTTATTAATGCAATTTTGTCTATAAATTCACTTTGTACCGGTCAGCGCACTAAATTTATACTTTCTAATTATATATTTATTAAATTCGCTATTATATACGTGAAATTGTATACATATATAAACTAACTACATATATAAATAAAATACACAACACACTTGTAGAAAATAAACCGAAAAACTTGAGAAAAAAAATCTAAAATCCAATGTTTTAAGATGATAAAATAGAAATAATAAAATACACAGAATAAAATACACCTTTGATTTCGCTTTGATTATTTTGTTATGAATGTTATCTTTTTTTTTTTAAATATTTTTCGCAAATCATTGTGTTGTTTTAATTTGTTTTTGATAAAAAGTATAATAAATAATATTAAGTATATTAATTTTCATAAATATAACATCTCTGATAATATTTAATTTCAACCGAATACTCTAAATAAATATTCAAAAATTGTTTTTATAATATATATTTGATAATTTATTTTTATCATCACACAAGGAATATGTTTACATTCAAAACAAACAAACAAAAAAACACATACACAAACTATACAAACACTTTCCTATTTTATATCATTTATTTATTTACATTTATAATTTTGTATGGATGCGATTGTTCTTTTATATATGTATATATGGATTGATGGATGATGATGATGATGATGATGATGAGGAATTTGGGAGCAGAACAAAATGAAATTAAAACCATATATATATATACAATTTTGTTGATTTCAATAATTATATTTTCTGGAATGTTCATATATATATAAATTCATCATCCATAGTTTTGGTGCGGTGAACAGCTGATTATTTGTTGAAATGGCACACTGACCCGTGTGGCTATATTAAAAACATATATACTTATATAATATCATCACATCATATAATACTATTCATGGACCATGGTGTTTTTTTGCACATAAAAAATTGATCGATTTGAGTGAGTGTTTGTTTTGCGTGTTTACTTTATGTTTAAATTTATATAATTTATTCAGGTACGGGTAGTATCCCATATAACAATTTAACACGACGGTGCAAAAAAAAACTGTAACAAAATCAGTTAAACTGTTAAATTACAGTGCCCTCACCGTAATTTGTTTTGTGTTCAAACTTAGTCTTTAAAATACGATTAATTAACGGTTATATGACGTTATTCAAGAACCTATAAATAACCGAAAAACTTACCGTGCGGTAACAGTGCGTTTATAGTAATTCGAATTGGTTAAGCCATGGGTTTATAATCACTGTTTATATACAGGTATTTACTACTATTCAGACACCGTAACTTCATTAAATAAAAACACGATTTCTAAACGGTTTTTAATATTATTTTATTATATTAATTGACGTGTTTGATTTATGTCCTGAATAAGTGTTTGGAAACGTACGAAAAAAACATTTAACATTTATAAAATGTATAAGGTTTTATATTTAGCATATGTTAAGCTTTTATATGTTCTTGGTATTGTTGGTCGCGCTGGCTGGGTGAATAACAAGACGCACGTTCACATTGAAGGTACCGAGTTCTCGATTACTACCATTGGAAAAAAACTTTCTTTGTTATATGTTTTAATTAGAAAATAAATATTTAATTAAATAATATAATGTTTGTCGTAAAACCGAAAAAATGCGATAAATTCATAAATTCTAAAAAATGCGATAAAACACAAGTGGATGTGTATAAAAATTAAAAATTATATAACAATCATTCAAAAGAAAAAATAAACTCTAATAAAAAAAATCGTATCAATAATCGATTAAATTTTTTTTATTTTAATCGTGTATTGAGGTTCGGTAACGGTGCTATCATGGTACATTTAACACCAACATTACATTACAGTGTAAAAACCTGGGCATTTACGGTTGTTAAACCATTAACATGCGGTATTTTAACTGGAAGATCACTATTTTTGCACCAAATGTAGGTATCACTGTTGGTCAATAAACCGTTTAATTAACTGTGTATACACGTTTTGTTGTTACTTGGGATATTTTAGTTGTGTATAATATTGATAAAGATCTCGGAATAAAATAGATATGTATATATAAACATATTTGCCTACACTTCAACAAATACCAAATTTTTGGTTATATTTTCTATAACTTTACCCACATCTGTATGAATATTCTGTTGTGTACCGAATGCGATTCATATATTTATTTATTTTATAATAATAAACCAACACAAAAAATATTGAATATACAATCATATAAACAACGCTTTATATGAGTGTGAATTCAAATTTGATAACGCAAAATCAAGAGTTGCACGAAAGAGCAATGAAAAAAAATATGGTGGCGAGAATGCAATAGTATGCGACTGCGCGTGAGTGCCATTAGAGTATTGAGTTTGAGTGCATATGTACGATTAGAGAAATCACATACACACACACGATAATATTTATATCTATATGCATTGAAAAACCAGAAATTCGAGTTTTGCGTTGGTTTTGTTGAGCGTGCGCAATGTAATATAGAAAGAATTATTTCATATATATATATATATGCATATGCATATACATTTTATTTTTATATTTAACATGCGATGGTGTTATTCTATTTTTATGCTGTATAAATTCCTTTTTTTTCATATGAATATGACATTTTATAGTTTTGTTTTTTATATATATTTCAAAATCATGAATTTTCTATTACACTGTTAATATATTATCGGAATATTAAAATTTCTTGAAGTTGAAATTACCAAATGAATTAAATTTGTAATGATTTCAATTTCATTATAGGAATCATCATTTTCTATACTGGTGACGAATTTGGCAAAATATCCTTTTGCGAATTAACAAATTTGTTAAACTTTACAAATGGATATGAACGTAAAAAAACGCATACGTTTTAATAACCGACTATTATATACCACATTCATTACTGTTGCGAATTACTTGAATTTGTGCAAAAACCACTGTGAAATGCCCAAAACGTATATACTTAATTTGTATCTATTAGATGTCCAATTAAAATATTCCTTTTTAAGTTGATATCGATCAAAACGGTGATAAAATTCAAAAAAAGAAAAAAAATTATTTCATAAATTTGAAATTTGAATTCCGCAACTTAAATTTTAATATATCATAGCATATATAAAAGCAAATTATAGGAACAGCAGATGAAGCCATTTTCTATTTATTGTTTTTTTTGTAGTACACACACAATACATATGTGGTTATGATCTATCTATAATAGATCATAAAATGATGTGTGCTTAATTTTTTTTTAATTCATTAAAATATTTCATTGTAATAATTTTAAAAATTTAGATACAACAAAAAAAACAAATTGATTAACGATAAAAATGGCAGAAACAAGATTTAAAAGACTTTTTTAATGATGATCATCAATTTTAAAATTAAAACTAAACGTGCATGTATAGCTATATATATTTATTTTATATACACGGTTCAAAGAGACAGAAAGAGAAAAAGACATTGTCACTATATTGTCATATAGTAAAATAATCATTATATGTACAAAAATGTAGTATTAGTTATAGGAAATGACACAGACCGGGGGGGGGGGAGGTGGAAGAATTATAATTTATTTATTTTTTATAAAATACGGGGACAGAGAATAAAATACGCGGGGATTATCAAAAGGATACACCCATTTTGTTTTTTTATGTAGCCATGAAATAGAATATGATGTGTGGTGTGATTGTATTGTAAAATGAATTGTTTATATTTTACTTTTGAATAAGTTTCTATATAGGGGCGTTCTATATGAAATAATACTTTTTAAATGCTTACACAAAAGAAATATATAGTAGGAATTAAAAACAAAAATTGAAGTTGCGCAAAATCGGCACAACATTTTTTTTTATTTTTTTGTATAATTTTGTTTGTAAAATGTTTAATTGTGCAGTATACCAGACCAGGGTTTGAGTTGGAATTAAATTTGTTGCTTTGAATATTTATTTGTTTTATTTTCCAAACCTAAAAAACTTGATAAAATGTGTTGAGGATGAAATGGCGATGCAATCATGAAAGGATTTTATTATTCTCTTATCTGACAATTTTAGTTGTTAATGATTTATTGGGATTATATACCCATAGAATCGATAAGAAACTGTTAAATTTAATCAATGCGTGCGAATATTATCTTACATTTATATATTGAATACGCATATGTGATAATATAATAGAGAATAAATATGATATACAAATTTTTAATTATTTATATCTATATATAGATAACAATCGCGCACGCATACACAGAAACTATAGATAAGGCTCACATGATAACATTTTTTTATTTAATTTGTTAATTGTATTTTTTTTTTTATTTTGATTTATCAATACCCAATTAAAATTTTTTAATTTTTTTTTGCTGTATATATAAAATGGCTATAATTTATTCCATTATCGAACAATATTTCTTATTCTATATATTTAATTAAATAATCATTTTAATTTTTTGCATGTGCGGTGGAGTTTCATATATTTTTAATTAATTTCATTTCATATATTTTTCTATACATATATTCGCATGATTTTTAACAAATTAAATCGTATAGGTTTAATCGTATATGGTTCAAATTCGGTATAATTGCCAATTAGATTTTCAAGCATTAATATAAACTTATCTTAAAAAGTCATATAATAATACTATTTTATTTAACCAAGTTGATATTCTTTTTAAAATTTTTACAGTTATAATTAATATTTATATGTATTTTAAAATGATTTATTAATTTATTTGCCAAAGATTTTACATATACTATATCTTCTGGTCTTCTGGTAACATATATACATTTAATTTTTTTTTATGGAATTTCAAAATCATAAGTTTTTCTTATATCGAAATTCTGTTTATCCGATTTAGATGGTTTTTTATTTGCGGATAACAAATTTATTTCAAATTAATGAATGACGAATTATTATAGTTATTTCATATATTTAATACATATCTTATTTTTGCAGATTATTTATTGAGATGACGTATAGCCGAGAATAAAATACGCAGGTAATCATTATAGTAATTCTTTATATAATATTCAAATTTTTGTAATTTATTGTGTTGAATATTGAGGCGATTCCAAAATTTAAAAATAAATGTATAAATGTTTTATTATATATAAGATATAAAAATAGATTATAAGTTAAATATAAAGATGCTATTTTACGCGGTTATAATTTTATTTTTTATTATATAGAAAATAGATTTTTTTGAGAAATGAACATATAGTTCTAATCTGAAATTCATTTAGAGTGTAATCACACAGAAATATACAAATGGAAAATCACCGAAAATTTTCTTGTTGAAAAGTTACTCAGAATTTCCTATATATAGAGAAAATTTCGTATAGAATATTTTACAGAATTTCCTATATAAAAAATTTTATTTCGAAATCGATATATAGGGCATTTTCGTTTATTCCTCTTGTGTCATGCACTTGTGCGCTCTCAAACATGCGAGCGCGATATAACATTTACATGTGCTAGCTCTGTGTTCGAATATTATAAAATAGTCTTGTGTTTAATTTTGTTTACAAATGGCGTTTTATATGTGAAAATGTTATAGTGACGATAAAGCAACAACAATCTCACACAGGGCGATTGGTGCTCCTACAAAACAGATAGGGCAATTTGTGTCAACACAAGTGCTAAGCAGAGGTATTTTCGAACATGTGTCATATAACACAAGTGCAATAAAAAAACGTATTTGTGTCACTTGTGCGTTTGTGTTAACACAAGTGGAATAAACGAAAATGCCCATAGAGTTTATTTTCGAAAATGACACCAGATATCGTTTAAAAATCTACCCAAAATCTTCCCAGAATAGAAAATTACAGGTTACACTCTCCCATAAAAAATTAGTATTCAAAATTTAATAATATATATACGTCTAATTCACTCTATAGACAATTTTTAGCATTCAATTGGCATTCGCGAAATCACTGAATTATATACGATTTAGTTTATAATACAAAAAAAAAAACAAAATTGCAAAATGCACGGTGCACGTTTTTGCTCTTTTACTCTTTACTTCAATATGTTCAAGAAAAATTTCTCTATATAGATATTTTATATATATGCCATTCCTAAAATAATTAATTTGCAAATCACTTGAATATATTTAATTTGTAATTTTAAGTGTTTAAATTGTTAATATTTTATTATAATAAAAATAAAAATGTCTGTATATATCATTAATAATTAGATTTATGATATTTTTATTCATATATAATACAATCACAATCATTTCATTAATTTCATTGATGATGACCATTTGCGATATAGCAAAAAGAACTAGAATTAATGATTATTAAAAAAAATGTACATAAAAAATTTAAAATAGATGTACGGACGGAACGGATAACGTAAATACGGAAAAAGAGAAAACATTATAGCATTCTTTCATTTTCATTTTCATTTTTTTTTTTTTGATAATATTTGATATATTTGTTTGGTTAAAATAATGGTGGGGATGAATATACTAAAAACACATTATTCAAATCAAATTTAATGAAAAAAAACTTGAATTGTAAAAAAAAAAAAGTAGTAGCGGTGGGGGTTTATTATAGCTTCGATAAACATTTCTGAGAGTATAGTATAGGAAAATGTTTTGCTTTTATATATGATAAACAATTTATAAACACAAACGTTCACATACCACACACACACACACACACTAACACACACAATAAGCGAACGATATAATTTATTTATAAAATAAACATCATCATATTTCTAGATTCAATGAATTCATGCGCGCATTTAAATGGTATATATATATATAAATATAAATATAGAATCATATAATGATATATGCATATATATATATACAAATGGTTATTGCGCCGGCGACATTTATATTTTTTTTTTTCTTGAAAAAAAAAAAAAAAAACAGCAGATGCTTATTATAAAATATATTTTGCAAATGAAATGGTGTCATTATAAAATGCTATTTGTTAGAAAAAGACAAATAATCTATTGCCAATCAGTAATTGTTATGTTTAACTCTCCATTTATTTATATAAAAATGGAATAAAGAAAATGTTTTCGTTCCCCGCAACCCCGTCTCGACCATCTTTATAAATACAATTTTTTTTTTTTAATATTAAAATACCCCCACTATACCACTCGATCGTCGTTGTCAGGCTGCTATATATAGTATTGTACGTATATTATACAGTGTTGGTTTTTATAACGTTAAAAATTTATATATATATATATATATATATATAAATAGTAGTATATATATATATAAATAAATACATTTTTAAATTCAGGTTTTTTTTTTACATTGTAATACATTTTGTTTAATACGCGCATTTGTTGTAAAAATGTTTAATGGTTTTTATTATTATTTATTTGAACATACACGGTGTTTGGTATAGCAGAACAACAGCAGACGATTGCAATTATATCGAGTGCGATGCGCTAAGATATGTTGTTTTTTTTTTTTTTATAAATAAACGTGCATGTAGTTTTTGTTAAATGATATCGTGTATTTATTTTAAAATATACAAAAATGATAAAATACAGTCGCGAATTATTTTGTAAAAATGTACGTTTGATTTAATTTAGTTAATTTTTAGTCCAGTGATAATAATTTTGTGTTTTTTTTATTTTTCATATTGTGAACAAACGAGTTGAAAATCTATATTGATAATTGATAATCATTAACAAAATAAAAAAAATAAAAATACAATTGAACGAAAATATAAAAATTTAGTTTTTTTTTTTTTTTTTTTTTTTATTTTGGATACATATGATTTAACATTGTAATAAAAAATTATGAAATTTAATCCATATCCTAAGTATTTTTATAATTTCAATTTATTTGATCAAATTATATTTGTTTTCAAAACAAAAAACTATGGAAAGCAGACCTTTACGTTTTTTTACAAAAAGGTATTTTATTTTTTATTTATAATTTTTTAATAATATCGTATTATTTTATTATTATTTATATTTATAAGTTTTCGTTATATTATTTCCATCATCATCATCATCATTCTCATCATCCTCATCATCCTCATCATTATAATCGTTTTCGTTTTTTTTGTTGTACATTTTCAAATGAAAATATTATGCTATTGTTATTTTTTTTCCCTCAATGTGGTATATAAAAAAAAAACAATGTAAATGAAAAATTAAATTATATACAGACAGAACCGGTTTGATATTATTCATGCGCGATAATAATAAAAAATATTGTTGTTGTATCATGTTAATGCAAACAAACTAAAAAAAAAAGGTTGGTAAAATTAAAAAAATAAATTTTATATTAAACTTTAAACATATATGTATATGATATTTTTTGTTTTAATGTATAATTTGAATAATAATTATATAAATTCGTCGTATGAATATAAAATAAAATATATCGCATATTGATGAAATGTCAGAATGCATGAGTATGGGTAAAATTAATTTATAATGTACGCACACATTCACAAACACACACACACACACACACACACACACTATCCATACATTTATATATATACATATATTGTTGAATATGCTTTCTTTGCCGTCTATACATAGTTCTATACCTTCGCCGTCATGCATATTTTGTATTCATTTATAAACAAAAAAAAAATGTGTTTCTTTTTCTGTATCAAATGTAAATAAATATTTTGTTGTTGCTGTCAAATGATCACGCATGCGCTAAATATAAATATTCCTTCATATATACAAATATATATATAGAGCACTCATATACAAAGCTGCCTGTACAAAAAAAACCTATCATTTCTCATTTACATTTAGACGTCTGGCTTTGTGTAATAAAAAGTATACAAAAAAAAAACAAAATGAAATGTTTTTATGATGAAAAAAAAAAAAAGAAGCGTTTCCAATCGATTTAAAAACAAACCAGTTTTTTTCTATTTATATTTATATATATATATATAAATATACAAATAGTTTATATATACCAGTGTTTTTTCTGTTTGATCTCATCTTCATGAGGCTAAATAAATTTTTACAACACATATTCATTCCTATATCAATATAAAAAATCAAATATATAAAAGTTTTGTTATAGAGATTTATATTTATAAAAAAAAAAACTTATACGTTATATTTGTAACCATAGCAAACTCCATTGAAATGAAAATAAAAATATTCTCATCGCCATATTTAATTTTCTCTTTTTTTTGTGCCTAATTTATAATAATTCGTCTCCCGTCTTCTTTTTTATTATTATTATTATTATTATTATAAGAATTTATAATTTTTAAATATACTTTTGCGTGCATTTGTGTGTATGTTTTATTTGATATTTTTTTTTGTGAAATTTATTAGGGTTTTTTTTTTTTCATATATAAAAACTATTATTTATTATGGCATTTTTTTTACTATCAATAGATTTTAAAAGTGATAAATTACATCTAATAAATATAGAAATGGTTTTTTTTTTTAAATCCATATAACTATATATATGTATATTGATTCAAAATGGGACGATATGTTTCCCATTTCTTTTGATGTTCATCTCTTTGTGACAAAAAATTTAATATTATTTAAAAAAAAAAAAAAAAATACAATACATATTTCATGGTTCATTTCAATGCAACATAAATTTCAGTTTGCCTAGGCAGTTAAACTAAAAAAAAAAATAAATAATGTTTTCGTTTTCTGTTTCGTCTACTTTTTATTTGTTTGAGGGGTTTTACAGTGTAACATAAATACCATTTTTTTTTGACATTCATAAATATTATACGTGGCACATTTTTGGTTTTGGACAAATCGGAAATATAAAGAGACAAAATTAATTTCGTATTTAAACGGAAAATTATTTCCAATTTAACAATACTTCTTTCACCAAAAGTCAACTATTATTAAATGGCATAATAACACGGAAAACAAATATATATATATATATAAATATGTTACATTTCGTAATTTTATGTAGTTCTATAGTCATATTTTTAGGAAAAAAATAAAAATTAGATATATTCGGTTGAAATTGATTAATTAGGGTTTACTGTATAAAATGCATTTATGCACATTATATATATAAAATATGTTGTACAGTGTAGCGTAGCATCTTTTTATTTATGTATATATATATATAAGTGCATCTGTTACACACAACCTCCGATTAACGCTGTTTTGAGGTGATGATATAAATGTAAGCACATTAAGTATACATTATCTTCGGCTTTTTGTTGGATTTTAAAATATTTTGTCACACACATAAACCTGCGAAATGTTAATAAAATATGTTATTCTCAATTGTCAAATCCGTTGAAGCTGAGGGGTTGATGTCCGTGAATTTTTGTATGTGTTTCCATTTCATCATACCAATATGAACCCCCCCCCCCCTCCCCTCCTTTTTATTTGAAACGTTTTATTTTGACATTATCAGTTCGAGAGAAAATGATCGTTCGCCCACCTCCGCCTGTGTAAAACCGGGTCATTTGGGGCTAAAGAGTTAATAAGAGTGCATATAAATAACAATGCATTTTTCTTTGTATCTTTTACTTTATTATATATTAACATCATATTTCTTTTTCTTTAACTTGATCATTTATTTCTATTTTTTTTCGTTTTCTTCGTATTCTTATTATACCATGCATTCGTATTCCTTATACAGAGATTTATAAATTTATGCATTTTTTGCCTGCCCTTTTTTTTTGTAAATGATTATATAGCATTATATAGTTTATAGTTCTCGGCATCTCACCCGCATGATATCTCCGATCTTCTGTATATATCGTATATCGATCTTTTAAGCATATATATTTTCGGTTGTGACTTATTGGTTTATAGTATTGGATAACAAAAAAACTGGGAAACATTTTTTCTGCAATCCCAGAAAATGTTCTTCGATCGGTTCGTCCCAAATAAATTCAAGAAAACTATAATATGGTACATAATTTTTTATGAAAATTTTATGAGCAATTCATCAGCAATGCGGTGACAAATGAATGTATCTGTTTCATGTATTGGCCTGGCAATGTTTTTTTTTTTCTTATAAAAAATATAATAATTTATATTCTATGTATTCCGAAAAGACATTTTTAAAATTAATACATTAAATTTCGTTCCGGTGAGGATTCGTATACTTAGTATAATATAGTATAGAGGTATAATATTCTTTACCTAGAAGTTATACACTTAATATTATATATTTATATAAAATATATATGAATAGAATTGAAATATTTCAATTGTCACCAAGTTGTTCACTTATTTTCCTTGTATAACTTCCTCACGAACCACATGTGACCTTACATTACATATTTATCTGTACTTCACTTGATCATAATAGAATTTGGAAAGCCATTTCAGTTCAATGGCCTATTTATACTTTAAAATAACAGCAGCAATAGATTCTATATATATTTGGCATCAATGACAAATCTACAATGACCTATATACAATCCTTAAATTATATAAAAGATCTATATAAATTAAATGTAGAATATTTTCAAGGTTTTAAATCATTAAATTAAATTAAGTATATTTACATTAAATTATATATTAAATGTTGAATCACTCTTTATATATATATACCATAACACATCCTGTGCATTATCTATATATAAACAACATATTACGTGTATATGGATACTTGTATTTAATTTCGCATATATATACAATATACATATGTTTTTAATGATTTTGTTGTATATATATATATGCTAAAATAATTGTCACGTTTCTAGATTTATGAAGTCAATAAAATATATAACTTTATTGAAAACTATAAGTCATTAAAGATAATAAATATATCAATTTTTTTTCTTTTATATATATAATTTATATTTTATTTATATATACTATAAATGGCATACAATTGAGTGAGTGTATTTATTTATCGTTTAATCGAATTGCAATAAGAATAAGTCAATAATTTATTATTTATATAAATATGATATTTATTTAAAAATATATATGTGCCGATATGGTACTTATATTTATATATACAGATACTATATACAATAATATACACCTATTAAAAATTAATTTATCCAATTAATAAATATAAATCAATTAATAAATTTAAATCAATTAATCAATTGAATGTTTATATATATGCAATTTTTTTTAGTATATATATATTTATTGAGAAAAAATAAATATATTATGATAATGAAAAAAATATCTTATATAAATAAAATATAAGAAAACATGTTGATTTATATAAAATAATTTTGTACCATATATTAATGAATAATTTTGCAAAATGTTTATTTTTTATTTTTTTTATACATTTAATTCCCATAATGAAATGAAACAATTTAAAAAATATATTTTATAGCCGGCGGCAATATAGTAATAAAGTTTTTTTTTTTATCCCTTTTTTTTAAACAAATAAAAAATGACATTAATAACATAGACATAGATTTCGATTATAAAACTTTCGAAAATTAATCTTTTGGTATTTTTAAGTAATTAAAAAAAATATGTTTTTATAAATGGTATTTGTTATTTAATTTATTTAGTATATTATATATATATAAATGTGCTTACATTTTATTGAAAAAATAAAAAAAAACAATATTTCAAATGGAATTTTTTAAAATAATTATTGTGTCACACCCAATAATTTTAAATGGAATAATTCCCAATATATATATGCGGTAAAGTAATTCTTTACTATATATATTGGGATGTATTGAATTATTACACGTATATAGATTTAAACGATCGTTTATCATATCCATAACACTTCCATTATTCATTTAAAAATTATAGTAAATTGTCAGCCAAAACCGATTGAGGGTCGTAAACCGCTAATATACCGATACGATCCCACTGTTTGCCCATCCGCCTTCTATATATAGATATTCAACGAATTATATTAGAGGTATCTCGATCAGGTTCTAAAAATGATTATACTGGACAAATTAGATCAGAGACATTTTTATAATCCCATATCCCTTTCTGCACTTCATTCCGCAAACAAATCCAATCCGAGTTTGTTAATAATTTAATTGTACTTCGTGACACATAAAATTAATTAATATGTTTTAAGATTTTTTTTTTTTTATTAATATACAAAACAATATATACAAAAAAATTAATTTATTATAACTTATATAATTTAATCTAAATATAGAATTTTTAAACGATATATATCAATTTCATTTTAGGTACTTATTGTATCCGCACATTTTTCATTAAAAAAATATCACAAAATAGTGTCTTAATATTATTTCAGCACATTTACAAAAATTAAAATTTTTGCTATACCAATTAACTATACAGATTTTAAAATAATATTCACAACAAAAACTTTTTCTAACACTAGTTATCGCAGTTATGCGGTCTGCGCTAAATAACGTTTAGTAATTTTTCTTTTGTCAAAAAAAATCACAAATATGTTAAAATATCAATAAATACTCTAAAACAAATCTAAAAAATATTTTCACATATAATATTATTAAATATTAAAACATATAAAATGTGTATATTAAACAAAAAACTTATATTTTTTTCGAGTTACAGCTTCATCTCTTTTAAAAAAAAAATCTATATATAATATTATGTGTGTGTTTAAATAACACATTTTAAGAAATGAACAGTTTGTATACATTTTTTTTTACATCTTTATCTATATAAAAAATTTATATATACAAATATATATATATAGATAGTCGAATCCTGCGCGTCCTTGTAACTTCGTTTATTATAACATGTATACATAAATACTGCGATATGCGGAGAAGACAAACCTAAAAAAAACCAAAAACGTTTTATACGAGAACGCGAGACCATCGAATAAAAAACATAAAATGTTTTTCAATATTTTTTTTTGATATATAAATTCGGAATTATATATATTTATCTTCATACATATATTATTTGTATCCTATATATATATAAGGTATATGCGGTTTTTTTCTTTTTATATATATATAGAATTCTCTATATCAATTTTATATTTATATTTATGATATTTAAGAGAAAATATGTATAAAAAAAAAAAAAAAAAAAAAAAGATGCGGCGATCATTGTTTTGGATAAAATCACAAAAGAAAAACGAAAAAAAAACTGAAACCCCTTTTTGAAAAATTGTATAGTAGAATTCAAGCATATTCCGGTTTTTTTTCTTCTATATATTATTATTTTAAATGTATGTATATACAGGGCGTTGGATGTATGAACTACATCGTAAACATAATGCGAATCAAATGATTCAGTCTCGCCGCAGAAGATGATTTCCTCAATTAACAAAGATTTAAATTCAATATCTAATTTGGGGAAGGATAAACTTAGTAGAATTTAGTCCATCTAAAACAAAGGCATGTTTGTTCTCAACCATAAATGATCCATAAATGTTGACCCAGACCTATTAAATTTGGGAATATCTTTGTCAAACAACTTTTCATGCAGTAATAATATAATAATGGCAGCAAAAAAGGCATTGGCTAGTCGCATTGGATTTTTAAGAAGATCGAAAGAATTTCTCAACTCTGAAAATTTAGCATTAGTTTATAGGACTTCGTTTATAAGACCACTTCATGAGTACAATTCCTACATATGGGCTGGTGCACCAATTACTACCCTGCGCAGTTTAGTAACAGGATCCAAAAACACGCTATTTCGCTGATCAGAAATGAAACAATAACAAATTCCATTGAATCATTGGATCATAGACGATTGCAGTATAGCTTCATTGTGCACATTTTATAGGTATTATTACCATGAATGCTCTAATGAAATTTTAAAGCTAATTCCTGAGACCCAATTAGCTTCTCTTATAATTCGAGAAATTCACAAAAGGCTCATTCATATTCTGTATCTATTAGTTTTTCGGCGAACAAACAGATTTGGAAATTCATTTTGAATTCAAGAACAGCAAGATTATGGAATATAGTCTCCCTGAACTACTAGTATTTCCCCCTACTTTTGCGATTATCGCAGTTATTTAAATTAAACATTTCATCTTATCTAAAAACTATAATCCACCTAAAGTGCAACAATTGGACAATTTTGTTTGAAAACATATGAGTGATTTTTTTCTTATTTTGTTTTAGTAAAAGTTTTTTTTTATCTCATATGTTTGCTTTATTTTCAAAATTTCATAAATTAACCCACATATTATAATAGCGATTTACCACCCAAAATCACTTAAGTGTATTAAATGCATCTAATAAGGTTCATCACCTGATTAAGTGATTAGAATCGTTTTTCCGTCTGTTTTCATCGAAATTATCCTCTATGTAACTTTTTTTTTTGGGTTCAGTTCTAAATCTACTGCGACTGAAATATGTGAGAGGATATTGGATGTATAGTAATAAAATAAATTGATCCATAATTTTGTTATATACATAGAAATAATTTTGACCCAAATGAACTTATGTTTTGAGTTGCGGGTGTCAATGACTGGGAAACCCTGTATATATATATAATATATATATAGATATTATGGTCATTCTTTCTTGTTTCTTGCGTATTTGTTCACATATATATTCATTTTTTAATCGCTAAATGTAATATTTGGTTTGTTATTCAATAATCCAAAACATGTATTGTTGGATTATATAAATAATTCATGTGTGTATATATATATATGAGGTCCATCTTGAGATGGGGGGTATTTATTATATATTATATGTAAACATTTATTTATTGTTTTTGTAATGAATAAGTTTTTTTTTTTAAGAATATTTCTATATTTTTAAAGAACTTATATCTGTATATATTATGTATACTCGTTCTCAATATTTAAAGCCTTGAGAATAAATTAATATATTATATAAAATCTTATAATATATATACAATAAAAAAATAGATATATTTTTATTTGCAAAAAAAAAATGTATACTGAATGTTATTGCATCTAAAATTTCTATATATATATGAAATGAGATATAAGATATTAATATACGAACTGACGAAGTATATATTAATTGTAAAATGAAGTTGAAGTGAATCTGCACACGATATATATATATATACAAAATAACTTGAGGTGTAATAACCATAATAATAATAAAGAGATAAATATAAGAATAATTTTTACCCACCACAGAGCGGTGAATGTAATAAATGCTATATATAAGCATTTAAATTTAATGCAAATATCGCAGTATATTTAAATCTTATATATACATATACGGTTATAAAATATTATTTCAGTTTTTGATATATATAAATTTTATGTATTTGATCTTTAAACACTTTATACCATAAATTAATCTTTCGTATATATAATTTTTACCAATTTTCTTAAAATATGTTAATGTATATCCTTTCTTATATATACATATGTTTCATTATATATGGTATATTTTTGTTGAACATTTGAATAAATTAATTGCATAACAATTTTTATATATAGATATAATAAAAGTATATACAAACAAAATAAATATAGTAAATAAATATAAAGTTATGCATTAAAATTTGTTAAAATGTATACACCGCACCTGTGTTTTTGTATACTTAAACTTTTCATTTATCATCCGTATATACCCAAACTTCCAATTCTCATATATATCCATTTAAAATTATTATAAAATATGCTCAAAGAATTCAAATAAAGTATATTATAATTATACTTATATGTATTACAATCGCACATTCGTATGGTTTATTATTTTAATTTTACCAGAGAATATTATAGTAATTCATATATTCGTTGAATGGAAATCCCTTTCGAAAAGGACAAAATCTTAAAGGTTAAAACACACATGTCCTATTGGATAAATGGATTAATTTGTACGACAATTTTTTTAATTTGTTCCCGATCCGTATATTGATAACATAATCAATAACACAATTATTTGAAAGAATAAAAAAAATCAATTGAATGAAAATCCTTTATTCATTCCTATATATACAATATAGAAATATTTTTTTTTTTCATATAAAGGAAAATTTTAATCTTTCTTTCTTAATATATAAATAAAGAATCCCATATAAGAAAATATAAAGTGAAATTTATTGCCTTTTAACAAATACAAAATTTCTATATAGATATACGTTCGATAATATATATAAAATAATATAGTTTTTTTGTTCACTATATTTGTAAAAATAAAATTCTTTATGGATAATTTGAAAATACAATAGACCATAACGTTATTAACTGAATATTCTCTGAATTTACGGATTGACCGTAAATTTATAAATTTTATAATATATTTGGTATATATATGTAATATTGTATTACTTTTTTTATAATGTTTCTTTAAGGATATATATAGAAACATTTCTTGACCTGGGAACTCTTGATCTTTTTTTTTTTTTTTTGTAAATACAAGTTTATTTATATATTTATATTATATATCTTTATAAATATGATGATGCTGACATATTTTAAAAAAAAAACTTAATAAATACATCACTTCTTTAATTTCTTTAATCTTATATATATATAATAAATTATCAAATGCCATCCGCAAAAATCAACGAATCGATCGACTGATAAACACATATTATCAGATTTTATAAACTTAATTGCCTATACTGATTCTTCCGCGGGATCATTCAAAATCGGTAAACATAAGTCTATAGGATACTCAGGAAAATCATATATTTATTTGACGTATTCTTTTTCATCGCACAGCACGATTGCGCGGGCTGTATACATATGTCCTGTCAACCTTTGTCCGTCTACCACATTTAATATCTAACATCCCACCCTTCTTAATGCTTTTTTTTTTTACTCTATAAGTGTTATTCTGGTATCATATATTGGAAAATGTGGATCTGGACGTTGATATTCAAATCGTTGATAAAAAAAAAGTATATTTGTAAGTTTGAATAAGTTGAATAATCATCCTATAATAAGATTCGTTTGTTAAAACAATAAACATTCGTAAAAAAAGTGAGATAATTCGATATATATATTTAATATTAGGGTAGGTTAAATATATTTTGTTTCGTTAACGCATCAAATCGATATATATATATATATATACCTATACGAACACGTTACGATTTATGATCTAAATATATGATGGAATTCTTTTCTTTTTTTTTTTTTTACATTGTATCATATATATACATATAAACATCAATCGATATATAAACGCAGGTATGCAAATTATTTTATGTATCCTATATATGATGATATAAAAAAAAAAAAACATTGTATTATATACCGATTGTCAATTGTATCGCATATATGAACGAATAAATTAATTGACTGTGCGTACATAATCGCCGTTCATCATTCGTATATAATATACATCAAATTATTATCCTTAAAAAATCTGTATAATTAATTAACACAATTTATACCATATACATCGGTTGATATTTAATATGTATATGCATGTATATTGTATATAGGGTCAAGATAAGTTTGCTGTGTCGTTTATCCACATATGTGCATATGCATTTGCATTTGCATATGTGATCAAGTGATTTTTTGGGCGTATGTAAATATATATAATTATTAGGTTACATATAATAATAATAATTGCTTGAATACAAATACTTATTCATATACATATAGGAGTGGTTATTGAAATCTTATAAAAGAAATGCGTTTAAAGACATATATTCAAATTTAAATATATATATGCCTGCGCGTGAAAAACATATATGGTTCTATATATATGTAAAGAATATTTAGAATAGAACCTCGTAACGGAATATATAGAAAATAATGAAGGGTTCCTCATTCCGAAGCAAAAAAAGAAATTTTTTTTTTATTACATATCAAAAACTTATATATAGAAATTAAGTCTAAGTAAGTATATATATAGAAAATGGATTCAGTGTTTTGTTTTTATTATATACGAGGGAATGAAAATTAAAAGGAATTTTAATACTATATATATATATATATAGATTCATAGATTCAGCCACTTTCACAATTAATGCGTTATTATATGCACCTATATATATATATAAATTTATATTCGTTTGTCGTCCTAAACTAAAAGAAAATATGTGAAAAAGAAAATTCAAAAAACAAAAAAAAAGGGGTGAAATAAATTAATATTAAGGGATACTTTTACCATCGTATAGATATATATATATATATAATCATAATGTATATATAGATTACGTACATAGAGTGAGTATATAGTATCTATTGAGTTTTATTGAGGGTTGTTTTGTGTTCTAAATATATGTATATGTGTAAGTGCAATGAGTATTAATATATATATTCTATGCAATATTGAACCACATATAATATATAGAACCCATATACGCAAAAATACTTACATATAGATATATTTTAAATAATGTTTTAATATAATCTTTATTTATTTTTTGTTTTTTTTACCATGGTTGTCGTCTCGTATATACATGTATATTTCTATAGGGTAAAAAAGAAATTTAACAAACATGCATTTATATATTTATAACGTATATAGTTTAGGGAAAGCTGTATATATAGATATATTTATTATTGGTTTTAGGGGGTTTAAAATGTGCGTATATACGGAATATAATAAACTGTCCCCTAATAAGACAATTCAGATATATATATATATGATGTGTGTATATATGTTATATATATCTAACGCAAACAGCGGAACTAAACCATCATCATCGTCACCATCATGCGATCATTACATTTTTAATAATAAGTATCAATATAAGTTATTGATGATATAGCTTCACATTACATTTTTTTAAATCCCCCGAATTGCAGTTACTCGCGCGCAGACATTCAAAACCTTGGATTTGTATATGCAGTTATATAGGGATCTGCGATAACATATCAAATTCAGCACGCATAATTCGAAAATTATATAGTTATCTTAAAACTGACAATATTTTCTTCTTCGCATTTATCGAATAGAATATATATGTAGAATTAGTATTATTCCAATGCCCGCGATATAGAAATTATTTAATAAAGAAAATAAATTCAATCATCGCGTCGACATTGAATATAATTAATATACCATAGAGGTTAAGAACAATGCCATCGATATAATTTGTATCGAAAATCGCATCAATCTTATTAAAAAAATGTTAAAAATATATTCTGTTCTATAAACTCTGAAAGGAATTAAATGTTCGTTGATTTCCTTTAATTTTCTTTATAAATATACCGCGAAAGTTTTTGTTGAAACTTCGTTTATAGGAAATTACGATTTTGTTTAGATTATTAAAAAATATATAGTTTTGTTTATTTGTTTTCCAAAAAAAAATCTTTAAACAACAACCCCTTTTTTTGTATATTGTTTGTTATCCTCTTTTTTTTTCTATTCCTTTTTTCCACCATAAATAAAAATGAAGCCATATATATATGTTTTTATTTTATATTATGGTTTTTGATCATATGTATATTCAATGAGAAAGCTGCGTATATGATTTAGAATTGAAAAAAACTGAAAATTCACTTGCAAATATATACCATATATATATATGATATAGTATAGCAGTATCATTGCCGATTGAAAGACATTTCTTAAATTAAAAATGGGGGAAAATACAACAAAAATATAATAAGGATAATAATAAATATTGTAAATGCATTTTGGTTGCCTGCTTGCTGTCTGCCTGTTATGTTGAATTGTCTGCGTTATCCTTGTTGGGAAACCTAAAAATCATATATACAGAGAAAAAAATGTATAGACTCATCCATTCATCTACATCCATCCGTATATATAATGTGGAAAACGAAAAAAAAAAAGAAAAAGGATTACAATAAAAGGCATAAGGGTAAAAATAAAAGAAAGATTTGTATACTTTTATATATATTACATGCATGCGAGATATAATAGATGATGGAGTTTTAACTATAAGGTATATAACCATAAGGGTTATATTTTTTCGCAAAAATATTCAGATTGAACTTTGCATATTTTTTGACTTTTTGTTTATGTGCGTTTGTTAGAAGGAATTTTTATATAAAGCACGAGAGGGTAGAGTTATATTTTTGTATTTATTCTACTGATAAAGTTTTATGATTACCCAGTATGGATGATATCTTCTCCTGGTTCGCATATAATGTTCTATGAGATGTTTCCTTTTTTAATAAACTAAAAGTAGATATTAAATATATTTTTCTTTCTATTATTACAAAATTAATTATTTATTTAATTATTTTGTTTGTTTGTTAATTTTTCAGATCAGAACACTTTAATAATCGTGATAAAATTGAAGAGAATTCACATAATAATAACAACGTAAACTTTAATAATAATAATAATAGTAATAATAATAATAACGATATAATAAGCAGTCAACCATTGAAAGATCAAACGAATATTAATAGTTTTCCAAAAGGTATAACGTCAATTATTCCAGTACCATTAACTGTAGCATCATCATATTCAATAGCCTCCAATCAATTGAACAGTAAGCCACTGTTGAATGGTACATATCCGGTTACATCAATAGCCGATCAACAAAGATCTCGATCAATAAATCATTCAGTGTATTATACGACAGCATCATCAAACGCCCAAACGACGACGGCAACAACAATTAGAAAATTAAAGGAAAAATCTATAAAAAATCCGAAAATAATATCGATTAATCCAATAACCAAAACATCAGTAAATAATTCATTGCCATTACCATCAACAACAATTCAATTTAAATTAAACAGTACACAATCTAATTGTGTAAATCAAATTGGAACTTCTTCAATAGTATCAACATCTTCATCGTCATCGATCAACTCAAATACCGCTGGATCATTAAAGTGCTTAGAAACATTAGCCCAAAAAGCTGGTATTACATTTGACGAACGATACGACGTACAAAATACATTTCCTACACTGGATAAGTCTTTGAATTCAGCGCAGCACGTTGCTGCCCCAACATCTGTTGGTTTACAATTGTCCCAAGAACAATTACAACAATTGCAACAATTTCAATTACAACAAGCGTTCGCCGCTAGTGCTGGCGTCGGCGGTGGCATTGGCGGTGGAATTGGTGTTGGTGGAACAACAACTGCCATTCAAGTAAAACAAGAATTTCCACAAACAATGTCAGCCGAATTAAAACAACAATTAGTCGAACAAAATCATGTTGCCGTACAACAACAACAGCAACAACAACAGCAGCAACAACAACATCAACAACAACAGGTGCAACAACAACAACAGCATTTACAACATCAGCAACAGCAGCATCAACAACAACAGGTGCAACAAATGCAAATTGTTGAAACGTCGTCAGCTAGTCCACATCATACACCGATTTCAATGGGTGGCGCTGGTGGTCTAACACCCCAATCAACGACCACAATAACAACAATGTCTCCGTTACAATTACCAAATAATCAAGTGCCAACGGATTGGAGTCATGGACGTGTTCAAGTTTTACAGCAACCATTACAAAATCAATATTTACAACAATATTTACATAGTCAACCGGTAATAATGAATGGCAATATTATACACCCTGGTTTAGGACAACAACAAATTCAAGTTATTTCTGGTAAACCATTTCAAAGTGGACAAGTTGGACAACAGATGTTGACAACCGCACAAGGAAAATCGGTAATTGGTAATGCAACAGGTGGATTTGGTGGCACTTACACATTACCAACAATTCTATCTGGTAATGCACCAGCATTATTATTTAGTCCAGTTAATGTTTTAAGTTCGCCACAACAAACTCAACAGGCCCAGCAACAGCAACAACAACAACAACAACAACAACAACAACAACAACAACAACACCAGCAGCCACAACAACAACAACAACAGCAGCAGCATCAACAACAAAGTATCTTGCCAGCAATGACAGCAGCAGCCCATTCTCAGGTGGGTACACTCGGCAAGTCACAAACACAACAAGATTTACAAAAAGTATTGCAAGGTCAAAAAATTTTACAAAAAGTAACAACATCAACAAATATAAATGTGGCCCAACAAAATGCATTGGCTGCAGCTACGGCAAATCATCAAACAGGTCAGCAATGTGTACAAGTAACACAGGCAACAATGCCAACAGCTCAATTAATAAATCCGATACAACAAACCAATACTCAACATATGCAATTTGCACCATGGCTTCAAGGCCAATTTTGGACAACGAATAGTTTATCACCGCAAACGATGATACAAAATTCGGTGTTTACACGGGCAACACAACCCGATGGATCTCAAGGTATGTTTATACAACATAGCCCACAAAATGCCCAACAAACGGCTACAATTCAAGCAGCCACACTTCAAGCTGCCCATCAACAACAACAACAGCAGCAGCAACAACAATTACAACAATTGCAGCAGCAGCAGCAGCAGCAACAACAACAACAACAACAACAACAGCAGCAGCAGCAACAACAACAACAACATCAACAGCAACAACAACAGCAGCAGCAACAACAACAACAGCAGCAACAGCAGCAGCAACAACAGCAACAACAACAGCAGCAGCAACAACAACAGCAACAGCAACAACAACAACAGCAGCAACAACATCAGCATCAACAGCAACAACTTCAACCCCAATTACAACAAATCCATCAACAACAACCACAACAGTTACAAGTTCAACAAATAACACAACAACCACACCAACAACAGCAGCCACAACAGCAGCCACAACCACAACAAACATTAACGTCGATTACGAATAATTTACAATTGACAACTATTCAAACAGCAAACAAACCTCGTATTATACAGGAGGCATTGGCACCAAAACAAGCAATTGGACGTACCCAACAAATTCTGCCACAAACCAGTATTGTTGGTGGAACGACAATAAGACCGGCTAGTTCGGTGTCAACGCAAACGGCACAAAATGCCATTATGCAAATTGGCAGTCCAAAGCAAGGAAAAATGCGTACTAAACAACATAATATACGAGCAACAGCACCGAATCTTAAAATGGATACAACAAATCACACAAAACAACACACAACAATGCATCAAGTTGTGACAACAGCCGGAAATAAGTAAGTGAATTATTTAAAGCATTTAATAATGATTACTGACGATAGCAAGGCACGCTCAATTTTTAAATAATTATATGACTGAAAATGTGTTTAATTCTCTATCTGTATTAATAATTCATAGTTTCAATAATTCAATAATTTTATTTTCTCTAATTGTAGAATGGTTGTAATGAATACGAATACCCAATTGAACATTGGTGGAACTACTGGACTATCAACGTTAGCTGCTGCTCAACAACAAATGCATAATGATAAACAAAATCAGCTAAAGCAGCAACAGCAACAGCAACAACAACAACAACAACAGCAGCAAAATGCATTACTACAACAGGTATAAAAAATGATTTGTAAACTAGCATCCTGCAATGTAAGCTAATACGTTTCTTTCCAATTTGCTCTAATATATAGCAATTATTATTGCATCAACAACAACAGCAGCAACAACAGCAACAACAGGTAACAAATCAGTATTTACAACAACACTTTCAATTACAACAGCAACAACAACAGCAACAACAACAACAACAACAGCAGCCTCAACAAATACAAATTACGCATCAACCGACGACTCAACAATATCTACCAAATCAACAACAACATCAACATCAGGTTCAGAATCAATTGATACAACAACAACAACATCAACATAATCAACAGCAACAACCACAGCCACACCATCAGCAGCAAACTCAACAGCCCAATACAATGTTACAACAAATTGTTGTACAACAAACCCAACAACAACCACCACAACAACAACAGCAACCATCCCAAACTCAACACCAACTGCCAACCGTAACATTAACCACAAGTTCAGGTGCACCGATTGTACAACAACACATTTGTTTACAACCAAAAGGTCAACCTGTTATGCTCACGAATGCAAGTAGTCATCAAGCATTATCATCATCTTCAACACATACCACCCATACGTTTGATAATAGAACAATAATGTCAATGGTAACATTACCATCGTCTGTCGGTCAAACGGTAACATCATCAGCGGCCACATCTTTAATGAGCCAAGCGCAACCTGTAAATATTATTTCCTTATTATTGATATAACATGCAAACCAATTAACTAATGGAATTCGAAATCACTAAATTATTTATTTATTAATATATAGCAATTGAATACAATAACAATTCAGGCAAACAATAATCAATTGACATCATCGCCATCACAACAACACCAGCAGCCGCAGCAGCAACAACTGACATTACAACCCCCACAAAATCCATTAATAGCTATGACAACATTATCAACTGGACAATTTTTAACGGGTGTAAATGGTGTACCGTCAACAATATCGATAACAGGGACAGGAACCGGAACATCATCGTTGTCAGTGCCATCATCACCGTTAACTGGCACATCGACAACATTCATATTAAATAAGGATGAACGAAAAATGTCAGCGGATAATCAAATAATTACGAGCCCGAATTCAAATAATACAATAATCATACAGCAACAACAGCAACACCAACAAAAGCTAGATAATTTAGTATTAGACCAACAAACGGCTGTCAGTAGCACAGGTACAACTACAATTAGTGTAACGACAGCGTTACCTGAAGTGAATGCTGGCAAAGTTGTTAATAATGGGGTAATTGAGATAACACCAGTAAATGTTGTATCAACAACAGAATTTATTAAATCCTCCGATCCAGTAGCAATGGATACATCAATAACAATAATACCAGGTATTAGAATATTACATAATAATAATAATAATTTTACTTATTGCTACAATATTCCCCCCTACTTTTAGAGATTTTAGATACACTTTCTTTTTAGCTACTGATAGAAAACGTAATAATTTTGTTACTTATATACATTAATAGACCTTTCAAAACTTTTCCGAACAGATCCATCAACAACACAAATAACAACCACTGATGACAAAAATGATATAGTAATGAGACAACAAGATTCACAAGATAATAAAATATCAATAGGTGATGTATCAACGTCAACGGTTACCGGTAACAATTTGGTAATGACCACAACGACGACCACAACAACATCAATTCCTGGTTCGGCAATATCAACAACAACACCATCACCATCATTATTGTTACATAATCCATCGTCTACGACGGCAACTACATCAACAACAACATCAACGACAACAACAGCAAATAATAATAGTAGTAGTAATACATCGCCATCACAAATCATCGTAACAACAACATCAGCACCACCAACATCAACACCATTATCAACAGCTACAACAACCATAACCACAAATGGGGGCACACCAACCTATGCGAATAATAACAATTATGCAATAAATCATAGTACAAAATATATAAAAAATAGTAATAGTCAAAAAACGAATGTACTAACTCATGTCATCGAAGGTTTTGTCATACAAGAAGCCAATGAACCATTTGCCGTTACAAGACAACGCTATTCCGATGATACGTCTGATGAACCTCCCAGTAAGTTTTTTTTTAATTTTGTTGTATAACTAATAATGTCAACAGAATAGAAAAATTATTTAATTTACTAATCATTAAAAAATGTCTTTATATAGAAAAACGTGCAAATGTTGATGAAAATTCTAAAGGAAATAATCAAGTATCCGCACAACAACAACCACAACAACACCAATCTCAGCAATCACAACAAGATTCAGCAATAGCAATGTGTGAAACATGTGGAAAACAAGATGTAAAAATAAAATTAAAGAAAAAACCGTATTGTTCAAATGCATGTGCAAAAGTTGCTAAAATATCATCAACATCATCATCTACATCATCATCCTCTTCATCGTCGTCATCATCATCATCATCATCATCATCATCATCAGGAACACCCACAAAATCATCAACTATTCCTTCACCATCGTCGATGTCCGTCAATACCAATAGCGGTCAAGATCTTGATAATAAACAAAATTTCAAAACTAATACGATTACAAATTCAACAGATTTGCATTCAATAATTGAAAATGGTTATGAATCGATGAAAATGGAAGGTGTTAATTCATCAACCTCAACGATTGATCAAAAATCTACTGCCGATTCAATTGATTCATTATTAAGTACCACAACAATAATCCCTATCTCAACAATAACAACATCATCATCATCATCATCCACAAGCCAAATGAATAATAAAGGAGGTAGCGGTGGTGGTGGTGGTGATGGTGATGGTGAACCGGATGAAGAAATACCATTAATTGCAAAATGGACGGTGGCTGAAGTTTGTGAATTTATAAAAGAACTGCCGGGTGGTGCTGATTATTGTGAAGACTTTGCCGTACAAGAAATTGATGGTCAAGCATTACTTTTATTAAAAGAAAATCATTTAGTAAATGCAATGGGTATTAAATTAGGACCAGCATTAAAAATTGTTGCTAAAGTAGAATCAATGAAAAATGTTACAAGTTCAACGTATGCCAATTCCAATTCCACAATTACTGGTCAAGGTGGTGGTGGTGGTGGAAGTACTAATGTTGCTGCTGCTGCTGCTGCTGGTGCTGGTGCTGCTGCTACTACTGCTGGTTTTGGTGGTGGTGGTGGCGATTCCATCGCATCATCATGTAATCTTTCAATTTCTGGTCATTTTAATAATTCAACGGCAAATCAAGAATAAAATTCGGTTAATATTATTATAATTATTATTATTTATTTTAAAATAATTAAGTAAATTTTTTTTTTATGTGAATATTTTAATTTATATGTAATTGTAAAAAGAAACGAAAAAAAAAAAAAATAACAGAAAATCTAATGTTTTTTGCATATATATATTATATATAAATTATTTAGATAAAAATGTATAAGAAGAAGAAGAAGAATGATTGTGAATCCACGATTGTGTGCGGTGTATACCCAAAAAATATTAATAAAAATAAATAAACAATAGCGAAACTCTAACTTACTTATTTTGGGGTTATTTTGGAATTTTCATAATGAAATGATCCAAAAACAAGAACAAGAACAGAAAAGACCGCAGCACCACGAAAACCACAAAAAAGAAAGAATAAGTTTTAAGAATTATTTAGATCGCCAGCGCAGGTATAATATATATACATATTATTTAATTGATTAATTAATTAATATTTCTTCTATTATATTTTTAAAATAAATTTTTGTTTTAATTTTAGAAATAATTAATTAATTAATTAATTATACAAATAAAAAAAGAGAAATCGCAATTAGAATATTTTATTTTACAAATTAAATATTTTCCAGGCTTTCTCTATATATGTATATTTAAAAAAAAAACAAAAAACAATTTTTTAAAAGTAATTTATGTTTACAAATTACAAATTACATTTTAAAACAAATAAAAAACAAACAGAAGAAGTTAAAATAAGCAAAACAAAAATCCACATTGTATAAAATAACAAATATTGCAAATAAATAATATATATATAGTATTGAAAACTATGTGTGTAAGATCATTTGAATGAAATGAAGGATTCAATAAATTTTTCATCAATAAACTTAACCACTTCTTTACAAACGTTATATAAACTATTACCTTTACAAATATATTTCTAACAAACGCTAAAGATTTTTTGCATTGTAAAAATAATGCTTATTTTATTTATAGGGTTTTCAAGCGTTTTCTTATATATATTTGAGTCAGTCCTTTGTTTCCAATTCTCGGTAAATTGACATCTTCATATACATCACACCAAAACAGTATTTGTTCAATTGATTTTCATCTCTTTTTAGCAGATCGTTATATATAGCAGATATAATAATAACGTATAATCGTTTTTGAATTTTAATAATATTATATAATCATTATCCATTTGTGTTTAATCGAACGACAAATATGGTTCTATATGCTACAATTAAAAAGTAATACAATACAAATTACTATATTATTTATATATTCTGATATTGTTATGATTTATTCAGTTTATATAATGTGCGCGGGTACTAAAAGCAATCCTTCCAATTATCGCCCAATATAGCCATAACATCAATACTTTCTAAGGTAATGGAGAAGATAGTAAATCGTATATGATTGTGCAATATCTCGATGATAAAAAACTTATTAGTGATTGCCAATATGGCTTCGTTCGCAGGCACAAACGATCTACAGGAGATTTACTAAATTATTTAACCAATAAAATAGGTAATAGTATTGGGCAAAATTTTGTTGGTGAAACACAAGTGGTTTCACTATAGACATTACTAAGGCTTTTGATAGAGTATATATGGCATAAGGCATTAATATCGCCAAATGCCATTCATTTGGATTAGTAGGGGACACATTCTGTAAATGGGTTGGGAACATGGTTTTAGCTAATAGGCTAATATTAAGGTTAAGTACTAGATTAGGAATTAGTTCCAAACTTTATCCGGTTTATTCTGGGGTACCTCACTGGGGTTGTGCTCTATCGCCCACTCTCTTTTTAATTTTTATTAATATCATCTTTTATCGATAACAGAAAATCCAATGCACACTCTGTTATGCAGACGATAGTCGACATTACATTCTTCGTATATGAACTACATCGCGCAATCATAATGCGAATCAAATGATTCAGTCTCGTCAGAAGATGATTTCCTCAATTAACAAAGATTTAGATTTAGAATATCTATAATTGGGGAAGGATAAACTTAGTAGAATTCAATCCATCTAAAACAAAGTCATGTTTGTTCTCATAACCATAAATGATCCATAAACGTTGACCCAATACTTATACATAAAATGAATCACAAAAATAACATAATATACAATACAACTCTGTGGTGTAAATGTTAAAAATGCCAACCAAAAAATTCTAACGAAATTTTGGGGTCGTGGGTTCGAATCCTACTGAATGCATAAAATATGTTTTGTGTTTTCGGTTATTTTTCGAATCTGAATTTTAACACAGAGTTGTATATTCCGCTTGCGGTTGGTCGTACGGCTAATTACCGACACCGTAAAAGCCACAAATTAAGTAACTAATAACAGAAGGCTGTTGTTGGGCGCTAAAACCAGATTGTTGATTGTATAGCGAAAAATTTATTATTTATTTATACAATATAATATAATATATATATTAAAGAAATTTTATATTATACATTTACGTTACCGCAACTTAAATAAATGTCTCTATATACCTATATATGCAATTTATATCAAAATAATATCATTTATTTATATGGCAGTTGAATCCAACCACCCAAAATATATCTATATACGCATAAAAGTTTTAAATTTTAGTTTATCACGCGATATATTTTAGTTTTCCTTATATAAAAATATAATATAATATCTGTTAAATATATTGTATAGTATAGTACAAACACTGTTGTTTTTCTTCCTTATTATATGAATTCATATCGGTAGACAATTCCGCTGCGAATTCTAAGGTAATTCTTGGGAAAATGTCTAGAAAACATGAAGTTATAAATAAAAATAACAGAAAAATAAGGGTTGTGAATAGAATAATCAGAGTTTTTTATGCAAATAAAGGGTATAAATTCCAAGTGATGAATCGTCTATTTGCAGCTATAAGGTAAATTAAAAGAAAACTAAAGCCGGAAAATTGTAAATGCTTAATTATTTATATATAGTAATATATATCCTTTCTCTATATAATATAACAATATCTATATATAAGTATTTCTTTATATATACAATTTCAATTACATTTTAGTTGACAATTTGATTTCGATGGATTATTGTGTATATATAGAGTTCATGCATATTGAAGAATAACCGAAAATAAAATAAATATATATAGCAAAAAAGTTATAGATTTATTTATATTTACATATTTTTATTTTTAATTGTTTAGAATTTTTTAAATTTTGACAATATTTTCTCACATTCATACATTGTATAATCTTGTATGATTATTGGTTCATCATTAACAAAACCCAATAATCATACAAGATTATACAAAAATTGATTTGAATTATATACATATATATGATGAAAAGAAATATGGGAAAAAAGTGTTGTGCGTGCGTATTTCAATCTTACATTATTCGAACCATATATCAGGTAAGTTTTAAATTTAATTTTTGAATTTACTATACATAAATATTTTGTTAATCTACTCTTTTCTACGCCAAACTACTCGGAAGTTGCAAAGAGTAGTTCGGCGTAGAAAAAATCTAGTCTTTTCTACTCTTACCTACTCTTACCCTACTCCTAGTAATTGAATGGAACGCAACTAATAAAATGAATACATAAATGCAAAAATCCGCCCGCCATCATCCGCCATCCGCCATCGCGCATACATTGATTTGGTAAAAATACGTTTTTTCATATAAAATACAGAAAAAAATCATGAAAATCTAGGAAAATTCTCAATTATGAATTAATCAATCTAAATTTTTTAGCGCGGAAATCCTTTTAAATGAATAGATAAACATTTTCTATATATTTTTTTTTTTCATTACAAATGTTGAGTGTTCAGTTCAGTGTATTACGCAGATAACTTCATTATCATTCGGTTTTATAGTCGTCGCTATAGGCGTCATTAAGCCTATATATAGTTAGTTGACAAAATTTTCTTAATATCAAAAGGATACGAAACCGCAATGGCAATAAGTGATATACAATTTCCAAGAATCCCAATGTCCGATATCTCACATTTAGTAAATTGCAAATTGCAGGATAATCTTTTAATTCTCAATTGCTGGAATCAATTTTTGTCAGGGAATCTATCATTTTATATGCATTTTGTCAGGCAATCTATCATTCAATATTTATTATTTAAAGATATTACACATTTATTTAGAAATATTAGCAATTAAATAAATTTAAAATCGTCCCTATACCCTATTAGTAAAACTATCCGCAGTGTGTGTGTCCGTAATATGTATCCTTATTCTTTGTCATTTTCTTAACTGATTTTTATATGTACACCACACCACACTCTGTCCATGGAGCCGTTTCGGTGGATTTTCCTTGGGATTTATTACTATATATACTAGTATCCTCAGATATTCGTTGGATATATTTTCCTATATAGAGGACAATCTACTGAATTTATTATACCATTTCCGTGGAATATTTATTACTCATATTTTCCAAAAAATTTTCCGTAGATTTTAATACTATATATAATATATACAAAATCGAGTAATAGTAAAAATGAATATATAAATATAATAATAAAAGCACTCAATAATATAATAATATAACCATTTTAAATAAATTATATTTGTATAACTATATATATGATGCGGTATATATACAAAATAGCTTATATATATATAGATATATTTTTTATACTATGTATATATATATACAATTACAAAATATGGACGGCAAACTCCATTTTACTTTTTTTTATCCTTTATTTTTTTTTGGTATAGATTTATTTTTAATCTTATATATATATATATTTATTTTTTCATATATCATTATATGCGGTAAGATAGTAATAATATAATGCATTTTATATAATTTTTTTTTATTTATATATATATGCGCTTCTTCATATATATATATATATGCAATTCAAGTTGATCATGTTTTTATATGAGGTATATTAAATAATAATATATATTTTTTGTTATACACAGCAATAAAATATACATATATATATAAGATATTATATATGGTTTTTTTTTTTTAAAATATATTCTTATCAATTTCAAATTTACTGCGGATATGCAACCGTGGACGCATATGTATGTATAAAATATGAAACTTATCCTTCTCTATCGCAGATATCAGAGGTGATATCGCAGGAGATTATGATATAAAGATAATTCCCTTTTGAAAATTAAATGTTTTCCTTATTAGAAAATATAGTGCGAATTTCCTTTACCGACTCAAAGATGCCAAATATGCCGTTAAAAAATAGTAAGTTAAGTTAAGTAAGTTAAGTTAAGTAAGTTAAGTTAAACAGAATTCGCTTTATATATAGAAAATTTAAATGCCGAAATTTGTTTTATAAAATTACAAGCGTATAATCTCCTGTTTGAAAATTAAAAAGATTTTTATTAGAGTAGGTAGAGCAACATCTTATTGAAATGTATATTATATTCGCCGTTTGAATATAATTTAATAGTCGATCGCAAAAGGTATAGTCGTCATTTAATATATGAATTTGATTTTGGGAGTTATTCGTACACTAAATGAAATGTAAATTAATAAAATTAAGTAATTAAATTAAAATAAAAGAAACGACTCCTTTTGAAATGTAAATAATAATAACTGGATGAAAATTTCACAGTGCGTTTTAAACAATCACGATGGAATGCTTCATTTTGTGGGTGAATTACTTGATTATCGGAATCACCGCAACAATAACAAATTTACATTCATCATCAAAATATAATGCTATCCCGCATTGCCGCAGAACTCAAAATTGTTTATTGTTTTGTTTTTTTTTGCAAAACAATTGAAAGGGACTTTGATTTGTGATAAAAAATTGTTAGGGATTATTATTAGGAAAAAAATATTGTTTAATAAAATATGTCTGTATTTTTATCTTATATTCATATATAGTCCGGTTTATGAATCCATTATGCCTTGTCCACTTTCGTACGACCACTTTTTGGATTGCTGTTGACCATTTTAGAGTTATATCACTCACAGCAGTTCTCCTATTTTTTCACAGTTGCATTTATCACGATCGCAGTAACATTAAATTTTACACCACTTTCTGTGACTCAAATGAACCGGTTAAACCACATTTTATTTAAATATCTGATACGGTAGACTTACAATTATAGTTACATTAAGTTCTTTAGGAATATTTCGTATTATTTTTAATAATAATAAGATTAAAAACAACCATACAGTCCAGATTTAAGTCCAATAGAATCGTGGTGGGCATTAATAAAACAAAGTAAATAGCTGATATGAAAGTTACAATTGAAGGAGTGAAGAATTCCAAGGAAAAATCATTGAAATGAGGAATACAAATAAAACATCGGATGAATGCAAAAACTTAGTAAATACCACGTCTAAGAGAATGGAGGCTATTATAAAGGCTATAAAGGAGGCGATACAAGGGTGATTATAGTGGCGTATAATATAAGTGTCCGATATTATAATGGTCAAATTTTTTGTTTTGTGAAATTGAATCATTTTGAATTAAATTCCATATAAGTAATTGAATTTAAAAGTTTTTTTACTTCTGTCTGCGCAATTATATTTAACTAAAACCATCATTTTATGAAATAAAACTGGAAGGATTAAAAAATTATTGTTTAAAGTCCTTTCGCGCGGCATCTCAAAGTCGAGCATATATGAATAAAATAGTAGGTGTCCGATTTAATAGTGGTTAGAGTAGTATATATAATTGTAATAATCTCTTAAAACACATCGCCCAGTTATATAAAATTAAATCAAAATTATTTTATTATATAATCATGGTTTTAAAATAGATTTTTTTTTTATATTTTGCATCATTTTTTTGAAACAAGTCATAAAAGAAGGATAACAAAAAATAATTAAAAATTATCATATTTTATATTTATATTTATTGCATAACCAAATACCAAATGAATGGAATTTTATACAAAGAACAAGAATACAAAGAATATGTAAGAAACAAAAGTATTTATAGTATATATGTTTGTTTTTTACCTGGGAATCACCTTTACATTTAGAATATATATATACTATATATGCATGAATGATGGCAGTTTTTTTTTTATATAATAGCATATATGTATGTGCAAAAGAAATTCCAACATATAAGTTCAATATATATAATATTTCCATATATAACATTCAATATATTTAAAATACAATTTCGTATATATTAAAATAAGGGATTGCTAATGAATAATAAATTAACATATATATGCTTTATTCTTGAAGATTTTACATATACAAAATTTTTGAAATTTTACAAAAATTTTATATATGAAAAGTAAATAAAAGTATATAGTTAAAAGTTATATATATGTTTCTAATATGATAAGTCTTTGCGCGTCATCTGAAATACAAAAAATATATATACATTATATTATTGAATAAAAATATTGTATTCCTTGAAGTATATACGTATATATATAATCTACGCTCTGTTGCGTCCGGTAATTATGACCATTCTTATTCTTATATATTTTTACCCCGCAAGTCTCGTATATATATATGTTTCTGTATATATAATAGCATTTGTATTTTCCCACGATTGTTAATAATATTTTATAAAAATAAAATTCAGTGCTATAAATAAGTGAAGATATAAATATTCATTGTATATAAAGTTTCTTGTGATTAGAAAATATATATATATAGACTTTTAATTTTATTTCTATTGTGTTTTTATACGTTTTTTTCATTAAATAATTAATATGAAATAAATAATAATAATAATAAATAATAAACCAAAAACACAGAGATATGCGTGCGTGCAAGATTAAAAGAATATATATGAACAATTCTGAATTCAATGACGTTTTGATGGATAGCAATACCACAATCGACAATTCTATCAAAAATTTAATACAGAAAACAATTTATATGTATATATACTATATATAGTTTCCTCGTCGTGTCTCTGAACAAATTTATTTTGTATATATTCTATGATATTTATAAAATAAATATAATCTTCTAATTAACACAAACATTCAAAATTGTTATCAACAGATTGTGTGTATATGTTTTCCTAGATATATCTTTCTTTCTTTTTTTTTTTTACAGAGCTCTGGACATTTTTGCGAGTATGTGCGATTATAGATAAAATTCGGTAAACTATATATACATTTTATGCATTGCAAAAGATGTATATTAGATGTAATTGTAACAAAAAATGATTACAATTTCTGTTTTAAGATCAAAAATACACAAATATACATACCTTAATTATAAATAAATATATATAGGTTTTTTTTGATCCATATTATTCTTTATAAACTTCTTCATATATTATTGACTTATTCAATTTGGTTTGTTATTTGTTTATTAATGTATACAATCACACTGAGCTATATAAATAAAAGATTCAAAAAAAAAACACTTCAATTTTAACTCTTTATAAATATATATATAGTGTGAATTTTTTTTTAATAAAACAATTTCATATATAACATTTATATGTTTATATAATAACAAAAAAAGCACCACAATAAATGGATACATATAACATATAGTGTTGCTTTTGTCAAATTTAACACCGCGTGTACACCTGTAAATACACATTTGAATGTACACCACACACATATCCTTTATATTTAATCCTATATCACCAATATATATATATATATAGTATATGTTTATATATAACATTCACGTTATATTATATTATATAATGTCTGAATTGCATATATATATTTAATGCCACAAGGCATATATATATAATAAACTATATATATAAGAATAAATGTCTATCGATCGATCTGTATGCGAACGAACAAAATCTTTAGAAAATATATAATATAAAAGAAGAAAAGAATAAATAAGGAATAAAAAAAAAAGACCAATAACAATTTGTTTTTTAGAATCATTTTTTTTCCTATTTTGATTTTCCTTTTTTTTTTTGTATTCTATACTTATTCTTTATCATTTATTTCTGAGATTCTAATTTCTATGTTGTTGATTGACTAAATTGATTTGTTATTTTGTAATTGAACTGAAAACTATATATGTATATAACTGGGTATGGATTTATATAAAATGAATATATAGTCTCCTTCAAAGGATATATGATTATGTGGATGATGAAATACATTACTGTTCGAACCGTAATTGTGCCGATCATATGTTGATATAGTTGATCATGAATGAAAGATAGATGAAAGATAATAATATAATAAGCGACTTATACTATAATGATAATAAATTATGAATTAGCCCAAATCATGTTGTTTATCTAACTTATATATATATATATAAATAAAAATTTTATATTAATATTTGTTTCTTCAATATAGTTAAACCTGTTTATATATATATAAAAAACGAATTATATATCATCTATATATTATTCATTTAACTATATATATACATCCATTCAACCATTCATTCATTATAACTTTAGGTGATATCAATATATGATATATAAAATATATATATCGAGATATGAAGATGGCTTATAATACTGTAGTAGAGTTAGAGATGTTTATGTTAATATAAATTAATATTATCAACTATAATATATAGAGACATATGTGATTGTTGTATTCATTTTTATTGTTATAATATATTTTTTACCTATAAAATTTATTACAAATATCTATATAGCGGTGAATAAATTATATTTTATATATATATATATAAATGAATTACCTGATATAAACACTCGTCGTCGTCACAATATATAAAGCTCTATATATGATGTTGTTGTTATGCATTTATATATATAAATATACTAATAATAATAATAAAATATATTTTGTTTTTTTATTCGTTGCTGTTGTTGTTATTTGTTAATGCTATATTAAATAAACTCTATATATACACATAACTGCGATGATGAATACAATAATAAAAAATAAAAAAAAATATATACACATATTAAAAATATAGTTGAACAATTGAATACAAGAAAAAAAAACATAAAAATATTTATTAAAAAACTTCTAAAACAGTTTGTAATCGGAAAGTATGGAAAGCAGTCGTGCGAGTTAAAATAAAATATATATAGTTTTATTTATATAATATATTTATTATTTTATTTAATAACTTTAGTTAATTGTTTAGTTAATTGTTTGGTTTACGCGTTTACAAAAGATAAATTAAAATCAAAAAATGTTTTAAAAGAATTTGTAAATTTATTTATAAATTAATCAATTTTACCTAGCTATATATAATACAATATGATAATAATATAATTAAGAATTTTTTTTGATTTTACTAATATAATGTATTGAATTTTGTTTGAATATTATAATATAATTATTGTCTATAAACAGTCATTTCTCTTGTGCGAGTTTAATATAACATATAACAAGTTATTTATAAAATAGAAAAAAAAAATAAAAATTGTGTGTTTTGAAATATACAAAAAAAAAATAATAAAAATAAACAATTCAATATGTATATATGCGATGTGTGACTTAAACATATTTAATTTATATTATTATAGTACGTTTTGTTTATTTTATTTTATATTATTTAAATATATATATATATGTACGAATGCAACACAACAACAATGATATTATAAATATTATAACGTATACATTTAATTTCTTCAAATGAATGAGAATTGAATATGTAATTATATAATATAATTTATATTATTATAAAGAATCTAGCAGATTTGTTGTCGCACATTTAAAATCTTAGAAAAAAAAAAAAATAAATACATATATATGTATAATGATCGTGCTATCACGTTTAAATTAAAAAAAAATTTTATATATATATATTGTGTTTGTTAATTTGTGAAGTGAATTTTTATATATATATTCAGATGATAATATATACAAAAAACAAAAAAAAAAAAATGTAAACAATCAACGTTTAATAAATAATAAACAAAAATATTTCTTATTATCGTATTGTTTATATAGACATATGTATGTATAAATAAAAGAAACGTGAAAAATATTTATTTATTTAACCGTTTAAAAAAAATAAATAGAATTGATTTTATTTTATATGTGGACTATATATAATTTTTAACTTTGGTCTAATCAGTATAGATATAGACTGCCATTTAAAAAAAAAAAAATACCATTCAACAACAATAATGCGTATATCATATATGAAAGATATATAAATAAAAAATAAAAAATAATATTAATATGTGAGTATTTTTTTTTATTTTTTTAATAAATATAATATAATTAAATATTTTTGCTGATTTTGCTACAATGAATTAACATATTTTATGGTATATTAAATTTTTTTAATAGTATTTTTAGGTCAATTTTCCATTTAAATTTTCTTCTTCATATCGAATAAGTTTTATTTTAGAATCTCCATCAGCTTGTAGATAGATATATGCACAAACTACTCTATATGCACAAATTATAACAGAATTTTCTTCCTTAGATCACCTTTCCTTCATTTCCTTAGATCACCTTTCCTTCATTTCCGTCAAAAAAGCGTTCCTTTCCCTCATATAATACCTACCTTATTTGCTCCTTATATAGTGTTCATGATAATTCATCAAAATTCTAATTAAAAAAACTATAGAATAAAAATTTAGTTATAAAAACGTATTTTCAATATATATATACTTATAATTTTAAATCCTTAGAATATTTAATAATTTTATCTCTTATATATTGTCCGTATAACGTATATGTATCATAAGTAGCTGGACAAAATTCAAACGCGGCAAAACATGGGCAAACATACTTCAATCTTTACAAATTTTTTTTTGTAAATCCTCTTCAGTATTCAACAATCATATTCAATCAGTATTACATTTTTGAAATCAGGATGAAAGTATATGTGAACAAAATCATTTACGATCACGCATATTTAAATTGCTTGGACAAGAAGATAAAATGAACGTTTTGCGACATTTTCTGAATGAAGGGTATAGTCGCGTGGTTATATATTATATATTATATGTTCGATGATTATATATTATATCACATTATCGGGAGTGATATACTATTATTAGCGCTATAGTATCCTTGATTTGCGATATCGGCACTATATTTCAAAACGTAAAATATTTTTCATCATCCATAATGATGAATGTTTCGCCTTGCAAAAATATTGACGCAATAATCTACATTCCCCAGGAATTTCTATTAATTGTTTGTCAGTGTACCTGCGGGTTTACAATCCTTTTGTATCTTTTTAAGTTCATTTTCTTCAAATTCCGACTAATGGTATCTTTTGAAACCTTGAATTGTCTGGCTAATTTGCGTGTACTCACCGCGATTGTGTTTTCAGCTTTCTTTTTTAATAAATTCAATTTTGTGGTGTTCAATATTGGCTTTCTTCACGATTTTTTTTTATTTTTAGGTTCAATGTTCTTCTTATATCTGGAAATCATCGAATATATTGTACTACCACTATAATCCTTCATTCAGAAAATGTCGCAAAACGTATTTTTTATCTGGTTGTCCAAGCAATTTAAATACGCGTGATCGCAAATGATGATTTTATTCACATACTTTCATCTTGATTTCAAATGTAATAATACTGATTGAATATGATTGTTGAATACTGAGAGGATTCACAAAAAAAAATTTGTAAACATTGAAGTATGTTTGCCCATGTTTTGCCGCGTTTGAATTTTGTCCAGCTACTTATGATACATATAGGTTATAATATTAGATAATTATAGAAAGTTCATTGAAAAATTCAATATAATTTGCTTCAGAATCAAAAATTTTAAAAAATTAAAACATTAAAAAATTTTATTACTATATATAAAAGTGCGAACACAGGTGTTATTCCTATATAATAGTTAATACCAATAATAATAATTATAGTATATTTACGCAATCCATTCATTGTAAAATATATATAGAAAATAAAATACTATAATAATTGGTCCTCCTCTATCTATATGTATATATATATTAAACAAAAAAATGTTTATAATACATTATTATTATATTATTATAAAATATATATACCTAAAGACCTACATAAATTTAAACACATTTTTACATAGGTAATCAAGTGTATTTCATATATAGTATATTCATATATACGCACGCATATAAAAATTGAATTGAGTATAGAAATATTTTATTTATTTTTTTTGAAAGGTGCAACCTCATATATACAATTTTTTTATATAAAAATTTTAAAATTATTATATATATTGGTATTTCTATGTTATTTTTTCTTTTTATCCAAATCAATCCATCATTATTATGTTTGAATATGATGAATATATAAATATTTGTATTATTATTTGTAAATTTATGCAATTAACTATATATAAAATCTATAATAGTGCCAAATACCAATATGTATATAGATATCTATATATATAAAATCACCTTTATATATTAATTATGAATAAGATTATCAATTTACTAATAATCATATCGAACTGACATTTGATTATCGCGTATTATTTCGCGTAAATTTCATGATATATAATTCATTCTTATTTGTTTTTGTATATAAATTTAAGATATTTTTGATCATTCAATACAAAATATTAAAAAAAAAACTCACACTATATATAAATATATAATATATATTTTATTAGCATAAACAAATAATTAGAAATTATATCATATATAAGAAAATCAATGCAAATATAAAATAAAATAACATATATAATTGATGAATTTCAATATAATTTATACGAAAATAAAAAAAAATATATACCATATAGTGTAATATGATGATGCGAGTGTGTGTTGTAATAATCGAATTTTTTTGCGCTTAAAATTTTACAAAAATTATATAAAAATAAAAAAACATACACATATAGTGGTGAAACTTTATAAAGGTATATATAAACTTTATATAAATATTAAATATAATTCAATAATTAAAACAAAAAAAAAAAAAAAATTGTGTATATATTTTGCGCGATTATATATGGAAAGTATGTAAAAACATTTTATTTTATTTTTTTTTATACATATATGTATAATATATTTCTATATATATATACCTATATTACGTTTAATTATAATATTAATTGTGTTATTATATATTATATACATTGTATAATTTAATTATATATATTATAACACATATGTTTATAATTACTATATATATATATATATATGTATATATAAATGCAAGAGGGAGCTTAACCGGGTGTTAATATATGGTCGCAAAAGCAAATTTATGCCAAGACAATTATTTTAAGGGATTATAATACACTTATTCCATTTGTATATTATAAACGACTTTGGACTACATTGCATTTTTGCTATATTTAATAAAAATATATTCAAAGGGAATTTTATGCACTTTTGAATGCACCTAATGCTATACGTAAACAGGCAAATAAACGTTTTTAAACTTGTTAAGAAAAATCCAAAAATTACACTATACCATATACATTATGATTTGCTAATTGTTTCTATATACATCACTCTGTGTATTTATTTAATATATTAATATGAATTAGAGTTATATATATGCTAAAATATTTATATATGTATAAAAAATATATAGATAAAAGTTTATTGTTCCGGAAATATTTTTGTTAAAAAATCGTAAACTGTATATATATATGCAGTCCATTCATTCACAATATACTGATGATAAAATTATATTATACAAAAAAAAAAGAAATTCACACGAAAAAAATAATCTTTTATACATTTAAAACATTATCAATTTGAATATATATTACTGGAAAAAGAAAACAAATAAATATTAAAATAAAACAATTTACAATAAAATTTTACATTTTCCAATTGTATATATATAAAACAAAACATATATATAGATAGAAATGAAAATGTATAAAGTATTAAAAAACATATATATGCATGTGTGAATAATTTTTTTTTTCTCTAATTTTTCGCAATTTATTTATTATTTAATATATTTATATAAATAATAAATCATCTATTTTTTTACAATTTTATAAACAATAATATACACTTTCGCTTTAAATTGTGTTTTGTATATAAAAATATATATAGTATTTGGCTTTTTTTTTTTTTATTAAATCTCGCAATCGTTATTATATTGTGTTTAAATATATATATCATATATACATTTAGTGAAAAAAGTATTTCCGATATATAGGGATAATTTTTGTATGTTAAATATCAAAAATTCGATGTACATATTACCTAGATTATATTATATATATTATTTCCCCTTATAGAAAACCCCATACAGAGAATTTCCTTTTGTAAAAATCATACAGAAAATTTTATAAAATTATGTAATTCCTTTATATGTATAACCTGCACAACTTTTCTTAACCAGGATTCTTTGGACGGCATTCAATTGAAAAATTTATTAGTAAATCCATTTTTTTAATTACTGCGTCACTTTTGTATCTAATTTAGATATAGTTTATATTCCTTATCGTTTATAAACCATTGATTGATGAAAAAAATCATGTAATATCGTATAGTTATCGAACATACGAAGATGATTAAATTTATCTTATTTAATCTCTTAGCACTATGATTGTTTTTTGATTAAACTAAAAAAAAAAACATACGTTTGTATTAATTATAGTATATTACTATAATTGATATATTATTTATTATTAAAAACATTTTACATATTCATTTGTTCACGCTAGAATTGATGGACAAATATTTTGTATATATATATATATATGTAATTTTGTATTAATATCAAAATGTGTACAATATAATTACAAATATTGGATTGTATCAATTCAAAAAATAATGAATTTTTAAAATGTATATATATCTATATATAGGAATATTATTACAAAATATAATATAAAATAAAAAAAAAAAGAAGGAACTAAACTTCAATCGATGTGTGTTGAATTTTTGTTTTTAATACACTCATATAATGATATTGATTTTATATATATAATATAAAATGTCGCAATAATATTCTATTAAATAATTATTTATTTGAAGAATAACTATATGAAATTACAGAAATTCGTTTTTTATTATAATAATAACAAAACAAAAATAATATAATTATATCATTATTATCTCTTCTCTAAATCCCATTCAACCGTGTAATAACTTTAAAAAAAACAAATATTTTGTCTATCTAAAAATAATTGTATATAATTATAAAAAAAAAAATGTTTGTTGACTGTATTTGGTTTTTTTTTTTTTAATATAATATATCCTTTCCTTCTCGATATATTTTAATGGATACTTGAAATTTTTGTATATTAATATTTTTCTTTTTGTAAATATATATATATTTTTGTATAATATTGAATAATATAAGTCTTTCTCTGTCTGCGATGTTGTAATTTTAATGAGATATATTATATACGATGGTAAAAATATATTGTAATAATTTTGTAATATTTTTATCGAATTTTATTTCAATGATTTCAAAACGGAAATATATATAAATGCGTTTTTTTTGATTTTTACTTGATTACCTTCTTATTGTCTGCACTTTTCCTGTATAATTAATTTTTCTATAGTTACGAAATCTAGAACAAAATTATAATCGAAATATAATATTTGGGAAAATTGGTAAAAAAATACCATTGATTCCTTTTATCCTTATTAAATATAAGAACCCCGAATTGCTATCAATGTCTATATAAAAAAAATTTGCATTTGACATACAAAGCAAGAATATGGCTTGTTATAATCGAATGATATTTTGTCAATGTTTTATAAACTCTTTTTAACACTATATTTATTTCTACGAACATCAGAATATAATACCTTTTACAATCCAACAGAATCATTTTAAGAATTTAAGAAATAACACAAAAACAAATTAAGAAAACCATAAACTATATACTATATATAAATATGTAAATATAGTATTTTATATATTAATAAAAATTATAATGCATTTTATTCTATATATAATAAATAAATGAACCGGTTTCTTATTGTATATATACAAATATATATTACCTGGTTTTTAACCACGTGCTATATGGTGATAAAAAAGTGAAACACTTACATCATATAAGCACTATACAATATACATATAATATTATATATAGTATCGACTTGTCATCGCATCTTGTAATGTTTACTATATTATACTTGATTCTTTTTACATAAAGTAAATAACGCATTATTGAAAAACTGTACAATATTTTTTTTTTATTAATAATAATATATTTATTTATATAGTATAGTCAATATATCAACTTATTACTTTACTTCTTATTTGTATATACTAATTTATTTCAACACCTGTATATAAATGATATGTATATTAATATATATATACGTATATTTTCTCGGTCAGATGCCTTTGTACAAAATTATGAAATGTAAATTATAAGAATAAAAAGATAAACATTTGCTTAAATTATATATTGTTATATTTATTTTACTTTAAATTGTACAGTTGTGATTTTTTATTATTTAAAATAACAACAACGAGGTATACACAGGTAAAAAACCAAATCATATATCGTCATCGTCTTATTTTTTTTTGTTTTGTTTATTATCATATATATTTTTTTAATATATATATATATAGAGAGATGATGATGAAAAAGAAAAGAAGAAAAACACCTGTTTTAAAAATTGTATAAATAAGCATAATAATCAAGCGTACCTCTTCGTGTCTGCATTGATTTATATTATTTCTTGTTTATTAATATTTGTTTTTTTTTTTTAAAGTATATAATCTCTTCGATATACGCAAAGTACCGTACATATATATATGTTAAAGATTAAACAAAAAATATTGAAGATTATCTATATAGATATGATTATTCAATTTTTATTATGTGATAATAAAATAATATATATATATATATATATGAATAAGAAGATATTTAAAACCGGTTAATTTTATTGTGAATCTTAATTTTATATTTATATACCTTCTAAATGTGATTGTAAGAAAATATGGTATTGAACTGGTGTTGACATATTATATGTATATGTATGACCGTGACCAAATAAAACATTTTTTTTTTTACATTTTTATTATACTTGTGTTTTTTTCTATATTAAATTTTATTTTCATCATAAATATATAAAGAAATGAGATTTGGTTGGATATATATATTCATTTAACGTTTCAATCTTTATTCAAGAGAATTCGCATTTTACGATCGCGACGATTGATTTTATAGCTTCTGACAAATTGCTTCATTATACTATTGTTATTGGTTTCAAATAAATTTTTAGGTTTTTCCATAAAGGCTGTAAAAGAAACAAAAACGTCATTCGTCCATCCTATAAAGGTAAACGAGAAAAAAAGGTTTTTTTTATTTCTTCAACATTAGGACTCTTTTTTTTTATCAATTACACCATATAATATCCTTAATCGTGTAATAATTATTTCGATTGGGATTTTTGTAAGAACTATCAAATGTTATTGATTGTACTTTAAAAGTATTCCTAAATAATAACCTATATACAATTTCCTATATGCAATAACCGCGTTTACATTTAAGTTATACGGAAATGTAAGCAATCATAAATTCTTTATATAATGAAATTAACCAAAAAAAAAAAAAGTATTATTAAACGTTTCAAATTATCTATACAATTATGTTATCATTATACAGTATATATCATCATTATATATGTATTTAATATATAAATTAATTGATCGTTGTCTAAATATACACGTAATATATAACGAAACATATATGAAAATTATTATTAAATAAAAAATATCTATATATTGATATATATAATCTTTGTTTTATTTATTTTTAATATATAAATTTGTTTCAATTATTATTCTTAAAATATGTTTATTTAAACTTTTATTCTTTTTTTTTGTTATATAAACACAAAACAATTATTGATTGAAAAAAAAAATTGCTTTTTTTTAATTTTTTTATTAATAATAATATAAGAAGAATGCAATTCATTATATATATAGGAAGATTTCGTAACGTTACTGCTGTTTGAAAATATATATTTTATAAACGGAGCTATTCTTCAATGAATGTTATTGTTATATAATTATTTGTAAATAACAATTAAATATACAGACAGGGTTCTCTTAATGTTGCTATAACCACATATATGTAGTGGATTGATGCTGCGGTTGCAATTCGAAATTTTATTTATATTTATTAATTTTTTTTTGTATTGAAATTGGTTGTTGACTTTATAGAAATGAATTAATATATTATTTATTTCATTCTATATATGGTAATTAGATAAAAAATCGATAAAAGAATACATATTTTATATTATTATATACACATATCGAAATCTCATTCAATTATCATATTTAATTATTAAAATTCTTCATTTTTTGTTTATGATGAAATATTATTAGTTATTCACCACTTGTTTCATAGGAAAACATTGTTAAAAACGAGCCGGTCCTTTTAAAGTGTCTTTGCGGTTTATATTCAAGGAGGTCAAAAAACTTCAAGATTATTAAGTCATTATTTAAACTATTTATTAATAATATATTTTATATTAAATTTTCTTTTCAGATTTCCATATTTATTCAACATGTAATCTATTTCAAAATTCAAATCAAAACTATATTACTAAAAATTAACTATAAATAATGAATAATAATAATATGAAGAAGAGTAATTCTGAGAAAGAAATGTTATCACCGTCTTTATCAACAGTATCCTCATCATCAACAATAACTGCAATATCATCATCGTCATCAGCATCATCATCATCATCAGTATTATCAACCCCACCAACATCTAATCAATATACAATTTCAACAAATTATTGGAATGATTTATCTACTGATATTTCAATAAATATGGATAGTGATGATGATGATGATGAGTACAACAAAAATTCTTCCTTGGCAAATGAACTTTCCGAATTTGTATACCCTGATGCAGAACAAAATGAATTTGATAAAATCCATAAATCACCAATCCAAACTGTTGGATTGGCCATCAAAAGAACATTAAAAATACAATCGTCGCCAGATGATAATTTAAATATGTTTACAAGCGATATGGTGAATCGAATGCCGGCACCACCATCACTTACAAATGCAAAAAACCAAGAATTAAATAAAATGTTACCCGATGACGAAACAGTTAAATTAAAAGATTCAAAAGAAGAAAATGAAAATGATCATATGAATACTTTCAATAAAAATACTAAATATGATATAACTAATGATGAGAATCGATTAAAAGATTTATTCTTCAAAAAATTAAAATCACAAAATGAAAATATTGAAAATATTGCTGAACGTTTAACAATCAAAGATTTTGAAAATACCATCAATTTATTAAAACATTCAATTGATACAATGTCAAATAAATCTATCGCATCCGGTGGAAGTGATGATATTCATAATATTAAGGGAATGAATATAATATGCGACAATAATATGAAGGACATATTGTTAAATAAAAATCCAATAAATATTGATAAACAATTAAACGGATGCCAAACAGAAAACAATAATATTCCCGCACTGTATGAATTACCAACGCAAAATTTGCATATTAAAAAAAATAATAAACCAATTGATAATGATGAAAAAATAATGATAAAAAAAAATAATTCCATTGAAAAGTTTGCCTTTCCTCGTCAACAACAAGAACAAAAAACAACACAACATCAACAGCAACAACAACAACGAAATATCAATCAAAGCCATAATAATGTTATAGCACCAACAACAATATTAGTGGATAAAGGAAAAGGAAAAGAAATACAAAAGGAAAATGAAATGAATATAAAACAAAAAGAATATCTACATAAAAAAATTTCATCAATAGTTCAAGCAAATAACCATCATACCATTTTAAATAATAATATAGTAGATACAGTCGCAGCATCAGATGATGCTGATGATGATGATGATGATGTTACAGAAACAGTAAGTGTAAATGTAAATAAAAAAGATATTGTTATTTGTGATGAAGCGGTAGTTGATGATAGATTAGAAAATTTACAAAGTGCATTATTATTATTAAGTGAACAGTATGAGGATGTAAATATTGAAGAGTATTATGATGGTGATGAAAACGGTAATGATGATGTATTAAAAAGTATTATTGAATTAAATACTACAAATAACAATAAATATAAAAAGTGCTGTCATACTTCAAGTGGTTCCAGTAAACTTAATGAAACATCTACAACTACAACTGAAGAAGAATTATTATTATGCGATAATCAAACCACAAGTAACCACAATCAAGGTATGTATTTATTTTTTGATCTTTTTTAAAATTACCAAAGTAAAGGAAATTAGGAAGAAAAAAATGTGTAACGCATTTTGCGTTCATCTATATACATTTTATTTATGTATACACATCTAATTTTATTGTATCACGTTTAAATATTTTCTATATAGTCAAAGATATATCATTTTTTTTTTTATGAATAAATTGAATAGATTGGAATATCAATTCATCATTATATTTATATTCGATTGATTAATTTGGTTGTTTATAAATTTATTTTTGCATTATATTATATATAGAATATTTGATTTTCTCATGCGACACACATAAAAAGTAATATGTATATAATATATAGAGTATATTTTTTATAATAATATATAATAACGAGTATATATACACGGAAGGTTATAATAAAAAAAATAATTGATAGGATTAGGGGGAATAACATCCAAGTACAAGTTAGTACGAAATATATATAAATAAAATGTGATTAATTTTCAATTTCCGCATGAAATGCTATATATATGTATATGAAATTACCATGAAATTCTAAATAAAATATATATATAGTAATAAAAGTTAATAATATATGCATTCCTGCGATTTTACATGAACAATATGAAACAATTCAGGTTTATTTAAATTCAAAATTTTCTTAAAATATTTTGTATTTCATTTTGGGATGATAATTGCTTCCATCCCTCGAAGATCTTCTATAAAAAAATCCTAAAATACTTAAAATACAGATTTTTAATCACACATATAGCTTATGTTTGTTATGTGCCATCTTCTTTATAGGATTATCGCATATATTTTCACTATTTTTCCCCAATATACCTGCGAAATACATTATATAAATATTTATATGATTTAAATTAAAAGTGTCTTATCAAATTAAAGTATCAAAATATTAAAGGTTAATAATATTCCTTTAATTCTTCTCAAGAAATCTTTATATAATATATGCTGCTTTATATATACAAAATATAAAATAATCTCTATATATAGATTATATTTAAGTGGACCATAATTTTATTAACATTCTGTTTAAATATATACATACATACTTTATCTATATCGATTTAAACGTAAAATATATACCTTTAAAAAAATGTTTGTAGTAAAAATAAAAACTGTCTACACATAAATTTAATCTATATATAAACTTTTTACCTTTGAACATAAATTGACATAAATGTATACTAATATACAATACCTATCCGCAATACATATAAGAAAGACTGCCGATATTTTCATCGTTTTTCACTTATGCTATATCAATAAGGATATACAAAAGTTCATACAAATATATAGGTGTATATATTTTAAATACATATATATCCACAATATCCATTGCTTTATATGTATATATATATATACGGATTTTATGTATAATTCCAAATAATCGAAATATTCATATATACATTAAAAGCTTGTTTATATGGTGAACCATTCATATATATATATATATATATATGCAGAGTACATTTAATAAAAAAACAACATATATATAAACGTTAAATGAAAAGTGGTAGGAAAATATACCTGCATAACTAAAATTACGATTGAAGTGTTTATTTAAAAAAAAATGTATATATATGTATATAAAACATCAAATACATGATATTTATTCAAAATGCATATAGACGAATGGATATCGTATATGAATATATATGAGTGGATATACAAAGGCAAACGTGAAAGTAAGCTCCCTATATCAAATAAAACACTTTAATTTTTTTGTTTTTCACCTATATATAATCGCCTTCCAACTCAATCCTACAACTTTATAGCAATAACATTATGACGAAATTTTTGCAACCATGGACTACAACTGGAGCAATTTTCGAAATGAAATTCTTATACAGTTGATTCCCAATTATATAATAATATCTTAACAACGTTTTATACGACGATTTTTGTCACTGTTTACTTTCGCAATTGTCCTCGTACATATATATATATATATACATTATGAATATCCTCGTACTGTATTTGTATATATCTTTTCAATAATGTTTGCTCGATGTCAATAACGTATATATATATATATAAACATGTCTATTAATATATTATATGGACTCACTGTACTCTATATGCGATAAATGTGAAAAGGTTACACTCAGTATAATATCTATATAATATATATAATGTATGCCGCCAGACACATTAGTAAAGCCTCGATTTCTATGAAAATATTTTATATATCAATTTATTATATATGTGATATATAAAAAAAATGTGCTTTTTCTGAAATTCATTTTGCCTGGATAAAAAAACCGAAATTTAATAATTGCTGCTAAATAATTCCATTTTTTATTAGTTTGTAAATTAACTGGATATTTTATTATTATGAAATTAAATCATAAAAATTAAATAAAATGTAAATAAAATGAAAAATGAAGTTTGAGCCACGGTCAGCCGACGGCAATAGAAGAAAAAATATCAAAGTCCGCCGTCAGTCCGCCGTCCAATATTCATAAAAAGCACCGCCATTGAAATGCATGTATTTTCAATTTGACATTTGCCGTCGGCATGTCATGAAAAGCATTACTTAAGAAGTTTATTCAGATAAATCATATATGAGCGAACAAAAAAAAAAAAAAAAACAACACATAAAAAAGGTATATTTTTTAATGAATATATATTCAGAAAAGAAAAAAATATATACGCATATAGGAGTTTAAGAAAATGTACACACAAAAATTATATAAAGTCGTCATATCAAGTGCTATATGTATTTAAAGGAAAATTCTTTAACGTTATATATATAATATAAAACACATTTCATGGTGGCTATATACGCTTATTTAACAATCTCAACAGGGAAAATTGTAAAGACATATTGAAAAAATTTAAGCATCAATATAGATATCGTTTTCATATTAAAAAAAAAAACATATGTAATATTTTCCAATTTTTTAATATTCAATAAACATTTTTTTGTCGCCTTATTCTTGCGGTGATGTAATAAAATAATAATAATACAATCACCATCAGCACCACCCCAACTATACCACCATATCAGCTATATGACAAATTACATTTTGCAAAATTATTAAGTGAGATACTGCGTTTTGTAAAAGTTTTATTTAGAACCAATGTATAGAAGGATAGAACGTATAATATAGAGTAACAGAAAAACTTTATATGCGTGCGTAAATATTATAAATAATTTGCCTTTGGGAATACTTTGACAAATTTTGTTTATTTATTTTTTATTTTATGGTTTATTATATGTAAAATATGATTTCTCTTGTCTTCTTATATACATATATTTATTTCCCATATATATACACTTTTATATATATATATTTATACTTGATTATTTATTGTGTATATAATATAGATGTGATATTACATTTTGGTATTTATTTATACTCCCACACGAATATATATAAATTGAGATTTTAAGATATCACTGTATAAAAATAGATATGTAAATTATCTGAAGAATATTTGTTTTTTTTTTTTTTTTGCAACAAGGAAAAGACAAATATTTTACTTATAATCAATGTTTTTTTAAAAAAAAGGAACTGAAGAGCGAATCAAGTGTTTCACGCTGTAATATATCTTAAAAGAAAAATTCCGGATCCTCGATTTTTCGCTTTTATAGAAAATCCACATTCAAATCCATTTCATTTTCAGTTTTTCAATTAATTTATTATATTCGAATTAGTATATATACAATATGATTATATATTAAGATCATCTGTTTATTTTATCGAATCGATTCAAAAATGTATATGATATTAAATTCATTTATACACGCAAGAATGATTTGGTTTCATATGATGGCGCGATTAATAAAATTATTATTCATATATCCTTTTTGATTGTATATAGAACCATAAAAATTTACAAATAATGACAAATTGATATTGTTATACAAGAAGCCAGATATAAACAGAATACTTTCGTCGTATTTTTAACAATTAATACTTTATATTATACATTTTTAAAAATAAAAATAACACAATTTTATCTGTGTAATCAGACACAGAATTGAATTGGATCGGTTAACATGCTAAAAAAGAACATTTCGTTTATTTAAAGAAATCCTTACCTATCACAATAAATAATAACGATATACATATACTATTTGATACATTCTGTATTTTGTTTTTCATTCATTTTTTTTTATGTTTCTATATATATTTATTCGTCTTTTTTCCGTAAAATCAAATACGTACAATATAATATTTTGTGTGTAGGATCACGTATTAAATATCCATAAAGATGTATATATTATTATATATACATATATATATGTTAAACATAAACATATGTGTAGGATATATATAATATATTTAGTTAGTGAGAGGTATATATAAAATAAATAATAGCTTATCTACATATTCTCAAAGGATTTAGAAAAAAAATATGCTATAAAAGATTTTGCGTCAATGGAAAATCAAGGAAATTTAGTAAATTGAGTGTTATCATTTGTTTATATATAATATATATAAAAAACGCATATTTACCTTTAAAAAAAATAAATATATTATTAAATTTTAAATTCCAAAAGATTAAACTCGTGTGGGAAATATTATATGATGCAATGCTTATATGAGCTCTATATTTAACATTTAAAATTAATAATAATTATGAAATTTTCATCATTACTTTGTTCCATCATAACCCTTGCCGTTAATATATAAATATATAATTTTATATGGTTCGCTAAAAGCTAGATAGTGTATATATGGTTTTTTGAACAAATGTATTAATACTCAAAAGAAAATCAATTTATTTTCCGTGATAAATTTGAATTTCTAAACGAAAAATATAATTGATCATCCCTATATTCATCGGTTGTCTCATATATACTCATAATATATAAATATATACATATATTTCAATTAATATAATATTATATAAAAATATAAAAATTACAAATAAAGGATCACAGTATATATAGGGATAAAATTGAACGGATTTATTATTCATCCATCCATCCGTTTTTTTTAAGTTATATATCAGTTATATTAACTCAAGGCACAAAAAATAAAAAAAAAAATAAATAATAAAAAAGCTTTTAAAGAAATATAAATATATATAATGAATCCTTTTACTGCTATATATACAATCTTAAACGTTTATCTATACATTTATTTTATATATACATCTACATACATACAGTACTAAGTGTTTAAGGACACTACATAATCTACTATATGTGATCTACATATATAATTTTTTTTATATACATATAGAAGATATTGATAAAAAAAAGAATAAAATGATTTGCTCTATTTATTGTCCTTGTATATTTTCCTGTTTTATATTACACACAAAAAAATAAAAAGAAAAGTTCAATGTTATTCTATTTTTATAATGCATATATACAGACAATAAATGTGATGTATGCCGCGTGTGGAGATTATATTGAAAAAGTTCTATTGTCTTATGGTATATACGAATAATAATAATATTTTCATATACGACGATTCATATAAATGTTTTCGCATTTTCAAAGATATAAAAATATATAGTTTATATAAAATAAGGATTAAAATAATTAATTTTAAAGATTTATAATAATTATTTTCTAATACTTTATTTAATATGACTGACTTTTAAAATCTATATATAATTATACGTACTCCGGTAGTAGTATATATACAAATAATATACGTTTTTCATTATAGTAATGTCAATCTAATATATCCTACTACTATATATATATAGAGAGTACGTTCATATTTAATAAAGTTTAAATGGAAAATAACAATTGAAATGGCATAAAGCAAAACATATATTAATTATATAAATATGATATATATAAGTAGATGTATAAATATAAAGATAGATTATTGATTATTTTATTTAATAAACATTTCATTTCTATATATACACAGATGACGATACAGTTAAAAATGTATTAAATAAATTATTTTTAAATGATACTACAACTCAAAAATCAATAGTTCCATCCATTGATGTGGGAATAAATGAGGTAATAACTGTTGGTGATGAACCAATAATAATTCAAACGGTGAAAAATGCCACAGGAAAACATAATGCTGATGAACAAATAAATTGTGTACATTCAAGTGTTAAAAACTCTGGTAAAAATGAATGTATTCATCATCGTCATCAGTGTTGTTGTGACATTATAGCAGCAAATGATGATTTGGTCCAGTGCACATACCATTTCAATGGTAAAACTGATATAACCCCCTGCTATACCGACATCATTCCACCGGCAACACAATTTACATCACATACTTATAATAATAATAATAATAATAATAATAATAATAATAATAATAATAAAAATGATATCAGCAGCAAGTGTAATATGGTTAGTTGTGTGTGTAGTGTTGATGGTAACGGTGGTTTTTCTTCTCAATATAAATTTTCTTCTCATGCATTAACAAACGTTTGTGATGGCGCATGTTCAAAACAGCAGGTCATACCCCATCATGTAAATAAATTATCGATTTACCACCCTCACGATAAAATAAATACCAATACAAAATTTATTATAAATAAAAATAGCATCAGTCGGAAATATAACCAGGATAGCGATAGTGTGGATGTCAATGATTTAACTTATTTTACTACTGCTGCTGCTGCTTCTGCTTCTGATACCATAACCAATACTACTAATAATAATAGTAGTACCGTTGCAAGTTGTATTCATGGTACTGGTAATTTTTGTAATGATATTTGCGAGAAACAATCACAAGGTGGTAATAACCACTTTCAAACTAAAACTGAATTCATAACACATAATAACAAAATAGATAGTGAACGACAATCATCCGAAAAGGATGTGTTATCTACTGTTGAGAAACCATTGAAATTGAATTCAGTTCAACAAAAATCAGCTGCTGATTCTGCCACTAATACTACTACTACTACTACTACTGCTGCTGCTGCTGCTGATACTGCTACTGCTGCTAACGATGATGATGCTGATGACGACGATGCTGATGAAAATGAAGAAAATTTCTGGATGGATGCTGTCAATGAAAATAATAATAACATAAAGACATTTGATATAAAAAAGGAATTTTCAATTAAAATTAAAAAAGAAAAATCGAAATTTAATCACTCCGAATTATTTAGTTGTGATAAAGATAAAAGAAAATTGGTGGTTCATCATCAATGCAACAATAATAAGAGCAACAACAACCATATAAATTGTAGCAATAATAAGAACATCAGCAACATCAGTATCACAACATCAAATGAAAAATCTTGTGTAAATTTATGTGAAAGTGAAAATTATACTTGTACAAATAAAACCAAACATTTTTGTATAATAAAAAATAATTATATTAATTGTAATAAAAATAATAATTACTGTTATAACAAACAGGATGAAGATGAAAACGAACGAAATAATTTTATAAATAATTTAAGTGAAAAGTGTAATAATCCATATGGTGAAGGTGGTGCTAATGGCGATGATGATGATGATGGTGATGGTGTTAATTTAACATTTAATGCTCATATAGAATTATTATTAAATAATAATAATCAGTGTAGTGATTCAAATGAATTAAAGTGTTGTGTTCGGGAAAATTTAGATAAAAAAAATTTAAATGATAGTACTAAAAAATCAATAATTACATCTGTATCGCCATTAACGTCGTCTTCATCATCAACCATCTCTTCACAATCAATATCCCCGAATCGTGAATATTTTGAAGGAAGTAATCGTTTACAAAGACTTGAAAAACGATTTAAAGATTTTACATTTACAAAACGTTTACCAAATCAATCGTCGTCGTCGTCGTCGTCGTCGTCATCATCAACGATAACATCCAGTACAGAAACATCACCAATACTATTTTCAGAATCGTCAGAAGATCAGAAAATCATATCATCGACCACGAATGACATTATTTTAAATGAAAAACAAAATATTTTTCTATCGAATAATAATATCGATTCTATAACACAAGAAACCAATAATCAAACAATATTAAATTATGAAAATAATAAAATTAAATGTACTAACAATGAAAATATAGAAAATATAGAAAATAGAAAAATATCCATTGATAAAACAAATAATGTATTATTGTTATGTGAATTTCCCAATGATATTTTAGAAAAAGAAAAATTTACAAAGGATATTATCGATGCTGCTGCTTCAGCTTCAGCTTCATCTATTACAAACAGCAGTGATTTAAATGGTAATGACATTTCTACTGATTTGGAAAATGGAAAATCATCCTTCTGTGATAAGATTACCGTCAACATAAATAATAATAATAATAATAATAATAACAACAACAATAATAATATTTCTACTACTACTACTACTACTACTACTACTATTGCCAAAGAAAATAATGATGTGGTAAATTATTTAAATGATGATAAAAATGATGAGAAAATACATTTAACATTAGATGAAAAACAATTTTTAAATTATATACCATATAAAAATACCTCAACAATAACAGCATCATCATCATCATCAAAAAAACCAACAGCATCCGATATAATTACAACGAATAGCGGTTATACTGTTACTGGTACTACTATTCACGATAGTCTCATCAACCCCATCGCTGCTACAAACGAGATAAATAATTATTTTGATGTCGGTACTTTAAAAAATAATAATCATCCCTTTGATAAAAAAGATCACATTGAAATTTTATGTGATAATAATAATAATAATAATAATAATAATAAGTGTGATACTGTTTTTTATAATAGCAAATCAGTATCATCTAATACAGAAAACGACGATGGTAATTGTAATAATAGTGAATTATTAAATAATGAAACAGCACCACCTAATTGTATTTTATCTGATTCAATAAACCCATCATCAAGCAATTTTATATTTAAAGAAACAATTGTTGATAATAATGGCAATAAGGTTAATGGCAATATTATCGTTGGTGAATTGAAGACAAATTGTGAATTTAATGTAAGAGATTTACCAAAATATTCCCGTTCCCATTTAAATCATATCTTTGAATGTTATGATGAATTAATTGATAGTGAAAATAGTGATTATGATGAATATGAAGATGGTAATAATAATAGTGATTGTGAATATTTAAAAAACGATAACAATAATAATAATAATAATAATAATAATTGTGATAATAATAATAAGGATAATATTAGAATCCTACCAGTTTATCGTCCATTTACAATAATGCGTGATACATCCGGACCATTACGTGGCCTATTGAAAAAACCAAATAGGCCACCAACTACACGTAAAAATCGTGTGGTTTTTGATGAAACTAAAAATGAATTTTTCGATGCTGATTATATTATATTGATACGGGAAGATTGTCCATATGATGAAGAAGATGAAGAGCCATGCACTTGTGGTGAACATGAATTGGTACGTTTGTGTTGCGAAGAGGGATGTCAATGTTCCGGTTATACGGATGAAAGTACAACAACACGAACACCACAGGTGAGTAATATCAATTCAATTTTTGATTTTACATGTATATGGATTACATTTTTATTATTATTATTATTATTTAACAACTAATGATGTATGTAAAATGCCAACATTAGTTTTTAATAAGCACTATGGCTGCTAGGGCCTTTGGCTTTTACCGGAATTAGAAATCATTAATATTATAATTATTAATGTAATTTTAATAATGATGATGAGTATTTGTTATATACTTTCATATATAATTGCGAGTATGTGTGTGTAGTAGACTTTGTAAATCTTTGGCTGCGTCCGACACAATATACCAAAGATATTCATTAATTTGATCCCAATGAATAAATGGTGACTTAGTTCATGAATTCAAATCATAAAAAGCACAGAAAAAATTTTCCGGCTAGGATTTGAACTCGTGACCACCCGCAATTGGGTTGGATGCTTTATCAACGGCACCACCAAGTCGTCATATTACATTTTTAATTTATATATATATATTGTTTTTAACACGTTACAAATGGTATATATGCGTGAATAATTTTCCATAATTTTTTTTTTTATTTTCCATTTATTTGATTTGATTTCATTTTATAAAATATATATAGACGCCAAAGCGCAAAGGGTATATATAGAATAAAGCACACATTAAATCGATTTAATAATTATAGGATAAGATATTCAGTTTATGAAAATTATTGTTTTTATAGATATTGATTTAATGTTTAATGCATTTAATAAAATGTAAGTCCTTTATTTTATGGGACGGAAAATTTCATAGAATTTTCTATTGCGATTATAGAACTTTTAACGAAACATTGGTATATATAGTCAATTTTTTACTGGTGTTTGTTGTATATCACCATTCACATCTTGGTTAGCCAATATACAACGTTTAAAGTGTCTATAGTTAAAATATCCCTTTATCGGCCAACGAATAATGGATCTCCGAAAATGAGAATAATGAATTTAAAAGTTTTTATTATCTTTATTTATATACACAATATATATACATATGGTAATATTACCATATGCAATATTATTAAAAATTATATCATGTATCATGTCAGATGTTACATAAAAAATATAAAATTTTCATTTGTTATATGTGTATTTATAAAATAAAACAATATATACAATACAAAAGATAAGTGAACCCAAATACAGTTCACTGTTTTGTATATATATATATATTAAAAAAAATCTAATATTTTTATAGGTCTGTGAATAATATATAAATATCTCTGATAAAAAATTTGCGTCATCTAAAAAGCAATTTTTATATGGAAAGTTAAAGAGAATTTAAGGGATGCTACATTAAAAAAAATTTTCTATTCACAACCTTTCAATATAGTATTTCCTTCAAACATAAAAAAAAAAAAAAATCTATAAATCATTAAAAGATATTATTGAAAAACGTACAACAAGAAGAATTATTGATTTTATATCTCCATTAAAATAACCTTAAAAAAGACCATAGATCCATTTACCATTATACACTTGATAGAAGAACGAAGAAAAACATACAAATTTAAACACATATTGTACATATGTTTATATTTGAATAACATTTGTTCAATTTATTTTTCTTATATATATTTATTTGAATAACGTCATTGTATCATTTTGAATCTATATATAAATAACATACTATATATATACTAATTTATATGTAGAAGATATACCCTTGCATTAAAGTAAAAGTTCCAACTATAAGCTTTATATATAGCTACATATACACAATATAATGCAAGACGACTTTATATGAAATAATAATAAATATTCATATATGATGTTATGATATAGTATAGAACATAAAAAATAATAATATATTCTTGTCGTCCGCATATTGCAAGAACAGCGACATCATATATAATATAAACATAAAGTCATTTAATATACATAAATATGTTTTAAAATTCGAATTTGAATGTTTTATGTATATATAGAGTAGTATATATCTCAATGATACGTGTCAATATGTATCTATATATATATCTATAATCATAGAAATCAAAAGGGGTCATTCAAGTTCAAAAATGAATACCGCACAGACGTACTCATTTTGAATTTTCCACAGTTTATGTATAAATATAATGTAAATATATACATATATATATATACAAAAACAAACATAATTATAATGCAATTGCGATGCAATGTTTTGAAATCTAAAGTTTGTGAAAAAGTTCATGTACCATTTTTTGTATATATATATATATTTTTTTTTTAAACTTTGTTTTTATTAAATATATAAATTATATATACTGATTTTCTGAATATAAAAAACTTATGCTGTCTTTAAATAAGTATTTATTTATATATGCAAACAAATACATATTGTACATGAGTTATTTATAATGTGGCGGATAATCCAATAATCCATTATAGATAAAGTTTAATAAATCTTACATATATATATATATATACGATTTGGTTTTAAATAGGGACACAAATGGATGTGGGTTGTCAAAAAAAAACAATCAATGAATGAGAAAACAATGAATTTATAGAAATCTTGTATAATTTTCCAAAAGGAAATTATTGATAATTTTCCAAATTTCCATCTGCGCACGATTAATTTCCTTCTCCATCTTACAGAATCTGCACTGCGTTCTGAGTTGACGTTTTTTTATTTTTTTAAGGTATCAACAACCTGTAAGTTTAATATTAAATTAATTTTTGGAAAAATATATTATCTCATGAATTATATGTATATGATGTGATATAGGATGATGAACCGCTTTATGAATTCATTCAATTTGAATCTTATTCTATGTTTTGTTTTATATGATTCTTTATACAGTTTTTCTATATATAGAGAATAAACATTTATAAATGTTAAATTAATAAAACATTTACCCTTTCTATATACACAAATACAATTTCTATAAATGCAAAACATAAAACAAAATAACGTAAATCGTATATATTATATAGTGTATAATAAATAACCTCCACCTACACACTGCACACATATAAAAACGTTAAATATAATAGGGATAATGACATCATATATGTATATATGATATGATATGGTATATGCACCTACATCTTCTCTAAAAGTATTAATTTTTTATTTATTATATGTATAATATAAAATAGAAAATGTTTTCACTTTATTATGGCTGTATATGATATTAGATAGTATACATTATACAGAAAAGAAATTCGTCCATTTGTGTATCTCTTAAAATGAAACTATAATATATCTTAAATCTGCGTATAGATTAAATGTGCGACATTTAAATATAACAGCATAATATTATTATGTTAACCGCATTTTATTTAATAAAACATAGAATTATATACCTATATATACTATATTTTTATCTATATTTTTGTTACCCTTCATATATACACATTTTATATCTGTGGGCTAATTTATGGTATCAAATAAATATGGCAAAATAAAATTCTATATTATAAATCATTCTTATATTTGTGGCGATAATTAACAAATCGTTTTTACGACAGTTCAATAAAAGAATTATATGTTGAAAAATATATGTTATGGTATTCTTATAAGGGAAGCAAATGTGTGAATAGATAAGAAAATAATTATATTAAGGATAATAAAATATATTATTGGCACACCTCTGTTAAATTACTCCTTTTTAATATACGAAATTTTTCTGCGTACTCTTTTATATACTTTTGTTTTTCATTTTTCCTTTAAAATAACATGTACATAAATTAAAAGTATAAATATCCTTTTATCATGTAAAAACGTTTTGTAAAATGACTTGTGTTTATTGAAAATTTATCAGATCCTGCAAAAAGTCTAATCGGTGCATAATAACAAGTATTAGATTTCAATTTTTTGTTTGAATTATAGGACAAATTATAAGAAAATGACCAGGAAAATTATAAAATAAACCATCTATGGATACCAGATTTTTCTTGCTAAATATTAATTTGAGAAAAATTTTCTTCATAAAATCCATTCCATCACATACTATATGTAAACTCTTAAATATTAAATTATTGTTTTATATTAATAGATGAAATTTTCATCTTTGTTGAATGCGTATACTTATATTTTATATTAAATATAAAATATTAATGAAAGGTTTTATTAAAAGTGACATCCAGACATTCCGTCATTCGCAATATAAAATTAAATATATACACATGCACGCATAATGTGTGATATTGTATATAGAAATATATATAACATATATATAGAATAGTGAAATGTAATTTTGAAAATTCAATCTAATATAAATAATTTGTATCTTGTACATTTTTCTATTTATATTTGTAAAAATTCAAACACATTTTTCTTTTCTTTTGGGTTCATTTTTCTATGTATCTCTATATACGTCGTTGTAATATAATTTACCTTAAATTATTTCATATAAAATATTTTTTTTATATGATGTTTTATTTTAAAAGGCAAATATATGTTATAATACTATAAGATATTGCGTGTATTGTATTACATCCAGTTTGAAATTTAATAATAAGAAAAAAGAAGAAGAAAACTGAAAATGAAAATTTGCCAATTTAACAGATATGTAGAAGAAAAAGAGAAAAAAAAAACATAAAGAAAAAGTTTTTTATTACAATAAAATAAAAATTATTATTTTTCATAAAATATCCATTGACTTTGCCAATTATTTTTTTAGGTGTAATATAAATTGAAGTATACTATTTTCCCTATACATACGAATCCTTTATTGAATCCAGAAAATCCTTAAATATTTTGAATGAACTAAAATAAAATGTAGATTTTAAAACCACATTATAATTCATATATATATATATATATATATATATAGAAAGTTATATATGAATTTGAAAAAATGTCAAAGGATTCAAAGGGAAAGGACAAACAGTTTAAGAAAAGTGTCAAAATTTTATATATATATATATGAATAAAACAAAAAATATATACAAATATAGTATAGATTTGATGCAGACGATATATAAATCATATAGTTATATAAATTATTTTAAATGCTATAATCTGTTAAACAATATAATAAAACGCCATTTGATAAAGAAAAGAAAATCACCTTGTCAAATGAAAGAAAAATGAATTGTGTATATGTATAGATACAGTAAATATATATAGAAACATAAATATGAGCAATATCGCATCGCATTTATAACAATATAAATTTGAACTTTGTATAACCGATTATAATAATATTATATATAGTGATGAGTACGATTAAAGTGTAAATAAACTATATATATAAAAAAACAATTGATATATTGTTATAAAAGTAAATTCAATTCCACTATTGTTTATTAATAATCTATATATGTGCTTTTTCACTATAATTTTCAGTCTATTTGAAATTGCATATACATGTACTTATATATACGCACATATATATACTGTATATATGAATGAACTTGTTATATTCATATATATAATACCATATAAAAATATATACTCGTATGTTTACCTATCTACTGATAGAAATTCGATGTTTATTTAGAAATGTAAAATAATATATAAAATTTAATCCTCCATATAATACGATTATTATTATATGTATATGTATGTATGTACTATATCGATTGTTTACTGGTATATATATATCAGTACATTACTCTTGTTTTGACAGTATAAATGAAAATAAAATAAATAAATATATGAACACTAAACAGGTATGATATACTAACCGTTCTGGAGAACGGTTTACTTTTACGTATTATTACGTTTCCATAAAATTTTTTATATATTCATTTTCACATTTTGAATTATCAATTATGTATAGTGATATGATTTATTTTAATGAGGTATCTATCCACCGAAGACTATATGATTCCTTATTCTTAAAATCATTTTATCGGAAATTTTGAATCCTTTTGATATATGATCTTATTTTTTTCGGTATAATTTTCGAAGAATATCCTGCACCCATATGTACTCATGTACTGAAAAATCATAATCCTTATGATACACGCATCAACTTTCTAATGTATATAACAAAGCGATCCCCAAATGTGAGGACACTCTTTATTTTGTTATGCCATTACAAGCGCCATTATAATATATGACAAATAGTACATAATTTACATAAAAATAGGTATTTAAAGTGTTGTAGTATTGATTATTATACTCTTTTTTGTTTGTTATTATACTTTTATTATTTGGTTACGATATTTTATGACATTATAGAATTGATATATAACATATATGGGAAAAATACAACATATACAAAACGTAAAACCTATATGTATTTATATATAGGAAAAGCAAATATCCTTTTAAATAAAAATTTTACATATATATATATTCGTTAAACGGTAAAAATTGTCATCAAGAACTATTGGATTTCATCCTTTACAACTTCTTTCTATTTTTAAACTGATATGTGTTGTATAATAATCATAATAATCAGTGATAATCTGTCATTATATATACGAGTATTTGCAGAATGCGGATATATAGACAATATAGACTTATAGTTGAAAAAATATAGTTTTATCATTAAATTTTGTTACATCAAATAGGACGGTTGCCTACTTTCGTAATATGAACAGTGTTATATTCTGCATTACTATATACTTATATATAATTATATATACTATAATATACAAAGTTTAACGATTTATTTTCAAATTGGATAGAAAAAAACAAAACAATTTCATTTAAAAACTTTGTTTTTTATTATGATAAAAATCGTTTTCATTCGAATATATACAATACCTATATATATAAAAATTCTATATATTTGGGAAATAAAAAGGTATAAGTTTCTGTATAACTATATATACCTTAAATCGTTTTCCGCGATATATATACAAAGTAAAAGATATGTTTTAGAGTTTTCGTAAATCATTATTTTTTGATACATCGATAATTTGAATTATTTTTTTTAGTGGGTAAAAAAACCTCATAATTCATAATATTCCAAAAAAATTTTTCCATTTCATTGTGATTCCCTTTATCTATCTATATATAGAGTAAGTAAACAAATATATGAATTTAAATATATAGCTTTCGATGTAAAATTTTTGTCTTTGTTACATATATAACGAAATATAATTGCCCAATTGATTAATGCTTCAAAGAAGACAAATAGAGACGCATATAGATAGATGTGAAATGAATGTGTTTTTATGTAAACTATATATATATCTGTATATACGACACTCTAATATGATAAATAATCACTCATATGTATATATTTTTTTAAAAATATTTTTCCATTTCGTTTATTTCCTTATTTTTTTATATTTTCTTTTACTTTTTTTGTGTTTTTTTTTTTTTTGATTCATCAAAAAGGATCAAAGAAAAATCTTATTTCAATAGATTTTCAATAATATAAATATATTATATAATTGTAAATGAAAAGGATATTTTTTTTCGTTATTTTTCTATATATCTGCGATATAATGTTGTCCACACAATCCATATATATTATATATTATATATATATATGATTTTTTATATATTTATATTTATGTAATATTGTAATTTTCCTTTTTTTTTGTATTTATTGAAAAAAAAAATGTACACATTATTATAATTTTCATTTATTTATTTGTTAGCATAATTTTCAAGGAAAATCTATTTATGTTGTACAAGTGGAATGAAATGACTATATATATATAAATAAATTGTATACAATATGGAATATGGCATTTATTAAACTTAATTTATTTTTTATATTACCATATTACACATAATATATATGCGAAAAGTTTATAATTATCATGGAAGTTTATAGAAATGTATATTCATAAATGTTTATATACATATATATTAACATGCAATTTGCAAATTTTCTCAACTATTCGTATATTTTATTTGATTATTTCAATAGAATAAATATGATTTTTGTCTATATTGTAAATGACATTTCATTTATATAATCCTTATAAAACTTATATAATATAATACACATTTTGAATCAATTGTAAAATGAATCTTTATTGTATTATACTGGTGATGTTACTATATATAAAGTGTAATATATCATTATTGGGATGTGAATAGTGAAAATCGTATGATTTTTGAAGCCTATAACATGTCATGGAAATTTCTTTTCTCTTTCTCAATTCTATTCAAATACCGTAAAAATTATTTAAAACCATAAGAAAATTCATTCGAATGAAATAAATCAATCAAAAAATATCTACCAATTTCAAATAAATTTCGATGTACGGTTGAAAAGTTTTATATATGTATATAAATATAGTATTAAGCGTATATTTGCGAAAGAGTAATTAAAAGTATATATATATATATATTGAAAAAATAAAGGTAATTGTAATTAAATTTTTGCTTTTCAAAGACTGAATTTTTAAGTATATTACAATATATATATTAAAGATTTTAAAGTTGAAATGGATCTATTATTTATATTTTATTCCATTTCATTATATGGATGATAATATAAAATAAAAGTTTTACAAGTATTAAGACAAAAAAAAAAAAAAAGAAAATATTCATATATTCTTATGTTGTTTAAAATTAAACTTTGATTTTATTTTTCCTTTATGAATAAAAAATAAAAGTTTTTTTTTTTTTGCAATATTTTTTGTTTCATGAGAAATATATATACATACATATATAGATAGAGATATGGTGGTATGGTAAAGGTGAATGAAATTTTAGAGGATTTTTTAACTATATATTATAAAATATTTTTATTTTTTTATGTATATTTATGAAATATGATATTAAAAAAAAGAATGTATCTGTTTTTTGTATATAAAATATACTATATATTATAATAGAAGCGCTATGAAAAGTCTTTCGATATATTGTATTGTATATTGTATATGCAAATAACAAACAGACAATAATAAAAAAATGTTAAAACATGAATTATAATTATGTAGGTATAATGAAATTAATATATATTTATTTAATAGAATTGTATTTTTTCTCTCTCATTATTTATATTATTTATTATACATATATGGTCATTATTATTGTATATATAAATATATAAATATCCATATATGTATATATAATTATACTTTAAACGCTTGAGATTTTATAAGGAATTTATTATTTAGCAAAACGTAACAAGAAAAAAAAAAAACAAAATTTTCCCAGAGTATTATTACTATATATACAATATATATATATTATTATTTTTATTTGTATACGGTTAGGAAATATAATGAAAAAAAAAATCATTTTATATAATTTTAAAACAGGGAATTTAAATATAGAATATTTGTTCTTTTTTATTATGAAAATTTATCATTACATTTTTATTCTATAAAAGTTTCTGTATACATATACATTATTCAATTGCCTATATTTATATTAAACTTGAGTCATTTGAAATTTATTAATATATATATATATATATATATATATATATATATTAAGATGTTGCGAGTTGTGCAAGTTCGTTGTTCTTTATATTATACTCGTATAACTATATGAAAATTTTATTTTATATTATCAATGGTATAACTATATGAAAATTTTTATAATGATGTTCTTTTTAAAATCGATTTTTATTATTAAATATATTTTCTAATTTTATTCTTTCTCATTTCTTTTTAAATTATCTTCTGCAATCGCTCAAATTGAAGATATATAATGTCATTTATGTTTTAATATAGATTATTATCGATTATTGTCTTCTTATTTTCAATTCGGTATTGATTCAAATAATGATTATATAATTATTGTAGTAAAGGAGTAATTCGTATGAAAAAAATTAATATTTTAAAACAACTTATAATTAAGGTATAATTATATAATCAATCCATTATGAAATAATATACATTTTTTTTTGGATTATTACCATATTATATATATATACAGTTTAAAGCTCTATATGATTTAAAACTCTCTGCGATGTATTCAGGAAAATGATCCTATCACTATATATATATCGTATATATAGATATATATGTATATATATAATTATTCCTTCCAAAACTATACAGACATTTTTTTATAATTTATATTTTATTTAAATATATAGATAGCGTATGTAGGAGTTGTGATATCTCTTTGATGTCTACATATATATTTAATTATTCTATATATACTATATGGGTATATAACATATACTGTGTGTATAAAATGATTTAATCTATATGTTCATATAAAAAAAGATTTAAATTAAATTATTGTTCCATTATTCTTTCTTTTTTTTTTTTGAATAAAAGGTAGTATATATATCCGTATATATATGTAATTTAATATAAAAAAAGATTACGTTTACTTTCTTTAATTTATTCATAAGATTAAAATTAAAATAGAATTTAATATTTTTTGTTTTTCTGAATATACCCAAAGTACACTATATATATACAAAAATATACCTGTATTTAATTTTCTTTTTATTTTAAAAAAAAGATCTGATTACGAACCTCGTGCGATATATTATATTATATATGTATTGTTATATGTTGATTTACTAAATTTCGATTCTTATAAATTATCTATATGTATATTATATATATATAGTGCAAAAAAAATATGTATATATATAGACTCTATTGTCATTTTAAATTTTCTTTTTGTCATTTTGTGTCTTGTGTGTGTGTGTGTGTGTGTGAAAAAGTGGAACGCATTCAATGGAAAAATATTTATGTCAATTTTTGCTTTTTAATGTTGCTTGTATCAATAAATTTGATTATTATTTACAGAAAAACTGGGAAAAGTCTTTCCTTTTTTTTTTATTTGAAAGATATTATTTAAATTTATTTTATAATTTATTTATTGGATGATAAATAAAACCATTTCTAATAATGATTGGTTATAAAGAAAAAAATGTTTTTCCAAAAAGGAAATGAATTCTAAATTTTCATATGGATTGAAGAATAAAATGCTTTAAATTTTTTAAACCCACTTAATATTGATTCTGTTCCATCAATATATATTTTAATACTTTATTTATCCTATATTAAATTTATAGATAAATAAATATTCCATATAAATGGCAATTTACAAGGTGATAAAATTTGAAATTTAAAATAATTCAATTTCCACTATTTAATTATTTAAATCACTTAATTATATATTTTGTATATAGATTATAGACGATGGGTTTTTTTGAGAAATGATTTTCTTAAATAAAACGTGAAAACTTACTGTCCTCTGTTTTAAAAAACCATTCATATACGCGGTTATAAAGATTTGAATATATATTTTTTTTATGTAACATTCTATAAATATTACATAAAAAATAAAACATAAAATATAATGATGATAAATTCTTATCCGAATATATTTTATATTGGATCGATATATTTTATATTTTTTATTTTTTTTACCACAAACACCATCGTATAAATATTTATTATTTAATAGTATAATTTAATATATGTCTGCCTGCGAATACAGTTCTATATATATATATTTATATACATTTTTTCAGAAAATATTTGTATATACATATTTATAGATTCATAAAATTCAATCATCTAAAACATATTATATATAGTTTTGAAATGGGTTTTCAATATAAATGCGATACAAATAAATATAATATGTGTATAGAAATGATAAATAAATATATGTATATATGAATTTTTAAGATGAATTTTATTATAGATTAACACTTGCTTATATATATACTGAATTTAAAAAAAAAGAAAATAAATTGATAAAAATTTTATTAAAGTCAAATTAAACTATGAGTTTCCTTATATTAAGAGCGCTCTGGTGAAAAATTGCTATTTTTATATCAAAATTCTGTCTTGAGCATTTTTTATTCCATTTTTATAAATAATAACTTTAAATTCCTAACTAAATTATATGCCCTATATTGTAATTTAATGGCATTTTTACAGTCAAAGTACAAAAATCTTAAAGTATATAAAAAAGAGGTTATAATTTTAGGATAGATTTTCCATATCGTAAATATTATTTGTTATAATATTAAATAAAAACTGTATATTAAAAATATGGTTTAAGTAAGGATACAATTTTTTGTATTTAATTTTAATTTTTTAAAAAAAAAATATTCGCATCCACATTCGAAATAAAAACGAAACATATATATTTCAAATGAATAATATGAATTTTTGTAACCAAAAAAAAAAAAAATTGCTTTTATATACAATATATTATATAAAAAATATAAATAAACTTACCGCATAAAAACACAAAAAAAAGTCAAAAATAAAATAGTCCTTATGTTATGTTTTTTTCTATATAAATTCGTAGTCGTATAAATATAAAACGCAAATAAAATAAAGAAACTTTTTCTGACCGCAACAAAATGTTTCATGTTTCGTATATTATATTTACAATGTAAATTAAATAAAGCGTCCGCGTACAAAATACAAATATACAAAAAAAAAACTAGCAATTTTCCATCTAAAATCAATAGAATCTGTGGATTATCGCATATATATAAAAAGGGTATTAAATGTATTATTTTTACATATAATATATATGAGTTTTTATCTATAAATCATATATATATAAATAATATTACATATATGTACTGGAAAAAAATATAATAAAGGATATCTTCTATATATGGTGATCAATGATCAGGATATATATAATATATATAGTATATTCTTATATATGAATAGCATATATAAAAGTATATATATAATATTTTATATGTTTTTGATTTAGATACGATGAAGTTTCTGATATATAGATTCATTTATGTATTCATTTATGTTATAAACCACTATATCTAAGCAGCGTCTCTGTAAAATATAGAATAAAATATATATAGATACATGTTTTATAAACGACAGGATTAATTTTATTAATTGAAAATAACAGAAACACCATAAAAATAAATGATTCGAAAATAACGAAAACTTTCAATATTATTTGTTAATATAATTTTATCAAATTCGCATATATTGATATATTTCATAAAATGCTATTCGCATTTTCTTTAAACGAGTTGTTTCGAATTCAATTAATTTATCAAATCATATATCGTATCATATCAAAATTAATACAATTAACGTACATTACATATAGTAAAGTTAGATGGGTTTTTTCTTAGATAGTTTATAAACATATAATTTTGTTATTTTTTTTAATGTACTCTTAAAGATATTATATATATATTTATGTAACCCACTTCTATTTATGAAATGTTCATAATTGAAAAAAAAAAACTAATAATATTATAATACATTTTTTTTTTTATTAATATATTATGGAAACCTTTAAATGTCCCATTTACAAAAATAAACAGAAATATATATACAATAAATATATATATATATATATATAGGTGTATTTATATATTTACTATATAAAATAAATGAAACTTCTGTATAAATTATGTTTGCTCTCTATATAAAATACTTTAATAATACACATATTTAATATATATATATTTAAATGGAACACTCCTGTACATATATATAGATAATTATTTCCACTATCTATTATAATATATAGTATAGCTTCTTCTTTTATATATTTTTTTTTTTGTAATTTCCTTTGTGTAGGGTATCTGTCCTGATGCACCCGGTATTTTATTAGTACAGTATTATGTATTTTATATTATCTGTTATATGTTATTATATTAGATTTATGTTATATATGATATTGTATTGGAATATGGTAAATGATATTGATAAAAGAGAATAAAGATAATCGTTTAGTGACCATAAGAGTATATGGACGTGTTTTATTAATATATTGCCCTACAATTTTCAGAAGTGGGATATGACGTGTTATAAAGTTTAAAGAATAATAAGGTAAAAGATTAAGTGTGATAATGAAAAATTGAAAAAAAAAAAAAAAAAAGTTATATCTGTGATAAAGTTAAATAGAGTTAAAGCGTTAAAGTATAGTGGGTTTAGTTAATATAAAAAAAAAAAAAAAAAAAATAAAAATAACATTGTTTTCATCAATTTTGAAAAAAAAAAAAGAATCCGTATTTTTTTTTATATATATAATAAAAAAAAAAAAAAAAAATAGATAATTCTCGAAATTATTTATTGAATCGTGAATGAATTTTTATTGTGGAATTTTTTTTTTAACTCTAAGTGTGAAGAAATATAATATTTAATTAAGTGATGGAACCACGTACAGCTTTTAATTTGTTGGAAAATGCAACCATAAAGCAACTTAAGGAAAGTTTAGACAAGTTGAATTTACCAACGAGTGGCACCAAGCCCGATTTGAAAATACGTCTTAAAGATGCGCTTAGTTCGTTATCATACGAGGAAATTAAAAGGTTTATTGCTTCTGAAGATGTTGAAATGGAAAATATTGATGGAGATAATAATGTAAGTATCGAAGAAAATATTGATCATGAATTGGTTCGTATGCGAGAAATTGTAAGTAAGAAAAAGGAGTTAATAGAATTGAATAGGCAGTTAGCGGAATTAAATGGTAATGACCGGTCACAATCTAAACCAGTTTTTAATTTTAAGGATGTGGAGGACTCAGTGTATTTATTTAGTGGTGATGATAACCTTTCTATAAGGAAATGGTTGGAACAATTCGAGGAATCTCCGGAAATAATCGAATGTGATGATAGGACCAAGTATATATACGCAAAACGATTAATGACGGGGACGGCGAAATTGTTTTTAAGAACGATAAAGGTAGGCAATTACTACGATTTAAAACATGCATTGATGAGGGAATTTGATAAGAAAATATCATGTGTGGATATACATAATAAACTACGAAATATGAAAAAAATGCCACATGAATCATTTCATCAATACATATTGAAAATACAAGAAACTGCATCCCTGGCTGATATCGAAGAAACAGATTTAATACAATACATCATAAACGGTATTGCTGACAATGCTTTTAATAAATCCATTCTATATAGTGCAAACAATATAGGTGAATTGAAGGTTGCATTGTCAAAATACGAAACAATGAAAAATAATACAATGAGTTTTACAAATAATAATGTAACAAATAAATTAATTGTTCGCGATCGGTATACCAATAATCAATTTCCAGTATATTCGGATAGAGCGTATGACATCAAGAAAAACTATTCATCAAATAGAAACCATCAATTAGTGGACCATCAAGATGAGATTACAAATCATCAACATCAACATCAACATGATAAATTGAACATCTATAAATGTTATAATTGTAATAAAGTTGGTCACATTAGCAAAGACTGCATGGAACCTAGAAAGTTTAAAGGAACCTGCTATAAATGTGGGAAGACAGGACATAAAATACAGGATTGTTTGGTGAAATCAATACTGTTGTTGGAAAGTAATGAAGTAAATAATACGGATATATCGGCGAAAAAAAAGGTATTAAATTTTATTTTAGAAATTAACGAATTTGAGCATTTAATCAGGTATGAATTTATCACAAACGAAGACAACAAATCTTCTGCAGTATTGACCTCTTTATTGGATTCAGGCAGTCCGATTTCATTTATTCAACGGAAATATGTTCCAGAACACGTCATTAAAAATATTGACAATAATAATCATCAAAAATTTTGTGGAATCAACAACAGTGTTTTAAAAATATTTGGTATAGTTAATTGTGATATATATTTTAAAAATAATTTTATCCATAAAAATTTATTTGTTGTAGAAAATGATACTTGTAATTATTGTGTAGTATTAGGACGCGATTATTTGAGTTTAATTGTAAATGGTTCTTGCAATCGGAGTACGAATACATCTACGGACGAAAATTTTGATGAACAAATTTTGAACATATCTTTATATGACGATAATGAAAAGTCAAAACCTTCAATTAATTTAAACGACAATCTATCAAATGAATATAAAGAAAAGGTAAGCAATATTATATTCAATACGTCTGCAGTAAAAGGTAAACTTGATGAAAATAAAGAAGCTAATGAAAGCGATGAAGATGAAGAAGAGGATGATGATGCTGAACAGGATGATGAAGATGAAGCTGTTGCTGATGATGGAAAAGTGGCTAAAGGTAAAAAAGAGCAGCCAGGAAAAAATAAAGATAGATATTTTAATCAAAATGCTGATAATGATGACGATGATGGTGGACGTCCGTCAAAGAAGCCAAAGAAAGACGGGGCTGATTCAAAATGTTTTAAATGTCAGGAAACTGGCCATATGTCATGGGAATGTAAAAAGTCGAATATTTCGTGTTTTAATTGTAAAGAAGTCGGGCACATTTCACGTGATTGTCCAACGAAGAAGTTCGGCGATCAAAAGTGTTTCAGCTGTGAAGAAGTGGGCCACATTTCACGTGACTGTCCAAAAAAAGATCAGTCAGCTACGAAATGTTATAATTGTTATGGTAATGGTCAAATTGAGCGGATAAATCGTACACTTACTCCAATGCTTTCTAAATTATGTGATGAAAATACTACTAGTGATTGGAGTAAATATTTAGATAGGGTTGAGTTCGCATTAAATAATACTACGAACAGATCTACCGGTTTCACTCCTAGTTTGATGCTATTTGGAATCAGTCAAAAGGGTACTGTTTGTGACGAAATTAAAGAATATATCAATGCAAATGTATTGGGTGATAACCAAGGGGATAGGAATTTATCTTCAATTAGGCAAATAGCGGGTGATTCGATTTTAAGGAATCAGGAATATAATAAAAAACAGTATGATGGAAGGCATAAAAAACCCCATCAGTATAAAATCGGAGATTATGTATTAATTAAACAATACGGTGGACCAATTGGAGTTAACAAAAAGTTTTTGCCAAAGTATAGAGGGCCATATGAAATCGATAAGTTACTAAATAACGATAGATATGTGGTTAAAGAAATTGAATGTATACAAATTTCTCGAGTTCCATACAATGGAATTTGTTCGGCTCAAAATATGAAATTATACAAATGTGGTAACGAAAATAGTTTTTAAACACGCGACAAACGATTGCAAGAATTATTAGGGAATAATGTAAATAATTACAAAAATTTAAAAATTAAGTTAGTATTATATTATTGCATGCACTTATGTCATTTATGTTAAACGTGACAATTTTATATATTTTAATTTAAATTATTTTAATAATCGGGACGATTATTGTGTCAGGAAAGGCCGAGATGTAGGGTATCTGTCCTGATGCACCCGGTATTTTATTAGTACAGTATTATGTATTTTATATTATCTGTTATATGTTATTATATTAGATTTATGTTATATATGATATTGTATTGGAATATGGTAAATGATATTGATAAAAGAGAATAAAGATAATCGTTTAGTGACCATAAGAGTATATGGACGTGTTTTATTAATATATTGCCCTACATTTGTCTTCCCATAAAGAATATTATATACCTATCCTCTAAGATATAATATTTTTATGTTTAAAATTTAAAATTTAATGTCATTTTTATATTATAAAAAAAAAAAAAGATAATAGTAATAATAATAATAAATACTTACTAAAACTATTATTTTATATGGATATGCAGTTCAAATTATAGTTTATTATATTGTTTAAAAGGCGGATACTGCACCCTGATTAGAATCTTTAAATAAAAGAGAAGATTTAAAATAAATAAATGGAAAAAATTGGAAATAATATTTCATATGGGTTGGGTATTTTTTGTTTGTTTGTTTGTTTGTTTGTTTGTTTGTATACATGAGTTATTATATATGCATAATTTTGTATTTTATGATTAAATTGTTTAATAATTTATATATAATATAATTTTTACACTAAATTGCATGTTCTTAAAGTATATAATTTATTGAATGTGACTCGGTTTCATATTAATATCAATTCGTATATATACTATATTTATATTAATTTTGAAATTATTAAATTTGTTATTTTCTTATATATTTCGATATATTGACGCAGAGTCCTAAATTTGCACCACCAATTGAATTTGTTGATCAAGCGGCGTTAAGTCCACCAGAAGGATATAAAGATGGTAATGGTAATACTAGCACTGTTAAAGCTACCATCAATGATAATAGTGGTGGTGGTGTTGGTGGTGGTGAAAGTGGTACAATTACAAATGCATTGGGTGGAGCACTTGGTGGTCATGTATTTGGTGCTCAACATATACAACAATTACAAGTAATACAACGTTTACAAGCTCAACGAGCGGCTATGTTAGCAGCACGTACTCCAACAACCGGTAGTGTTGGTGGTCAAACACAACATGGAACAACCAATAATCAACATAAACCGCATCAACATCAACATCAGCAGACCCAACAACCACAACAAAAACAACCACCAGAACAATCACAATCACAACAACAACCGTCACCAGTTTGTTCGGAATGTGCTGAATGTGCCGAATGTGCTGCAAAATATGAACTTCATGATGAGGGTATGTTAAAATTTTTTTGTTTTATTGTCATTTGCATTGAGTTTTTTAACCATACTCAGGTATTTGTTTTAAATTATTTTTATAACCCCAAACGAAAAACAAAATCAATATTCTATAACTTCATATAATCAAATCCATTATTTATATATATATGCAATTAACTATAATATGTTTAATTGTCCATATATCGTTATTTTATATAAAAAAAAATGATAATGTTTCATCTATCATATATGAACTTAAAAATTCCATCCATCAAAATTAGAAACATTGTCGTCATGTCATTATATCAAATTTCCCTTTTTACATAGTGATAAAATATAAATAAAATTTCATAATTGCCATAATATCTCCTATATGGATTCATATACACAACACATATTAATATAAGTATATGACATACCTATAGTTTTATATATAGAATTTTCATTCATCATTACAAAAAATATATACCTATATTTATATTAGCGTTTCTAAAACATATAGGTATTTTATATGCTCATTAAAAATTTCTATATTTATTTTTATAACTATACACATATATTTATATATAGTGTGTATTTTATAAGAATACATGTCTCTATATGCATATATGTATATAGTTTCAGTTGGAAAGGTGTAATTCAAGTTTTTACTACAAACAATTTTTTTTCTGTATATATATATATATATTTACGTGTAATTTCGCTTCACTGAACTTCCGGCCTTGACCCTTCATATAAAATACACACAATAATATAACTATACAACTTATGTAAGTTCACTTAGGCAGTTAGGCTATAAAAAAATGCATCTATATTTATATACCAAATATACATCTAAAATTTATTGTGATATTTACATGCATTTGATTTTTTTTATAAACTGTAAATATATACATACTAGTTGTAATATATAACAAAAAATATTCATTTACGAGTGTATATTAAAATAAACGAAATGTTGAAATACATTATCACTTTGTGTGTTTCGTATTTATAGTTGATCAAAATACATTGGAATTCGTCTTTTAGAACTTTTGGTGGTTCCGGCTAAACATTTTCCTTCTTATATGTTAATTTGTTACTTAAGATAACATCTTAAATGTCTGTTAATCAATCTATAAACGAATCATTTATCAGAAATATCTATATATCATTGTAAAATGATATTGCTTTAACAAAGATTGTCAATTTAGAATAATATTAATTTAAAAGTTTTTTTTTTCATATACTAATTCTATACATTAAATATATTCCTTTCAAATTGTTCTTGATATTGTTGCAATGATTTAGTTTTTAATTTTTATTGATATCATAATAAAAAAAAAACTGTATACGGAACGCAATCTATCCAACTTTTAAAAGTCTATAACAAACAATTGCGGTATGCGGCGATATGCAACAGGAATTGATTGTACATTAAAAAAAAATATAACAATCAGATTTGATATAATTATATTTAAAAATTAAAATCAATTTTATTTATATATGATAAAAAATATGAGCAATGGTGTGTAATTAATATATACGCATACAATATATAATATGTATAAAAATATATATGAAGTCCCATAATTGTTTGAATATATCAGTATAGAACCGAAAATTATAGTATATTAACCAGGGAAACAGGCAGGATATCTCTCATGCGTAACTCCGCTTAAAAATATTAAAAAAAAAAAAAAAACAAAGAAAAAAAAATTTTAACTTTAAACATATATAATATTTTGTTGGTTTTTCTTTGTATCATTAATAATACCACACTTATTACCCATCACAAACATATATATATATATATACATATATATAGGTATTATAATAATTATTATCTTCCCATTTCGTATTAAAACAATTTATGTTTTGTGTCGTTTACATTGCGAAGGAGTGTGTATTTAAATTAAATTTTAGAAGTGTACTTTTAAACCTTAATATTGTATATTATTATTATAAAATTTTGTGAGTGTTTATATACTTTTAGTTTGTTATATATATATATATATATGATGTGCGGTCTTTTTCCTTATTATTCAACTATAATGCGTTAAATTTACCGCATATTAGATAAAAATGTATTAATTTTAAAGTATTTTTGGTGTTTTTCTGACTAATAACATATATGATGTTTTATTTTAATTATACATATATAGTTTAAATGATTCTTTTAATTACATTTTTTATTATGTGATATTATTTTTGTTTTGTGTTACAAAAAAATTTCGTTTTTTTGTGTATTCATACACAGAAGAGGAAATATAAATATAATACATATATATAAATAAAAAATGTCGTGGTCATTCTCATCTAATCCATTTGAAATTGAATATTCTATTGTCATATGGAAAAAGGTAAAATTTTCATATTATATATACTATATATGTATGTATGTTAGTATATAAATAGACATTTTTTGCATAATTTGTTTACCTTTATTTTTCTCTCTATCCTATATATATATTTGTTATAATACATTTTTTTTTGTAAAAAAAAATAAAAAAAATATACATTAATTTGTTGTGTAAACTTTTTTTTAATTAATTTTTATTTGTATATCCACTTTATTTTTTAAATAAAAAATATTTAATGTTAAATTATACTCTTCTTATACAGTGGTGCATATTCGTATAAACGCAAACACATTTTTATAGGAAAATGCTATTTCTCGATATGAAGTAGGCGATTTAAAACAAAAACAAAATTTATAATTAATGTTGAACTATTCACTGAATTATTAGTCATAGTTTCGTCTCTTTCACACTTTTATATTTTTGGCTATTAATTTTTTTTAATACGTTCAATTGAATTAGATAGGATTTATGCGCATATTCATATAAACGCATTTTATCATTTATGGAATAATTTGGTTTTTATGATTTTTTTAATTTAATTTTGTTTATTATTTAACTTTGACTATTTAATTTTGACTATTTAATTAAGTTTTCAGTTTAAGTTTTCTTCAACCGGTAAGTATTTGAAGAGTTTTATCTATTATTATCTTAGCTCCCATTTTACGTATTTCATAATTTCTTTTTGCAGTCATGCCTAGAGGTAAACGTTTGACGGAGGTTGAAATTAATTCAATAAGTATTTTCAAAAACCTTGGATATTCAAATCGTAAAATTGGACGTCAAATCAACCGTTCGGAGACAGTCATTCGAAATTTTTTTAAAATGGGCAAAAATTATGGAAAGAAAAAACCCACAAAGGGCAATAGAAAATTGTCAAATAGGCAAATCGGTCAAATTGTTATTGAAGCAACAAAAAACAGATTAAACTCGCGACAAATCAAGGATAAACTCGATTTACCGGTTACAAATAAACATGTTGCCCACGTTTTACGCAACAAAAAAAATGTGAAATGGAAGAAAATGCAAGGAAAACCTCGTTTAACAAACCGTCATAAGGAGAACAGACTTCTATTCGCACAGAAACACATGTCTTGGACAAAACAATGGGAAAATGTTATCTTTTCTGACGAAAAGAAGTTTAATCTCGATGGTCCAGATTGTTATTCCTGTTACTGGCACAATTTAAATGATAAAAACGTGTTTAAATCGAAACGCAATTTCAAAGGCGGTAACGTGATGGTTTGGGGAGCTTTTTCTTATGACAATAAGCTCCCTATTTGCTTTGTCACAAATAAAATGAACTCTGCAGCATACTGTGAGCTTCTAGATGATGTTCTTATTAACCATCTTGAAAACACGGAAGGAGAGTTCATCTTTCAGCAGGACAACGCTGCAATACATGTCTCAAAGCATTCTAAAAAGTGGTTTGAAGAGAAACACATCACAACCATCGAATGGCCCGCTTGTAGTCCTGATTGTAACCCGATTGAAAACCTTTGGGGAATACTGTCATCAAAAGTGTATGCTAATGGACGCCAGTATTCATCAGTGCAAGAACTGAAACAAAGTATTAAAGACTGCTGGGAGAGTATCGAAGTAAACACGATGCACGCACTTATAACATCAATGCCTAAGAGAATCTTTGAAATAATCAAGAACAAAGGTGGACACACAAAGTATTAATTTCAATCTATCTATAATATTTGTATTAGAATTAATCATTTTGCTGTAAAAATTAACAAACAAAATGTGCGTTTATACGAATATTCCCCTGATTTTATTATTTTTATAATAAATTAATTAAATTGACTTATTTTGGCATAATTTGGTTATTATTTGACTTATTTATAATGTAATAAGCAAACAGGAACCGTTATTTAGACACCTTATAATTATTATAATACAAAATCTCTATAAATTGCTCTGCGTTTATACGAATATGCACCACTGTATATATTCATAATATATCGCATAAACATTTCTATATATATATATATATATTTTAATTTTATTAACAAAAAAATAAAGTATTTTTTAATATATTCAAATTACATGAATTTTTAATAAATCCCATTTAATTTAAAGGAGTTTATGTTGTTTATTGTGTATGTACTGTACATAATACATATATGATATTCTTTTTAGGTTTTTATCGTCACGATGATGACGTACATTTTGTTTTAAATATCTTGAAAAATACTAAAAATAACTTTATAAAATAATTAAATTATTTTCCAAAAATATCACATAAAACCATATGTATGTTTGTTAAACATTTTTTTTTTTTTATAAATAAATAAAATGAATGTGTATGTGAAAAGAATATTAACCTTATATAAATATATAATTGCATATGTTAAGAAAAATTCCTCCTACACAAAATTGTATATATTATTATTGTTTTTTTTTTCTTTTCATTATTGTCTATACATAAGTGAAATTTCAGACAATTGTTTTCTTTTTCTTTGTTATATGGTTGCTTTAGATTTTATAGTCTGTAAATTATGCACAAATTATACAATAATTATCATTTTTTGTCGCAGTAAATATATATAAATACATATATACGACAGATCTATTTCTAATACAATATTCTTTTTATATATATATTTATATATATTTTGTAGAATTCATTCAATTGCCATTTTCATATTTAATGAATATACCGAAAAATGATTTGTTTGTTGAAAAAAATTATGAAAATTATCTTATATAAAATGTTTTTGAATAAATATATGTTATGTTTCTTTTTTAATATATTATTGCAATGATAAATTCATAACAATTAATATATCTTTTGTTATGATGAATTTATATAATAAAAGATGCTCTTTATTTTTTGCTTGCGGTTGTATATAGTGAATGAACTTTAAATTTGTATAAGTTTTTTGTATTTAAAAAAAAAATCATTTCATTTTATTTCCTTTAACTATAATAATTTTTTCTAATCCACTTATATGGTTTAGAATTTACGATTCGAAATTGCGGTGTTCTTATATAATATCTTATATATCGTATTGTTTTTATTGCAAATTAATTAGTTGTCCTTTGATGTGGTTTACACTTTATTGACTGCGTATTTAGATTTTCTTCCTGCAAATCTGCATAAAAAAAACGCAAAAAATAAATAAATTAAAAAAAACTTTAAAAAGAAAGTTAAAACTAAAAGTATCTATAAATAAAGCGAAAAAAAACGAGGTTAAAGAAAACGTAAAATATATCTATTTCTATATATACCTATATACAATAAATAATGTGAAACCTACATAAATACTTAAATGAGATTAAGATAGCGCCAATATATACAAATATCAATTATATAATTTATCTGTCTTTTATTTTTACATTTTTTTATCCATCATGATTGACTATGGGAAAAATATATCCATGGTTATGTGAATAAAAAAAAAGATATATATATATATATAAATAGATAGACATAATTCACAGCAGATCCAATATTCTTTTTTTACCTTATATATCGCTATAGATTATATCTTCTAAGTTCTAACTATACACATTTTTATCTATATATACATAGTAATATGGTAATATTGATACAAAATTAAAAATAAATTAAATATAATAAATAATACAATTTATTATTTCGAAAATGTTATAGAGAATTCTTTATTTATTACCCTATATATCTATAATTTTTTTTCTATTTGAACCGCGCCGTATGTTGATTTTCCCAAAGATCTCTTAAACAAAAGAAAACTCTTCAATATTTTTTTTCTTCATATATACACTTATTATATTTTCGTACAAATATAAAATGTGTATCATGCGATATACCAAACTTTTGATCATACTATATATATAGCGGTGAATGAACAGCATGCGACTTTCAAAGATAAATTAAATTTTATTGTGTATTTGAATAAATCCAATATTTATATGACTTATCTGTAACTCTTTTCTGTTTATATTTTATGTAAAAATCTTAAAATTGTTCTGATTTTATCAATTCAATAAATATTTTTTGATTTTTAAAATAGTCTAACCTACCAAAATACCTGAGTAATATTTGATAATGTTGTGAAATAGTTGTCAAAAACCATTCTGTAGCTATAGGTTTTAAAACTTTTTTATTATTTTTATTATAAGAACCCCGAAATTTACTCGTTTTTACACATAATAACTCATATATATATATTTTGAACACACCTGTTCAATTTTATCATTGCCTAAAGTGAAAATATAAAAATGATAATATATGTTTGGGTATCTATATATATATATGTGTATAAGCGATGATAAAAACTATCTGGTTTTACCCATTTAATATATATACAATTCAGGATTGAATATACCTTTTTTTGTATATACAAATATAATTTTTTTTATGTGTGGTTTCTTTTTCGGAGCATAAAATAAATTTCAAGTGTACAAACAACAACAACTGAAATAAAAGTATGGATATATAGGAAAATTCATATATATACTAACATATATTTTGACATGATGAATGTTCATCCGGCGTGTATCATCAATATAAATATACACACTTATCACATGAATCACATATGATGCGGGGGGAATATATATACATATTATATATATATATAAAAAAGGAAGAAAACAAAATTTAGGATATATATGCGAAAAAAAAAACAAATCGATAATTCTTCACACATTATATTGCATAAAAATTTTTGTAAAACGTTTGCACATATCAATACAAAAAAAAAGTTCCTTTATATACAATATAAACTCTGCGTATATGTGGGAGTTTGTATATATACGTTTGATATTTTATCTTGTTGATAAAAATATTGATAATATAAAAATTGTCCTTTTATATATAGTATTCATTTTTTAATATATATACAGAATACAGTATAACATTTAAATATGAATATTATTATCGTGCATATATATATTTATTTGAGTATATTTATTTATGGATAAAAATATATTATATATAGGTATTTTTTTATTATAATAAATAACACAAAAATATGTATGTATATCTAATATATATGAGATTTATTGGCGTTTTTTTATTTATTTGAAAAACGATTGCGGCATATATTTTCAATTTATTGGCATTTTTCAAACTATGTATTAAAAAAACATTTTTTTTATATTTTATATATTTATATATTTGTGCTTAAATAATATGATATTATATAAATTTACAATTATAATATCTGGAATAAAAATACATTCGTTTGTATAATGTATAACGATGATATTTCTATATATAAATTTAGAATCTAATAGTAAATTTTCACACTATTTGGTATTTAAAAAGAAAATTAACAAAAAAAAAACCTCTGTGGGATATTTACACCAAATTGAAGTATTATCATAGAAAACCTTAAATTATACTGATACTATATTTAAAACGATACGAATTTCTCTCTATACATATCATTGCATATATATACCAAATATTCTTTTGTCAGAAAACCATATAACCGCATATGTATATTTATATTTCCTTTTTATACCTATATAACAAATCGTATATGGTTCACAAATTTTTATTGTGTAAATATTTTTATATTTCAAAATTATATACATAAATATATATATGATCTATACACTCAGGACGCAGCGAGTCTATATAAAATATTATTATTATTTGTATTTGCGTATATTATATTGCCGCGGAGTATATAAACATTGCATATACATATATATAAAAAGTAAATGTAATTTATTAATCAATGATTGATGAGGTAATTTTTTTTCTTCTTTTGAATGTATCAGATTTAGTCAAATCATGATTTGGTACTCTATTCTATATATATATAATGTAAATAAATATATAATTCATATATATATTTGTTTATTATACTAATATAAATATATAGGTTATATTCGTATTCAAAATATCTATGTGTGATGAGGCCGCCACAAATGAAGATACAAGTGTATCATATATCTTTTTACTTAATTTATCGTTTACAATGAAAATCTAATATGCGTATATTATATAAATATAAATACATTTGGCACTTGTTAATATGTATGATTTTGTTGCATGAGTTTAGTATTATATAAATATAATCTTATTCACCTAAAAATGATATATACAGAGAATAAAAATGTTTATCATTTCACAATAAATATACAGTAAATATATGAACTATATTATTTAAGAATAATCAACACTCAATCATATAATGGAAGAAAAACCCAGAAAAATATATATATAAGAAGTAATTAAATTGATATGACAACATTTTGTTAATATATACAATAAGCAATTCATTCGGTTGAATTTCTATTCATTACCAAATATAAACCTTAATACACGCACTTAATTCAGTTTTAAAGAATTCTTATTACTTTAAACTATACATACATACTTCACAATAAGTATATAATAATTAAATTCCTGTTAAGAATTAGTTAATATAATAACAAATAATAAACGATTTTTTCTAATTAAATTTGGTTTAAAAAAGTATAATATACTTTAAGCATAAATGCGTCCAGAACAACACATACAAATTAAATTAACAATTTTAACAATAAATTCATCTGAATATTTATTTAATGTATTTTCATAGTATTTCCTTAAGATTTTCGCCATATATAATAATTTTATACAACAATCGTAGTTAAATTGCTAAATGTATATATGTTGTGTAAGTACTTTAAAAATAATTTTATAAATTTATCTGTTTCAAATTATACAGAAAAAAATCCTTGTATAGCGATAGAAAAATATATAAAAAAAAGTTATAATAAAGAGAATATTTTTTATCAATTTATGATGTTGAACAAATTTAGAAAGAAAAAAAAAACATTTATATAAAAGTTTTTAATGCATCGCGTATATGCTTTTATATATACAGAATAATATTATAATAATGTATTGTGAATAAATAAATAAATATAATAAAAATTTCCGTACATTTATGTTGATGAATAGAAAAAAAATTAAATTTTTTATTTATAGTAAATAATTTAATTTTAAAAGTATTTTTCTTTTTTGGTTCATAAATAATAAACTCTAATGTTGTATATTATATTATAGATATATATATTTTTATTTTTAAATTATTTATGATTTTCACACCAATCTGTATCTACGTGCATTGCATTATAACATCTTACTTATACAATAAGATATAGTTGTGAGATATACGCGGAGTTTCCTGCAGTATATATATATATGTTTGACTATAATTTATAAATAAAAATATAATTATTATTCTTTAATATAATTTCCTTACGTATATCTTTTTATTATACTAATAAATATATACTGATTTTATCAATATTCTCATAAAAATTCATATTAAAACCCACTTTACAACCGACGCAGTTGGTTTTAGCGTTCGAAAATAATTTTTTTTTGTCTTTTTGTTGGTTTCAAATTTTGTTAGTTGTTTTTATGTGATCGATTTAATTCATTTTTATTTCTATACATATTTTTCTTAAGTTTATTAATTCTGCGATTTTTTTTTTGAAACTTCATGTCATGATCATTCTATATATATTTATTTCATAATTGAGTGCACCGAGTACGAATTTTTTCTGTTCAATATAATATCTAATATCTATATATATATATTGTAAAATATATATATTCAAACCGAATTGAATTGAAAAATATATTACAATATTTACCGACCTATAAAAAATGTTTTTTATTTCATAAATTCATATATACAAAACATGAATACATTTCACAAACACGATGTGATTAGGATATATGTATACAAAATATTTATATATATAGGCATACATATTTTTATATCTCAATATATGATATTTCTATAATAAAATATACAAACAACTGATACATTATTCTATATGCCTGTATATTATAGTATCGTATTGTATCGTTTATATACAAACAATATACACATATAGACAATAAGTTGATTGTGAGTAGTCATGACCTAGTTTACAATTTTCTCCCCAAAAATTCTTATAGTGTGTAAAAAAAATATATGTAAAAAAAATCTATAATATTCTACATGTATACTTGTACATATATATAATAATGAAGCAATTGTTGTTTTTCAGTAATCGAAATGATAGCTAAAAAAAAAAAACACAAGTTTTTCCAAAAAAAATTATACAATATATGAAGATTTGCAAATGTATATGTAAAGCTTAAAAAAATGATGTATATATACAATACATAAATAAATCTAGCACAATAATCTAGAAATATACATATACACGAGAAATTTTTGAAATAGAATATATTGTGGTATTGATAACAAAATAATTTTTGAAATTAAATTGATAAGAAAAAGGTTGTTTTTTGCTTGTCGGAAAAAATGGGCCTATCTGCAAAAGTAATGCAAAAAATTGATACTGCATGACGGAAACTGAATTGATGCCTGCGGGAACGGACTTTGATGAACGGACTGAATTTGAAGAATTGAGAATTTTTAATGAATTTTAAGACTATTGTGGTATTTTATTTTTGGAAACTTTCACCAAATAAATTATTCGTAATGTGAATTTCTTATTGAATATCCATCATGAATCAAAATTCAATCGTTTGGAAAATGTTTTAAAATGTTTATGCGTATCACTTTCTAAATGATTTCTGTACATACATTTTTTTAATGATTTTCCTAACATTGGATTGATTATAGATGAATCTATATTGATATGGGTAAATAAATACATTTAATTTTTGGAATTATTTTGCATAATATTTAGAGAATTTTTTACAAGTGCAGTATTATTAAAATGATTAAATGAATTGTGTATATAGGCTATACAACCGTATACATATATATTATCATATAAATATAATATTATTAACATATGTAATTTGCAATGTAAATAATATTAATTTGCATATGTATTTTGTGAGTAAACTGAATTTTATCTTATTTTTCCCTAAAGCAAAAATATGTATATGTATTTTTAGTATTTATATATACATGACATATGCGAAAAGCATAATATATCTGACTATACACTGAACTATACATATATATATATTTAATATATGCATATTATTTTTCATTTTAATTTGAACTTTCTTTCAAATCCTTTTGTTTTAATTTGTTCATTTATAAATTACCCATATATATTGGATGAGATATATATATGCAAATATAAATTATGTTTTACTGAAATATACTCGTATATATATTTAAATTCATTTTCGCAGAAATTTGCATTAATTTCAACATATTTAATGTTTACATATGTGTGTAAAACATTAAATACTGAGTTTTGTAATATATATATAAATATATCTTTTTGAAATGATTTTATGTATATATATATAAAAAATCATATGATAAATATAGATATGGGTTTTGCTTTTATATATCATTGTAATGAATATATATATACTCTCGGTGAATTCGTTTATATGTTTTATTATAACATTTCTTCATATACATATATATGTAAAATGCAATTCCTATAAAAAATAATTATTGTTTGTTAAACATTCTCAAATCTGTATATATATATGTAATATATACGTACGTATCAGTTACAGTTATTGTAAAAGTATCATATCGATTAAAATGTACAATAAATACGCTGCAGACTTTCAGATTTCAGAACATTTTTACCATTGATTGGATGTGAGATGTTCTTTTATATAGCAGTAAAAATTGAAAGATTTGGTTAAATGTTTTGTAAACGCAATTAAAATATCAATCTAATTATATATATTGAATGAATATTTCATCGATATAGTGTTTAAATTCCCATTTTGAGTTATACTTATGCCATATATTAATGCTTTCATCATATATACGTAATATTATATTGATGCGTTAAAAAATATTAAAAGAAATATTCTTGATTTATTTATATATTTATTATAATAACACATAATATTAAAATCATGACAAAATGAATTAATTATTGTCTCTTATTTTTGTTATAAAATAATGAATTTTTTTTTTTTTCGCACTTTCAAGGTATTTCATTTCTTTTGCATGTCATACGCATTATGATGAAATTATATAATAATAATAATTTATTTTTATTTAAATGTACCATTTTATATATATATTAAAAAGTGGGATTATTGAATATATTAAAATAATTATACCTATAATGGAAAATTGTATAAATAAAAATTTTCTGTATTTATTTCTTTTATTTGTTATTATATTAAAAGAATTAAATTAAAAAATTAAATATGGATTTATATAATATGTAAATAAATCAGAAAATTTTGTTTATATATCTGTATAAAATATTATGATAAATTAACCTAATTTATCACATTACCTAATATAACCTATAATATACGACACTTCTTTTTACTATAAACTATATAAAATAATGTTTTCTGATGGTTAATTTTCTACAAATACATTTGCGTCGTTTTTCGGACTATTTTGAAATACAGAAATAATATAATTGTTTTCGAAATTACAATGAAAAAATACATATTTATGAAACCCGCATTGCTTTATATATGCATGAATATAAAAGACAATGCAAATATTCCATAAAATAAAAATCGATAATACCATCAGCGTCTATACTTTATTCTAATATATATCAAAAAATATAAATATACCTTTTTATCCAATATTCTCACATGAAGTGTATATATAAAATGAACCTATACCTACCTTTTAATATATATATTTATTATATTTACAATACGCTTCTTTATATATATGTATACATCATTTACGCAATAATTTGATTGACAATAATTAATGAATCGCACATCATTTTTAAATAATATATAATGTGTGAATATGTAATCTACGGACATATTCACATATATGATTATATTATATATTTTGTTTTTGTGTATATACAATAGAATTTTCCTAAAAATGTAATATAAAATATTTTGATGAAGGTATATAATATATAAATACAAAAATAAAAATATAGATATAATAAAATAAATCATAGACCGCATATAAAAAATAATAATAATGACAAATTAAATTATTTTTGGGTAAGGCAGTGTCAAGTGTGTGTAATGAATAATATATGTTAAAAAGTGAATAATAATAATAATAAAACAAATTTAATATATGATTCTGACATATAAATACACAATAATTTTCAAATAATATAAATACACTTTTACGTATTAGTATATGTTTTTTTTTTATAACTTTGAGTTATCATTTAAAATTCGATGAGATCAATTGCAATGAATATTTTATTTTATTGACGATTCAATTCAAAATAAAATAATATTAATTTGAAATTTTTTTTCTATTGCTGAATGATGCTTTTACATTTTGTAAAAATTTTATACATATATATGATACAGATAGACTATTAAATATTTCAAATATGCTATAATGCATATATACAAATTTCTTTAAAAATAACACTTGAATAATAATTATACATAATAAATTGCTTAAGGTATATGCAATAAGGTAATTATAAATATAAAATTTTTCACAACAACATTATACTTTTGGGAATAAAAATAAAAAAAAAAATTCATTTAGTTGATTTTTAAATTCAATTTACATTAAGGATAAGTATATCATCGTATCATATAAGGACTTTTATTATATATATATAGGTTATATTTAAATAGAAATTATATCTATATATATAAATATAATTAATTTTGCACAAACATTTATGTGAACATTAAAAATGTCATCATAGATTTATATTTTATATGCATATATGTGTGTGTGTGTGTTTGTGTGGGTCGATGGGATGATATATGGTTAGCTCTGGTTATGATGAGTAAATATTTATATATATATATTTATTATATACATCCACAAGGATTAGAATATGAAATTGATATATAAACGTACCTACTTCAAGTATATTATTTATATATGAAAATGTCATTTTGTATATATCTCTATAAATATATATGATGAATAATACCATACGACTGTATACCATACAAACAGATGTTTATTTTTAACCAATTTATGTTTAGTATACTATATAGTATTATAAATTTACTTAATATGCGAATTTTTTATCCCGCATAAAACAACAACAAAAATAAATTAAATACTGTGTAGCTATATATAACTTTATGCGTACAGCAATATTTGGAATATGTCCTTCCTTAAAAATAAAAAAGCCTTTTAAAAATACATTTTAACAATAAACAATAAATTTGAATTCCATACACGTATTTTTATTTATTTATGGCCTTAAAAGGATAAGAAAATGTATATAGAAGAAACATTATTATTATTATATTTATACAAGGTTTTTCATTTTATATACATACATACATACATACACTCAACTAATAATATTGACCAGAAAACTGTATATATACTTATCGATTGACCAAAAAAAAAAAACAAAAACCTAATACTTTAATTGAGATATTGAACATTATATATTTTCCGAAACTTTTTATAATTACGATGAAATATATATATATATATAGTGTTTCCTTTTTAATATTCATTTGTGTGTATATATTTTATATAGGTCATCTTATAGGGATTAGATGCAAGAAGGATAAAATGCACTCAAATAATAATTTTCAATTATATATATTTAAACTTATAAAGATAAAATTTATGTATAAATGTATACATAAATATCTATCCATATTTATAATTCAAGGAAATGCATAACTTAAATATAATAAAATATATAGTAAGTCTTCATACCGTTAAGGAAGGATCATACTTTGCAATAGGTGGGTGCTTTTAATGGGTGCTTTTAAAAGTCATTCAGACCACGAGTATATATCTAATATTACACCATATGTCTATTTTCTTAAAGTTTTTAATTATATGCGAATAAATTATATAATAATTTAATAAAATTAACAAATTATATAAATCATTTAGCGTTGGGTCATCATTTTTCGTCTCCACCATATACTTATATATTTTTTTTATATATGTTATATAAAAACCGTGAATAATTAATATATTTCTCGTGATATACAATAGTCTATATATATATAACGCTCTATATATTTTACCAATTTCAGCTAAAAATATAACAATTTAAAAAGTAATAAAATACATATATCTAATCATATTATACTTTGTATAATTCGAATACAAAGAAAAAAAAACTAATATTTATTGTTTTTATTTTCACATAAGATTACATTTATTAGATAATTTTAATATAAAAACAAAAAATTGTGGGAATATTTCATCACTACATTGCATACGCATTGCAAACAAACTACTTTATATAATGGAAATATCATAATAATATATAATTACTTTAAGTATTTTTATATATATAGTTTAAATGCAAAAATTAGCTCATCACATTAATATTTTTCTATTTATCAAATGATTATTTATATATTGTGATTGTACCGCATATAGCCTTAAGTGAAATGTATTTTCCATCCATCTATCCATTAACCTATAGCTAAGTATTTGTGATTTTAGGAGCAATTTTGCTATTAAACAATTTGCAATAAAAATTTGAAAAATATCTATATGCGTGTATAGTCTATATTATTTCGATCAGCACAGATATAGTTATTATAAATTTAAATTAGACAAATTATTATAAAAATCAATTAGAAAAATCTTGGAAAATTCTCAATTATATATATGATTAAATTAAACTATCTGTTTAATACATTTGTTTGTTCAAATCCAAATTCTTAAACAAACAATTTATTTAAGTGCAAATAAATTCTTCCATATAAACCATATACCATTTATTCACTATATAATCATGGCTATTAATCTCTGTTTTATATATATGAAATTTTCATTATATATAGACTCTCATATATGACCATATAATAAAAAATACAACGACTTTCTCGAATGATATATATATATGTACTAAAGAAATTATTTGTATTTCCATTTCAATATCATATTTCAAATTCATATATTTATTTATATATGCATTGTGGTTTATATATTTTGTGGTTTATATTTTTTTTTGGGTCTTGTCACACGAACACACAAGATACAAATTACCTTGAATAATTTATTATTTACAAAAAAAAAAAAAAAAATGAAACAGAAAAACATTATCCAAAAATTTATTATTATGTTATCAAAATTGTAAATATATTAATATAAAATATGTAGATATTATATATACATTATTCAGAGGGATCAACTTTATTTAAATATTTACATTTATCTATATATGTATATTGATCGAATTAAAAAAAATTATTGTATCGATTTATTTATAGTTGTTATAAAAGAATACAAGAGAGTAAAAATATGTATATAATAAGAAGAAAGGTTTTTATTTTCTTTTATTATATTATTATATTATTATACACATCACGTAAATAATATAAATTTAAATGAATAAGAACATTTTATATATCCAATATAAAATATCATTTTGTTATATTTATAAATTATAATTTCAGCATGTATATGTATATATTTTTGTAATTTTATATAAACGATAAACGAATTGAAATTCATAAATAAATTTTGTTATATATTTACTTTTAGCTAGCTTGTTGTTTGTTGTCACATGTAAATGTCAAATGTAATGTAATTTCTCAATATTTACCCTAACATTTATTACAAAAAAAAAATTGAGTGTATTATTAACATAAAATAAATTATATATATTTAATGGAAATTTTGTATGGAATTACAGACGGTGGTGGTCGGGGTTTTTTTCGGCTTTTAACTATATGGATTATGCTTATGTATGGGTGAAATTTATTGGCTAAAAAAAACTTATTCTATAATTTCTTCCATATATCGGCAATGTATAATAGCAAATTAGATAAATTGACTTATATAGGTATATATGTCGCCTTTATGAATTGATATATATATTTGGTAATATATATACAAATATATTGACATAGCTATACTTAATGTAATATTTCAAAACATTTATATTTATATAATGGCAATTCAATTGTATATATACACTATTTTGTGTTTGTATATTTGGTAAATATATCCCATATTATATCTGTAATATATAATTAATAAATATTTCTTCGTATTAATCACATAATACGATAACGGTGAAAAAATAACAAACTCTAATAGATAGAATTTTATCTGACCTCATAATCCTGTTCTGATAAAAATTCACATTTTTCATTAAATATCTATATATATATATATATAGAACCATTCCCATAATAGAAACATATTGATAAAACAGTAAATACACTATATTACTTGATTTAACTAAATAATAAAATTATACTTATATCCTTATATACAGAACGCAGATATTTAATTAGAATTTAATGTTATAACACTTTTTTTTTATGTACTTATAGATTGTAATTCACCGTATCTGGATGAAAATCAACAATTAGATATACCGCATGTGGCATTGGTGCCCATACAAACAGGATCACCGGAACGTAGAATAACACAAAAGGAAATAATTGCTGGCGAAGAACGACCAAAATATTTAATGATAAAACAACTTCAAGAACAGCAATTGCAACAACAACAGATGCAGAAACATCAACAACAATTACAAAATCCTGCGTCAATGGTTCCACCACCACCATCATCATCATCATCATCACATTCAGGTAATTATTACAAAATATATAATATATATTTTATATGTCAATTTAAATTTAATTTTTTTTAAATTAGAATTTTCATATATAATATAATTATTATATAAATTTATATTAAATATATACTTCTGCCATTTATATATTACAATTTATTTTATTTTTTTTTATATACACATCTATATCTTGTATTTTTTGTGTATATATTTATTTTGTATATATATACATATATATGCATACAATACACATTATTATATTCATCACATATATGTTATATATATTTTTATCATATAATTGAGATAAATAAAATATGATATATTTTTGAAATTATATTCGCACCGCGCTTAATAATAATATAAGAAAATGTGATAATTAATTAATTTATTTAAATTGCAATTATGGTTTAAATATTTTGTATAAAATATAACCACCACCGGGCGGCACACGCATTTCCTGTAAATATATCATATTTTATTTTTTTATTCACCATATATTCAAAATTTGGAAAATTAGGTCAATTATATGAGTAGTGAGAAAAACTAAAAAGAAAAATAAACGCTTCATATAATTTATTATAAAAAAACATATTTCTTTTTTATTAATTTTATTTTAAAAATTAATAATACTATTTTTTTCATATGGAATATTTAAATTCATAATTGCGAAATGAAAAAATTTTTCAAACTTTTTTACCACAAAAAATAAAATAAACCATTACCATAAATGGAATATAACCCATTATTATTTTCTATATTATTATATATATATACTTATAGAAAATATTAATTCATTATTCATTTAATTTATTTTAATTGTTTTATGCACATATTTTATAATTCATATTATTCAAAAATTTTCACACAAACATATAATATTTAAAAATATGTTTAGGCAATATAAATTAGTATAAAAAGTATGTATATATATTTCTTTGCAATTTGCAATTTGTTTTTATGCGTATATTATTTATGATAACAATTTTTTATGATTGAATTTGTTTAATATCATTAAATTCTTTATTTACGTTCTGTTTTATATAAAACTTTGTTTGTGTATTTTGAAACCTATCCTAGCCAATATAATATATGAAATGTAATATATTATATTGGCGTGAATAATGAAAAATTTATATATATACAGTACCTTATTTTGTTGTGCCTTATCATATTTTGAAGTTTTCCATATATTGATCGCAATTTATACTTATTTTAGACTGTTATTTATTTACATATATATAAAGTAAAGATTAAATTTAAAATTGTTATTCGGTTATGGATTTTGTATTGAATTCTATCGTTAACCACCCAACACAATTATTATGACAATATTTAAACAATTTATTAAAAATTATGTTTGTATAATATATTGAATTACAGTTATCATATTGAATGGATTTATTCCAATATGCAAAACTTTCAAGATTTTTCTTTGTAAATTTTCTTACAAAGAAAATTGTATTAATTTTTAATATATATTGCTATTTCATGAAAATTCGGCAATCATAATTAAACATATAATCTTTGAAATTTTTTTCAAACTACAACTGTATATATACAAACAATCCTGAATACTGTTTAAATACATCAGTATCATCAGTATCTTGTATAGTATATCATTTTTTATTTATATACAATTGATAAAATCAAATAAAAAATTTATTGTGGCATTCATAAAATAAATTTTCATACATCAAACAAAAGGAAAAAAAATGACTAAATAATTGTAAATATTGTAATGAATAAATAATTGTAAATATGTTTACGTGACATCAAAGAAAAGTCAATATATATAATATAATAAATATGGCTTGTTTTAAAAATTTTGGTTAATGAAACGCAAAATTAACTTTACTTTACGCACGTCATATATGAAAAAAATCAAACCAAATGTTATGGAAAAATGTGATATAAATAAAACAAAAATTCTTTATGTATATTTTCTATTCTATAAAAGTTTATATATTTCTAAATTAATCCTCTATATATATCATTCATTTTATCGTTTCTGTGAATTTCTGTCATGATTCTATAAACGCATTCACTTTGTAAATAATTAAAAAAAAATTAAAAACCACAGAAGAATTAAATTTCAGATATAAAAATATAATATACATAAAGTTTTTGTTTGTATTGAATATAGAAAAGTAAAAGTTTCGCAATACTTTATAGAATCTTATCTGCGAATATACTTTAAATGTATATATATACGTATTGTTATCTTTTAGGGGTTGTTTGTTTGTTTTATATCAATAAATTAATATAAAGTATATAAATAATTTCAGAAAAAAAACAATTTTTTAAGTACCATAGAACACCCTGTATACAATTTTTAGAAATTCATCCTCTGCTGTTTTGCTCATAGTTGATTATATTACTTTATATGTTGTATGAATGTGCGTACAATATAAATAAATAAATATATAGTGGTTTATTATTAATTTGAGTATCATAATGAATTATATGATCATATATATATATAGACTTTGTTTTTATATGTATATATATATATATATATATAGAATGTCTTACTTAATAATAATATATATAAAAAGGAAAATTATATATCAAAAACCATACACGTACTTTTATATTCCAAAAAAAAAAAAAAAAACAAAAAAATTAGAAGAAATATTCAGACTGTTTTATTTAGTTTTCTATATATAGCTTCATTTATTTATTTATATATTTCATGAAGAGAAATAATTATATTGTTGTATATAAATATAGAAAGATATCAATTTCCGAAATACAATTACGACTTTGAGATTTTCGTTAGATATTTAACAAAATGTATTACATACACTGAACAAAAAGCATTTATTTTCCCCAAAATAAATTACAATTTTTATATATATAAAGGTAGTCTATATATTCATGTACATATATGCATTTGAGAAATGTGTATAGTTCATGCGGGATTACATTTTATCATAAATATATTTTCACTTTAATTTTACATCACACTATTATTTATTTATATATATATAATTAGCTTTATGATATGGTATAAATAGATTGATTATGAATATACTTATTTATGAAAAAATATAAATTAATTTATTCAATGCAAATATATAATAGAATACATAATTTATAAATTTCGACGAAAGTTAAAAGATTATTATCATACCCGAATATAACTAACAATCACTTAATATATATGTATATAAATCTTACCCAACAAAAGGAATTAATTCTATATGTATATGAACAATGGCGATCCAAAACGTCGTTTGCGCTATCACATTTACATTTTGGCAAAAAATTTGGCATTAGAATTCGACTTTGTGATTGTTTTTGTAGAAGAATCCTCTAAAAAATTATAATTTTTATTTAGAAAATTGTTGTTAAAAAATGTCCTTCGGAAAATTGTACAGAGATTTTCCTGTGGAAATTCATACACAATTATTAAAAAAAATGATATCGAATTTCCTTCAGCACTTATGGTAGAGAATTTCAATAGAATCAATTTATTTCTGGCAATCAGAATTTTTTAGACCCGTCTGTATATACAATTAATATTTGTTTAAGGGTAAATGATGAATCTTTTTTATGGTGCGTAAATATACTCGATTGTATCAAATCGTATCTTTACAAAAATTATATAAATATAAGAAGTTTACTAACATATATTTTAGGATAAAAGTACCTAATCATTTTTTATGTTATATATTTCCCAAAATGGTCTTTTACGAAAATATATTATAATATAAATACATTTTACTATATAATATTATTTTCTTAATTGTGAAATCATCTATATATGGATATGGAATGATTTTATTATTATTTTTTTTTGGCATAAATACAGAACAGAATTTTCTTTTTAATTTTTTTCACAACATTTCCTCTTGTTTATTGGATAATTTTTTGTTGTTGTCATTTATTATCTAAATTACATCTAACTTAGGAAATGACAGATAAAATTATGTTGTTGTATTGTATATACGCTTATACAATACATAAATTTTGTTGAGATGAAATATTGAAATTAACAACAAAAAAAACAAATTAGATTTATTAATTTATTTAAATTCAATTAACATAAATTTTATCAATATGAAATCGCATTAAACACATCAAAAACGTTAAGAGTAATATTTAAATCTGTATATAAAATTCTATATATATACAAAACCACCAAACTATATATGCATGCTTGACAAAGAGATTTTAAATTTAAATTATATCTTATGTGTTTTATCATTGCATAAGATTTATTTTACATATATAAACTATATATATAGTATATATAACGATGAATCGTCTTTAACTTTAAACAAATATATGCGGCTAATAAATAAATCATTTTTTATTATATATGTGCGTATTTAAGATTAGTTCTAGATATATACATATAATATATTATATATACAATATAAAGCTAAGGGTATATAAGGATATAAAGCTAAATATTATATATTTGTGAGTTAAATTTATGGTAATTGAAATATATATATATATATATAGACAATCATTTCGCATATAATATCCGAAACATATTTTGATTACATATATTATATATTATTGCTATATATAATATGGGTATGCCATACTACAGATGTGTGTTGTATTTAAAACAATAATAAGCAATATCCTTAAGATCTAGCAGAGAATAAATTTTGCATATATATACACACAATTTTTTTCCTAAATTTCATTATTTTATTATAATAGTAATTTATTTTTCATCCCTTATTTCATTTTTCTATTTCTGTTTCTGGATATTTCATACTCTTTTCTCAAACTTTTATATGCACGATCAACAGTTTATTTCTTAATTAATTCAGGGAACAATTCAATTCGATTTTCTAAATCAATTAATCAATTGTTCCGCAGATATAGACGGTGAATTTTAATCAGAATTTTATTACTACAAATGAATAACAATAAATTAATTTTGAACTGCAATTATAATTTCCATATACATACGTTTTAAATTTTTCTTATCACTGTACTTGTGTTGCGTTAAATCCTCATGTATACGCTCAATCCTATGCTATACACGGCATTAAAACTATATACATTATTTTTTTGTTATACGTCAATAAATAAATGTATATAATACACGAATAAGTTGTAAAATAAAAGCATATATTATACATATGTTTATGTAAATTATTGAATTACCAAGAAAAAAAAAAAATGAAATTGAAATTTTCATATTATTTTTTTTTTGCTTCTCTTCTTCTATATCGCTATATACAATATACATAAACAATTTCTTAATTTATTTTTATATTATAATCAGCAATGTAATGCAATTCAATAAAATCGGTGAAACGATAATTTTTCCTTTCCTCTTCGGAAAATTCGGAAAACATGTAATTGCAAATTTCTTTTTTTTTTAATTTTTTTATATTGTTGAAATCGAAATTATGTATTATTGTATATGGATTATGTGGATATAATTGAATATTTAGTATAGCAATAACTAAAGCAAAAAATGAAAACATTTTGAAGTGGAAAATTTATTATTACAAATTAAATGCATGTATATACGTTTATATATATAGTTGATTTATATAATACATCGCATGAATGACCTTATAATGTATAAGGACACAGTTTTGTGTATTATAGCGTATATTTTTTATTGTCGATGTTTGCGTATATATAGTTTTTAAATTAACTGAAGTTGTATATTATAATTCATTTACGATTATTCAATATCGTATAACCTCCTTTTAAACAAATTAAAATATATTCTGAATTTGTTAATGACATAATGTTTTAAGAAACGTCAACAATTATTATATATATATATATACATTTCAATTATATTAACATTTGCTTTTTAAGATGGAATATGTTTAAATAAATTTCTTCAATTTTTTCATATGTAATGTAAAGTCTTTAATTTTAAAAGTTTATAAATGATTTCAAAATTAAAGTAATTTTTAACGTGTAACTTCTATATATGTTGTAATATCATTTTGTAAAAATATAAAAAATGAATGAATTATAATAATATTTAGAAACTTAACAAGTTTTATGTATGGAATTTCATTGAAATTTCATTTTGGTAATTCAGTTTAATATGCGAAACTCTATTCACTATAAAAATTAAAACCCCCTCAATAAACTCTTACATATACATACAATAATTATACACAATATAATACCGCATATGTGTAATGTGATACTGATATGTACGATAATTTTATCAAAAGTTTATATATGAATATGTCATCACATAGTTTTTAAATTGTTCAAAAAAAAAAAAAAACAAAAATTAATCTATTGGAAATCTTAAAGGTCACACATATAAAATTACATACTCATTATATCATGCACATCTCATGAATTCATTTATGTTATATTATTTACATTACATTAAATTTTAATTATACACATTCTAATCTATTCTAATCACTCTATAACACTGTGTAATTAAACAAGTTGTAAAATTTTGTACATATATGATATATCCTCTTATATAAAGAATTAATAAAATATATATATGTAATTTATATAAAATTGTGTTAAGTTTAATTTATGTGATATAGAAATGGTAAAAGTATAATTGTGTTAATATTAAAAATTATCACCATAACGAAAAAACCTAAAAAAAATTTAAATTTTTCACAAAGGATTTCTATATCATGACTAAAATCTAATTTCAATTATTTTATTAATTGTATTTCGTATTGATTACAAAATGAATTATTCATTTTAATACAATTTTCTCAAGATATCTTTATACATTATTTTTAGTTGGATTAAATCGTCAGTTTTAACATTTTAAACTCACAAAGTTATATTAAAACGGGTTTGCTATTATTAAAATATATATAATCAAATTATTCTAATAGATTCTTGAAAATTTTCTAAGTTTTTTAAGATTACTATTATTATAATGTATAGAAATTAACCGATATATGCAATTTTTTGAATTGACACCTTGATCTATATATCAAGTATTTGAACGCAGTATTATTATCTATTTTGTTTCAATCGAATTATATACGTACTTTAATAATTGTGTCCTATATAAACAAAATATTGTTGTTGTTTGAAAAAATAAGAAAGAAAATCGCTTATGGTAAATAAGAAAAAAAAATAATTGATAATGATACAAATTTACATTTTGTTGATTAAAACACTTTTTATTTCTTATATATTATATATATCATCATCATCATGCATATTGATTAATTATACAAAATGAAAATTGTACAAAATTATTATAAACAATAAAAGTAAGGCAAAACCACGTATATATATATATAAATATATATATAAACGTATTTTGATTAATTACCATTTTAATATATTATTATAATATATATACACGTATAATTTATATATATGAAAACGTACATACATTTTCATATATAGAGTGTACTTGGGTTGTGTATTTCACGTGTATATTTTTTTTAATGTTAATAAATCTCTATATAGGTATATATTTGTCTATATAATATATTATTCTATATATACATATAATTTCTTAATGCGGATATAATTTATTTTGCGCACAATTTACCATGTAATTTTGAAGAATGAATGGATGTAAAACCATTTTTTAATAACATGTATATTATTATGTTTGTATATAAGAATAAACGGTATCATTATTAATATTATTATTATTAAATATCGTATTTCTTAACCCGTTTAGTTCAAAATTTTACATAAATAAATAAATTGAATCGTTAATTGTTTTAAGTATATAAACACATTCAAATGGTTTCCTTTTATCGCTGCAGCATGAGTCTATAATAACGAAGAACCGCGGGCACCGGTTTAGGAGCATTTAAAGAAAATTGCTCTAAAAAAATTCTTGTGATATTTAGGGAAAACTAAATGTTGTAACTTCTTTTCAACTATAAATCTCTATCTATGGGTCGATGACTGCAGTAAATTAAACTTTATAACAAATTTTCTAAAATGGGAATTTATTATAGTTTCTTTTTAACTATCTCTTATATAAAGAATCACCAAAATTATGATACTTATTCTATCTTTCAAATAAATCATCATAATATACTTTTATACACCTCCTCTAATAATAATATTATATCATTTTGACTTTTTTTTTTGTATTTCCTATTCAATATATTTTAAATAAATTGGAACTTTATTTTATGAAAATATCATAAATTGAAAATGTAATTAAATTTAAATTTAATTAGAGTATATGCAATAAATATACGATAAAATTTTTTAACATATATACCTTTAGGACATAAATCCAATAATATACATACTCCATCCGCAGTAATTATGGAATTTACTGATTTTACCCTTCTCAAAAAAAAAAAATGTTTTTTTTTGTTAATATGTCGTATATAGACGAGGTGTATGTGTATATATAAATACGTTATTTACCTCTTCTGCGGATATATAACTTTTCTTTTTTCCAAAAACATGTATATGTTTGGAATGTTTAAAGAATATTTTTTATATATAATATTGATTGGAAAATAGTTGTTAAAGTTTAGATGTGAAGAATTTTCCAAAGAAATTTACAACAGTTTGGTTATTATGCATATATAGTGTATAGAATCAAATACATTTCTATTTGAAAACCATTTACAATATAAATTACAACACATTAAATAAAATTTCAATTGATGTGTATTTTAAAAGAATTTTTTCATTGTAATCTTTGTATATTTATAAATATCGTTTTATCTGGCTTTTGTATATGTATTATTTGTTTTATTGATAATGGTAAATGAATTCTTTCTTTTTTAATTATACTACCCCTTAAAACAACACACATAATATCCGCACCATCGTTATAATTGTTATACAAATAAAATGTCAATTGAATGATTGAACTTTATCGGAACTATAATCATGAAAATTAATGATCCTATATATTCAGAAGTTTTTATATATACATTTGATATATTATATACATATAAATATCATAAATCTATATAAATATTTATTAAGACACACAAATTCGGTATAACATAAATCAATTTAAAGAGAAAATCTGTTCGTGTTTTCAATTATGTGTATTGGGGGGGCTCTGCGTTGTTATTACATTAATCGCTATGATATACAATGTATGTGGTGTAAAATACATTATATTATAGATTCTGGTATTGTTATTATTATTATTATAAATTATTGATCCATACCTTAAAAAAAACATGAAAAATTGATTGCTTTAAAAGTTAAGTGAAAAAATCGGTATACTTACTTTCGATTATTTACAATATAATAAGTTTTTTTCTCTTTTTCCTAAAAAAAAAACGGTATATATACATAATGACATTTTTGTTTACATTATTATTTTACATGGGTGGGTTTTCAAGATTCGATTAAAATTTGATTTAGAAAATATATACTTTTTGAGATGTGTGTACGTATATGGTGGCATAGAATAGATCCATTTAATTTGGTTATGTTTTAAAATGCTTTTAATTATTATATGATTTTAATGATTCAAATACACAAATATTATGTTGATTTTTTGCAATTACATATAATTTTTAAAATGCATAAATTAATTATAGAAATTAAACGAAATAAAAAATATATATAGATGCTTTTACGTTTATAGTTTGAAAGCATGCACATATAATATGCCCAATTTTTTTATGCCGATAATAATCACTTTTTATCAATTGTCAATATATCGCATTAATGTAGAATTGAACGTGTTTGTTCTATCTCCACCAAGTTTGTTACATCATTTTCAATATATTTTTACATAGATTTCTTTCAATTTTGTTATCTGATTCATTTTATTTGAAATATTTTTATTTTGAAATATTTATTCATTCAATTTATTAATTAAAAAAAAATAAATAAATAATATATAATAATATGAAAAATAAATATTTATGTGCATGTTGTATACGTAAACAAATATATTTTTATATACATGTATATATATATATATCTATTTTGCTGCTCGCCATCCTTTCTACTATTTTGTTCCCGGTGTTACCATGAATATGTATACTATATTTATCATATTATGCATACACCATGTAATGTATATATATATATAATCCTGTAATTTTGAATTGTGGACGTCCGCATAAACTAAATAAATACATAAAAATACTTAAAAAATATATAATGTATGTATAATGTCGTATATATTGTTGTAAATATATAAAAATCATTTCAATATCAAAACATAAAAAAAAAACATAAATACTTGTAATATATAAAAGAAGTTGGAATGGATAAATTCCATTCTATACAAAAAAATCAAAGATATATTGTTGAAACAATAACAATGACTACAGTAACAGAACGACGCATAATAAGGGAAGCAACGGAAACTACACCGGCAACACCACAAATTCAAGCAGCAACAGCAACATCGACACCTATAATTCCACCAAAATCGAATGCCACCACTGTTGCTGTAGGATTGGACGAGAATAATGGTATGCAACTCCATAATACATCATCGATAAATGATCGAAATAATTCATTGGCAGGCCAGTTTAACAATGGAAGTTCATTGATTGGTACAGCCGCTCAAATAACTGGTATATTAAAAGGTGGAAAATTATGGAAAACTGAACAATCGGTAAGTACATTTTGTTTAAATATATCCATATATATAATATATTATCAATTCGTTGAATATACGTAAAGTTATTATGAATTTATAAAATTATTATGTTATATATATTTTATAGTGTGAAGAACAAACAAACATAACTTCTGATGACGAAAATTCAAAACGTTCAGTGCGTTTTACAGATCATTTAAAATCAGAAAATGGTACGTTAATCGAGGATACCGATCGTGATACAATTTGTGATGGACAAGCACAAACAGAATCAACCGATGAAAATAATTCGAGTCAAATGCCCGAAATAGCACCAATGAAAAAACATTCAAGTTTATTTCATAACGCGTTACGACCAAATTCAGCCGTACGTCAATTGTTTCCGGCTACAACGGCGACAGTGCCACCATTACCAACAACACCGTTAACACACGAGGCATTACGTGCCTTTGAGGAGTCTAAACGCACCCAATTATCGAATACCCTCATACACACCGATTCGGAAACGGATACCATTCGTAGAACAATTGAAAGAAATGCATTCCGACGATCACTCATTAAATATGAACCAAAGTAAGTGCAACGATTAGATGTGGTGAATTACAATTATTATCTATAATATAATTAATTATTTATAAAAATTATATATAGGAAAAAAGTACAGAGACCCGATACATCATTAGAGGAACGAATTCGACAATTGACTTGTGATGTAGACGATGAACCGAATACGGATATGAGTAATGATACATCGGAAAGTGATAATAATAATAATAAAATGATAAATAGTAATAATGGTAATAATTTAAGTAGCGAAAGCTATGATATTGAAAATTTGGAAAGACGCAATAGTCCGGCGGGCGAAGAGAATCCACAACAACCGAAATATCAATTGGATAAAAGTTTTTCACCAAGTTCATCTGTATCAAGTTCATCGAGTTCTTCCATTTCTGGATATCGTAAAATTACTGAAATATTCAGTCGTGAACGTCGTCAACAGGAACGTATTCCAGAGGCTGATGAAAATCCCATAATAATAATACCACAGGTAAAATACACTAATAATAATAAATATATCACAGGATAAAAACAAAAAATGAATTTTTTTTCGATTTGTCATATTAATTGAAATTATATTTATCAAATTAAGCAGGAATGTCGTTGTCCGGCGGCACCCGATTTAGGAATGGGCATTCAAATGCCAGCTGCACATACACAAATACATCAGACACCACCACGCCAAAATGAACCACGTCGTCAATTTTTATCAACCTTGGCCCCATTAACGGCATGTGTTGCCGGTCAACGTGACGATTTATCGTATTATACATTAGCGCCAGGTGATCGTACATCCACGGCCAGTTCACAATGTTCAGAATATAGTTTAGGTGATATCGAAGCTGTTTTACATAATGTTGATGACATGAAAAAAGTTGCACCAGATGTAATAGCCGGAACGCCTGGCCAAGAAAACCAACAACAACATCAACATAATCATCATCATCACCATCATCATCACCTGCAGCAGCAGCAGCAACAACAACAACAACAACAACAACAACAACAACAACAACAACTTCAACAACATCAAGATGAATTGGCCGCATTTGCTCAACAGGAAGCACCTAGAACAGAACGTTTAAAGAAACGATACAGTGCTGAAACATCATTATCGGCACCGAACTCAAATGCGGGTTCCGACGATGATGAACAAAATGATTATGGTTTTAATAAACGACCATCGGTACGCGGTATTAAACCAAGATTTAGTTCAACCAATGAAATTTTACAACAAATGCAAGCTCAACTTGCAAATCCAAATCCAATACAGGTAATATATTATATATAGATATATATTTTTTTAATTCTTATTATATCAAATTTAAAATTTTTTAAATAGCTTCAAAGCCAACAATTCTCGCAAGCAAATAATTTACTACCACACCAAATTCAATGTAATACATTGCCAAAAAATCATACAACGACATTGTCCACACCAAAATCACAACATCCATTGTTACCATTAGCATCACAACAACAGCAGCAACAGCAACAGCAAGCAGTTACACCATGGAACTACTATGGGAGTGATACATTACCCAGAAATCAAAATAATAATCCTCATTCTAATTATTATCAACATGTTCCAATTCATGCCCGTCACAGTTATCATGGTCATGAAGAGGCAACAATATTTCAAAATTGTTCAACCGTCGCATTGGAACAACATTATGATCGTACATATGCACGAAGTCCAACTAGACGTCCTGAATCACCACCACCATTACGTAACTATCATCAAACAATGGTATTAATACCATATAATGCTGAATCATATGCACATTTTTCATCAAATGAACAACCGTTACCCGGTTATCAACGACACAATATTTTGGAATATCAACAGGTAAGCCATTATTTACTATATATTAACGCACTAATTGTAATAATTCAAAACAAGGAAAACATGCTATTTATAAAAACACTTTAGAATATTTTGCTTATTTGCTCTTATAAATGAAATCACCTTTAAATGCTGCTTTTAAAATACCTAATCAATTTTCTTGAGTCCATTGCACTATCTGCAATTAAATTTATAAACATATTGCTTATCTTGTATATTTATATGTATATAGGTAACTCAACAGACTATTCGTGTTCCAATGGGCTATCCATTACCGGGTATGCAATTACATGTTGTGGCCGGACGTGGTACAGGTCATCAACCATTTCCACAATACAATAGACAACCACCGCAACCTGTGCCATCTAAATTGCAACAGCCTGCCATATTACAATCTCAACAACAACAGCAACAACAGCAACAACAGCAGCAGCAACAACAACAACAACAGCAATCACAACAAAATAATAACAATCAACAACAGCAGCATCAAGTACAGCATCAACAAACTCAATTGCAACATAATAAAAACCTTCAACAGCAAGTACATCAGCAACAATTACAACAAGGTCATCATCATCATCACCACCACCATCATCATCAAACACCTCCACCGCCACCACCTCGGTATACGCCATACGTTGAGAAATCGGCTCGAGCTACCGGTGAACGTGGTGTACCGGAGGGTGCAGCCAGTGTTATCCAAAATGATGGTAAAAATACATTATTATCACCAACATCTCATAATAATAATACCATTAATAATAATAATAATAATATGATGAATACATTTAATAATTCAACTGTTACGACAACAACCGTAACAACCTCATCACCATTGTCTTCATCACAAAATTCTGTACAACCTGGACCAGTATTTTATGCTATGAATGTTTGACATGAAGAGTAATAAAAAACAAACAATTAAATAAATGTATATGTATTTAAATAAAATTGATTTAAATCAGTATAAAAGCAAAAATAAAAAAAATCTGTGATTTACAATTATATGTACTCGTATATATTGGCAAAAAGAAAACAAACTAATTGAAATTGAATGTGGAAATAGAACGTATAAGATAATATAATAATGATAATACCAAAATATATAATTATGTTTTTAGTTTATATTTTATTTTTATCCATTACTTATTGAAATAAGGTATAGTTTTATTTATTAAATAAAAATCTCTATTACACAATGATCTTTTGTCCATATGCCCGTTCTATACAGTCTCTGTGATTTGTTATCCACCCAGATCATAAATAAGAATTGTGTTAATGATTATACATTCTAATTTGTTCTTTTTCAGTGTGTTTGATTTCTGGATAATAACCATTTCTAAATAAAATAGCTCATTGGATATTTACCATAGATGAAGTATAATTTCGAAGTGAAAATTTAGTCATCTATATATATTCCAAAAATTCACTATGAATCGATTGTGGATATAATATTCAAACACAGTTCGGGATAATTCCACTTTAAAACCAAAATTTTGCAGTCCTTGTGTTAAATAAATAATTAATAACTCATTAATTAATAATTAATAAAACATTTTCAAGTATAAGATTTTGTTTTAAAGAGATAAATTAAAAACGCCCAAATAATTATTTATTTTTATCTATTTATTTAATAAGTTTTCAATATTAAAATAGTTTTCTGGTTTTTTTTTTTTTTATTTGCAATTAAACAAAATAATATCTTAAGGATTTTTACTTTTAAATGTTAAACGCTAAATACTGATAAAATTAATTTAATGAAAACAAAAAAAAACCTTTATCTTTAACTATATAAACTCTATCTATCTATATAAATTCTTGAAATCTTTAATTTTCTATTCAATATAAAAAATATAATATATTTTTTCTACTTTTAAAATTGTAATAATAAATATATATGTTATATATATAAAAATAAAAAATATAGTAAATGTGATTAATATTAAAGTTATATAGATGAGATGTTAATCGCATATGGTAATAACAAATACAAGAAAATAATTTTAGAAAACAATATAACATGATCAAAATATACATATTATATATAAGAGATTTATAATTAAAAATAAAAAAAAAAAAAAGCAGGAATATTAAAAATTAAATTTTTAATGAATTACAAAATAATAATAAAATTAATCATATTATTTTAATATAATATTAAATATATAACATTCGCAGCATTACAAAACAAACAAACAAAAATACCAAATATTTACAATTTAATAAAAATGATTACTTTTATATATATATACATATAGAGTTGTTTTGCGTTAAAATTACCAAAAATAAAGAAAAAATATAACAATAATTTAATTTTTCTAATATCAAAAATTTAACGAATATATAAAAAAAAATATTTACCCGGAAACAAAAATGAACTTTAAATGAAAATTCTTTAAACGGGAAACCCGAATGGTTTAAAATAAATATTCGTTTGTATGCGACATTAATTACGGAAACCTAGTTAAAAAAGCGGCAATTAAATTAGTTAAAATTCTTCAGAAAATGTTATAAATAAATATATTGGCAACATAAACGCAATCTTCACGATAACTATATATATTTTCATGATAATGGTAAATATAATTACTTTTGGGGATTACTATTTCAATTTTGTTCTATTTTTACTATATATAATTGATTTCATTAAACCGTATATAATTTTTAAATGATGTTCTATCATTACATTACCAGATACAGCTCTTATATTGGCGTTTTATTCAGATTATTATATTTTTATGTTTTTATATATGGTTATGGTTATTTTGTTGTCATATCCATTTTGAGGATTCTTTTTGATTTTATTTTCTTCAAAAACACTTTTCCTGTACGGGCAGAACATGGAAAATGATTACTAAATTCTTTTTGAATATTTTTTCAATTTTTTTGAAGAGATTTACCCTTTTTAAAATTTTATTAATACCCTGATTTTGTTTATTAAAAAAATTAAAGATATTATTCGGTTTTGATTGTCAACCGAATAATTTCCAAATAAAAATTATATTCTCTAAAGTATTATATATCGTTATAATAATTTTAATGTAATAAAAGCAGAAAAATTTAAAATAATATAAAGCAAAACATGCTAAAACTATTTATACATATATATAATTAAAATTATAATATAAAAATATTATGTGCATTATAGAATTAAAAATTGTAAACATCCTTTCAAAAAATTGTACATATATATACATATACTATCAAAAGAAATTCTATTCATTTTTGTTTACATCGAAAATTGTATTGATTTATATATTATAAATAATTTATTGTGCCAAATAAACAAACAAAACAATACAAAGTATAAATAAATAAACGTAGGTAAAATTAAAAAAAAAAAACAAAAAAAAAAACCATATTAAGATTAATCTTATTAATAAATCTATAGCTAAAAAAAGTTACTAACAAATTGTGTGGACAAACACCAAATAAAAAACACAAATAAATTAATAATATAACAAAATTTTTATCATTTAAGATTATTATTGCATACTTCAAAATTTATTACAAAATATAAAATGATTAAATCAAAAAAAATTGAAATAAAATATTTTAAGTGTTTAATTAAATTAAAAAAAATATATATATATATTTAGAGATTGCGTATTATAAAATTATATAATTATTATTTTATATTTTAGTTTATTGAAATTGTTCTTTTTTTATGTTTATTCACTCTATATGTTATTATTATATATAGATTTGTTTATTTATTTCTTAAAAAAAATGAAAAGAAAATTAATTAAAATTGTTTACGCAATATATAAACATTAAAAATAAATAAAGTAACAATTATAATCAAAGAAAATTAAACTTTCAAACGAAAACAATATCGAATTAATTAATTAATTAAATAACTATAGCGTTTTTGGTTAAAAGAAACTAAAATTCTTAAAAAAGTATTCATTAAAAAACAAAACACAAGAAGAAGCTCATTTGATTAAATTCGAATATTTTATATATAGTATTAAAACGAATAATAATAATATAATAAAATAATTAAATATATACTAAATATTACACACCAAAAATAATAATATAATATTATTATTGTAGATATTAAAACAAAAAAAAAACTATGTATTGTTGAATTAAATTTTAAAATTATTCTTTAATAATTATTAATACATTATTAATACAAAATATAAGAGACCATAAAACAATAAAAATTATATTATTTAATGACATTTGAAAGCATTTTTTTTTTTCAGTTTTATGTATATTCAAAACGGATCAATCAAAAATTATTTCATCTAAAAATATAATGATAAAATAATACCCATTTTCAGTGGATCTCCTCTTAACGAACTCGATTAAAAAATAATACAATTTCCTGGTGCGTGATTTTTTAATTTTAGAATTGGAAATCCATCATAATAGCATATCAGGACTCGTCGATAGCAAGAGATTGTAAATTAAATAAAATTTGTTCTAATACTGTATTATAAATTAATTTAATTTTAATGAATTCTCTATATATATATTGAAAATTGAATAATAAATAAAATAAAAAACTTCGTCTATTACACAACATAATATTTAATAAAATTAAATAAATCATCATCAATTTCTGCAAACGCAAACACCTTTTGCATTACATGCTCCACCTTTTTTACCAATTAATATACAATGTGCTGCACAAAAAGTGTGATTAGCATTAAGATAGCTAAGTAAATCACAAGTTACTCTGGTTTGTACCATTAAATGATTATCACTGTCAACGGAAAAGACTCCGCCTGCATTATTATCGTCGTTTCCCGGTGGGAACACTGTGAAAATAATTTTATATATTTTTAAATTTATTTATTATGTATATGGATATATGGATATGAATTTGATATACCTTCAAGCTCATTGTCATTCACTTCACCATCTATGGCCATTCCGAAAACCATGTCAATAACACAAATGGATAATATAAAAAAAATAATTTTTGTATTCATTTTCAAATTGTTTACTTTCTGTTGAATATATATTAACCGATAGTTTATACTATAATATAATTTTATTAATAATTTCACATTGTATTTATACTAAATACAATTGTAATACTTATATATTTGTCATTTGATTATATTTTTTTGGTTCATCCAAAAAAAAAAAAAAAAAAAAGGAATAAGGTAATTATAATATAACCTGTTTAATTTTTTATCTATACTCTACTAATAACCTTTCTAATACACATTTATAAATTCTTTATCATCAGCGGCGCAATTTAAATGCAAATCTATAGGTTAATTTTTGTAATTATATAATTTTGTGTTAAATGCTAAATAAATTACATCCAAAAATATACGATTTAATTTCAAATTATTATTTAATTTATTATCATAATTTTTTTTTTTTTTGGTTATTATAATTTTGGTTAAACGCAAAAAAAAAAAAAACGCCACTTTTACTTATGATATAGCAACACTATATATCTGCATATTCACTGCTGAAACTTATAGCCGCATATAGAAAGCTATCATTATATATATATTGATTTGAATGTATGTATTATAATCTATGTGGACTAATGGACTATAAAGTCTTTATGTTCGAGGGATAATTTTCATTTTTGTAATACTGCGTTTTTAATTTCAAATGTAATTCAACAATACGCATTGTTATGCTGATGCTATATAAAAAAAAAAACATATTATTCATGTGATGTTGTGAATGTTTTATACTACGTATTCGAAATATTATATATGATGCATGCGTTTAAATCGATGATGTTCATATAATTATCTATAGCAGGTGATATATAGTATATTATAGTATATAATTTATTCATATTTATACTAAAACGTGTGTATTATCGTACACATTCGATTGATTAAATGGATTGGATTGGAATATTTTTATCGTGATAATACATTTTATATAAATTTGTTATATTCAATGTCTTTTCTAATTAATTACACATTTAATATTCGCATTCGTCTGATATATACAAATCTCCTATTGGTATATTCATAATTAATGATAGTGTTAAGTATATATATTGGCATTTTCCCGAAATCATAATAAGATTACTATGTTAGGTGTATTTTTGTATACTTAATACAGTATAAATTATAACTAAATATAATTTTCTATAATTATTCATATATATACTGACAATATATTTACTATATTGCATATGACAATTTATTTCATAGGAGTACTATTTTTAAAATTCACTATATAATAATATTAAATATTATAATTATACAGGTGCTTTTACATATTATATATGCGTATATATATATACAACACACAGATATATATTTATATAAGATGTATATTTGAGTTTTTTGAGATTCACATGTTTAATTACGTGATATTTTATTATATGAAAATATATTACATCAATGCATATAATATATATATATATATGATGATGAACATTTGCATGTTTCTCATCTTCCATATATATATCTCATGAAAATTTTTAATCAATTCTTGAAATTTATATTTATATTTCAATTTTATATTTAGTTTTGCAGATACCTTGAATGAAATCAGTTCATATCATATCAAAGACAACTCTATAAAATATAATAATATATAATCTCAAAAGTGAAATTTAATCAAATAATAAAAAAAAAAAACAAATAATCAAGTGAAATAATACAAAAATAATTACAAATTATTAATATTTTTAATTATAATTAAAAGTTTGCAAACATTTTAATAAATTTATATATTGTGGCGTGATTATATTTAACTTTCAATATATATTTTCATCTATATATTTTTGAAGAAAATCGCACGTATAATACTTATATTTAAACGCATATAATACTAAAAACTAATTTAATTTAAAAAAAAAAATTAATTTATTATAGTTTTTAAATTTTCCAAAGCATTATTCAAATAAAGTAAGTTTTTCATTTTTACATTTGTTCAAAAAATAATTTGAATAGATAATAAAACGTTTTCATAAATATTTTTTCACGTTGTATATTAACGTGATTTGTAAATTTTCTATATGGATGGATATACATATAGGGATATATTTTTTTGTTGTTTGTTCATATATGATTTACGTATATAAAATTTTTTAGTTATGTTATTTAATCACAAAAATGGCTATTTAAATATGAAACGTTTGATAAAACATTTTGTAAATTTATTTATGAAATTTAAATACATTATATTCTAAGGTTCTAATAATTTTTATTTTGCCTGACTGTAAATGTAGATTTATGTTTTTGGTGAAAATTAAAGTATCTTTATTATTTCAGTTATATATTATTATTACATAACATTTAGCTAGATATAGATTTAGATAATCATATATATTTCTCATTGGTAATAAAAAAAAAATCAATATGATGATATAATTAAATCTACCTCTAATTTTTTTTAACGGAATAAATATTATATTGCAGATATAATGCATTAATTTGTTTTCAGAAAATAATTTAGTTCAATTATTAGAATATAAAATATTATTCAATTATGCTATAGTATATATCTATATATATATTCATTTGAATAAATCTAATTTTGAACAGGTAAAAAATTAATTAAAATTATCATAATCTATAAGGTTATACTAATAAATCATTTGCCATTACAATTGTCCTATATGAAATATAAAAGTATAAAATAAAAAAACTTGTAATTATCGCTTTAAATTGTTTTATATAATTATTGTCACATTATTATGGCAAAAGGGCAACATGAAAATGAAAATGAAAAATAAAAGAAAAACATTTCAGAGATTTTTTAAAAATTAATTCTGTATGAAAATCCATATAAAAATGTATAATACTTTTTATAAAACACGTGAGACATAAATGATTCAATTTTTAGCGAAGTATATGTATGTATATGCTGTATATGTTGGAAATAAAATTAAATAATCAACGAAAACAACTCACGTGTAAATATATGTGAACATTTAATAGACATACATATATATATATATATATATTTATTTTATATAACATTTTTTAAACGTTTTTTATGTAAAATATATTATATATTAAGCATATATTTATTTTGTTACATAAACTAAAAGCTTAATCTGATTATCAATTAAAATAATATGTTGTTATAGAAAAAGTCAATTTACTATCCTTTTTTTTTTTTATTTATTATCGTTTGCTGGTTGTTAATTTCATCAGTAATATAATAATACACTTCACACAACAAAGACGAATTTCAAAAAGAGTTTATTATACATTAAAAAAAAAAATTAAAACGTTAATTATTCTGCTGATTTCGTAATGTGAATTTGTTTTTATTCCAAATAAAATGATCCTTCTAATATATATATATATATATATATATATATGGTATATATATATATATATATATGGATAAATTATATTATATTAATTTGTATTTAAACTTATTTTTATATAGATATAAATTATGGAAGAAACATCTTCAAATCATAATACGAAGATTTCCGATTCGGCTTATTCAAATAGTTGTGGTAATAGTCAATCACAACGAAGGTAAATATTTTTTATATTTTCGTGGTTTCAATATAAATAATTGAAAAGGACTATATATGAAAATACCTTTTTTGATTTGTTTATGAACGTAAAAGACTTCTTATAATATACTAAATGAAAATGATTAAAATACATTTATTCTGTTTTCTATTTTAGTTCCACAAATGGCGGCAGTTGTCAATCTAGACGTGGCAGTGGAAGTAATTCTTCTGGAAGCAGTGGTTATGGAGGAAATCCATCAACACAAATAAGCAGGTAATAAACACAAGTTCCTTATTATATATTATATTCGTTATAAAATCAAAAAGTATTTTTTGATTTAAATAAAATATAATTTAGAAATTGATAATTATATAATATTTGTATTTTATATATAGCTTACAATCGAATAATAATGCAATGACGACAATAATAAATGGCCAACAAAAACGTACAAATGATAAGGAACGTAAAAAGAAAAAATTAAAATCAAATAATATACAATCAACATTAGCAATTATCATTGATTGTCCAGAACAACAACAGCAGCAGCAGCAACAGCAGCCAATAATAGTTCCATCGTCAACATCGGTAACATCATTATCAGTTGGTGGTATTAATAAAGGTGAATTGTCGGTTAATGTCCCCGAGTATACATCAGGTCATTCAAGAGACATAAGAGAGTCTCAAATCTTTTTTTTCTATTAGTTTTCAATTATACGTACGTTTTTAATAATTATATAAATAATTAAATTTTGTTGTGTCTTAGAAAACTCTCAATTACGAAAGGACTCAATTGAATCAAATGGTAGTGGTATCAGTAGTGGTAGTGGCATTACCGGTAGCGATGAATCAATTGATGTACAATTAGAAGAAGGACAATTTGAAAATGTTACAAATTATATAAAACCAATCCCAACTCCTGATTCTATAGAACAAATAATGACGGGTTGTAAATCACCAACTGAAATTGTTCATGTGACTGAAATTATCACGAACGAAGAAAATAAACAAAATGTTACTATTGAGGTATAAAATAACTAAGAATGAATATAATAAAATATTAATATGTAGTAATAAAAAATAATTGATTTTGATGATTGTCATCAATTGACATCAATAATTCTGGTTTTTAGGAAGGATTTTGTTGTGTAATTTCAATGCACGATGGAGTTGTTCTATTCACTACACCAAGTATATCAAATAGTTTAGGTTTTCCAAAAGATATGTGGTTAGGTCGATCATTTATCGATTATGTGCATCCAAAAGATAGGTACAAATATTATTACCATATTTTCTATATTTATTTATTTATTAATTAATTAACATAATTTTTGCATAATAGATCGACATTTGCTGCCCAAATTACATCAGGGGTTGTTGGTCCATTTCCGGAAACGAAAGGCAGTTATAATAATAAAGATACCAGAAATTCTTTATTTGTTATGTTACGAAGATACAGAGGTTTACATTCACTAGGTTTTGGTGTTAAAGATAAAGCAGTATCCTATGAACCATTTAAATTAATGTTAAGTTTTCGTGAAGCACCCGAAGAACCAATTTCAGATACATCCGTTTCGTTGTCACCGAATGGATCTACAATGTTATTGGTTATTGCAGCATCACCCGTTTCAAGTGTTTATAAAAGTAAGTGTTGTTATTTTTTCTTTATATAATTTTATCATTAACATTTACATATTTTAATTTACAGCACCTGAAGAACTTATGTCACATCGTAGTCCAAAATTTTCGACTAGACATACAGCCACCGGTGTTATAACTCATGCTGATGGAACATCTGTAACAGCATTTGGTTATCTGCCACAAGATATTGTGGGTCGTTCAATAATGGAATTTTATCATCCCGTTGATTTACCATTATTGAAAGAGATTTATGTTACGGTCATGCAAAATGGTCGTACTGCTGGTGCAACATTTTGTAGTAAACCATACCGATTTCTGATAAGAAACGGTTGTTATATTACATTGGAAACTGAATGGACAACCTTCATAAATCCTTGGTCAAAGAAATTAGAATTTGTTATTGGTCATCATCGTGTTTTACGAGGTATTTTTAATTATAGTTTATCCTTATTTGATGGAATGAAAATTTGTACAATATGATTAATCTGTCTATATTATAATTTTGTTTTCCAAAATCAGGTCCAAAATTTTGTAATGTATTTAAATATTCGCCTGAACATACATCAAAATTCACAGATGAATTATTAAATAACAGTAAAAACATCCAAGAAGAAATTTTAACGTTATTATTGGAACCCGTATCGAGACCATCGGATACCGTTAAACAACAGGTTTCAAAGCGTTGCCAGGCGTTGGCCTCATTTATGGAAACTTTAATCGATGAAGTATCAAAACCCGATTTAAAATTAGATTTACCACAAGAATTGGAATTGGCAATTTCCGAACGCGATTCGGTAATGTTAGGTGAAATATCACCACATCACGATTTCTGTGGTGAAAGTAAAAGTTCATCGGAGAAACTACCCAGTTATAATGAATTAAATTACAATGATAATATATCACGATTTTTTAATAGTGAACCAATAACGATTCCTGTAAATGATTCAAATGATAGTTTAGGTACTTGCGGTGATGTCATTGGCACGTCAATGACTTGGAATAATAATTCAAATAACCATGATAATAATAATACAATTAATAACAATAAGGAAAATACTAATAAAGATAACGAGGAGACTAACGAAAAGATTAATAGTGATAATTATATTGACATTAAAAATGATGTGGATAAAAATGTTAATAATATGATGGATAAACGTTCAAATGAAAATAATACCATTATTATTAATAATAATAATAGTTTGAGTCCTGATCCACGGTTTGATGGAGATGGAAGCAGTGGTAACATTGTTGAACATTCATGTGGAGCCAGATGTCACACGAAAATGGATAATGGAAATAGTAATACAAATGTGACAAATGGAACGCCAGAAAATAATTCAATTTCATTAACTGAAGCACTATTAAGTAAACATAATGATGATATGGAAAAAAATCTATTGCAAAAACATCGGGAGGCACGCAATGATGCTCGTAGTATTGAGAAAGCAAAAAAATCCGCCGATCCATTACAGGGTCATGGTACTAAACGTAGCGGTTCATCAACATGGGAAAAAGAAGCTTTCAAAAATATTAAACATCCGCATATGTCTTTTGATATTCTTAACCGAGAAGTAAAACCAATATTAGAATGTTTAACACACCAAAATAATTTAAATGAAAGATTAACAACGATAAATCCACAACCTACAAGAAATACACGAACAACACCATTATGGCCACCGTTTTCGGTCAGTTCATTTCAAAGTCCAACGGTAACTGTACCGACACATTTTGCAGCACCATCTGGTATGTATCCCACTGTGTATTATTTACAACCAACACAACAAAATAATCGACCGCAGGAACATCCCGGACCACCAATTACATGTCCATCTTCCCAATTACCATTATCAATATATTCCCGTCAAATGCTACAACAACAGCAACATCATCATCAACAGTTTCAATATCAACAACAGCAGCATGAACAACAGTTTCAACAACAACAACAACAAGCACCATCGCAACCAACATATCCTTTACAATATATGCCAACCAGTTTAATGTATCCACCACTACCGCGACCCCAACCACAACCAACACCACAGTTATATGGACAACCTATAATGTATCCACACCATCCAATGTATCAACAATCAATGTATCAAACCACATTGCCATTTCAGCACTTAACAGCTCCCATTCACAATCGAATGAGTAATTCATATACGGTAACAAATCTAAAACTCAAGGAAAAATTTAATATGGTTTAATATCCGCGCTATATTTTTTAACAATATTTCGAAAATAGGTACAGCCTCCAATTCAATTAAGAACTACAGTTAATACATCATCTGGCATGAATACAGTTAATAATACTACAATTACAACAATAGCTCCATCCTGTTCAACGACATTAACCCGTAATCAATTATTAACATCTGTGGGTACACCAAATTCACAAAGTGCATCGTTAAAAGTTGAATCCGGTTCAAATTTGGTAATTTATATTGTTAGAAATAAGAGTTATCCAATTATTCAAATGATGATTAATTTTTAATATAATATTTATATCGATTTGTATAGGTAAGACATTCAACAACCACTATAACCAGTGATAATGATATGGATGAATCAAGTTTTTCAAGTTTTTATTCATCATTTTTAAAAACTGATTATTCACCAGCAAGTGAACAAAGAAATGAGGTAAAAATATTTTCTTTATCATCTAATTATGATTAGTATTTTATATAATTTTGTTTTTTAACTTTAAGGAATTGGAAAAAACATCAAAAAAATTATGGCGTAGACCCCAACCGCTATGGTTGGATAATGTTAATGTAACATCAGATTTAATTTATAAATATGAAATATCATTGAAATCTGTAGATGAATTATTAAAAGCAGATTTAAAAATTTTAAAATCATATCATCAGGTAAACATTTATTTAATAAGGAAATATTTAACTTTTAATTTTTCATATTCGATATTAATTCTGTATTCATTATTTATTAATTATGGGATTTTTAAGCCGGGAATGGTAAATGAACAATTAACACAATTATATTTGGATTTGACATTAGATGGACTATCAACAAATTTATTATTTGATGATAGATTATCAAGTTGCGAAGGTACAGATGATGATAGTAACGAAAGAAATAATTCTTATATAAATAATAAATATCAATATGATAAATTGGCAATGATATACGAAGAAAATGCACCGATTCCATTACCAATTTAATAAATACACACTAAAATAAGAGTATTATTATCATTTAAAAAATAAAAACGATAAAAGAATATTCAAAACGATTTAAAAAAAAAAAAACGAAATCATTTTAATATATTAATAGTATTTTTTTCATTTGAAAATTGAAAATAAGTTTTAGAATTTTATTTATTATAGTTATTTTTAAAAGTAGATCGTAAAAGTAGATAAATAAGATAAGATAAATATCGATATTAATTGTGACCATTTATAGAGATATTTTAGTGAATACGATTGTTATTTTATATAGTTTATGAATTATAATAAATAAATTTCAAAAAGTTGCTTAAAAAAACTTAAATTATATATTTTTATACTTAAAAATCTATTAAAAAAAGTTTTATAGAAAATGTAATAAAAACTCCCAGTTAGAAATCATCGTTTGCGTTTTGATTTCCTATTTGGCACAATCGATAATTCATTTTCTTTTGCTTTAGTAATATCTATATCGATTTGCCGCACCTTTTTTGCTTCACATTTTAAATTCATCTCAACTTCAGATTTCGATTTCGTTGTTTCATTAGATTTTAAAATTTCATCATTTTTTCTTTTCACTTTTGATTCCATTCGTACATCAGAAATGTCTGTGTTAAATTTTGGTACATTTGCACAAAACAATACCTGAAACATTAAAATATTATTTAAAATATGTAAATTCTTAAATTTTTGGAACGTTTTAGAAACAAAAAAATCGTACTGTTTGTGTCCATCCGGCCATATCACCATAAGTACTACGAAATTTATTACCAATTTCCGAATAGATTGCTGGTGTTACAGATTTGGTTGCTTTTAATTGGTTTCCATTGAGGTAATGCTGTTTGGCTATTTGAAAAACGTGTGTATCCACTGGTATGGCCTCCATATGATTGAATGACATTAAACAAATACAATCGGCAACTTTTGGACCAATCCCATTTAATTGGATTAATTCCGAATGGGCTTCTTTATACGATAAATTACGTATACGATTAAACCATTTTAAATTACCCCTTTCCATAATCCCAATGGCTGTATTAAGTATAAATTTTGCACGATATCCAAATCCTGCCGTTCGTAATTCTGTTTCCAACTAAATGAAAAAAAATAATAATAAAACAACTTTTAATTTTTATTGAATAATAATTAATAATAATAAGTTATTTATATTTACATTCTTTTGATTTGCTAATGTGGATACATCGGGAAATGCATAATAATTTTCCCCATTATAATTACAAATTTTTTGGCCATATGATGAACATAATTTTTCAACTAAACTTGTTATTCGATTAATATGATTATTTTGACTGCATATAAATGAAAATATATTTTCAACTGGATCTTGATCTAATACACGTACCCCGTATAATTTGTTTCCCTCTTTCTTAAAATGTGGATGTGCCAACGACCATTTTTCATATAAATCATTTAAATTAACATTTAAACGAAAATATTGCTTTAAAATATCTTCATAATAATCATCATGATACAATAATGGCAAGGTTGAATCGAGATCTTGTTTATTTATTGATTTCATCGATTTTTTTGGTGTTGAATTTGTTACTTTCATTCGAATAACATTATACGGATTACTTTCCGGAAATGGTAATTCACCCAATACTTTATAATATAAATGTTCTGTATCTTGTTTCAATATCCATAAACAATTTGTTAATACACCAATCCATGTGTCAGCATCGGTTGTATTAGCCGGAATGTTTGATAATACTAATTTATTCCATCTATATGTTTATATAAGAATAATTTAATTCATTATTTTATGTTTATAAATCAGCATATAGTGCATTCAAAAGGACTGAGAATCTGGAATAAACTTGGGTTGAAACTTCTTATAAGCAAAATATGGAGTCTTTAGTATTAGGACAAATATTTGTACAAATAAAACAGTATAACTTACCTAAAACTTTGTCCACCGGTCAATGTAACCATTAAATTTAGAGATGATTTTGGACACAGGATCTTTTTCCATTTAATCATATTTAATTATCAAAATTATATTATGATTTACCGACAAGTCCAAAACTTTCCAAATATAAATTAATTTATAAGATAATATAAGCAAAATCACAATATTTAAAAAATCTTCTAATGAAAACAAATTGAAAACTACCAAACAAACCTAATCAAAACAACATCAAATAATAAAATAAAAATCATTTATAAACAAAAAGCACAGAGAGAAAATAAATTTAACAATAAGAGATACGTTTTTGGAATAAAATACGAATGAAGATGTCTATTAAATCAGTAAATTCAAATGGTTTGGGTTTAAGAATTTAAAAAAAATAGTGATTTTTATTGCAGTTGTTGATACAATATTAAAATACTTTACAAATTCGATGATTACAAATTACAAACGAAACTATTAACCAAATTGTATAATATAAAAAACGGTTATAACAATCGTATGGATTTATTTGTTTCAAGAATTATAAAACCAATCACTATATGAATATATAAACTTTCTTATTACCACTAAATGGATTCCATCACATAACGTACATCTTGCAAGATATAATTCCAAAAAATTAACCTCCATACCAATATAGTGATACATCTACAATATACAACTTTTGATCTCTTTGAAAATATAATTTTTTTATTTTTTTTTTTTTTTTTTTTTTTTTTTTTTTTTATTTAATATAACTCTGTGGTGTAAATGTTAAAAATGCCAACCTAAAATTCTAACGGAATTTTGGGGTCGTGGGTTCGAATCCTACTGAAGACATAAAATATGTTTCGGTTATTTTTCGAATCTGAATTTTAACGCAGAGTTGTATATTCCGCTTGCGGTTGGTCGTACGGCTAATTACCGACACCGTAAAACACACAAATTAAGAAACTAACAACAGAAGGCTGTTGTTGGACGCTAAAACCAGATTGTTGGTTGTATAGCGAAAAATTTATTATTTATTTTTTATTTTATTTAACCGTTAACGGAAATTTAGAATTCTAATAAATGCATAGTTTTATAGGAACACTTCTTAGTTTTTAATACAACTCATTAATCATACTGATCCGATAAGCAATCATTTAGGATAATCCAAGCATGGTTTGATTCCTTTATATAGAATCTATATATATAAATATGGATCTCTTTTAAACCGTTAACGTTTTGGTTTATCCACAATTCAGACACTCAACTCAATACAAATCAAGTTGATGAATTATAAAGAATAAAATTGTGTATTTTGTACATAATAAATTTAATATCCGGTAACGATTTGAACTTATCTATCGTATCAAAAGTTTTTTATAATTAAAAGTGGTCATTGATCGTATAACAATAATAATAACAATATAATTATCACACGTCACATATTATATACACAATATATTTTTTTATATATACATATATACTGTAGAATGTTAATGTACATTGAGTATATAAAGTGCGATATACTATATATATGTACATAGCAATATAATACTTTAAGCAATAGTAACAGAGTGGTATTTTAACATACTTTGAATAATATATTGTTATAGGAAAAATTCAGAAGGATAATGCAGGACCATACTTAACATTAAAGGATTCATTTTCAAAATATTTTTAAGGATTATTTGTATTAAAATAATAACTGTATGTTCTATAAAGGATGCGTCAACTCCATATTTACTTTTGAATTATCCCTGTATATAATAATTATGCATATAGAAAAACAAATAAATGCGAAATACAATCAAATAAGTATATGTGAATACAATAAAATATATAATATTACGAAAATGCTGACAATGAGTGATATTATAAATTTTGTTTTTATTATTAATTGTAAAGATTAATATAATAATAATTTACTTTAATTTTCTCCATATAAAGAATTACACTTTTATTTATAAATTTCAGTAAATGTATATATAGTATAAATTAGTGGAATGTGGCAATATCGTCGTTGTATAATAATTTCAATATTAATTTGTTTATGCTTTGTTTGTATACCAATTAAATTAACGTTAGACCAAAATAATGAATATTATTATTATTCAAAATTTATAGAATTTATTGAAAAATACAATAAATCTTATCGAAATAATTCCGATGAATATCAACGAAGATTCAAGAGTTTTTTGGTAATAATTATAAGAATATATAATCTATACATTTTATTATAAATATATAAATAACTTCAATAAAAATATTTTTCAATAATACGCACAGAATTCCATAGCAATAATAGAAAAATTAAATTCCATAAGAATGGATAATGATTCGGCCGAATTTGGAATAACAAAATATTCAGATTTATCAGAAGAGGAATTTATATTAAATGTATTAAATATAAATCTATCCGCATCGCCATCATCAGCAGGTATTAGCATTTCAATGAATGATTTATTATTAACACAAATATTATTAACAAAAAATTTGTCACAAAATCAAACGGAAAATAATATTCATATTGTAAAACGAAATATATTAAATTATCAAGATCTACCTCAAGAAATTGATTGGTAATAATAATTATATATTCTATATAAGAATGGATAATCGGTATTTCCATTTATTCAATTAAACTTAATTTCATAGGCGTAATAAAAATGCGGTATCATCGATACGAAGCCAAGGGATTTGCGGTGCATGTTGGGCTCATTCAGTTATTACTACAATAGAATCAATGCATGCCATAAAATATAATCAAAGTATAATAAATTTGAGTACACAACAAATGATTGATTGTGCTAAAAATAATAATTATGGTTGTAAAGGTGGTGATACGTGTAATCTTTTGCAATGGATTCAAGGTAATTCCGTTAAAATTGAAACCGAGCATACATACAATTCGTTACCCCCATCGATTAATCCGAAAATAACTAAATGTAAAATTAATGAAAATGTACAAAATATGATTACAATAAAAACTACAATTCATAATTTTACGTGTAACAGGTAATATATATATAACTAAATTGGATTAAAAATTATCTTATATATGTACACAATCAGAAATATTATTTATTAATTAATTTTATATAAATATATATTATATAGTTACATTGATAGAGAGTATGAAATATTATATTATTTAGCCTATAATGGTCCGGTGGCCGTTGTTGTAAATGCACTATTATGGCAACATTATCTAAATGGTATTATTAAATTTCATTGTAATGGTAATCCGATTTTTATAAATCATGCTGTTCAAATTGTTGGATATAATTTAAAAGTGAATGTTCCGTATTATATTGTAAGAAATTCATGGGGTGAGGAATTCGGTAATGATGGATATCTGCGAATTGCAATTGGTAATAATGTATGTGGGATGGCCAATCAAGTTGCAATGATTGAAGTGGATTGATATTATATATTTATATATTTCAATTTTTATATAAATATTAAAAATATCGTAAAACATTAAAAAAACAATAACCAAACAATTATTTATTTATCAATATATTAAATGAATAAAAATTCGAATTATAATAATTAATATTAAATTAACCGCAAAGATTTCGCATATTTTATTTTTTATATTAATGTATATTATTATTATTATTATTATTGTTGATGACATCGATGCAATTTGAACTGGTATTATTATTATTAATATTATTTGCAATGGATAATTTTGAAAAAACACTCTTTTGAATATTCAATGTTGATTGCATTTGTTCACTTAATGGTGGTATACTCTCTCTTGGTATTAAAAATGTTGATAAATTAAATAAATCAACAAAAACTTTATAACGATCACTATATATATAACATATACATGAGAAAAAAAAAAATTTAAATCAATTTATTTTAAAGGGTTTTTTTTTAGATTAGATGAAATCAAATTTACCCTAAAGTTGAACGTAAATATTGATATCCAGATGATCCACCAGTACCCAATTGTTGTGAACCAATCATTCTTTGAACCATAATTACATGATTATCTATATATATATACGTGGTTATGAAAGAAAAAAATATTGTTAATTTGTGTGGTAGATAATGATCATTTTTTCTTTTGTCATAAAGGAAAATTATCTAATTTTACATCTCCATTTCGTTATCAACGAATCAATGTCCATTAATAATGTTAAAATTTGATGTGGTTGACTGAATCTTGGTTCATCACGATATAATGTTATCATAATAGCTCCCTGTAATGCCTTATATGTAAAACGTCGTTCGCCTCTCGACACCAACGCATCATGTGCCGCCGGATCAAATATTGTATTATACACTTCACGACGTTTTTCAATGTCCATAAGGCGATAACTTTTAACATGATCATATTGTTCATTCTATATATAATATATAAATTAAATAATATATTGCGATTGAACTATGATTGAGGAATACTATATCTTTGTTTTACCATTGCACTTGTTTCCTGGTCGGCCAAAAGCGTTTCAACACTACGTTGAAATTTATTCCAAAAATGAAAACCATCCGCCTCTAAACCGGGCGTACGTTCCAACCAATTTTGAACTAAATCCGATAATGATGGTTCACTTTCGGAATCATTTATTGCGTCAACCGCTAACGGATCATAACCGAATGCAGCTGAATATTTTTTATTATATTTTACACGATGATCACTCTTTAAACCCAATTTATTTTCAATTAAACGAAATTGTAAACTTTGGAATCCCGATGCCGGTGATAAATATTGACGAAAATCCATAAAATCTAATGGTGTCATTGTTTCCAGAATTGGTACTTGATCTACTAAAAGCTATAATAATTTTTCAATTATATATTAAATATATTAATTATTAATAGATCAATGGATTTAATATTAAATACTTGTATGATTTCTTATTATTTTATGTATAGACGACATACTTTTTAACCACAAAATTGTATTCGTGTTATTGTATATATATGATGAAAATATATATTATTATAAACATTGTAATTATTGTAAAATGAATGCACATAAATGTACTTTTTATATTTTTCTGGTATTTAATATATACTGCGATAATAATTTGAAATACAATATCAGTTTGTTTTTTTTTCAGTAATATTTATATATATATATAGTATGTTCTTTTGGTTTTTGTTTATAAATATACAAGATCATATACATACATATAATTGATGAGATTATTTTCCTTGACAATTTATCTATATATAAATAATATTTTATTATTAAATACCTTTAATATTAAAACGATTCGATTAAGACGTTTTAGAATTTCCAATGTCATACTCTCTTCAATGGCTCTTGCATTAAACAAATATCTAATTGAATCCAATTCAAAAATGATTTGTTTAAACCAAAGTTCATATGCTATTACATCATATAATAAATATAAATAAAAAATCGTATATTTAATATACAAAATTTGCGATTAAAAACATTTTGTATATAGCTTTTTGTTTTTGGATTTTAATAATTAAATATACCTTGATGGGTTATAATAAATAAATGTTCATCATGAACTGGTTTGTTATTTTCAACGGATACCATACGTTGAGCTGCTAATAATTTATCTAATAAAAGATATTCACCATATAACATTCCAGCTTCAGCTCCCAAATGCTCTCCATTTTGTGAATTTTCACTTTCACTGAAAATATTATATATACATAATTAATAGAAAAACGTAATTAATTTTAAATATTAATAATTTCGGTTAATATGGTGCTGAAGTACAAAATTTCTATTCTTTAAATCTCGAAAACCGATATCTTAATTTTCTATATTGTAATGATATTAGGCCAATGAAAAACGATACATATAGCACTATATGGCATAATATATACTCGCATGATATATAGTTTCTAATTGATTCTAAAGAAATTTATATAAAAGAAAAGTATTATTTTGAAAACGTTTAAAAAATATTATCACAAAAGACGTATTATAACAAAAAATAAAATATAATCGCATATTTATTTTTAACCTAATGTTAATATGAATTTCTTTTATTATTCTTCAATTCTTTTCGCACGTCATTTTGATAACACATAATTCATAATTTAACAAATTGTTTATAATTTGATTTCTTTTTTGTACATAGTTTTCCAATTCGCATCATTTTCATACAATAACAAAAATACATAATTTTTTTGATGTGTGATGATGTAAATTGTACAAAAAAAAAAAAAATGTAAAATGTCAAAGCTCATTTAACATAAAACACTGATATTAAGAATAATTTTTTATAAGATGAGTTTTTTCATATACTCGTTGAATTTATAAATAGATATAGAATATATGTTCTGATCTATTTGTTGTTCTTGCGGTTATATACCATCATATATGCGTTGTATTTATAATAAAATATTAAAAAGTTTTTTTTTTGAATGTATAGATTTTATATATGACGATGAATTTTGTTTATACATTTAGAATTTTTAGTCAGAGCATTCATATAATCTTATTTATAATATATATTTTTTATAATGGTTTACAATCGATAATTGGATTTAGTGTCCCACAATCAAAATTTTGTCAGAATTTGCAAGAGTTAAATTTTGATTAAAATAAAATTACATATATATAATATACCATCATAAACTTACAAATCGGAACGCATTGGACAACTCATGTTGGTTATATATCTTCGTTGCTGAATCACTTGTTTATATGGGATGCGTTTAGTGTAATAATAAATTTATATAAAAATAAAACCACCAATAAAAATATTTTAATTAAACAGAGTAAAATAAATAACACTTATTATTCACAGTACAAAAATTAAACTTTTCTATATTTATATTTCTTCTATATATTTTAATTATATATACGCGAATTATGAAATAACTGTGTGCCGGTCGACTATATATGTAATAATATAAACCGAGTCTATTCTTGAAGAGCAAAATATATTAACTGATTAAAATTTTAATTGTGTAATGCTAAAAATGATTGTTTAAATAATAATTTATATTGTAATTTTTTTATTATGTTAGTATTATTTATTATGTTAGTATCATGTATCATTTTGCAATAAAAAAAAAAATGGTTATAATCTTTGTTTTTTGTTTTTTTCATATTCTTCTTCTCATTGTTTTAGAAAATGATATATATAATAATAAAAATATAAATATAATTAATTTATATATGTAATCCGCATATATACATATATATTTTAATTTACATTACAGAAGCTTTCAATTATATATATATTATTATTTATACAATTGTTTCTTATAAATACAATCGCAAATTCAAATTGTGTTATCGAAAAATCATTATAATCATTTCAATATATACAATATATATGGTTATAAATTATTGCTCAACTCTCGCATCGCAATTTAACATGAATTGAAAATATTATATATATTTAAAAAAGAATCTGATCGATAATCGGCGACGCGATTTCATAATACATAGGTGGTATATATATAGTTTAAATAGATAAATGCAATCCATTTGAAGACAATATCGGGTTTAAAGAACGCACGCTTTAAAAATATTATTATTTTAACATAATGATATTATATGAAAAGTTAATCCTTTTATATGATTAAATATTATTTTTATATTTTCTTTTGCCTTTTACATCTTGCTTATTGTACCCATTTATTTACAGGTAAAGTATTTAAGTATTTACGTAAGTAAAGTAAAGTATTTACCTGTAAATAAATGGGTAAATAAATAAATCGAAAGTTTTCATTTAAATGAATCATATATATATATATATATATTTACGAAATTAAAGGGATATAGAAAGCGAAATAGATTATTTTAATCGCAAATTCTCAGCTCAATTCATATATGATAAGTATATAAACTTATCAATAAACATAAATTCTATATTATATAACGCAATATATTGTTTATATGTATATAATGATCTGAGATGCTACCAAATTTTATATAACTTTTTTATAATTACGTATATATTATCATATATGTTATGTATTTTGCGCCTTCTTATATTATCTGGGTTTCATATAGAATGGAATTTTTTTATTATTTATATTCCATATAAATGGATATTTGTTTTAATAAACCCGAGGGTTTAATTATAAATGATGTTTTTTTTAAAATGACGCATTATTAGAATTTTTTTAAATATCAAATCGAAATCAATATGTCTTTTATCCAGTTTCTATACTCGTATAAATGGGTAAACAAAATTCAGTTGAGATCTATAAAATTGTTTCTGTGATTTCCATTATTTCGAACTGTATTTTATTAACTATATTTGATTTAATTTATATATCCATTATATCGTAATCGTATGTAAAATATATCTCGCATAATTTTTCAATAATCCTTGTGTTTCACATCATCGCGCTATAAGTCTTAATTTTATCAGTTTTTCTTATATTGTTATAATATAATAATATACGTCTTTTATATTTATATACATATATATGTTGAATATAAACATTTTTTATTACATTTTGATTATAACCCAAAAAGTACGATAATATAAAGTATTTATATAAATTAATTTTTTGTCCATATTTAAATTTGTTTTTATTTTAAAATATAATAATATAAAAATTATATATAAATTATAAATGTTGTATTTCTTAAATAAAATGTATATATATATATATAAATGCGATTATAATTACAATTGAATTTGTGTTTGTGATACATTTCTATAAATAGTGATTTTTTTTTTATTCATCTTTTAATAATATTAATATAACATCGATTTTTAGCTTATATTCTGTTCTGTTATAAAATATTTCATTATAAATATATATTGAAAAGTTCAAAATGGTTATCAATGACGAATATAATTTTTTTTTATTTAATATATGATGAACGGCGACGACAAGGAAAACATATCACTTCGATATGCACGAGATTTTTGAATAATAATGAATTAAATATATATATGTATATATTCAAACACACATCAGCACTTCATCAATATATACATTTTATGTATATATATTTATTATATTTTTGATCAGAATTATATATATGAATGATTGTAAAATCATAATATTTATATTTATGAACCATGATATAATGCATAATATATAGATTTTTTTATTGATTTGATTTAGAAATATTATATCATAAAAAAAGAATTGAAAACGAGGATATTAAGATTACAGTATAATTAAGAAAAAAATTAATATATTGCATATAAAACTAAGAATTATAATAACGTATTTTCAATACACAAGTATATTTGTTTTATGAAATATGAATTGCGATCTTGATCTCAAATCATTTCTAGAATTCGCTTTTCACTTCACTGAAATTACCCAACTTAAACTTAAATTGTGGAAATAAAATATTATTTAATTCATTGATACTTTTTCTGTTCCAAATATATCAGATAACAGATAGACAATTCATATATAAGAAACGCTGATGATATTAGCATTTTTCCTATACCATCGTTAGTATATTATCACAAAAAAGGAAAGGACTTAATATGTGTAGGGTGTAAAAGGTTATGCCAATTTGTATCCAAATTTAAGCAATATCACGAAAACAAAAAATTGTGCAATCAAGCAATAATATATATATATAGAAACATTGAAAGCTATAACAAAATATTTATAATGAATGAAATATATTACAAATAATTATGTTATTCACGCAAATGAAGAAAGTATTTTAAGTAATTTCTTTTTTTCCACAATTCTAATCTAAATGAATGGAATTTTTTATAAACTATATGTATATAAACAAATAGTATATAGATTAATATATTTAAAAAATAAATAAAAATCATAGTTTAATTTTTTATTTATAGTTATAAATACACTTTTTTTTTTTTATTTTCCATCACATTTATTCGAAAATATTTAACATACAACACACAATATATATGTATACCGCTTAAATAAAATAAATAAATAAGAAAATTTTCCATTCAATTTGTTTTTTTTTTGTCTATAGTAATTTAATTTTTTTATTTTTTCCATGTGCAATGATTTAATATTATTATTATCCTATATATTATAATTATATATTGAATATGTAGAGTGGAATATTTATTTGGTCACGTTATTATAGCCATTATTATTATTATTTTTATATAGCATATATATCGGCTATATATGCGATAAGGAAAAATGTAAATAGTAAACAAAATTTCATTTTTTTTTTGGTTTTTTTTTTTTTGTAAAACTTGAATATGCGTTTTCTATACTAGACCAGTCTATAAATTTGAAATACAAAATTGTGTTTATGATGGGATAATAATATAATAATTCCAATATATATACATTACACATTATTATTATTGAAAGAGTCGAGTTGGTTGAATATATATTATCATTAATATTATGTTATAAACTCACATATGAATACGCACATAAACATAAATGTATATATATGTAATGATTGACCATATCCAGTTTATTTTAAATTTAACCGCTTAAGTGAACAGTAGAATTTTAAAATAATATAAAATTTAAATATTAAATCAAACATTTTTTTTTTAAAAAGTGATTCCTAATTATATATAGATTTAGACACGATTTCATATATAAAGTTTATATTTAAAAAAAAAAAAATTTTGTTAAAAGTTCTTTACTGTATAAATTAAAAATTAAATAAAATAATACAACAAACTTTTCTTATATTTATAAAAAAGGAAAATGGAAGAATCGGTATGTTATTTTTTATAATTATTATTATTATTATTATTGTATTAAAATGTAATTGAACATATATAATGATTATCATTATATGGTATATTCTTTGCTGGAGATTGTTTTTATTATATTATATTTAAAATATGTTTTTTTAAATGTCTGGTGACTCCGCGCGTTCATTATATATTGCATTGTGTTTAATAAAAAAAAATGTTGATAATAAAATTAAAAATATTAAAACTGAAATTGTGTTTTTTTTGTTTTTGTCAAGTTTACTTAAATAATATATATATATATATATAAAATTTTAAAGGGTATATTTTCTGGTTTTATAATCTATATATTGTTGTCGAAAGTGTTTTAAATTGGATTTTGGAATATTTTATAATCATCCGTTTTTTCAGGTTATATATAATTTTGTGTAATAATTAATTATATTTATAAAAAGTCAATAGTCCTTTTATATAGTGATGTTGATATTTTTCACAATTTAATTGTTTCATTTAACAATTTTATTAAAATAAATGGAGAATGTATTAAAGAACAATAAAAAACATTCAAGGATATTTTCGTTTGTTTGACCAATCATGTTTTATTATCGATCTAATATTATTAAATATAAATTCTTTTTTCGTAAATCTAATCGAGAAATAATTACAATATTTAATAAATTATATAGAAATCTATATATATGTTATAATTGATAGGTAATTGAATTCAATGAACTATATCTTAATTATAATTAATTCGGCATTATAAATACTATAGATATATCAAACAGTTTATTTATAAAGAAAATTATATTATGGTAATTAAACAATTTTTATTTTATCGATATAGCAAAATCGTCGTTATGAAGAACTATCCATAAGACAATTGGATACAATTCAACAAAATTTAAAGAAAAATTGGCCACGTTCAATATTCCAATATTATCTAATTGATAATTATAAAAAATGGGATGCCATTGCATTACGACCATTTTTTTTTCAAGTATATGGGTTTAATGTTGGTGGTACTTATGAAGCTATTGCGTATCTATCGGTAAGTATATATTATTAGCTTATAATTATCTATCATTATATATATTAAGTTCTACGATTTTGATATATATACTCTAAATAGAAGTATATATATCAGAATAATAGAATATGGATATTGGAGTTTTAGTTAATATCCTCAATAATTGATACACAATAAATGGTATATATATATATATATATATATTTTAATTTATTTATTTTTATTGAAAAAAAGGATCAAAATTACATTGTATGCTTAACGGAAATGAATAAAATTGAATCATTTTTACGTGTATTTGAAATCACCGAAATTGATTGGGCCAATGGACCAACATTTGGGACGTTACGACGAAGCACCCAAGAAAAACCATTATTACAAGCAATGAAAAAACATGATTATGAAATGGAATGGGATATTCCATGCATTGGACATTATTTAGAAAAGAAAAAAGCATTACAATTTGATATAACGTAATATATATAATTTTTTTTCATTTATAGATAACAATTATTAAATAAATAATTAATTGCGTATTTTATATAGATTACCAGAAGATATAAAAATTCGTAAATTAAAACCAAGTGATTCACAATTAATAAATGATACATGGCCATATTCATTTGATAATTCGGAAAGTTTTGTTGTTGATTTAATCAATTATAATGGTGGTATTGCATTTGAAAAAAATGGTGAACCTGTTGCATGGATTACACAAAATAATTATGGTGCATTGGCAATTGTAAATACAATACCTGAATGCCGAAAATTTGGTTATGGTTCATTGATAGCAAAAGCAATGTGTAAAATATTAGCGGAATCCGGTGTTGACATATCGGCGGCCACATCCGAAGGTAATGTCAGTGAGCATATGTTTCGACGATTGGGATTTCAAAAAATGGAAGAAATTACATGGATTAAATTACAAAAAATCTAAATATTATTAATAATTTAAACAGCGAGCAGCTACGCCGCACATTTTCTTTTATAATTGAATATGTTTAAACTGATTACTATATAGAAAATTATAAATATTATATAATATTTATAGTATATTGATATAGATTGATATATCTTTTTAAAACAAAAATTATTTGTAGAAATTTGTAGAACATAATATTTATTTATGTTATATATGTAATCTCAAATTTTATTCGATAATATATTATGGGTATTAAATCCCATAATATGAATTAATTAATCTCTTTATCTTATAGTATCTATATGTATATCGCTTCTTATTTAATATAAGCATTTATTATATATTATGTATGTAGCGTTTAGGGTATCTTTATTTTATAATTTTAATAAATTTATTACTTATCAAATCATTGTATTTTAATTTATTTCCCTTTTGTATATTAGAAATTGTAAGTGGATGTGATTGTTAAAAATATATTGATCAGTAAACAACTATCTTTATTTTTAATGGAATTATAAAAAAATCTTTTTAGAATTCCCGTAGGAATGTTACGACTCTATTCCATAATCAATTAATATACTCTTAAAGTGTATTGTCAAATGTAAAATACGAAAAATTCCAGTAAAAAATATTAGTTACGTATTATCTTCTTATCTTCTCTATTTTATATATAAGTAATGCGAAAAATAATTAAAATATCTAAAAGAAAATTATGATTTCTTATTATCAATATATTAATTATATATATATACAATATAATAATTTAACATATTTGTTTTTACTGATAATAAAAATATGTATATAATATAATTAAATACACTTTTAATGATAACAATCAAAGTTATATATGTTATACATATACAAATAATAATTTATTTCTCGTTTCTTCAAAATTACATATCTTCAAAATTAAACAAAACAAAAAAAAAACAAAAAAGCAATAAAAAATTAATATTTTGTGGGTCAGATTTTATCAAATTAATTTTTTTTCGTGTCAGAGTTATAATATATTGTGAGTCGTGTATTTCTGGTATTTTATTTATTAGTATTAGAAAAAAAAATGTTTAATTTCTTTCTGAATTTTTTTTTACGTATTTAGTATTTATAATTTTATAATATTGTATTGATAATAAGTTAATAAGATAATATATATATATATATATTAATTATTATATAATTTATGCAAAACATGTGTGAGAATGAGAATTATGAATGATTTAACAAATCAAAAATGTACAAAAATTTCACTGATTTATCTAAAAAAAAAGATTGTTGGTTTAAAAGTGCTTTTTATGTTATCATGTTAACAAAATAACAAAAAAGAAAACATACGCAAAAACTAATTTTTTTTTTTTTAATAAACTATCATAAAAACATTAAATAATTGTATCTGCGAATTATTGTTGATAGACATATAAATACATTTACCAAAAAAATAAAAACACAAACAATTAAATTTTGCTAATTTACTAAAAATATGAGATAAAAATTTATAATTTTTTTTTTATTTTTTCAAAATATGTGCAAAGTATATATATATAAATATATATAATAACAGCATAAAATAAAACATATAAAATAAGAATATTGAATGATTTACATTACCTGTGTATATATGTATTTATAATAAGGTATACACACACCGATTTATAACCGAATATTGTCTTTTAGGTTCTATATACTAATTATATATGTTATATACTGATATATAACACACGTACATTTACCATACGAATTGCAAATTTTGATGTCGTATAAAATTTGTTACTTTTTTCAATTTTTTGCTTTATGCAGAAAATTAATATTTTTATCAATTATTACAAACAAAAAATAAAACAAAATCGAAGGTAATAAAATCGTAATATATATATATATGTTTTAATTAAATGAAAATGTTTCTATAATTGCCAATAATATATTTAATATCGCAAAGACAGATTTATGATAAAAATTAATAAACAAATAATGATTTTTTTTAATTATTTCGCATTTATTGTATTTGTTCTTCAATATATATGATATGATATAGTTTTCAGTTCAATATCTAATTTAGAAGTATCAATACGTGAGAAAAACGAAAAATATAGAAACGCGGTGCGACGAGTTCAAGTTATTTAATTGTGTTTTTCTGGTTATAATAATACGACCCGAGATTTAATTCATTTAAATCCCCTTTAGACGGTTTTCCTTTTATAAATAAAAGTTTTATAAATAAAAATAAATACAATATGGAATACTATTTAAATTATTGTGTCGTATTTATATTAATAATATTGGTAAACAATGTTAGTAAAACGAATGCATTACAATGTTTAAAAATTGATTTTAATCGACCATCATTTTTTGAAATACGCGAATGTGTTGATCAATATTTACCATTGTTTGTCGTTAAACAATATTCAAATATTGATGTAAATGATCCATTTGGACCATATCGAAATTCATCAAATTATTATATATCATTCCAATATGAAGGTTATAATTGTGCGGAAACAATTGACAATTTTTCATTAGATGAAAATTCCGAAATTGAAGCGGCAATTTATATGACATTTGTAAATCCGGGTGCCTGGATTGAATTGCGTGTAATTGATTTAGATTTTGATAGTCAAGTGTATGCATGGGCAATTGATGTGTCCGTTGGTTGGATGCCATTACGGGGTATGATTAGCCGAAGGATACCAAATGCTCAAGTACGATTTATTAAATTATAATATTTGTTCGAATTTTTCTTTAACAGTGATTAAAGTTCATATTTAATATTATTTTATATAATCAATTCATAGTGTTTTTTATTTTAATATCTATTTGAATATTGAAATTGAATAGTAGAGATCATTCTTTAATAGTTTTATAGTTTTAACGGGTAGTTTTATATATAAAAACATTATTATAAAACTAAAATCAGAAAGTAATATATAGAATTGCTTTTAAAAAAGAGAGTAACATTATTTTAAATTTAAATGATAGCGTTTACCAAATCAATTACATTAATAAAAAAAAATATAATAATTAATTTCAGATTCAAATTTATACTAATATGAATAAAAACAGTATTCTTGCCGTTGAATATATACACATATTAAATTCAGCTATTGATGACATCGATTGTATGGCGGCAAATGAAATTATTGAAACAACCACAGAAATTCTAACTACCACAACAGAATTAATCACTACTACAGAATTAACCACTACTACAGAATTACCAATCACTTCAGAATTAACCACTACTACAGAATTACCAACCACTACAGAATTGCAAACGACATCAGAATTAACAACAGCTACAGAATTAACAACAACCACAGAATTGGGAACTACGACAGAATTACCGGCGACTACAGAATTACCAACCACTACAGAAATAACAACGACTACAGAATTACCAACCACTACAGAATCACCAACCACTACAGAATTAACAACGACTACGGAATTACTAACCACTACAGAATTACCAACCACTACAGAATTAACCACTACTACAGAATTACTAACGACTACGGAATTAACAACGACTACAGAATTACCAACCACTACAGAATTAACAACGACTACAGAATCAACCAGCCCAGAATTACCAACGACTCCAGAATTACCAACGACTATAGAATTATTAACGACTACAGAGTTACAAACAACTTCAGAATTGAATACCACTACAGAATTTACAACCACTATAGAATTACCAACCACTACAGAATTAACAACGACTACAGAATTACTAACGACTACAGAATTAACAACCACTACAGAATTAACAACGACTACAGAATTACCAACCACTACAGAATTAACAACGACTACAGAATTACTAACGACTACAGAATTAACAACCACTACAGAATTAACAACGACTACAGAATTACTAACGACTACAGAATTAACAACCACTACAGAATTACCAACCACTACAGAATTACTAACGACTACAGAATTAACAACGACTACAGAATTACCAACCACTACAGAATTAACAACGACTACAGAATTAACCAGCCCAGAATTACCAACGACTCCAGAATTACCAACGACTATAGAATTATTGACGACTACAGAATTACAAACAACTACAGAATTGAATACCACTACAGAATTTACAACGACTACAGAAATATCAACGACTACAGAATTGCCAACTACTACAGAATTAACAACGACTACAGAATTACTAACGACTACAGAATTAACAACCACTACAGAATTAACAACGACTACAGAATTACTAACGACTACAGAATTAACAACCACTACAGAATTACCACCCAATACAGAATTACCATCGTCTACAGAATTACCAATGACTACAGAATTAAATACCACTACAGAATTACCACCCAATACAGAATTACCATCGACTACAGAATTACCAACGACTACAGAATTAACCACTACTACAGAATTACCAACCACTACAGAATTAACCACTAGCACACCAGAGCTTGTTACTGAAGTGATTACTACGACAATTATGGAGTCACCAATAATTTCAGATCAAACAACTATTGAAGATACAACCATAATGGAATTTTCAACAACAACTGAAGAAGTAATAACAATAATTGAGGATTCAACAATAACGACAACAATAACACAAGATTTAACTACAATTGAAGGACCGACTACAATAGACGAACCAGTAACAATCGAAGGGCCAACTATAATAGACGAACCAACAACAGCACAAGGGTCAACTGCCATAGAGGAGCCAACAACTACAGAATACATGACTACTGACGTATCTACAAATGGAGAGTCTAGCACTTCCGTAGCCGATACTACACAAACAGAAGATATATTAATAACAGGTGAATTAACCACAACACTAATTACCGAAGATACAACAATTTTCGAAGAAGAATTAACCACCTCAGAAGATACAACAATAAATGCAGATCTAACAACATCACAAATAATAAGTAATACAGAAGATACAACTACCATAGATATTATAATCACCACAGATGATACAACCATAAAAGAAGAAGATTCATCCACTATGGATATAATCACCAGCACTGAATATACAACATTCACAGAAATGTTATCCACGACCGAAATAATAAATATCACTGAAGATTTAACCACCACAGAAGTAATGACAATCACAGTTGATGTAGCTACAACAGAAGATCCAATAGAAATAATAACCACCACAACAGATATCCCATTCACAGAACCATTTACTACAACCCAAGTAATAAATACTACCGATGACGATATAACCTTAAATCTAACCACCACTGAATTAATTAGCACTACACAAAGTCCAATATTTACAGAACCATTTACAACCACAGCAATAATAACACCTACAGAAGATATAACTACCACAGGTGAAACGTTCCCAACGGCAATCATAACAATTACAGATGGTTTAACTACAGAAGTAATACAGATAACAGATGATACAACATTCACAGAATCCTTAACCACCACTGAGCTGGTAACCATTATAGTAGATTTAACTACCACAGAAGATATACCATCGACAGGTACGTTTACTACGACAGAAATAATAAACACAACTGACGACGATATAACGATAACTGAAGATATCACGACAACAGAAATAATTACCAATACGGAAGATACAACCATCATTCCGGAAACTACCACCATAGAAGTGACCGCTACCGTCACAGATGATTCAACAATAATAGAAGAACCAAATTCATCCACGGTAGCGGCAATAACTGCCAGTACAGAAGATACAGAATTCACTGGAGAATATACGACTACGACGGATGAAATAAACCATACTGAAGATTCAACAATAAATGAAGATTTTACGACAACAGAAGTATTAAATACAACTGAAGATTCATCAACAATCAATGATTTCACCACGACCGCAATCATACCGATTACTGAAGATGTAACTACCCCTGAAGATACAATAGCTACAGAAATTTTAACCACTACGGAAGGTATCGAATCATTTACCACAACAGAAATGACAACCATTATAGAAGATATAACTACCACAGATGGTATAATCACTACAGAAATAATATCTAGTACAGAAATTTTATCCACTACAGAAGAAATAACATTAACGGAATCATTTACATCTACAGAGGTAATAAATACCAGTGATGAGACAACCATAACGAACGATTTCACTACCACGGAAGTATTAACAACCAATACAGAAGACACAACAACCCTAGAAATTATAGTTACTACAGATGATGCAACCATAACAGAAGAATCATCCAGTACAGAATTAATTACCATTACAGAATATATAACAACTACAGATTCTATGGCTACAGACTTCACAAATAATCCAGATTCTTCAACTGTAACTGAAGATATCCCATTAGAATTATCTACGATTACACAATCTACAACCCAGTCTATTACCGATTTTTCCACGACAACCGAAATTGAGGATATGACAACAGAAAATACAACTAACATAGACGATTCAACTATGGCAGATACATCTGAAATAGAACCGGAAACCACAACAGATATGATACACACTACAGAAGACATGACAACGGATTTTATAACTAATATTCCGGAATCTTCAACCACAACAGAAAATCCACCAAATACAATACCAGAAAATACAACTAACATGGAGGACAGCACAATCACCGATCATGATACATCTTCTTCTTTCGATGCCGTGAGTACAGAACCTATTAATACAGATGAATCGACTCCTCCGTCAACAGATTTAACTTCGACAACAGATTCCGTAACGACTACAGAATTTCCGACTACAATTACAATTGATGATTTAATGACAACTGACTTTATTGATGATATTACAACAACGCAAATGACAGAATCTGAAGATACAACTTTTATCACCGAAGAAGATGTAATTGGAACAGAAGTTCTTACAACAACCGACAATTCAAATATTGATACTACAATACAATCTGAATTAACAACTACTGAAATTATTACTACATCGGATACTACCATAATTGATATAGTAACAACCACCACTGATGGAATGACGATTACAGAAAGTACAACGGAAAATGCAGAAGATATAACAATCGTTGATGATTTAACAACATCAACGGAATGGTGGAATTCAATCAGCACCGAAAATCCAATGAATGATACAACAACAATTTTTGAAGAAACAAGTACGATTTTTAATGAATCCACTACTGCTGATGATGACGAAGATGATCAAACATCAATTGATGAACCAACAACAACGGACGATGATCTAATAATTTCAACTGATGTAATATCAACAACCACTGATGATGAACATCTATCAATGACCACAGATGAAATTGTAAATGAATTAACAACCACCACCACTGAATTGATAACAATTACAGAGGTGACAACAACTGAAATCGTTGAACAAACAGAAATTCCAACAACTACAAATGCAGGTATATCAACAATTGAAGAACCATCAACAACATCCAATATTGATACAACCGAAGATGAAAGTATTACGTATACAAATGAAGATAATTTAACCACAACACAATTAACAGATTCATTGATTACAACTTCGGAAGTCAGTAATGATGAGCCGGTAGACACGACAACCATGAATATAACTTTGCCAATATTGACATCAACAGCAACCGGATTTAATCCTTCAATAACAACAAATGCTCATAATGGTGAAACGACAACGACAACAACCACCACAACAATAATAACAACATCAAGTCTTCAGCCAATATCACCGATTCCAATAAACAATAGAGAACTAGAAGTTTGGATGATAATTGCAATATTATTGGGTGTTACAACGTTAATTGCAACAGTAACAACAATTTATTTTTGTTATTTATATAGAGGTATGATAATATTGAAAAAAAGTAACCGCAATGATGATAAAAAAAATGAAAAAGATGTTGAAATTGTTCAACAAACAAGTGGTAATAATAATAATAATAATAATAGTAATACGGATACAAATCAATTACCACGATTAATCATTGAAAATGATAATATTTATGGACAAACAATAACCGATTCAATATGAAACCAATCAAAAATAATATTAATATTATGTATATATATTGTAACAATCTGTGATAATTTTTTTTTTGTATTTAATTTAATTTACTTAATGCGTTTATCGTCGATAAAATTATATTACTCATTTATTGTTGTTTATATATACCTATATATATAATAAATATACGTATATTAAATTTATATTGTGATGGACATTCAAAAGTCATCGCAAAAGAAAATTTTTATTGAATTATATATTCCTATATATATATGGATGAATATGCAATGCTGGACATTTTAGTATAATACAGGTATACAAGTTAATTTCAATATATTATTTTTTTTTATTGAATATTAAATGAAATTCCGTATAGTCATCAAATTACTATTTAATTTACCACATTTTTAAAATGTATATAGTTACTTTTAATTGTTGCTGTAATACATGTTTATAAATAATTTTATCAAAATTTGAAAACTTTTTGCCATACAAATTGAATATGAGTACGATTTTTGTAAAATGCCATAATTAAAATGATGACAATTGGATTTCATGTAATATTATTTTATACCACAATAAATACTTGTAATAATTTTTAATTAATTATACTTTTATTAGACTAAAATTTCTAGACAATTTTTCAACTAAATTCATTTAATTCGTAATATATGACAATGGATGAAGGATATATATGTTCAAAGGATCTATGAATATATGCATAAGTACTTATAGAATTTATGCGGGTGCATTAATTAATAATTGGGTTAAAGGTATTATATATTATATATAGTTAAAGTATTAATTTTTAATTGAATAGCGCGGTGATATTGGTGATATCGATATAGATTATATTATTATTAATAAGAAATGACAACACAGGAAAATTTCATTGAATTTTATGGGGGGTTTTATATTTGTAAAAATAAATAATTTTCGACAAAGAAAAAAAAAATCTGTATTTGTTTTTTGTTAAAAAGTTATAAACAAACAAAAAAAAAATAAAATAATAATAATTAAAAGAAAAACTTTCTATCTAATTAATGAATTAATATATAAACACTATCTATTTTTAATGAAAAAAAAAACAAAAAAAAAAAATGTTATAAACTATGCATGATGACTGGGTCTTGGTATTTTCCATGTTGCAATGGCCGGCGGTAACGTTACAACTAATACAATTAATATACCTAGTGTACATCCTGTTAAAATAATAAATATTATACCGACAACCAACCAAGCTGATTGATGATTTGGAACATTAATAAACGGTTCATTAGCGATTACTGTTGGAAATGGATTAAATAAATGATCTGTAATTGGTGGCCATTCAGGAACAAAAAATATATCCGGATTTTTTGTTGTTATCCGTTTTGTCATTTCCATATCTATGCTATTCTGATTTTCATCATCCATATCGTACGTTAACAATTGACATTTTTCTTGAAGAAATTCTTGATTATGATGATTATTATCGTTGTTATTTTCATTACAAAATGCGATGGTTCCAATTAAAATACTATCACGTTCATCTTGATGAATGATCAGTTCAATCTATATATTTTAATTTTTATTAATTACAATTTTATTTGTATTGAACAAAAATAAAAAACAAAAGAAATAGAAATGTATATTTGATAAACATTTTATAAAAATTACCATTTATAAAATGATTTTATAATGATTTTGAATTGGAATTATATTTTTTTTTAAATAAGTTATATTTTATATAGAAGCGGCATCACAAATATTATATACTTTCTCAAAGATAAAATTTTATTTTGAATATTTTTCAATAAATAAATACAATTTTTTTTTTTTTTTTGCTAAACAATGATTCAATAATAAGATATATTTTATATTATAGATATTCATCTAAATTAATTACAACATATAGAGTATATATAAATGTATGGTGATGAAAGTTAAAAAAATTATCATTCAGATTTTTTACAATACATTTCCATTATTATAAAAGAATCTTCGCTCTTTAAAATCAATTTTTGTTTATATGGTATATATTATAAACATTGAATGAATGGAAAAATATATCGTGTAATGAATACGCATATAATTAAAAATGTTAATGTATCAATAAATTTATTAAAAATTACGGATTTTATTTATAACTGATGGATGATAACAATAATAATTACGATTTATTTACGCATAATTCAACTAATACTAAACCAATTAAAACTGCAAAGTACACAGTATAAATTTGTTTTGGGTTAGCGGACAATTCGAATTCTTGAAAAATGTCTTTAATTAGAGGATTGAAGCTAAAAAAATTGATACTATATCTACCATCAATGGATTTACAGAAAATAGAATGATCAACTAAAATTTAGTTAGTTACTAAACCATCATAGCATATATAAATAGTTAAATGTATTATATATATGACTCTCTATCACCATATTTGATGAACAACAAATTATTCATTGGAATTTTTTTTTTAAACCAAATATTTACACAGGTTGATAACAAAAAAATCTGTGATAGATAAGATAACAAATAAAAAGCTGCTACAACTTTGCTACTACCAGTCCTTTGAAATTCATAACAAATATTTCAAAATAACCATTGTCGCTTGTCGAATTTACAACAATAATTTGAACATTCTCTATATATAATATATACTTTATATATGAAGTTTATAGCAATGGCATTAGGCTCATATAATTAGAAAATTTAAACTATATATAATAAATAAATGACAAATTTTAATCTTCAAATCAAAACACGCAAACATCAAATTCAATTTACATGATGTCATTTTATGGTATATTATAAATCAGCATGTATCTTTTATGATTTCTAATAATAAAAAAAAATATACATTAAATTACAATTACATAACATATTCATTTTTGTATTTATTTGTTTTTAAATATAAATGAATATAATATTATTAAAAGGAATTAAAGTTTTAAACAAAAAAAAAAAAAAAAGGACCCGTATCCTTTAACGTTGAAAAAGGACGTTGAGTTAAAAAAAGAATGAAATTATATATTGTGTTATTGATGAATTTAATATGAAAATATTAAAATACACTATACTTACGTCTTTGTTGACATCAAATCGAATACGATCCGATGACCATCGATTCCATGCATTTAAATTATCACACTTTAAACGATTCACCACCAATTTATTATTTTCATTCCAGTATTTTAATGCAAAATTTGAATGGGTACTTTTTAAATAATAACTTATTTTTATATATCCAGTATAGATATTTTTTGTAATATCTTTAATTCGTATACAATTTATACCGATTTCTTTTGGCATTAAATATGAATGCATCCATATTGAACTATTAAATGCTGTTTCAAATGTTAATGTATTCGGAGGCAACGAGGATCGTGAACAATCCATTATATTATCACTATTAAAATCTATAACATCACATTCACGTTTTTCAATATCATCGATTTGAATAATATTTTTTACAACAGAAATTGATGTCACTAATTTTATAGAAAATATTATAAAATAAAATAATATACACAATTTTAAATTAATATCTTGAAAATATTTCATCTTTTTTTTTTTTTTTCTTTTGTTTTTTAGTACTAAATATTTATTGTTCGTTTTTATTTTTTCTAATCGATAAATATTATAATTAATTAATAATTTTTCAATTTTATTAACTATTTATAATTTTCATTAATAATTTTGTGTTTTTTTGGGTGCTAATAATATATATGAATAAAATTTTTAAATCATTAAAATTCGTCGTAAAAAAAAAAAAAAAAAAACGTAAATATATTTATCGAAATATGACAATTCGCGGTTTATAAACTAAAAATATATGAATTTATCATCATCATATATATTTAATATAATTTCAATAAAAATATTATGACTATATATCGTGCTGGTATATATTTTATTTTTTTGGTTGCGCGAAGTTCTTTTGTAAAATTAGAATTGTGATATCTGATAAAAAGGATTAGTCTATTATATTCTGTTTTTTTTTTTTTTTTTTAAATGATATGTACTCTATATATTTATAAAAATCACCAGTATATATATTTCTATCTATGTATATTTACATATTTTTATTTCTGCGATATAGGAATTTCACATATATAGATGTATAAATATATTTTTTTTAAAAAGTCGTAATCGGGATTTTATTTATTGTTATCGTCTATCGAACACAAAAATAGGGTGATCTTTCAACAACAATTTTTTCTGTTTCATTCAGGGATTTTTCCACTATATATATATGGATATACTATTAACATATTGATTTCCTTTTAAACATTCTCATGATATTACAGATGTTTTTCATATTCATTTAAATTTCTATTATTTTGTTCCACTTTGGGTTTTGATTTTCGTAAACATCTCATACGAAATTTTCACCTTATACACATACGTTTAAAGAATTTTTCCACAACATAATTCAATATTATTACATAGTCATTTTATTAGCATCTTTTATCTTTATACAACAGCAATTCTAACATAATAATTGCAATTGTAGTCTAAAAATTTGATCACCTAAGAAGTGATATGAAGATTTGATTATCATTTTAAGCTTAAATGTTATTATCATTAATTTTTATAAATTTTAGTCACGATCCCTGATTCTTTAAATCGCAACCTAAAAAATTCAAAATCAATGAATTACCCTTTATTTTTTTTATTAAATGGTTTATATCATTTATTTTTTGTTATTTAGTTTGTGATTTTTTTGGATTAAGTATTATTATATGTGAGGCTACCGCCGTAAAATACCATACGATATTACGAAAATGAAATGATAAATTTTTAGATAAAAAAAATTATTATTAATATTTTATTTTACCTTCATTACTAACTATATAGAGTAATGTGCGAAATGTGTAAATAAAAACAAAAATTTTTTCGGAGTATCGGTTTTTTTTTTTGAATATAAATATACAAAATATTATTTATTTAAAAAATAATAATATTAATATAGTAATATAGCAGTAAATCAAGAAGCAGAAACCAAAAAACAAAGACAATATGGTAAATCAAGAGGCCTGGATGGTTGTATCAATTATATTTATTATATTATTTGGTATATTAGTGTTAACATGCATGTACATTTGCTTTTTGAGACATCGTCGAATTCGTGATATAAAACGTTTTCAGCAAATAAATTATCATCGAAATACAACTGAGGCTATCCAACATGATAAACATAATAATAATTGGTACGGTAATGGTCATCATATGTAGTTAAAAGAATTGTTTTTTTTTTTTTTGATAGGATATATATAATAGTTAGTATTAAAATTTACTTTCTTTTATAAATTTAAATTTTGATTAATTTTGTTAATTAAAAATATGATTCAATTATTTTAATTGTAATTAATAATAAAAAAAAAAAAAATTGAACGAAACGAAAATGTTTGAATATATATAATTTAGATTTTAAATCAATATAATCTTATCTGTATATATATAGATTTTAGTATATTTGGTGTAATATATTTTTGAAGGTTCTATACAATAATAAAATACATATAAAATTGAAATATAATGAAATAAAAAAAATTAAATGTTAATTATATATTAAATATATATACAAAAGTGATTTCATTTTTTATTCATCCATAAATTTATCAAGTAAAAATTAATCCCATCATTTCTGTTGTTGTATAATAAATCGCGTAAATACATATACTGCGATATATAGATAAAAAGGTATTTATCTGTCCATATAAATGTATTCTAAATATGATTTGTTGTTGATAAACTTTAATAAATATATATATATGGTTTAATTCATATATCACATATTTGAAATTGGAAGTAAACAAATATAAATTAACTACTACATTAAAAATAGAGTATCTATATATTTTTATTTAATCTATATCCTATCCGATAATAATCTGACCATTTTGATATTCATATATGTTGTTGGGTGTTGTATATACGAAAATGGTTAAGGATTAAATTATATCTTATATATATCAATAAGTTATATATATATATTGTGATATGCTATATACAAAAATTAATTCGTGTTATGTACTAATTAACAAAAAAAAAAAAATGAGTTGAATAAATAATGCCTAAATTATATGTGTATACTTTTTTATATATGTACAATTTTAAGGTCATAAAAAGTATAATATTTATTTTAAATGACCCCATCGAAAGAAACTATTTCCATATTTATGCATATAGTAATATATAAATGTTTTGTATTATCGTTCATAGTTTTTTAACCACCACAATGGGGGTAAAAATTAGCAGAAATATTCTCGATAGGGATTTCGTTAAAATCAACTTAATAAAAATGATCGCACAATATAAAGGTTTAATCAACAATAGAATTTTTCGACAGATATTTATAAAAACCAAACCAAAACACATTAATTATCAAAAACGATTATAGACAAAATAGTACCTATATATATATATATTTGTTTTTGTTATAATATATTGTACCCCCAATTAATCTAATTTCCCATAATTGTATATAAAAAAAAAAATTAACTAAACGTAAATTATATATTTTATATAAATATATACAATGATAATATATGTTTTATTATTATAATTGGAAGATATAAAATAATTAAAAATGAAATATATATGTATAAATCAAACATTACGTTTAATAAAATATATGTTAGAATCTTTTTGTTTTCTATATTCAATTGAATTAGTTCGCGGTGGTCTTTAGTCTATCTATATGATAGGATAAGTCTCCGAAACAATATAGCCATTATAATATAAAATGATATTTAATAAAAGAGAAAAAATTCATAATCAATTTGTGACAGCAGGTGATCATAAATTATTAATACAGCAATCATCATCAATTAGATCATTGTTGGATAATGCATTTCTATTGGCAACAAAAAAATTTCTTGCCGATACAACATTACATGGTTGTAGATTTATCGTTGAACCACATCGAATGATAATCGAACGGTTTGTTATTTTAAATTGCATTTATATATAATAATGCATTTCTTTATTATCATTATAATTTCTTTTAATCCATTCCTGTTTTATAGTTTAATGTGGTTATGTGTGGAAATAATTGTATTGAGCATTGCCGTTTACATTTGTATTTTTGCATGGGATAATTTTACATTAAATCCAACGTATACCACATTACAAAATCTTAAGAATCCAATAAGAAATGTTCCATTTCCAGCTGTTAGTGTATGTAGTAATAATCGAATTAGTAAAAGTGCAGCAATGTCTTATGCAAAATTTTTGTATGTCATATAACATTTTTTTTTTTTAAATTCTTTTAAATTATTTAATTCAAATGTTAAATAAATTTTAATTTAATATTAATAAAATAATATCTTTTGCGTATTTAAATTTCAAAAAGACATACAATGGAAAAAAATGTATCGGAATTATGGTTTTTTCAAAAGATTCGTTCATTTGGCAAATTAATTGATTACGATGCAGATGAATTTGATGAATTACTTCGATTTCAAGAAATATTGGAAGGAATCGATCCAGACAATAAAACAGGATTATATGATATTGGGACACGAATGCTAATGGTATTTAAAAAAATAAAAAAAATATAGTTCTTATTAGATCCTTTATATTATATTCTTCTTTAACATTAAATTTTAGCTATAATATAAGTTTTGATTCATATATATTCTATGAATTTTATTGTGTTTGTAAAATACCATTACACAAAATTCTTACATTTTTTTTTTGAAAATATATTCATATATATAGTTAACTCCTAAATGTGAAGAACTAATTTTAAGATGTGAATGGATGGGAATTGCCCGAAATTGTTCAAATTTATTTGAAATGCATTATACGATGGACGGTCATTGTTGTACATTTAATTATTTTCTTCAACAAAATATATCCGAAAAAGAGTTAAGTATTTATTTTCATTTTACCCAAACTTTATTTATTAATATATATATATATATATATAATAAATTAATGTGTTATTTAATATAATAAAAATCATATTAATTATTATATTACAATTTTTTTTTTTAGTGTTTATAAATCACCGAAACATGGATCCAATAATGGTTTAATAATTTTATTAAATGCATCAGCCATAGATTATTATTACCCAATAAAAAATTTCATAGGATTTACTGTACAATTATTTGCTTCATTTGATTTTCCCGAAGAAGTTAGTGGTAGTTTTATACAACAAATTATTACACCAAATTCTGAGAATTTTATAAGTTTAGAAGCAAAAATAATTAAAACAGAATATTCTGTTTTAAGATACTCATATATTCAAGTAATTTTAAAATATAATATCATATATATTGCAATACAATTATTATTCTATAATTTTATTGTAATTTATTGCAACTATACATTCCACGCGATTTCCGATTAAAAAATGTTCCATTTGATTTTTACGCATCTATAAATATATATATATATATATATAGAGGATGCATTTTCGATTTTGAATTCAGTGAAATTTATGATGGTCATTATAGTTATTCAGATTGTATAGTTCGATGTAGAATTAGAAATGTATTTGCATTATGCCGTTGTGTACCATATTTTTGGCCAAAAAAATTTGTTACCGAATATAATGTGGATAGTATTCAATGTACATTGTCGCATTTGCAATGTCTAAATCGATATAGAAGTAAGTTCAAAAGTATTTTCCATCAAAAATAAAAGGCATATATGTCATCGCATATATATTATTCTTTAATAATATATACATATATAAAATGAATAAATGCTTTCGTTTTTTTTTTTTTAAATTTTTTTAGTTACAATGAATATATTCAAACCGAATCAATTAAATGCAGATGTTAAAAAGGAATCGATGACTGATTCTATTGATTGTAGTACATGTTACCCGTTATGTTCTAATGTTCATTATAATGTTAAATTTACAGAAACGCCATTGGTTTCAAGTAAAATCATACGCAAAAAAATTCCATTATTGTAAGTAATAACTATATTTCATTGAAATTACTTAAAAATGTATACGATATATATTATTATTTTCTTTTACTTTTGATCACCTTGCGATCACCATTATTGTATATATAGGCAAGATTTTGCGGAAGATAGAAATTTATCTGTTGTAAGGATATATTTTCCTTCAATTAATACACATATATATAAATCAGATGTATTTTATACATGGTTTGAAATTATTAGTAAGTATATATATTTTGGAATCTATAAATTAGTTGAAAATATATGAGGGTAAGCGCCCATATACCCTGATATGAAATCATAATTTTTAACTTTCATCTGCATCTTGTGTAGATGAACCACCATATACCATTTTAAATACCAAATATATTTTGTAAGTTTTTTCGAAGATTAAATGAAGGTTATATTGCAGTTAGAGATGTTATATATTTCATATTGCATAATATATATTACGATTTCCCCATATAATATTCGTATATATATTTATTCATTTCAGGTTATATGGGTGGAATGCTTGGAATTTGTGTAGGTGTTTCAATAATATCGCTAATGGAAATTATATACTTTTATACATATCGTTTTACACAATATTTTCAAAAGTTAAAACAAAGCAAAAATAACAATAATAATGGTATTGATTCAAAAAATGAACAGTACCATTTTGAAACGCAAGTAATTCCAACGTATAAAGATATTGAAATTATACTGGTACAAGAATAAAAAATATTGGAAATAAATTTGCAAAACTGTTCTTTGCTTTAAAAATCAATGTATTTATTTAGTTTTTTGTTTGATTATTACTTATTTAAGTTATTATTTAGTGGGTTGTCCTACATACATCAAACGAATGCGTATCCTTACTTAATGCAAAGATTTCACATAAGAAAATATATCGGCCGAATGTTATTGCAATAGTTTTCAGCTCACACAAGACTAAGGATTTACTAAGGACTAAGGACTATTTATAGGAAGCATTTTTAGGATATATTCTTTTGTAGGCTTTCATAAGAATTTTCCAATAAAAAGCTCGATTGGTTTGCGTAAAATTCATAAGCCACAATAAATTTATTAATGCCACAAACCTTTTATAAAGACAGCCATAGTGATTTTGTTATCCCCCTTTTTGGTGAGTTTACAATTTCATTTTATATTTTGGCATTTTAAAAAAATAATTTCAACCTAACCTTGTAACTTGTTATTTATTTTTATTAACTTTGTAAATTAAATTGTAAAAAAAAAATATAAACACAACTTATTGAATGTGATTTTTAATTTGTGATAAAGTTAAAAAATCATTGTAATTTAAAGAAATTATCCAATTATGTTACTAAACACAATTGCAAAATTATGCCACTTTCGGTAATAATAAAAAATATATTATTTAATTATATTATTCATTTTATATTTAATATTTGTATTTGTATTATTATCTGTGTAGTGCTGCAAATTCAATTTTAACAATCTCGAATAATGCCATGCATACAATCACACAATCCACAATAAAGATGGGTCCATTAATGGGTTGCGATGTTCCAAACACATCCTCTGCCTTGGCTGGTGGTGCATGGAGTTTATTATTTGTACGAACGAAAATCAGAGATAATTTCCCAAGACCAAAAGAAACGAAACGAATAAAAATTCATGGTTATAATACAAGAATGTCAACTGCCACCGGTCGCCGTATACTGATGCGACGTATATTAAAAGGACGGCACGTACTTGCACATTAATCGATCGATATCGATATCGCTATGCCAAATATATTGGAAGTATTTTTGTTGGTAGATAAATCCATGTTTTATTTTTTTTTCATTTAATTATAATAAATAATATATTTATGTAGAAAGAAATTAAAATCACAAGTTTTTAAGTTCATAACGTATTAATCGGGAAATTGTGGTAAAAATTACAAAATTGGAATTCAAACATTTCCGTATCCATAATCTTACAATGTAATGTAAAATAAATATCATTAAATTATGAGACCACCATTAAACCATTAAAGAAATCATCAATGATTATGTAATAAATAAATTCAAATACAACATTTTAAAAGGTAGCTCTTTATTACCCCTATTTAATACATATATTTTATCTAATGACAGTAAAATATAGTTACGATTAATAAAATATTCAACTAATTAGTAAATAAAAACTAGAACATCTGTGGCAATTAAAATCACACTTTTGGTTTCATACTAAAATTGGCAGCCACACGAGATCCTTTTTGTTGAACTTTCCCAGATTGCTAAACAAAAATCCAATATTAGTCTATTACCAAAAAAATATTCTGTATGTGTTAAGGAAAGATTTTACTAACCTTATGAAACTGTTTAGGATTACTTGGTTCGTTTACTAATTTATTATTCGTAGAATCTGCTTTACTTGACTCCTGAAGAGATATTATGAGTAACTATTGTAAACCAAAATTCTATCATACTATAAAAAAAAAACAAACTAACCTGATCAATTTCACTATTCCCTTTTGTCGCCTCTAAAGACCTCTGTACTTTTGATTTAGTTTTAGTCACCTGCAATGGTATGAATGCACTATGACTAGATAAATTAGCCGCTTCACAACCACCAATATTTCCAACATTTAAATTGGATTTGTTCTGTGAAAACATCTGTAATTGGGTCATAAAAAGAAAATTGACAGATTTCACGGTAATTAATTTTTTGTATCTAAAAATATTCAATGTACCTGTTGGTGGTGGTTTTGATGTTGTTTTTGTTGTGGCTGATTAGAATACCTTCTGTTCAGCAACTGATGATCTGCATTTTCGTTTTGCTTCATAAGCTGTTGATTTTGTCCCTGTTCAAACATTGTCTTTCGGGCATGTTGTTGATGATACATATTTAAATGTTGCTGTTGTTGATGCTGATAATATCCAAAGTTTGATTGACCGAATTCTTGTTGGTGTTGTGGATGATGTTGTTGATTTCTTCTTGGTTGTTGTTGTTGCTGCTGTTGTTGCTGCTGCTGCTGTTGTTGTTGTTGCTGCTGTTGCTGTTTTTGTTGTTGTTTTTGTTGAATTATATCAGAATTCCAAAACAACATTGATTTAAATTTATTTGGATTTGATTGCTGAATACCTGGCATATTTGAATGCCTTGCATTATTCGAATCACATTGTTCTTCATTAACATTCATTTTTAAAAATTTTTTGAGTATATCTGATGTTTGATCAGTCTTAGGTGCTGCTGCTGATGGTGGCGGCGGTGCCGGTGAAATATATGTTGACGTTGTTGACATTGATATTTGTGATGCTGTTTCTTTATTATTGTTGCCTTTGAATATGGATCTATTTAACATAGGTACAGGTTCCTTAAACGGTACTACTAATGCTCCTTTTTCTTTTAATAAATTCCAAATTTGATCAGTTTTTGCTTTTTCATTTGCTAATTGTTCCTTATTATTATTGTTGTTCTGGTTTTCTAACAAATAGTAAATTAAATAAAAAGTATGTTTTTAAATAAAACAACAAACTAATAAAGAAATTCCTAAAAATGTACTTACCACCCAGACCATATGTGATGTTTATAAAAGCGTATTTAGGTACTTCATAAAATTGATGTCTTTCAAAATCGAATAATGAATTTCCGCCATAAAATGGCTTATCAAAATAAACCATATATAGTGTTTCTTCCGCTTGTTTACATTCTAGCCGTACTGGATTCAAATCTTGGGTAACGGTTTTGCCAACTATTGTACCTTTACAACCTAATTGTACCGGATAGTTATTTTCCACAATTACAATTCGATCTAATAACGAATGTTTAACGTTTTCAATGGGTGCAATACAACCGGCATTTAAACCTGGTTTATATACAAAATTAATTGGAACCGGTAAAGTAATTAATTCCGGCTTAATATGAAGAAAAAAGGATAAAAATTAAATGATTTAACAAAATGGGAATGAAATTAAAAAAATGCGAGCCGCCATAATAATTACCTCATGCACATTATTCCTTTCAACTGCTTCAATAATACCTTTTATGGAATCCTCATCCAAAAATGAATCACCTGGCTTTCGTTTCATAGCTTTCGTATGAGGTTGTTTATTTAAGAACTCCGTTATCGAATGGAGTTTATTTTTATTCTGAAAATATATTTTATAATTTGAATTTACTCTTATAAAGAATAAACGTAAATGATTGTTATCACATATGCATTTAAAAGAGTCGTGTAGTGGTTTCGAGTGAACTCAGAACTATTACCAATTATAAATAAAATACATACCATTTCAGGATCGGAATGTGGTGGAATATCTGACGAATTATAGTTATCTCCGTATGATATTGATTTGTTTGCTAACATTTCAAATACGTTAGGAAATTGTTTACGATACGCTTCAATTAAATCCATAGCTTTTTGTGAATATAAATAATTAGCGTCAACTTTTTTTGTATATCCAAGTACTTCTAGATTCTGTTACATTATTTTAAAATGAAAAAAATAAAATAAAATTAATTTAACACAAATAGAAAATCCATAACTATATGAACAAATGAATGATATTTGCACAGTATGATATAATGAATAACAGAAATAGTTACACAAATTAAATCTTCACCTTTTTTGGGTATTTCAATTGTAATCCAATATTTATGGATCGTATACCAGTGCTTTCTTTATCTTTTGCGCTGTTATTAACAAAAATTGTTCCCGTTATACGATTAAAATGGTCACCTCTGATACCAAGTTGTGCACTAGCTGCATACGAACTCACATAATAACCTGATCCACAATCTTTATTCATATTTAGTACATTAAAGTCTGGTTCTGGTAATTGCTGTATTGTTACTAATAACAAAAGTATTATGTTAAATTCTACACATTATAAATTAAATTATATGAACAAAATTTACCTTCTATTCTTGAGGTCTTTTCTATATTCGAAGAATTAACTACGGTAGCCATACGCCCAAAATGAGATTTACTAAGCATAAACACTGTTGTATTATTTTTAAAAATATCTATAGCATTTTGATACTTTGTATTACTTGGACAATGCGTTATTATATCTTTAACAATAATAGTATCGCCGTATGTTGTGATGATATCACTCCACTGTTTGTTTACGATCATTTTACCATGACTTCCAGGTACAGTATTCACACCTATTAATACATTAACATGTACTAAATATTGTATATCTGTAACATTGATTCCCATACGCGTATAATAGCTAATTAAATCCGAAGAAAACGTTAGATCAGTTATTTAGAAGAAAATCAATTTATCAAATCAATCAATGCAATAAAAATTAAAAGGGATAATGTCAATTTTAACATGATAATATAATTAAAATATTATGCAACAACTTACTGATCAAGAAACTTTTTTTTTAATACATTAAATGTTGCTGGATTATTTGATATTTGCCCATTAATATCAATTCTTGTATGTTCATCGGAAATAGCAATAATTTTTGCTAAAATCAAATGTGGCCAACTAACAAATATTTCCTTATTTAACAATTCTTGAGCAGTATTGACTAAATTTGAAATCTGTGGACTATTTGGTTGTTGGCCAACGGTAATTAAAATTGTTTCATTTTCACTAGGACGATCAAATACTTTTACACCAATGGAATGTAATTTTGCCTGTTTTTAAATTTGATATTCAAAAAAAAGACCAATTATATTTAATATTATTACTCAGGACGGCTAAATAATAATATATAAAATAACCAAAAAAAAAAAAAAGGAAATTTAACAAAATTACAGTTACATACAGTATATTGTAAATATTTCATTGTAGGAAATCCAGAAAAATGGACATCACGAAGTGTATTTTTTAATGGACCCAATACCAATTTATCAACCGGTATAAGAATCTGAAAATAAATATTAGATATTAGATATGATAAAAAAAAAATTACAAAATACTACATCAATTAAAATTTTTATATTTAAATATTACCTCATCTCTCTTAATCTGTATTTCAGTAACAACACCTTTACCACTATTTTCTTCACTTATACAATATTCATATTGTAGCATTGGTCCATGACGATTCCTTTCTCGTTCATCTTGTGTTAGATTTTTTTCACACGATTGCATTGCATTTAAAAGTCTGTTCTGTGGTAAACGAAACATTTTAAATACAAAAGAAAACAAAAAAAAAATCAACAAATTCATTTTTCCTACATACTTCATCAATGAATGGTATTAAAACTAAAGCTTCCCAATCTTGCTTTTTACCATTTAAATCAGTTTCAAAATGTATTGGATAATAATCGATTATTGGACTTATTTCATTTAACATTAGCGGATGATAGGCTTCTGGTAATAGTTTAACACTAGCAGCAGGTAATACGGCTAATAACTATAAGTATAAAATAATTAGAAACATCATAAACGAATCATTTTAAAGTTTTAAAAATAATTTCTTCTTACCTGTTCATACGGTAGAAATGGTGTTCCAATTTCAAAACGCAATTTTAAATTTCTAAAATTGGTTATGTCACTAGTAAATGGTGCATAGTGATGTGGATAGTACCAACTCCATGATATACATCCATGATAATAATATGCTAAATTCCATACAATTGCACGAATATAACATTCGGTTTGTTCCGCTAATACATCGCTATAATAATATTAATAAAATGATATGATTTATTTTAAAGAATACATTTCAATTGATTACAATAGAAAAAAGTTGTATTATTATTTACGCTGTCATTTCTTCGTATTTCAATTTCGATTTATAATAATCACGTTTATTTATTTTAAATTCTTTAACATGAACATCATCATTATCATTGAATAACTCATTAGTTTCACTTAAATTACCTGATTGGTAATTTAACATCTATTCGAAAGAATAATAATAAATCATCAGAAATACAAAACATCAAAATAAATCCATCAATGAAATATTAACAATCAATTACCATATTTTCACTTTGTTGTATTAATTCCTTCATATCCATTTCCATTTCACTGTCTGTATTTGTATCCTCGAATGCCTCTAATCCTTTTAAACTACCAATATGCTGTTGTTGAAATAATTCCAGATCCAATAGGGCTAGCTCATCAATAAACATTTCAAAACGTTCCAAATTCAGCGTACCCGATTCATTTATATAACCTAACAAACAAATAATTAATTGAAAATGAATCACATAGGCTGCATAAATTTGCACCACGTAGACTGAAATAATTACCATCTAACTTCGGTAACACTTTCATATATACACTATATAATAGTGGCAGGGCATTTTTTGCTATATGCATACACGGTAAATGTGGTATAAAATCATTACCAACTAAGAATCCCATTAATAACCAATCATCTAGAATTTTATCGATATCAAAATGAAAGTTTGGTTTTGTCAATTGATTTTTAACATCCTGAAATTCCAATTCTAAATATTCTCTTAATAATCCTAAATGCAATAAAAAGAATTTCGTTTCAGCCACCGATGTTGGTTTATCCTTATTTATGCTAAATTTAACCTAATAATTATAAAGACAAACAAATTTTTTAAAGCGGATTTTAAATTATAATTTTAATTATAATACCTCTTCACGCAATAGGGAAAAATGTTGTTCATGTGTACAAATTCCTAACATTATTAAGTCCGCATCTAAACCATACAAACAATGTCTCGTATTTGGATTATAATCAGGAGTTGTTCTTAAATATCGTATATAATCCATTATTTTATGTTCACCTTCACCGGGTACCTGTTGAAAGTACCAATAACATCAGTAATAATATTATTACTATTCAATGTTAACATTTACATTTTATCCAAATTGTGAAATCAGTAAACAAACCTCATGTCCACTTAATATAATACGACATTTTTGCCATATCGGATCAATATTCATTTTATATTGAACATATTCTTGAAGGGCTACTTGTAATCGTACCATAAATTCTGTACCGGGTGTTATACAATTACTGTCAAAACGTTCTTCATTTGATAGTTGTTCATTATTCGGTTCACATTTTTTTAATAACTCTTCTACGGCCTTTGCTGCACGAAATCTAAATATTGAATGTTAAAATAAAATGAATACTAAGCGAATTGAAACAAAACGAAATGATGTTTAATTAAATTCTATATATCGATAATAATTAGCTATCAGTAGAAATTCTGTTACTCAACAAAAGCGATACAATCACTCTTCAGTGTTAAATCATCTTTCCACCTATTTCTTAGTAATTTCAATATATTATAAAATGCAGTCATAGTATGAGTGTTCATATAATTACGAGATTCATAATAATAATAATCTATAACGGAATTGAAGTGCTTTCTTTTTCAGAATATAATTCGTCAAATAAGAAACCAACAAATAAGAAACCAACATAATATCATATCAATTACCTTCGTCCACGTTGTTGATTCATTTTGGCACGTGGTGCTACCCCATCAACGGCCATAAAAAACAATTTACATGGTTTAATCATTCGAAATAATGTAGTAATATAATTAAATATAGCTTCAAACATTTTCTGTTCGGTCATACGAAAATTTACATCTTTATCATCCGGATGTGTACATGTATGAATGATCCCATTCATGTCCAAGTATAAATTATCAAAATCAGGCATCTAAACAGCAATTAAATAACGCATATTAAATACATAATAATATAAATTTAAAATTAAGGTCATTGGTTATAGATATATATGCATTACCTGATCTTGACGAACCAATTCGCTTAGGCAAGGATATCGCTCACTAATATATCGAAAAAATTTAGGAACCCCCATTTTTCTTTATTATTTTTCTGCTATAAATGACAAAAATCAACTATATTGTTATTTAACACAAGATTATATTGATTATATTATAAAATTTATAATAAAAATACAATATAAAAATAATTAATAATAAAAAATAAATAAATGAATTGAAAACTAAAGAGATTTAATTGATTTAATGCAATGCATCGGCCGAAATGGACTCGATTCAATAAATAATATGAATATTCAATTTTCAATGTGGGGATTTACTTTTGCATTGTTTTCATTAATTGAATATTATATTTGTCTCGTTTATCTATCTCTGTCTAATATATTTATATAAATAAAATAATTCCAATAGTCATTCCAATGACAATTCAGGAAAACTTTAATGTCTACACACTAATCCCAGTAAAAAATATGATATAATTTTTACCGAATTAAATTGAAGAAATGATGAAAAATAAAAATAAAGAAAGGTATTCTTAATTAAATATTAATTTTCATTATCCCTTAGAATAATTGGTTTCAAATATTGTTAGTTCAATCATTGAAAAAAAGGGAACGTTTTTTGTATAGTACCCTAAATCATGGCCCATAAACACTTGGACACCCGAATATACCTTAATTTTTAATTGAAATGTGACTTGGGTTATATCCAAATAGATTGTGTTTTTATTGCATGTTGGCATTATTATTTTCTTTTTGTTTACAATACAATAAGTAAAAAAAACATATCAATAAATCAACAATAGCATAATTTATTTTTTTTATTTTATTAAATAATTATTTAGTTAAAATGATTAGAAAATTTGTAATTTTAAATATTAAATAAATATATAAATGCTATTCAATTAAGGTAATGGTGAACTTTAAGATACATTTATTAAAAAACAAAAATCTTCCAACACGTAATCGTAATCAAATAAGAACAATTACAAAAATAAAAGTTACTGTTTAGGTTAATATAGAAACAACAATTATACCTTATCAACCACCAATACATTCTGCCTATTTTTATTTGGCAAAATATTCTGAATAATTGTATAACACAAATATGTAATTTTTTTAAAATAAATATCCTTATCTTCGCAGAATGTAATGAAATTTATTTAGCACATCTTTGAATTTAACAATTTTTGAGTTTTGCATTCACTATATTGAGTTATGAGTAAGATTATTAAATTGTGTGTGTTTTTTTTTTATTACTTAAAATATTTTTTTAACATTTCAGATAATATGAATCATATTTATAAATCATTTATTGTCGGTGTTATAATAGCATCAATAACATGGACCATAAGTTTGGTATTATATTGGACAATGATAGGTAGTAATAGTTCAAATTTTAATAATACGGAATTAATGGGACCCCATAAAAGTAATATACATGCTAATGCGGATTATGGTAATGATAATGATTTCGGTATTACAAATAAGCAACATCATTTTAAAGATACTGATCAACAACAACATAATCGTAATCATTTGGAAAACACATTTGAACGTAAAAATAATGATTTATATGCTGAGAAAATAATGCAATATAAAAAAGAGAAAAAATTTCGAAAAATTAGTCAAAAATTAATCGATGAATTACGACCAGTTATTAAAAATTCACCATCGGGTAAGTGATTGAATGGTTCATATAACTTACTTAACGAAATTAATTGAATATTGCTATACCCATTAAATAATTAAATATACACACGTTGTATATATAACCATTTAATATATTGTGTTTCTCTTGTTTATTTCAAATTGAACGACAGATGAATTCGGAATGGTAAAGACGGTAGAAGAACAATTTCAACGTGATATTGGTTATAAACGGCATGCATTTAATACCTTAGTGAGTAATAATATAGGATTAATTAGAGATATACCAGATACTAGACATAAATTATGCTCTCTACAATCGTACGATAATGATCTGTTACCAACAGCATCAATTATAATTTGTTTTTATAATGAACACATTACAACATTATTACGATCGATAAATACGGTGGTAATGCGGACACCCGTTCATCTATTAACCGAAATTATATTGGTGGATGATGCTAGTGATTTAGATGATTTACAAAAAGTATTTGAGACTGAATTAGAAAAATTGAATAACAATTATGTACAACAGAATAAAAATAAAATAAGACTGTTAAGAAATGAAAAACGTGAGGGTTTGATACGTTCACGTGTTTTTGGTGCAAGAAATTCTACCGGTGAAGTATTAATATTTTTAGATAGTCACATTGAAGTGAATGATAAATGGATAGAACCGCTATTAGAGCGTATACAATTTAATCGCACAATTTTGGTTATGCCAGTTATTGATATTATAAATCCTGATACGTTTGCATACAAATCAAGCCCATTGGTACGCGGTGGTTTCAATTGGGGTTTACATTTTAAATGGGATAATTTACCACCAGGTAAAAATAATAAATTTATCATGTTTGATTTTATTTCGATATTTATTATCCATTTATTTATTATTGATAAAAGGTACATTAAAAAATGAAAGTGATTTTATGGGACCATTTAAATCACCAACAATGGCGGGTGGTTTATTTGCAGTGAATCGTTTGTATTTTAAAGAGTTGGGCGAATACGATATGGGTATGGACATATGGGGAGGTGAAAATATTGAATTATCATTTCGTACGTGGTTATGTGGTGGTTCAATTGAATTGCTGCCATGTTCAAGAGTTGGTCATGTATTTCGGAAACGGCGACCATACGGATCTCCGTCGGGTACCGATACAATGATCAAAAATTCATTACGATTGGCTAACGTTTGGATGGATGAATATATAGTAAATTATTGTTGCTTCTATTTATACTATATATGATTCAAGATTATTTCTTTTCTTTTTTTTTTTTGTGTATAACAGGATTATTTTATGCAACAACAAACAACGGCAAAATTTGTATTGTATGGTGATATCAGTGATCGATTAGAATTAAAAAAACGTTTACATTGTAAACCATTTAGTTGGTATTTAACAAATATATATCCAGAATTAGAAATTCCGGGTGAACCAAAATTATTCAGTAATGTTAGTAAACCAATTTATCAACCGTGGCATTCCAGGTAATTGTAAACCAAAACTGTTTCCCAAAATTGTGACATAAAATATTAGTATTAAATTTGTTTTTTATTTTATTCGATTTTTTTTTTGATAATAATATAAAGGAAACGAAATTATGTAGGAAGTTTTATGATAAGATTATCAAATACAACTTTATGTATTGCGGCAGCTGGTGATAAAGAAAATGGATTTTGGAAACGTGGCAGTATTATTAGATTAGTACCGTGTTTACGGACAAAAATGCAAATGTGGTAATTAATTATTAAATTAATGGATAATGTATGGTTATGGGGATGGTTATTTGTTTAAACATTTTTATTTTTCCATACAATAGGTATGAAACGGATAAATCAGAATTAATACTTGGTCAACTGTTGTGCTTAGAGGCGGCAGGTTCATCAAGTTCATCACCACCAATCATTGGTAAATGTCATGAAATGGGTGGTGATCAAGAATGGAGACATCGAAGATCGGTAATCGTACTTTTAAAAAAAAAATATTAATTTTGTAAATTGATTTTTTTTATTTAGTTCTTGTTTTATTTTATTTATTTATTTATTTTTTTTTAATAGAATGGTACACCGATTTTTAATTTAGCAGCTGGTACGTGCTTAAGTGTTAAGGAACCAAAACGGGATATTACTGTTGAATTAGATTTGTGTTCGAATTTGCAATATAATACATGGGATCTGATTTAATTATTAAAACTTGTATAGATAGTATATTTTTGTATATTCTACTCTAATTTATAAAGAATATATATATATTTCTGTAAGCAACATAAAAAATGTGATTACAAATTGTAAGTCTAATAAGAGTATTTTAATAATTTTTTTTTAACATTTTTCATTTAATAAGTAAATTATATTTAGTTAATTAATTTTTATATAATAACAATAAATAAATGAATTTATAATATAAAATATTTCACAAAGTACTATATAGATTGGGTTTCCTTTTCCATATTCATTTAGGATATTACATTTTCTGAGGAGTAATTCATTTAATTCCATTTTATTTAATCAATATCCTAACAGATTTTGATTTTGTGTTGATTATTATTTCAAGGGAATATAAAACTAATATATATTTATTATTTCGAAATTCTATAAATTGACGAGCATCCGTAATTCCACAGAATACCATTCCATCAGATGTATCAGAGATGTAACAACAACAAAAAAAATCCACATTGAAAAAAAATATCTATTTTTTTCATACATTCTCTTGAATTGTAAAATATTTAAAATATTAATAATCTGCAATAAATCAAAGACTCAAACACATTCGTCTATATTCATATATATATTCGGATATTCATACTTAACAAAAAAAAATACTCTTAAACACTTTAACAAATATATTTGAATTCAAATTTTAAAATATTTGAATTCAAATATATAGTTGTGCGCACTATATATTGTATAGTGTAGTTTTTAAATATTTCAATTTGAAAATATTTGAATTCAAATATATAGATATGCGCACTATATATATTATATAGTGTAGTTTTTAAATATTTGAATTCAAATATATAGATATGCGCACTATATATTGTATAGTGTATAGTTTTTAAATATTCAAATTTGAAATTATTTGAATTCAAATATATAGATATGCGCACTATATATTGTATAGTGTAATTTTTAAATATTTGAATTCAAATATATAGATATGCGCACTATATATTGTATAGTGTATAGTTTTTAAATATTTAAATTTGAAATTATTTGAATTCAAATATATAGATATGCGCACTATATATTGTATAGTGTATAGTTTTTAAATATTTAAATTTGAAACTATTTGAATTCAAATATATAGATATGCGCACTATATATTGTATAGTGTATAGTTTTTAAATATTTAAATTTGAAAATATTTGAATTCAAATATATAGATGTGCGCACTATATATATAGTATAGTGTATAGTTTTTAAATATTTAAATATACATTTTCCTTGGAGAGTTTTTCAAGGAATTTATTGGGCGATCTATAGAGTATCTATATTGAATTAAATTTTAACAACAAAAAACCATATGATTTTTAAATCAAATCACAAACCAATATATATATATATTTATATGATTTAATAATTTGGCATTCATTAATAACACTTTAGGATTAATAATTTATTACGAGCTTATTATGGTAATATGTTTATTTGGTAAAAAATTACCGGACAATTTATTGTTTAAATGGACAATTTATTGTATAACAGATCAAATTTTGATCATCAATTGTTCGTGTGTTTTTTGTACAAATATATACTCATTATATATTTATTGTAATGTTTATGAAACTATATATATAAGATTTTTTTTAAAATGTGTATAATATATTATTTAATGATTACGAAATGTATTTGTAATAAATTAGCCTATCCAAAAAATATAAATATTTAATAACAAACCTCTACTGTATATTAATTCATTGTACTCTATACTCTATATATCCATTAGAAAAAAGAAAAAATGAATAATTTTATGTTGTACAAATTTAAAAATTCAAATGCTGTGGCAATAATATAGTACCAAATGTATATATAATTATATATACAAATTATATAAATATATATATGATCTCGTATATACAGAATAAACATTATTATTAGGGTATGAGAAGATAGAGCTAATAACCAAAAAAAAAAAACATGTGAAATAACTACACTGCGACGACAAATAAATATTAGATAAATATATATAGTTATTATTTATTTTTTTCTATTCAGCAAATAATGATTTGTTTTTTTGAGTTTATAACTACACAATATAATAATTGATAATTATTTTTACTATTTCGTATTTTTGATTTTAGTCAAATCGATTGTGTCGTACCCTCAAAACTATACCTAAACAAAAATAATAAATACATATATTTATTTGCTATACAAAATTTTATCGCGTACTAACACAATTAAAATTCATATTTTATGTGATAAATATATAATTATATTTTCATTTAGATAAAATACATTATAATTTTTTTTGCGAGAGTGCGGTATCAAAAATAAATAAATAAATTGATTAAAAAATCATTTATTTATATATATACATATATATATTTGTATTGTTTTAGTAGCTATTTCACGATTTCTTCAGATATCATAAAATATAAGTTTTGTTTTGCTGATTATATTTTTTATGCGAGTTTATATTAATATTATATAAATTAATTTAATTTTTATTATATTGTGTGTATAAATAAGTGTCATATAATATAATAAAATAAAGTTATATTAAATAGTTTTAATTAAAAAAAAAAAAACTAAATTAATTTATTATAATTACAAATCACACAATGAGTTTTCATCCAGAAGAATTAATAATACCAAAATGGTTGGATTTTCCATTTTTTGAAAATATTCTAAGATCATCCGAAGGAGATAAATCAATAAAGGTAAACACGCATAATATAATTAAGCTTACAAAATATCGCAAAATACGCACCGGATGATATACAAATGAATTTTTGGAATAAATTTGATTTCAAAATAATCTTTTGCAATGTATTATTATAGTTTTTTTGTTTTATATTGCGGTACCAAAAAAAATAATAATAATAATAAATAATGAGATAAATAAACTTAATTTAGGTCATTTCACTATTAAATTTTGCCAGTATACATTTTTTTTACCAACACAGATATATGATATAAATGGAAATATATGTGATATACGATATAGAATGTTGAAATTTTGAACAATATATATTTATAATATACATAAAATTAAAATGCTATATATGTGGTGTTCATTATATACAATTTAATCAATTTATGTTTTTGTTCACAAAAATAAATTGTATTGTATTTTGTATATATACAGTAGAATATATATACGTATAGTGTTTGGTGCATATATACAGAAGACAATATAGAAAATTATTTTAATATCTATATAGTAAATTATACATTTGTATTATAACCTATGTATCATAAGTAGCTGGACAAAATTCAAACGCGGCAAAACATTGGCAAACATGCTTCAATCTTTACAAATTTTTTTTTGTGATTCCTCTCAGTATTCAACAATCATATTCAATCAGTATTACATTAGAAATCAAGATGAAAGTATGTGAACAAAATCATTTGCGATCACGCGTATTTAAATTGCTTGGACAAGAAGATAAAAAATACGTTTTGCGACATTTTCTGAATGAAGAATATAGCAGTAGTACAATATATTCGATGATTTCCAGATATAAGAAGAACATTGAACCAAAAAAAATTATAAAAAAATCGGGAAGAAAGCCAATATTGAACACCACAAAATTGAATTTATTAAAAAAGAAAGCTGAAAACACAATCGGGGTGAGTACACGCAAATGATAGCCAGACAATTCAAGGTTTCAAAAGATACCATTAGTCGGAATTTGAAGAAAATGAACTTAAAAAGATACAAAAGGATTGTAAACCCAGGTATACTGACAAAGAATTAATAGAAATTCCTGGGAAATGTAGATTATTGCGTCAACATATTTGCAAGGCGAAACAGTCATCATTTTGGATGATGAAAAATATTTTACGTTTTCAAATATAGTACCGATATCGCAAATCAAGGATACTATATCGCTAATAATAGTATCACTCGCGATAATGTGATATAATATATAATCATCGAATATATAATATATAATATATAACCACGACTATATACCCTTCATTCAGAAAACGTCGCAAAACGTTCATTTTATCTTCTTGTCCAAGCAATTTAAATACGCGTGATCGCAAATGATTTTGTTCATATACTTTTATCTTATTGATTTCAAATGTAATACTGATTGAATATGATTGTTGAATACTAAGAGGATTTACAAAAAAAAATTTGTAAAGATTGAAGCATGTTTTCCAATGTTTTGCCGCCTTTGAATTTTGTCCAGCTACTTATGATACATACGTTATATTGTAATTAAGATAAACAACAAATTGAAGGTCTTTGTTAATTTATATATTGTTTATACACATCAAAATACCATTTGTAATAAGCATATCTCATATAATATATATCTAAATAAATATATTATTTGTACAAACAATATACAGGGTGAGTTTTTTAACGTGAGACAATGGAATATCTCGGAAACTACGCGTTTTTAAGAAAAATGTTTCAGACAAAAGTTGTTCAGTGGCTAGGGGGACATAAGATGGTTGTGTGTTTTGACCTTGAGTCAAGGTCATATAGGAGATATGACGCAAAACATACTTTTTTTAAATGGCAACCCCTATATATGGACACGCATTCTTATTCTACATCAAAAAATAAGACCATTTAGTATCCGAACATTTTTTGATTAAATCCCAAATATGGTCGTAAACTTGATTTGAACTTATGTGGTTTTCGTTTGACTTTTATTAAATCTGATCTGACATTTCAGATTTTTACCTTTCAATCGAACATGAAAAAGAGAAATCAAAAAAAATTTCAACAATAAAAGAAATCCAAACAAAAATAAATACTAAACTGACAACTATTATAGATAAAAAGTGTAGGGGTAAAACTTTCATAAAATCGGGATTTCATAAAATTCATCAAGATCAAAAAATACATAGATTTTTTAACCTAATCAAAAATGAAAATTGATCTACAATAGATAAAAAAAAGATTGATATTTTGTGCCAATAGAAAACTACATTAGTAAAAATAAAAATTAATTTAATGATTTTAATTAAATATAAATTTATGGGCTTCTTCATATTTTCTGGTTTCTCTTCTCTGAGCTTTCTTGGTAAATCTTTGCTCTGAGGTATCCCCATAAAAAAAAAATCTAAAGCTGTGTCTAACATGATCTCTTCCAATATAGGTTCAAATAATGATATAATTTTAATTTCGGCCTGTTAATAATAACTTTCGGTTAGTTAATAATAACTTTGACCATTTAACCCAATAACGGTTAATTTAATAATGCATAACATGTTCCTTTAAATGTTAAATATTTAAATGTTAACACATCAGGACATATTATGAATTTATATTTAATTAAAATGATTAAATTAATTTTTTTTTGACTTGAAATTCAAATCAAGTTTACGACCATATTTGGGGTTTAATCAAAAAATGTTCGGATACTAAATGGTCTTATTTTTTGATGTAGAATAAGAATCCGTATCGATAAATAGGGGTTTCCATTTAAAAAAAGTATGTTTTACGTCATATCTCCTATGTGACCTTGACTCAAGGTCGAAACACACAACCATCTTATGTCCCCCTAGCCACTGAACAACTGTTGTCTGAAACATTTTTCTTAAAAACGCGTAGTTTCCGAGATATTCCATTGTCTCACGTTAAAAAACTCACCCTGTATATTAGATACCTGAAATAAATTTAGCTATATGAATTCTTATAGCATATACATTTTTTTTTAAATCGTTTCAATAATTATATATATGATATAACACAAGATTTGACAATCTTATAAGTGCATATTTTTAATCTTAAAAATCGTTTTAAGTGGATTATTGTATTTATGTTAACATATAACAAAATAATAATGGTTGGCAATCACAAATAATACGTATATACTATATATTAATTGTATATTTTCAAGTGATGATGCTTATCTGGAAAAATATATATAATTAGAAGTATAGGATAAATCAATAAAATACTAATTTCATTTATATATATTTATATTGATATCATTTTCTAAATAAAAATGTACTTATATATGCCTTTATTCGAAAAAGAATTCTGTGTTATTGCGGTAAAATCCCTATATCATTTCTATAACTAAATTTCCTTATCAATTTATAGTAAATTCAATCTATATAAAATAAAATACTTATTTTATTATGATAAATAAATGGAATATAAATATATATGCATACTTATTAATTCTCTAAAAACCAAAATGATATTAAAATGTTTTACGCCGAATATAAATGACTTGACGAATTTTTGTATTTTATTATTATATCTTGTAAAATGAAAAGTCATTATAATTGTAAAAATATAAATAACTATATATATAGTCACGGGTTTTAAATTTGTTGTATAATTATTGTTGAAATAATAATAATAATAATAATTGAATAATTTGTATAAACAAATTGACATTAAAAATAATTTAAGTACATAAAACACACAGTTCATTATTTCATCATTTACTCAATTACAGTCAATTACATTCAATTATTCGGGCTGAGTCATTAATACTCGCTGGGACCTCTAATATATTAACCATATAGGGTATATTAAGAGGTTTTGTTATCTTTTATAAGTTTAATTAACACACAAAAAATTAACTGGGTAATTATATATGAGGCACTATATTATTTGTATATATAGAAAATAGATATAAATAATCCGTATAAAATGTGCAGTTTCCCAGAATTGATCAAAAACTAAAAACATCATATTCAAATAAAAATTGTTGGTATTCGAATATGAAATCGCCGGTTAAACTACCAATAAACTTTTACTGTATATGTTCCACATATATAAAAATTAAATTTTATCTTTAATTAATTTATATCATTCCAAATTGAGTATATATAGATAAATACTGCACTTCCATAGATTAAAATTAAAAAAAAAAACATTGTATATACATACTCGACATCATTGGCACACATTTTAAATTATATTTGTTATATCATTTTTGATACCCCGCAGAATGATAACTTTGATGAGCTTTGAATAATCAAAGTGTTTATGTATATGATAAATATACGATTAAATAATAAATCATCATGAAAAGTAATAAAATTTTTTTATTAATAACATACAAGCAAATTTTGCTATATATTGTAGATTAAAATTATATATTTAAATTAAAAAATGGGATGGTGTGTCATCGACTTTATTTTTATATGAATAAATAAATAATTTGATTTTTAATTATCTTAAACTATAATAACTAATACGCACCCAAAACTCCCAAAACTTATGACAAATTTTTCATAGGTCATATAAGTTCGAATTCAATATATGTATACGTGGAAGGAAGGAAAAATAGATTTTTGTATGCCAAACTATATTTGTATTTAAACTATGTTGCACAATTAAATCGTGGCGATGAAGCACGGATTAGTAAATTTCTTAATTTATAAATCGAACTAAAAACAAATTATTTTTATTTTGTATATATAGGTACTTGATGTTAAAATTATTCCGGCCGCACCATTAGGCGATCATTTTGCCAGTATTATTTATCGGGCAACAATTTGCTTTTCCGGTAAAAATCAGAGTACGAATAATAAGGAAAAATCAGTTATTGTTAAAACTATGCCGATAATGGAAGGTGTATTAAAAGATATGGTGGGAAAATCACCCGTATTTAAAACCGAAATTAATATGTATTCAAAAATATTACCTGAAATGGATCGTTTATTAAAAAATGCTGGTTATAAAGATGAAATTGCAGCAAAGTATGTAACCACACATAATATCATAACATATTATTCGATTTTTTATTTCATTTATTCTAAAATTTTTCTTTTTATATAAGCGCATTATATTATTCATTGGATCCGTATCAAGTAATTGTTTTTGAAGATATTACACCAGCTGGATTTACATCAACTAAAGTTCCATTAAATTATAATGCAGCAAAAATGGTTGCTGCTAAATTGGCTAAATTTCATGGAACCGCTTATTATATGCATCATACCGTAAGTAATATTATAATTATATATATGGTGAAACAAAGGCAAACTTTTTATTAAGAATTACCACATTTTTTTTTTAGTTCATTCGTTTAATTTTATTTATTATTTTTATTTTTTCTATTTTTTTTAAATAGAATCATATCGATTTATCCGAATATCAAGAAGGTATTTACAGTAAGGGAATACTGGAAGCGGAAAAAATGTTTAGCGATAATTTACAGGTATTCAAGAGTGTAATGTTAAAATTACCGGAACTTCAAAAGTTTACAAATAATATAGAAAATTTTTCGAATACTGTTTTTGAAAAATTATACATATTATATACTGAGAATAAAGGAGGATTAAATGTTTTAAATCACGGAGATTTTCATTTTAAAAATATCATGTTTAGACATGATGAAGAAAATGAAATTATTGCCACAAAGTTTGTAAGTATATACAATAAATATACTGCTGTATATATAGCTAGTAGATGTAAATTTGCAATATGAAATATATAAAATATAATTAAAAGAAAAAAAAAATAAATAATTATCTTTTAAAAGATTGATTTTCAATTATGTATTTGGGCATCACCGGCCATCGATTTAATGTATTTACTGTATGCCATTGCTCAAAATGATGTACGTGATAGCAGTAGAGAAAAATTAATTTATTATTATTATCAAGAATTTGTGGAAACATTGAAAATGCTTGGTTTTATTGGAAATGTACCAACATTACTTGATTTTCACATTGAATTGTTAAAAAATGGATATATGGGTGGGTATATATATATATATATATGAATTAAAATTTTCTATATTTCATATAATTTTATTTAATTTTTATGTTTTCCCGGCTGTTCATATATATATATATATATAGAAATGTTTATGATTTCGACAATGTTAATGTTTTTATACGTTGATATGCAAAGTATTGATATGACAAAAATGATGGTACCTGGTGAAGAATCAGATGCATTGAAACGTAGTTTGTATAATTTACCAATTTATAAGGAAGTGGTTTTAAAAAATGTACCTCGACTTGTATATAAAGGTGTAATGTAAAATTTCATTGTGTGTTGTTATGTGCGGTTAACACAATTACAACCAATTGTGTATATAGAGGTAGAGGATACCTTTCTATATATATAATCAATTATTATATATATATATAACTTTTTTGTTTTTAATTTATATTATATTTTTATATAATTTTCATATATATTTTCAATTTATATTAAATTTTCATTTTCAACGTTTGTGTGTTCACATTATAAAAATTAAAAAAAATTAATATTTTTGTAAATTGTTTTTTGGTTTTAGTGTAATTTACACATTGCATAATATTTAATATTTTATTTAGAATATAAGTATGAGAAACAAAATTAATAAATTTTATTAAATTATATAAATTATTTGAAATTTTGAACATACATCGCGTTATAATTACCATTCCTATTACCTTATAGTTCGTTTCTTAACAAAAAAATTAAATATCGATTTATGTTGATGAAATATTTAAACTCCAATTGTATTGTCTTAATCCTACTATTACAAGGTCTGCAAATGTTTCTATATATATATATTGATCTATGAATTTACGGTTGGATACTCTTTCTTATAAGCATATAAAAACGCATCCACTTTATTATATGTTATGTAAATTAGATTATTTTGCGTAGTGTAGAATTTATTTATTTATATATATATATATATCGAATAACTATATATTGTATACGATATCATTTCAATTCGATTTTTTGTGTTCAATCTAATCTGAAATATTTGAAAAGGAAAAAAAAAATGAATAAACAATTTTTTTCATAATAAAATATATTATGAAAGGCGGTGCTAATCATTTGCTCAACCAATAATGTTTTTTTTTAGAATAAGGGATGAAAAGTCATTTTAAAATACACCCCGCCTTCACAACCATTGACTTTTATACTTTGATATATATGCATATGGAGACATGACCGGTCATAAGACTCATTGAATAACATGTATATAGATGATTAAATGATACCCATACATATACTATATAAATATGTACATATATTTCAAATTGCTCTAAATGTATATATTTTATATGGATATATACCTACTAACATTAGGGGTGAATTTCTAAAAAAAAAAAGAAGTGATTTCTGAACATATATCATGATTTTTTTTATTATATATATATACATATAAATATAACATCCCTTATTCATATAATTGAATATAGTACTATAGTTGTTTAACCGCGCGATGACATAAAAATAAGATGAACATTTTATATAGTGCAACTTTGGTAGAGTTCAGATTAGTATTTATAAATCAAAAAATTATAACAATTTAGTGAATATAGAGTTTTGTGAAAATTTAAGGAAAGAAATTTTTAATATATTTTTTTTTAATTATTGTTTAATTATTACTATATTTTATTTGCTTGATAAAATTTTAATATTTCAAACGCAAGATCAAGATCAAAATCATAATAATCAAAATTGGCAATTGAATTGAAAAATACTTTTTTCACAGGTAATTTTAACTGTTTTTCATTTTTTTTTTTAAATATTCTATCAAGATTAATTAAATATTTTTTTTTTTTGTATTCTATATATATATATAACTAATAATCATCAGAATAATAATAAAGTTAACGAATAAATTAAAGTCATTGAGTCACATTGCGATTATATAGTTGTGGAAATATCAAAATATTCTGTATAGTTATATTATTATTCAGTTTTTGTGGCGCGGACGGGTAATTTTCAATTTTCCAAACAATTTTATTTGAGCAAAGTGTTATGTATTACAAAAGTTCTAATACACTTTGTCTATAATAATCTATAATGGTTTTTAATTATATTTCACTTTAATAGTTTTATATTTTATTACGTGTGTGATAACAACAAACCGCGCTTATATAATATAATTATTGTGACAGATCGATTTATAGAGTGCTATAGAAGCATATGCTTCAAAATGATACTTGTAAATTTAATTGGATAATCGCAATTTGAATACAATATATATACTTCAATAGCTTTACAATTAGAATTTACTGAATATATATTCACAAAACAAAAGTGTTAGTACTATATATATATAAGCTGACATTATAGTATGAGAATTGCAAGGTTTATATAAATTATATATATATATTAATAATTACATTAAAACATACAATTAATTAATAAAAAAGCATAAGCTTTAAGCAGTTTGAAATTGTGTAGAGAAAAAATTAGTAAAAGAAGAGGTCCGTGAAAAAATTTCACAATATTATCCAAACGAGGCGATATTCTATGAGAAGCAGATTTTAATTACGGTCCTAGTTTTTCTTTAATTTTAATTTGATAATTATAGATGTATTTCTTTTTATTATATATGTAGACTCAGAAGTCATAATAATATTACAAAGAAAATGCATTTATGAACTCAAAACTCGTGATTTTTACAATTGCTTTTTTACATATTTACAGATTACAGATTCATTGTAATTGATATGATTATTTATAATATGATTTATTTATTTATATTTTTATGATTAATATATATATTTAAATTGGAACTTAAATAATGAGGCTTTAAATTGATTATTGTTATTATTTATTTTTAAACCAAAAACAAAAATATAATTATTGTTAAATAATCAATGAAAAAAACAACAAAAAATATCAGAGAATAACAAAATTTTGTTTTTTTTTTGTTTTTTGCTTTACTATATTTCCTGGGCATATATATTAACTTCTCTTATAATTAACGGCACAACCATACCATCAGTATATCTGTATTAACTTTTTTCGAACCAACGCAGATCTATTATATAGAAACTCTATTTATAGGGATTAAAAATCTGTGTCCTTTTTGTAATTATATTATCATATAAAGGTAACAATTATATAAAACTTATTTTATTACCATGAATGCTCTAATGAAATTTTAAAGCTAATTCCTGAGCCCCCCATTAGCTTCTCTTATTTAATTCGAGAAATTCACAAAAGGGGCTCATTCATATTCTGTATCTATTAGTTTTTCGGCGAACAAACAGATTTGGAAATTCAGTTTTTCCCAAGAACAGCAAGATTATGGAATATAGTCTTCCTGAACTACTAGTATTTCCCCCTACTTTTGCGATTATCGCAGTTATTTAAATTAAACATTTCATCTTATCTAAAAACTATAATCCACCTAAAGTGCAACAATTGGACAATTGTTTGAAAACATATGAGTGATTTTTTCTTATTTTGTTTTAGTAAAAGTTTTTTTTTATCTTATTAGTTTTTCTTTATTTTCAAAATTTCATAAATTAATCCACATATTATAATTTAAGATTTACCACCCAAAATCACTTAAGTGTATTCAATTCATCTAAGGTTCATCACCTGATTAAGTGATTTCGTTATGGGCTCACGGCAATAGAATTCCGAGGTTTTACGGGTGCCGCTAAACCGATTCTGCCGCAGTAACGAACAAAAAAACTTCCGTTTCAAATAGGAAATGTGTGTATATATTTATTAGTATACATACTTCCTGATTAATTTTCTACTTTTATCATCTATATATTATATAATAGATATATTATATATTATACATTATGTAGTCCGACACACTTGTTCATTTAACTTTTAACCATAAATATATTTATATTCTATATATTTATATTAAATTATCAAATAAACAAATAAATATAACCAAAAAATTAATTTGTTCAAAAACATATATATGAAACCACAAATAATGTAGACATAAGGACTTGAATAATAATAATAATAATAAGTAAATAAATGAAAATATTTTATATAATATAATTTCCGATTTTTATATTATGTATATAATATGAACATTTATATTTAATTTGATTATTTTATCAAACTATATATATTTATATATAATATAAAAAAAAAAGAAACAAAGTATGTTAAACTATTCAACCCCTCAAGGGATATACAAAAAAAATAAAATCACACAATCAAAAACATAAAAAGGTATATTGCATGCATGCTTATATATGCGGTCGCTTTATATAATTTATGGGGTGATGATCAATACCGTAAAATATGTGACACACGTTAAATAATACTAAAAAAAAAAAAAAAATTTATATACCCCTATTTTTTTTTTATATTATAAAATGTGTTTGTTTTTTAATAAAATTTGTAATTTTTTTTTGTTTTGTTTCTTATTAAATTCCTTTAAAATATATTTTTAATTTTGATGGATTGGTTGTATAATTTTGTTAGATTGAATCTCTATATAAATATGTATAATAAAATAAATCGAATAAGCACGATGAAATTGAAGTTTTTCTTGCGGTTGCAAATTTCCCAAATAGAAAAATTATAATTTTTCTTCTATTACAATAATATTACAATAATTTTAAATTATACACTAATTCAGTCGTTACGTTAAAAATTTATTTTAATTTTATTATTATTATTTTATTTTTTTTTTTTACAAATCATCTTTTTATATCATTAATCAATTATATGTTGAAGAATATATACTTAATATATTCATTTTTTATGTGTAATACTCTTTATAATTCTATAATCAATATATATAGATATTTTGTATTTTAGTCGATGATTTGAGTTTATTTCATTTCATAATCTATCCTTTTTTTAATGATTGTTTATTGTATTATGTAAATAATAAAATCTATATTCATTTGGGTTTTATATAGATATATGCAAATAACAATATAAGTTATCAGAATCGAAAGCGTTAAAAAATAATGTCTCGATATATATAACAAATATTGAAATTATTTTATATTGTCTCTACCAGTATATAAAAGCTATAATAACACGACAATAAAAGAATAAAAAAAAAATGTAAAATTATATATATATAAACAGGTGACATTTAACATATGTATAAAATCTCATGATATTTATATTTTTCTACATATATTATCATATAGTATTTTACGCAACCCCGAATAAATCGTATATCTATATCTAGATATCTATATAATATATATATATATATATATATATAAGTAAAATCGTAAAATATAGTCAATATATGGGTATATATATATATATTATATATATATCATGAAAAGAAAAATCGATTACGTTATTCAATTTAACTTTAATAAACACTCGATGGTATAATATATTAAGAATAAACGATTAAAACAACAATATAGTTAAAAATCGTACAATAATTCTAGATATTTTTGACCCGAGGAAAAATTATAGTATAGTTCAAAGTTCTATAAAACTAAACCGTTTTTTATCAACCTTCCTGTTCGTTACTACGGCAGAATCAACCAGAATCAACCTGTTCGTTACTACGGCAGAATCGATTTAGCGGCGCCCGTAAAACCTCGGAATTCTATTGCCGTGAGCCCATAACGAAATCACTTAATCACAGGTGATGAACCTTATTAGATGCATTGAATACACTTAAGTGATTTTGGGTGGTAAATCTATATTATAATATGTGGATTAATTTATGACGTTTTGAAAATAAAGCAAACATATATGAGATTAAAAAAAAACTTTTACTAAAACAAAATAAGAAAAAAATCACTCATAATGTTTTCAAACAATTGTCCAATTGTTGCACTTTAGGTGGATTATAGTGTTTAGATAAGATGAAATGTTTAATTTAAATAACTGCGATAATCGCAAAAGTAGGGGGAAATACTAGTAGTTCAGGAAGACTATATTCCATAATCTTGCTGTTCTTGAATTCAAAATGAATTTCCAAATCTGTTTGTTCGCCGAAAAACTAATAGATACAGAATATGAATGAGCCCCTTTTGTGAATTTCTCGAATTATAAGAGAAGCTAATTGGGGGCTCAGGAATTAGCTTTAAAATTTCATTAGAGCATTCATGGTAATAATACCTATAAAATGTGCACAATGAAGCTACTGCGATCGTCTATGATCCAATGATTCAATGGAATTTGTTATTGTTTCATTTCTTTGATCAGCGAAATAGCGTGTTTTTGGATCCTGTCCTATATCGCGCATAATTGTTTTTAAATTGATTTAGAAAATTTAATGAATTTGAATTGTAGATATCGAATGTAATCGTGGGGTTCAAATTCCAAAAGAGATTGCTAAAAAACAGATGATGGTATTTTAACATTTAAAACATTTGAAATATGTTTAATTTAAATTGTTTTTGAAAATCAAACGATTATCTATGATAATCAAACGATATTATATATGATTATATATGGCCAATCGTAATGAGAAATTCAAGTATACATATTTATATTAATTTTTCAATAAAATTTACTACTCGTACGTGTATGTCCCAATATTTTTATGAAACATAGTATATCAATAACAAAAAAAAAAAACATGTATTAATAAAAAATTGAAATACGCATATAATTCAGGACATAAATGTATAATATATATATAGAGCATATGTGGTATATACACAGTTCAAAAGCTATCACCCCCTCATAAATACATAATAAAATCATATAAACAATATCAACTTTTCTATCATTTATATAATGAATTAATAAATCAGGGTATATATATATATATGATGTATATTTTATCATATGTATAGGTTTAATATTATTATTAACTTACACTAATTAAGGGGATGAAAAAACATATTGTTTCAACTATATATATATATATATGCAATACACAATGAATATAAAAACCAATTTAAATTATGTAATAAGTTTATGAAATGAACAATACAGAAATAATAGAAGTCATTATAAATAAAAAAAAAGTACGAATAAAGTATAAGCGATTACATATATATATATAGTTATAGTAAAATATACCAATTTTTCTCATTTATAATTCAAAGATTTGATTCTGTTTCGTGTATATTTTTTTATTTATTTATTTATTATGAAATGGTTAAAACAATAATAATAATAATATATTATATAGTTATGTCTATTAAAAAAAAAATGATTTTTTATAATAAATTCTATTATATATATAAATACTTTGTATAGGTAAAATATAATCTAAAGCATATCAAAATTTAGCCCTATTTCTGTTCATAATTATTATTATAATTATATATAAATAAATATATATTCGATTGCGGTTATATTATATATATCTCCTCGCAGTTGTATACATAAATATTATTCAATATTTTTTTTCTATTGTATATATATGTAATTATAATTATCCCATTTATGGAATTGTGTAAAACTACAAACCACGATTTATAAAATATATAGATATAGCGAATTACAAAGAACAATTTTTTAGTATTAAGATACCGCATAAAATAAATTATAGAAAGATTGGCGGAAAATGCTTTTCATTTGCTTTATATGCTCTTATCAATTATGAATTATCAATTTTATCTGGTAAATTGTGAATCAATTAGCGATTTTTAATCTGTTTATAGTTTTATAAAATATTCTTTTTTCCTATCTCAATGTTTCAATAATTATCCTTTGTGCAGTTTTATTATCCATATTATTGGATCCTAACAATATATATATAGCTATAGCTGAGATAGCCATTAAATAATTTCTCAACATGTATATGAAGTGATTCTGTTGGATAAATAAAGTGACCGAATAATTCTTTATTGTATATCTGCGTCTTTTATATCTCTTTGAGAAAATTACTATAAAGTGATGGAAAATTCTTATAGGAAGCGATTTTTAACGAAATCGAGCCATTTATCTACTGTATCACTGTCGGATATTTGTATAATTCAAAATTATATATGTAACAATACATATGGGTATTTTTTCAAATTACAGTTTATACAAATATATTATGATGGCAGATATAAAAAGTACAGCTAATAATACCAATAAACTGCCATCAAATTGTTTAAGTGATGGTCCCGGGTCGATGTGTAAGGTATGTGGTGATCGTGCATCTGGTAAACATTATGGGGTACCATCATGTGATGGTTGTCGAGGATTTTTTAAACGAAGCATTAGAAGGTAAATTTTAATTATATACATGATTTTTGGTTCAATTGCATGATATGATCGATGTTAACAAAAGATCAATTCTTTTTTCTTTTTTTTTTAAATGTATTTATATATAATATATTATATGAATGGAAATCAAATATTTTTTTTTTTATTCTTTTTGATGTAGAAATTTAGAATATATTTGTAAAGAGGGTGGTAAATGTACAGTTGATGTATCACGTCGTAATCAGTGTCAGGCATGTCGTTTTGCTAAGTGTTTACAAGCAAATATGAGACGAGAAGGTAAATCAAATCTATATATAATATATTATTGTAATAGAAATTTAAAATGTTTAATGATAAAAGTGCATATAGCATATTACATATAGAGTATAAACAATTTCAATAATTTTATTTGAACACGCTGCGTATATGTGTTTATATGGTGTAAAAATCAATTTGATTGAAATACTATTTAATAAATAAGAAAAAAAAATTTTTTTTTTTTATTATGTGAAGAGTACAACTGAATAAATACTTTTGGTATAACAATTTAACAATCAATTAGAGGGTATAACTTATTATATAAATACGTTTTCAACAAAAAAAAAAAAAAAGAAATAAAATAAAACACCCTCCTCAACATTTCATTTTCAAATAACAACTCCATATATAGTATATATTCAATTTACTTTAAATTTATTATGATATTAAGTGCTTGGTAAATGAAACCAATCGCAAAACAAAAAAACAAAAAACCCCGACTTTGTCAACGCGGTATTTAGTTCTGGTTGTGTAATTCAAAAATATATATGGTCCATATCACACGGCAGAATTAGAGGTTAATAGAGGGCCAACACGTATAGGGTAAAACGAAATGACAATGCGGAAGGCAAACGCATAAATAGATAGAGTTAATGAAATTAATTATAGAAAATTAATTCACTTTATATTATACGAAGAAGAATTCAATTAATATTTATTTCAACAAACATTGAATGAAAATGTATATTTTTAAGATTGAATTCTTATATGTTCAATAGAGAGTTTAAGAAATGTTTTTTCAATTTTTGGTATATAACAAATATATACAAACATATCCGATATGGAATGACATACCGTCGGATATAGATTGATATACCATATATAAATATGTACATATAAACAAGAAGTATATATCTATAAATAATGGAGGTGTAATGTAACATATTATGTATAACAAATAAAAATAAAAAAAAGTACATACATTATTATTATTATCATCAATATTGGGGTTGATTGTGAAATGAATGGCGTGAGAATATCAAGTGTGTAACAGACAGTCATCAGATATACTATGCGATTATATACTTTTTATATAACACTTGAAGTCAAAAGCAAAAATTTTATATTGTTGCTAATTGTTTATTTAATGCATATACACAAATTTGTATAACATTCAATATTCAAAGCACTTGTGGTAATATTTAAAGATATTTATATATATATATATAAGGGTATGTATATGGTTTATCGAATCAATCGAATGCAGTTTTAGAATTATCTATTTTTTTAAAATCAACATATAAAAAAAAACTCTTTTATGTAGCATATAGATAAATTATAAGAAAAATAAACAATAATGTCAATTATTTATTCATATTATATGTGGGTTTGGGTGTGGGTTTGCGAGCTAAATCGCCATCAGAAGATAATAGACTATCCTCATTGATTTGTTATACTCAAAAGGTTTTTAGTTTTTGACTTATATTTTAAGAAATTATCTGTACCTAGAAAAAGGTTAACTTGTAATAAATATATAGTTTAGGAAAACCATAACATAAATAAATAATACATATACATTTGATTAACATTTGATACAGCCGTACAACATGAACGGGCACCCCGTACATGCATTGGTGGTGCAGGCGTTACCCAAATGAATACTCATCATCACCATCATAATATCGGTGGTATACCAATTGATGTTTATGCGGCTGCAGCACACAGTCGACGTTTTCCATTACATTCAAATGGAATTATATTACCATTACCAATTCATATAAATACATTTTCATCTTTTGATCAATCTCGTTTCATTGTTCCACCAGTTAACCAAATAAATAATAATCGTAATAATATCGATCATAATAATAACACTACAATAATTGATGCATTTCAATTTGGTAATGGAGTATTTACACCACCATCAACATTTTCATCTACATCCATATCGATGTCTGGCGTTGCAACACCATCAACGGTAAATGCATCAACAACATCATCATCATCACCATCACCATTGTTATCACTGAATCCATCTGCACTAACCAACACCGAATTAACAAACAGTACTGCTGGTGGATCAATTAAAAAAATGAATAAATTAAATTATTTTACAAATGATAATATTTTTGGTCATCACAATTCAATTATTAATGATCATTTTTCACCTAATCTAAATCGTCGTTATTATCCATCAAATAATAATATAATAATAAATAATTCATCGGTTTCAACAATACCAACGGCAACGATAGCAAAAGATGATAATGAGGTTAGTAGCTCAGCCGAAGAAATACCATTATCTGCTGATGATCAGCATCATCATCATCATCATCATATTCAATCAACAAATTTATCGAATTATCCACATTACAATAATAATGATATTAATCAAAATGATAATGAAAATAGTTCTAATAATGAAGCTCTATTTGAAACAGCTGCAAAATTATTATTTTTATCGGTAAAATGGGCAAAAACAACACCATCATTTTCACAAATCAATAGTAAAGATCAAAAATTACTATTGGAAGAATCTTGGGCCGAATTATTTGTTATAACATCGGCTCAATATGGTTTATCTATTGATGGTAAATAATTGAAATTATCATATATTTTGAAAACTCTTTTAACGGACTTTTTTTTTTTTTTGGTTTTTAATAGTTATCACAACAAAAGATTTAAGAGTTCATAGACTACAAAAAATTATCAATCAAATTGTATTCTTACGTCTTGATCAAACGGAATCAGCCTGTTTAAAGGCTTTAATATTATTTCGACCAGGTAATATATAACATATTCTGCTAGTTTCAGCACTTTTGATTAAGTTTATATTTATGAAATTTCTTAAAAATTATAATGCTCCTTATAAGTTAATCGATTGTAATTTTGCGTATATAAAATGTAATTCTCTTGGAAACCAAATTTAAAATACCTAAGTGATAATCACAAACTCGCTAAAAACTCAAATCAAAATTTTAATTTAATTACTGCTCGAGCATATAGGATCAATATAACAAATAAAGTCTTAATAATAAATTAATAAAAATAAATTACTGAAGATACTGAACAAAATAATTATTAATAAAAAAAATATTACCCTCTCAAATATATCAAATACCACATAGATTGTTATGGCTTGGGTGCCGTGCATCAAGTATCAATGTTGCAAGAACAAACACTTAATTTACTTCTGGATAAATGTGGTGGAATACGAGCCTCTCATTTACTATTAACATTACCATGTATAAGATCGGCTGCCGATCCGCAGCTATTACAGGTACGAAAACAAAAATTAAATGAAATAATAAATTATTATAGGAAACAAAATTTACATTTATACATTTCTACTTTTTTTTTAAGGAATTATTATTTAAAAGAACAGTTGGTGAAGTGGCAATCGAACGTTTACTCGGTGATTTAATACGTAATTAATTAATTTTATTAAACGTGTGTGTATTTATTCACAAAAAAAATAATGTAAAATAATATAATAATAATTCAAAATAATGAATTAAACTACGATTTCTCTGCACATGATTTTTTATGTTTTAGAATTTCAAAATTTGTAAGATACATTTTATGATCACAAGTTTTACACTGAAATTCTGTAGTATTTGGACGTCGTCGTGATTGATCGTGATTCAATTCATTTGATGATTTTGTTGTATTTAAATCTTTAGTCTCATCATTAATAATCGGTTTACATTCTTTTTTATCGCGGGGGAAAACAAACAAAATTTATAATAAATTTTAAAAGAGAATTAAAAATTAAGAATATAATAAATATAGATTACCATTTTTATGCTGTAATCGTTGTATTAAATTTAAGTTATAGGTATTCGAGCAATTTGGACATATCCAATCGACCATAACAATATCATTTTCCATTTGAATACTCCAATCTGTTTCTTTGACGCTATATTATTAATATATATTTTTATTACGTAATAATTTAAAATATTCCTATGAATAAAATTAAATTCTTTTTGTTACAATTAAAACTTACCAATTATATGTTATATTTTCTGTAATGTAAATACCGCCTTTTGATGAATTCGGTATACATTGAAAATCGGAAGCAAAAGGATTCGTTTTTAATAGATCTATATTTTGCATTTCACCCACATACAATGTCTGATGATTATAATGATTATTATAAATGTAACAGTTTTCTCGATCGAAACTTATTAAATGAAAAATTCAAAATATATACCTTCAAATCAGCTGGTAATAAACGTTTTATGGTATATGGAATTTCACTATTCATATACAATGATAAATTATGCCATAAATCTAATTCAAGTTCAAAAATTTCATTTTGTGTTTCATTTTTTCTTAATTCAACTTCGACAGATGTATTTATACCTATAAATGAAGGTGGCCAAAATTACAATATAATACGGACAAGATTACAAGAGTGGTGTGATTTTAACGCAATACTTACTTTCCAATTTTTTCATCAATAATGTATTCCATGTTCTACGTAAATTCGAAGCTTTCAATAATAAAGTTTGTCCACTTTCGGGTTGTGGAAAATCTATACATAACCATTGATCACATATAATTCTGTGAAATAGGTAATAAAACTCCAATATCAGAATAAAACTCCAATAAATATAAGGACCAAGAGAATCTTTCAAAACATCAGTTCTAAGAGCCAATAAATATTTGGGGTGAGAATCGATTTCAATAGGAGGCAAAACAAAACGAAGAACATTTGTAATATTTTTTCCCACATACCTTGAAAGTGTTGCATTTGTTTCGATTGAATGTGCAAATAATAGTAATGTTTGTGCTGCTGGCATTCGTAATGTATTCATTAAATAAGGTTTAGTTGTTTCTAAAAGTGATCTAAATATATAATAAAACAAAAAATTATTTAAATTATTATATTACATTGGTTTTTTCTGATAAACAGCGAAAGTTCATTCAGAATGCAGCCACTGAAACTGAAACCTACAAATAACATAATAATTGATGCTTTGAACTCAATGGTATTTTGGATTTATATGGTGGCATTTTTTCTATTATATCCGGTTCATTCAATTGTAATATTTGTGTATTATTACCAAAATAACTCATCGGATGCAAACTGGTAAATGGTTTTGTTTGTGTATGATAAAATTGTTGACTGGGTGATTTACAATAATTAAATTCATCACCAATTGCAATTTGTGGATATAAACCACTGACTAAAATCAATTTTAATGTCATAAGATCTCTATAACTGCATGCCGTTGCTCCCGATAAAAGATTCTATAAATTAAAAATAAATACGTAATCATTTTAATAGATTTGGTTTGGTTATATTCATCAAATATATATACATCAATTTTCGATGAATCATGACTTAAACGAAAGTCAACGTCTCTTATATCAATTGCATCGTCATCGATGTCATCCAATTCCAAACCCCATGGATCTGATTTTAAGAGTTTACGTTTTTTCGGTGCCTCATTTTTATGCGTACGCTTTAAATCACGTAATTGTTTTAACTCGCCATGGCGCAATGATTTTTCACGGCTACTCAAATTGCCCGATTTCATATCATTACACAATAACAAATCACAATCCTTTAGTAGATCTTCAAATTGTTTACGTAATTTTGTAATTTCATAAAAACGTTGTTCTTCCAATCCTCTACGTTTACACCATTTTTTTGTATTTTCAATATGATCATTACGATGATTAAATTTTGCCTGTTTCAATTCTAACCATTCTTTATAGGCATTTAATACTGTTATTGGATCACCATGATCGGATTCCAAATTTTTACGCGCAATCTGTTGGAATTCATAAAATGTAATACATCTCAATAATACATCTCAATAAATAATAATCACATACTATGCTTTACCTCACAATCATGATCACGATATGCTCGATTTGTAAATGGTGTTTGAATACTTAATGCAGCGGCCATTGTCAATACCGGTTGTAATTGTTGAAAAACACATCCCATCAATAACATTTTTCCAATGGCAATGTCAACGGGTAAACGTGATAATGTTTGTCCTATTGGTGTAATTTTTTCATCAGCTGTTAATGCATCCTACGTACGTCCAAGTAAAAAATTAAAATATTTCATTACCAATATTCTTTCTGGTTTAATTTTATGAAAACATTTTAGTAATAAAAATGCTATATAAACTTACATGTTGTTTTAAGGATAATATAGAATTTTCAATGCTTTCGGCTGGTGGCGACTCAATAAATGGAAATAATCTTGCATTTGGTAATCCCATTGATATCATTTGTAAAATTAAAGATTCTAATGGAACTCTATGGATTTCAGCCGTTGAATACGCTTCTAAATCGTTAAAAGTTTTTTCCGAATATAATCGATAACAAACACCGGGACCTGTTCGACCGGCACGACCTTTTCTCTGGTCAGCCGACGCTTTTGATATCCAAAATTCTTTTAATCGTTGCATTTTCGAAACGGGGTCATAACTCATTTCTTTTACTTTACCCGAATCTACAACAAAACGGATCCCATCTATAGTTATTGATGTTTCGGCAATATTCGTCGATACAATACATTTACGTACACCATCCGGTGCATAATCGAATACTTTATCTTGATCAGCAATCGATAATGTACTGTGCAATGGTAATATAATCCAATTATTTGATTTATCTGTATATTCTTTGGCCGCTTCAACAACGGTTGTTATTTCATTTAAACCACTTAAAAATATTAATAAATCACCTTTTTCAGTTTCTATAAAAGCAAATGACAAGAAGAAAAAATTGAAAATTAATTTTATCGATATTACAATGGGGCTACAATAAATTACTTGGATATTTATTATCAATCAATTGCATAACCTGTACAAATGGTTCTGGATTTAATCGATCCGTTTTACTTTGTCGACCCATTGGCGAATCCTGTATTTGTGGCATATAATGCAATTTTATCGGATACAATCGACCGGGAACTTCAATGACACGACAATTTTCTTCAGCAAAATATTCACTGAACAATGTTATATTAATTGTGGCTGACATTAAAATTAATTTTAAATCCGGTCGTGCTTTTAATAGACATTTTGTTACACCTAATAGAAAATCACCGTGTAAATGTCGTTCATGAACTTCATCCAATACAAGAATATCGTATTGTGATAGTGTTGATTCCGTTGACAATTGACGTAACAACAGGCCTTCAGTTATGAAAAGTATTTTTGTTTTTAAACTTTTATTACGTTCAAAACGTATTTGATAACCAACTTCTGTACCATATTCACATAGCATTTCATGTGCCACTCGTTTCGATAATGATATACAAGCTATTCGTCGTGGTTGGGTACAAGCTATACAATTATGATATAACCAAAGAAAAAATGTAAAATGTAATTATTAAGTGCTTAATCAATTCGTTACATTTTGGAATGCGAAATATTATCTTGTACTTAAAACATCGTAAAAAGACGACAATGTAATATTTTCACAATTTATTACCTATACGTTGATATCCAGCTTCAAATAAATACTGTGGTATTTGTGTAGATTTACCACATCCGGTATCGCCAGCAATTAAAATTACCTGTTCGTTACGTACCGCCTCAATGATTTCTTGTTTATATTTTGAAATTGGTAAATTTTTTTGTAATGTTTTTAATTTTTTAATTTTTGTAAATTTTTCCTTTTGTTTAAAGTCCAAATAATGTACGAGAATTTGTAAAAATTGTTTTATTTTTAAATTCGTTAATTTGGCCGTTCGATCGATATAAATACTGGATATTCGTCCATGAAGTTCTTCAAATGGTACATTAATTGTAAAATTAATGTTAAATGATTTATCATATTTTTTTGGTATATTTGAATTTGTGCTATTCGAAGATGTTCCTGTCGATGGTGGTGGTGGAACTGGTAAAATACATTGACCACATTTTTTTAATAAATTTTCATATTTATTTACGAATAACCAAAAATCCGTGGGTTCATCAATTAAACGATCGCCTGGACCAAAGCCTAATAGAATTTTATTTAATATTGATTTATAATCAAGGAATGAAAAATCCATTAAATTAGTTGATTCTGGTTCATTAGATGTATCGTTTTCATCATAAAATGTGGATGATTTTCGGTTGCTTTCATTCCGTGACGGTGGCGGTGACGACGATGTAGATCGCTTTCGTTTTCTACGTTTATATTCGATGTCTGATCCATAACCAGTTGATGAATATGATCTTTTATATTTATCGTGTGATGACGACGATGGTGAATCATTATTATATTTATATCGATTTGAATGTTTTGAATTGTGATGACCACTGCTCATTTTTTTTTTATCAATTTAAACTGTGAATGATTAAAATATATAATAATAATCTAATCGTATCAATTTAAAGGATAAAGTATAAATTTTCGTATGACGTTCAGATGAACCGTCTATTTGAATGGATATTTTGTGTAAATAACAGTTAAGGTCTAACAATTAGCCAATTTTATATTGGATGAATGTAGAAAGTGCAAAGTTAAAAAATTATAACAAATTAAATAAAAAATTCTTTATTAAAATATACTTATAACTATTGAAAATGACATTAGACTATGTAAATGGTAACCAATTAGAAAATAAAATAGTTCCAACGAAAAAATAACTTAAGAACCATATGATAAATAATTTTCTTAAATTAAATACCTTTAATTTTGTATTGAATATTAAATGCTTAATAGTTAATACGAAATTGTGTTCAGTAAAATGAATATTTCTCAATAGATCTGCACCAAACCAATACAGACATGGACTTGATGAAGCCAAAAATCTTGTACTCACTTGTATATGGATAAATAAAATACAAGATATTGTCAATACCGTCGCATGAACATAGTAAACAAATTGATTTTGTTCCGTTATTATGGACGGCCTTTTAATAGAAATCATTGCTAATTTTGGAATTAATCGAAAATTTCCCTTAAAATACTTAATGATATTATAAAGAAATAATAATATTATGGGTAATGCTAATAAAAAATTTGGTATTTGCTTAAATTGATAATATTTAAATAATCCAACATTCCAGTAATGTGATTGTATATAGGAATAAGCTATAGGTATTTTATAATTACACCATGCAGATGTTACATTATAATTATGTCCGCTAACTATCAATTGATTCTTTTGGGCATATTCTAAAATTTCAATAGAATAATTATAATAATTATTTGTAGTATATGAATGACTACAAAATAATTTATAATTATAGAATTGTAATAATGAAAAACAAAATATGGTTAAAATTAAAATGAAAAATACTTTTCCAATAATGTATAAACGTTTTATTGGATTTCCATAACATTCGTCTACGATCCCTTTAATTCCATAATATAATAAAAATCCAATATTTATTGTACCATTCGAACGACATAAAATACTTAATAGTAATGGAATGGTAGCTCGCCAAAATTGCAATCGAACACAATACAACATTATCGAAAATGTACATAATGAAAAAAGGCATTCGGAATAAGGTGCTGTAAAAAATATCGAAGCTGGATTTATACAAAATAACATTACGGTAACATTGGCTTTTGATAAATTTCGATTAAATACAATACAAGATAATTCAAATAGTTTTCTACATGCTAATACAAAAAATATAATATTTAATGTAATTGCAACTATTAAACAGCATTCCCGTAATGTAAAAATGGACGATAGCCAATAATCGGATACAAATCTTGATAATTTTCCAACTAAAAATGGATATAATGGATAAAATGCTAATGTATTTTCATATGTATATCCATATTCGGCAATATGTAAAAAATATTCAGCATCCCAACGACGAAATCCATTGAATAAACAATGTACTAGCCAATTGCCAACAAACGAATCATTTGTTATCACCGGTGATTGAAATACACCATCAGCATTATGATCAGGCAATAAGTGATTCGATATAAATTGTACAATAATTATAGTTAAACGACTTATTAAAGCAAATTTAATAATTATAATTGATTTATCCATATTATTTGGTATTAACTGCTTATTACAGGCTGCCTGTACTCATTCAGCATTTTAATTTTGATCATTGATTATTTCAATTTTATTTTACGATTGTTTTCTTTATATGGTGGTATGTAGGTTTTTTTAATTGCATGAAATAATTACATGAAATAATCTGAAAGAAAAGATAAAGGGAAATGTGTCTTAGGATTTCATTAAATCAAATCTGTGAAACGTTTATCATGTTTGGTACAAAATAGGTTAATGGGAACGGTATTTAAATGGGATCACAATTTCTTTTAGTAAGCTCTCTGTAAGACATCTATAATTATTCTTTCATTTATGATTTTATGATTTCATCAAAAACCCGAATTAGTATACAGTTATGTATTTATAGAATATTAAACCTTTAAAAAAACTTTATCACTTAAAATACCGTATCACCAAATGAAGTTTCTTATCTTTAATTTATAATAAAACTTATATTTAATTTGAATTTACTTACCGGTACTAATATTATTATGATGATTTTTCCATAAAATTTATTAAATTTGATTTATTTAATTAATTATTAATTATTAATTATTATTTAATTAATTTTTATTATCAAATGTATCAGATAACTTTAAAATAGTACTGTAAACAAAAAAAAAAAATAAATAAAAAAAATATTTGTTTTGATTTGCGATTTCGTTTTGACATTCCGCAACAGTGAATTCAGCTAAAATAATTTCGAATTTCGGTATCGATAAAATAAATTCATTAATTCATTTTTCTCATATACAAACCAAATAGAATTTCAAATTCAAAATGTTTTTATTTTTATAATTTATATCTATATTAAAATACATATGGAATATATCGGAATTCTTAAGATTATTGATGAGGTGTTAGAATATACATTTTGATTTGTTTTATTATAGAAATGCCTAATACAATAATTTAATTCTGTTAATAGTTATATATTGCCACTATAGTTTTCTTATGTGTAATTATTTGGATATCATATTGACAAATAAAGAAGCTTTACGGAAAATTAACAACATCAATTACTGGACGGACGATGGTGGAATTTAAACCAGAAAAAGTATTTGAATAAATTTATAATATGATTTTTATGAATCATTATTAATATATTATTAATATATAGTATATATAATTTATTATGTTAAATATATTTGTAACAATAATGACATGCGATTATTATTATTTTATTTGATAAATACTAAATAATACCACATAATACTTAATTTTTTCCATTTTTTTTTTCCATTTTTGTAATTTCTAAATGCATTTAAGCAATTATAATGTGTATTTATAAATTTACGATATATTATATGAATCTCTATTTGCCTTTGTATTTGAATTAAATCGAATGGAATTTGTTGGTAACTTTTATTGTAATGGTTAATATAAAAGGATCGTGTAAATTGATATATATATATATGCCCCCGGAAAGCCAAAAATTGTTCTTTGTTCAATTTGACTATTAATTTTGAAATTAATATTAAATCTTATGGAGCAAATACAATAGGCAATAATAGTATTCCTTAATTTTTCATTGATTTTATTGTGCTATATTTAAACGCTCATAAGCTTCTAATTGTTTTTTTTTTTTTTTTAAATAAATAAATATCAATATATTTTTTAATTATAATTAATTAATAAATTAAATTATTGACTAGATTACATTTGGTTACCTTATTATTATTAATATTGATTATATAAATCTTTATATATAGATATATATAGATATAAATATATTTGAGTTAGAACATAATACTATTTAGTTTTATAAAAAAAAAAGTTCCAAAAAAAGAGTATAAAAAAAAAGCAACTAATATAATAATAAAATAGATATTTTGTTTTAAAATTGAAATTATAAAATAATAAAAATATAACTTTCTAATTAATTAAATCAATCATCATTATAATTAAATAATAATTTCTTGAATATTCCATCAAATGAAAGCATTCATTCTTCTTTAATATAATAAAAACCAGAGTAGTAAAACTAAAACGTTAAATACTAAATCACATTGTTTATAATATCAATGAATTAAACTTAAAAAAAAAAAATAAATAAATAATATAGATTTATAAAAATAAGCGCGTTTGATTCTGATTGTATTTTTTTTTGTTTGTTTTTCATTTTTCACTTTGCATGTAATTAAAAAAATAATTTTTAGATTCATTTGCCAGTTTTTAGATGAAATTATTAATTTAATGAACATAATAATTTTTTTATTGTGCATATCCAAGTGCTGCTGAAATTAACGGTTCCCATGATTTATTTACATCAATGAATAAATCTGAACAATGTTTACCAACGGAATCATCATCTGGTAATATTGTAATTGGAAATGTTGTTGAATCCTAACAAAAGAACAAAATTTAACGTCTACAAATTTATCTATTATTTGAAGTATTTGTTATACTACTTACATTTTTTGATTTCCACATAGTTTCCAACATTGTTAGAAAACGACGTAAATCTGAATTGGTTGCAAAAAATATAACCATATCATCTGAATTTTCTCGTACCTCACGACATGAAAATTCCTAATACAAACAGAAAAAAAAAACCAATATATATTATGAAGAAAAATACAAGATAATTATCAAAAATATATTTACCAAAATACACCACCAATTATCACAATGAGCTGGTACACGTAACGATACTAATTCTTGAATTGCAGCACATGATTTAATTTCAATACCTGCATTTTTTCCATAAATACTACTCATACTAGAAAAACTTTTCTCTTCAGTTGCAACATCAACCGCAGTATTAGTAGTAGTAGTAGTAGTTGACTGTGATCCCATCAATTGTGGTCCACCATTAATGATTGAACATATCGGTGAACTTTTTGTTGAACAACTAACACGACAATCGGATAATTTTGATGGTGTACTATTATTTGAATTTGTCTAGTTAAAAAATTTTTAAACAATTTTAGAAAAAACAGAAATTATAATTTAATAACATTTTAACAATTATTATTTAATTACTTCAATTAATGTATCGGTGGTTGGTGTTGTTATTGATGTACTCAATTTTCGATTTTCATTTAATATTTTATTACGATTTGGTGATGATATAACATTACCATTTGCATTAAGTTTACGCAATGGTGCTGTAAAATTTTCCCGTAAGGTTATTAAATGATTTGATGTCATCACTAATGTACATCCAAGTGTTTTATGTTGTTCTTGCATTTCAAATAACTGAAATTTCATTATAAATCGATTAAAAAAAATTTACAAATTAAATAATGTGTTATAATCAATATATATATATGTATACCCCACTAGCCGTTTGAACTAATGCTTGTAACCATTCGGATGCAACGTATTCATCGGGAGCCGCCAATTGTAAAACATTTTGTTTCATTAATATTTCAAAACAATGAGGACGTGGTGCATTGATTGTACGACGTGCCCCTTTACATTCTGATAATGCCATTGCCATTGTTGGTATTTTTTGTTGGGCATCATTAAACATATAAAATACACCAGCTCTGTAATAAATATACAAATTAAAATGTGGATCTCTAAGTAAAATATTATTGTAAAACCATACTTTAATAAAAAGTAACCGGCACTCCATTGTTGAGTAGGCCCCGATTGTATAACATTTCTAAACATTAACGGTCCCTTAATATGCGGTCCAAGTGGTTCATCATCTTGATGTAATAAATTAGCTGGTACACTAACAACTGCATAATATACCCATGCATCATTCTATTTTATATCAAAACAAAATGATTATGTATCGTACGAATTTGAATAAAAAAAAAAGTTGTGCAGTATACCTTTAACACTGATGAATTTTCACGAACAAATGTTTGCAATGGTGCTAAATGATCTAGCGTTAATTGGCCAACAGCTGGTAAATTAAATCCACCACGTCGTGCACACATTTCCAAACTCGATACTAAACCATCGGCTGGATATGGACCACCGGCTAGTAACACTTGTTGTAAATCACGTGTACTATTACTCAATAGTACTGTATTTCCATATGGTCCAATCTATAATGGAACACAAAATGCAAAACTAAATACATACTAAAACAAAATAAATATCTAAATACAAAAATTTTGGTCATTATTTATTTTACCAATATAACGTCCAATTCAGAATAGGGTAATACAAATTTATTACACAGACGATTACGTATCAAATCAGTAACATATAATGTTTTATCTGTTAAAAATACTAATACTGGAGTCATATAACCTTCAATGCTGTAACCCGTATACAATTTGAATACCTATAAATAGATTATATGGTATCAGGTGAGAATAAAGTAATAAAGATTCTTTTTATAACTATATCTAAAAACTAACCTTCATTAATTTTTCCTTATCATCAAGTAATATATGTTTATAATTTTCATTAAATATATCAGCTGATAGTTCACCAACGCCTAAACCATATTCAATTTTTAAATTACCAATATCGGTAATACCAACATTATCATCAACTTCATCAATTATCGTATTCAAATTATTATTATCGTTATCGTTATCAGGTGTTTTTGGAGATTCTTTTGATTTTCCACAACAACCAGACATTTCCAATTCTAATGCAATTTCAGCATTTAAATCTTCTATTAATTCAACGCTACGTGGACGTACACCTTTTACATATATATTATTAAATGGTTTACGTTCGCTATTTAATTTAACTTTTACAATATCATTATTATTATTAGGATTATTAGTATTATAATTATTATAACTACTATTCATAATATTGTATTGTTGTTTGGTTACATCTAAAATTTTCTTTTGTGTGACATTACGTAAAAATCGATTGATTAACGATGATTTTGATGATGTTGAAATGGACGACGAATGTGATGGTATTCTTAATAGAGTTTTTGATAATTCCTGTTGTGTTGGTACATCGGGATAATCGACAATAATTAATTCATTATCATTTGGATCATCAATGGGATCAGCATCAGCGGATGCCGTTGTCGTTGTTGTTGTTATTGTTAATACATCATCAAATTCATCTTGATTGAAACATGTTGATGTTGCTGTTGTTGATGTTGTGGATGTGGTCATCACCGAAGCTACCGATGTTTGATACGGTGGTGGTGTTTTTAAAGATGTTTGTGGTGCCAATTGTTGTGATGATAATTGTTGATACGATGGTTGATGTGGTGATGCCAATATTTTTTTTCCACATAATTCATTTATTAATTTATTATCATACCGTATTGTTTGTGATGATTTACGTCGTAATGGTGATGCTAAATGACGATTTTTAACTGGTGAATTACATTGCTGGTCATTGTTGTTTAGGTTGACAGGGTTGACAGGTGCCGGTGTCGGTGCATTATTAACAGTTAAAATATCATTGGACATTATTTTGTTAATTGTATCGTTTGTTTTTAATGGGGAATTGGAGATTTTTAAAGTCTTTTCAATTTGTGAATTTGTCAAAGTAGTATCAGTTTTCGTCGGTATTGATGGTTCAAAAATTATATTATTACCGGATGGTGATCGATCATCGTTGTTTTGTTTAATTGATTTTTTTTCGACGTTCTTTGACGTTGACGATGACGATGAATCTCTGAATGATTTAAATAAACTGGAAAGTTTTTGTTTTAATGGTTCAGTAGAAAATATTGTTGTTGATTTTGCCGGTATTATTGGTGAAGGTATCATACAGGTTTGTGCATTATCGGTTTCATATGAAACACCTGTATGTTCGAATACTGTACTTTCACAATTGATTATATATTTATTACGATAACTTGCGTTTGGATCACTATTGAAATTATTTGGTTTTATACAATTATTCCGTTTATTATCAGGAGTTACTGTATCGGATGGGCTGGAATTAGTTAAATCAACATCAATTAATTCATTTTCCACTTTGTTTGTTATAACATCAGGTGAATATTGTTTTAAAGATGGTTGTGCTGTCGACAAAGTCGGTGATGATGTAACACTATTATTATTATTATTATTAATATTATCGTCATTATCTTGTATTTGCATCATATCTGGATCATTTTTTCTACTACGTAATTGTTCATCCACATTATGAATATATTGTTTTGGTTGTTTATTATCGGATTTCGAGTGACCACCATCGAAACTTTTCGATAAAAATGCACGTTGTTGTTTGGCGCTCTGATGGACAACATTATTTTTATTATTATTATTATGATTATGAATATTATTGTTGTGATTATTTTTAGTTCTTAAAATAACACCATGTTCATTAATATTCTTATTAGAATTTTTCATATTATTATTTATTGTTGTAAAACCTTCAATGTCCGGATCACATTCGTATACTGATTGTAAATCTTCACAACCTTCTGGCACTCCACGCTCCGGTAATGGTATACCAAAAATAGTTTTCAATGAACCGAAAATCATTTTTGAATTATCAATTATATTATACACATCCGGTAATGGATGGACATTAAATTTTTTCACTTTTTTACGTAAATCATATTCGGGTATAACATTTGTCATCGATAATTTATAATGATGTTTTGTTGATGATGCTTTTAAACAACTACTTTTTGGTTTTTTCTCTTTACTCCAAACCGATTTCGGACGATGAGCGGTTTGAAATGATGATGTTTGGTCTAACATTTCCATATTCGGTTCGGAAAAATAACAATTATCCGTAATAACATTATTATTTAATTGATTTTGTTGTTGTTGTTGCTGTTGTTTTTGTAATTGCTGTTGCATTCCAAAACAATCACATGAATTCGATTTTGATTGTTGATAATTGTGATTTGTTGTTTTATTATCATTTTCATCATTCGACGATGAATCTAAACTTGAATTCGAACTCGAGCAATTGCATTTGTAAAATCCATTATTTTCGTTTTCATTATTATTATTATTGTTATTACAAATATTGTTATTGTTATTGTTATTATTATTATTATTATTATTATTATTGCTAATATTTTGTGGTCCATATTCGAAAACTCCAGAATTATCATATGCAACGTATTTTGATGTTTTATTATCATTAATATCTGTTTTACCATAATCTAGAACATCTGAACATGCATTTCTATAATAATATTGTTTATTTGAATCACAATATGCTTTTCCATCATCATTCCCTGAACTCCATGAATAGCGACTACCATTTTGTGAATTATTATATTTATTATATGCACCTTGAAAGGAAAAAAAAAAATGATATATAATAATCTGCGTGTAATAAAACAAAAAAAAAAAAAAGAAACTTACCTTTATATGTTACAAAACCATGTTCGATATGAATATTATCCGTTTTTGTATTTTTCAGTATGTCTTCATGGAATGAAACACGTTTCTTTGGTTGACCATTTTGACTATTTGTTGAGCCCGTTGAACTTGTACGAGATTTTTTAACATTACGACGATAAACAATATTTTCTGTATCAAATGTTGAACAAGTACTTGATTGCATTACATCTACAATAACATTATCATCATCTTCAGCATTACCAATATTATTATTATTATTATTATTATTATTATCATTATTATTGTTATTATTATTATTATTATTATTATTATTGTTATCATTGTCAATATTATTATTGTTATTTTCATCACCATCATCATCATCATCTTCATCATTATGTACAGAAAGAATACTTTTGTTTTTAGCACATTGCATCATTGCATTTGTATTATCAACATCATTTTTTGTTAATAATATTGATTGATCTTTGTTGGCTAAATGTGATGTTAATGGAGGGGTTCCCTTAGATTCTAATAATAAATCTGGTATTGCAATTAATACCGACGATGGTTGGGCTTCAGTTTGTTTTATTGGGGTAGATGCTATTATTGCATCGTAGTGGCCAAAAGTAATATCTTTATTATTTATTGGTGTATCCGTTGATTTTATAAGTTCATTATTATTGCTAATTGTTGTAGAACCCATATCAAAATCAATACCGCTATTGGACATTAACGATAATTCATTTAAATCGCTTGATATTGAATCTAATAATTGCACACCCGAATCACTTGGCGTTGAATCATCTAAAATACTTGCTAAACTTGATGTCATTATTAATGAATTTTTATCAAACAATTGTGTACTTTGAAGAAGATTTACGGCTGTTATTATTGCCTCATCATCATTAGTCATTAGATTATCCTTGTAATCCATCATAATTTGGTCTTGATGTGATTGTTGCTGCTGCGATATTGAATGTTGATTAGCAACAGAATTGTTTTTTGACATTGTTGGATCTAAAAAGGAGAGAAAAACAATTATAGACATTTTTTTTGCAATGCAATAAATATAATCAAAAAACTGAAGCAAAATAGATATTGATTTGTGTATGAATTTGGATTAATCAATAATCGAAATATCGCAATAGGGTAATAATAGTGTACATTGATGCTTATATATGAATTTATTAGGGCAATCGGCCAATATAATAAATGACATAATAATTGAATCGACCGTACATGACCGACCCAAACTTATCCAATAATAACTTTTTTTCTAATAGAAAATACGATGGACCATAAAATATTACGATTCTGATCTTGAGAAAAGATGGGTTGTAAATGTATAACTTGTAACAAACCTATCCCAACGAATCGACATTGAAAATTTGAAAATTCGCTGCGTTAAGGTTGCCTACGTTCTTAAAGTCGTATATAAAAATTTTTATAATTAAAATTTATTGCCACATATGGAGATAGTTGAACAAATATGTATGAATTGATGGTAATTATCTGTTTGAGAATGCATTACATTCAGAAAATAACACTTACATTTAAGATTAAAAAGATAAAAGACACAAACATATATAAATACGTACACACTTCGAAATACTTATACTACAATATTATAATAATGCTGTTGGGTGTCTCTAAGCCTAGACGAAAACATATCCCATCCTTAAACAACGCGTTCTTATATATGGATTGTACACAATAGAAATATAATGTTCAATTGCTGTAATACACAATGTTTATACATATATATATGCGGATAAATAATACACGGATATATACGTATTATGTACATATAAAATTCTACAATTTTCACATTTTTATACGGATAAATTTTCCCATTCCAATATAGTTATCTAAACCGAATTCGCATCATTTTGCAATTTGCATTATTTTCATAAATCTTTTTCCTTTATTATATTTTTATTACGACATAAATAAAATACGATTCTGCGTAGTGCTTCAATAATAAAAAAAAAAAAAAAAAATTAATAATAGAAAAAAGAAAATTACTTATACATTTTCCTTTATTATTTGAATATGTCGATATCAATAATACAAGAAGAAAACTATTAAATTTGTTAATTAAAAGAAAAACCATAAAAATGAAATGATTTCATTATATCCCAACACACAAACACAAACATTTACACCTATATGTTAATTTATATATTTATATAGAACATTAATATTTGCAACCCCCACAATACACAAACCACTAAAAAGTCCTAACCCACATAAAAAATAAAACACCATCTCTCAATTTTGAATTTACAAATTTTCCACAATATCCTACCATTTTCCACAATAAATAAAAATGTATTAACCCGATTTAAAAGGTTGGCCTTTTGTTCTGTGAATACTTACTTTTTGTTGTTGTTGTTGTTAATAGTTAATATTTAATATAATTATTATTTGTTATTCTTATTAGTATTCACTTCATATTTGATAACACTTTCCTTTTTTTCTGAGGCAAATTGCCTCAAAGAAGTCCTTCCGCGATTTCCCGATCACGGACGACGAACAAAACATTACACAAACGCATCAATTGAAGAAGAAAAACTGAACTGAAGAAAATTTCATTTGCGTTGTTTGGCAAAAAAAAAATTAACAAAACAAACAAATATGGAAAATTTGTGACAGACCAAATTTTGAAAATTGTAGATTGACATTTGGTATGATTTATGAATAGGAAAGCATTTATAATGCTTTATCATTTTATTAACATTTTTAAGTATTATATTTGTTTAGATATAATTCGATTCAAGATCTGATTCATTCAAAATAATAAATAAATATTACTTTAAATTAAATGAATTAAATTCTATATATAACCCATTTTTATTATTTTGTAGTAATAATAAAATAATTAGATTTAAGAAAACTGATATGAATGAAATATTTCATCTAATTTGAAGTTTACTTTATCGATCATACTACATGCAATAAGAACATTCTACTACTATATTTTTCATAAAATGCACGGCCAAAAATGCAGTATCAATCAATACAATAGTTTGAAAAAAATAGAAAAAGAAAACCACAATCATCGAATAATAAAAATAATAAAAATAAAACCACGAAGTTTCAATGTTCAATCGTTTAATAAATTCAAGTTCAATTTTAAAGTGAATTCCTAAATTTCCAAATATTCCCTATAATAAAGATCACCAGTTTAACAAAATAAAGTTAATAATTTAATTGATTAAACCACGTATAAAATAACTGTATCAACAAAGTTAAAATAATACCAAATGAACGTTAGTTTTTGTGCATCCTGAACGACAATTTTTTTATCCACCAGCACCAATCTCCAAGAACGTTTATACTATTATTAAAAATTAGTATATAATTTAAAACCACAAATAAACAAATAAAAATGCCGAACACAAAAAAACAGGTAATCATTTTGTTTTTTATATAAATTAATAAATTTCAATTTCGTTATAAAATATGTCTATGTATTTTCAAAAAAAAAAAAAAAATAGTCAACGGTATTGTACATTAAAGATGATTCTGCGGCAGATGATGATGATATTTGGGATGATACGGCACTAGAACAAGCTTATGATCAATGCATTAAATTAGCCAAATCTGAAGTTGCACGACGTATTGCTACTTCAACGAATACGACAAGTAAGGGTTCTGGGAATATTACCAAACGTAATGATTTGAAAAATAAAACTATTGTTTCCGATGATAAGAATTCTGTCACTGATCATGATGATGATAAGGATGATCATGCACATGATAATAATATTGATGAAGCGGATGATGATGATGATGATGATGATGATGATGATGATGATGATGCCGATAATGAAGGTAATTTATTAATTTAGTTTAATGATTTTATTTTATGTTTTATAATCGATTCGATTCGATTTTGGATGTTCACAGACTCACAACAATATAAAATTGGTGATTATGTACGGAGCACATACGAAGATGGAATTGATTACGAAGCTAAAATAATATATATAAATGATGAAGGTGATTGGTGTACAATTCAATATATTGGTTATAATAATGTGGAGAATGTATATGTTAAAGATTTAGTTGAATCATGGGGTAAAATGGCCCGTAAATCACAAATAGAATTATTTTCACTTAAACAAAATGAAAAGGAACATCTGATGACATTACAAAATAATGTTGAACCGAATGGTGAAGGCAATGGTAGTAGTAGTAGTGGTAGTAATAGTGTTAGTAGCAATAGAGGTTGCAAAAGAAATCAACGCCGATTCGGTAGTAATGGAATGCCACATGAAAATGGAGTTTCTATGCCGCCCATACCACCCATGCCACCGTTTATGAACGAATTAACAGCTGATAATGAACATTTATCAGCTATGATAATGTCGTATTATATGGCCGGATATCATACAGGTGTATATCATGCAATGCAAAAACGTTCACAAAGAGATAATTAATAAATTAATTTGGATATTTTCGAAAAGATTACAACAATTTAAATTCTAATTTTGCGAAAAAAAAACACCCGGTTTCAAAATTTGACATGATTATAAATATATTTTTCATTTATATTGTTTATTTAATTAAACTTATTTATTATATTATATCGATTTATCTAAAAATTATTGGTTATAATATTAAAGTTAATAGAATGCGGTTACGGGAATCCATTCGCATGTGTTAATATGAATTGATGTTTATTCACTGAATGGGGTCCGTAATTGAATTTATCCAACATATATATAAATTAAAGAATATGCTCATAAAATGTATCTATCTCGATTAAAAATAATTGATTCAGAGGTATATCTGTAATGGTCAGTAATTCTCTGATTAATTCTTTCTTTTTTTCTTTTTTTTTACCCTTGAATATAAATTTTTTATCTTTAAGACTTATTCATTATTTATATAAGTTTACAATTATAGTTATAAATAAAGTTTTGAATTTTTCATAAAAAAAATATGTTTGAAAATCAATATTGAAGAACAAAATCTTACAGATGAAATGACCACGAGTGTGATGACACGAAAAACAACCGATTATATAATACTTGATTTTGGTATATCCAATACAACTTTTAACAGCTATTTTCATTTAAATGATTTTATCTATTATAATATACGTTCATTTTTATTTTAATAGTTATTTATAATATATTTTTTTACGTTATTCTATATTTGTTTATATTTGTTTATAAATGCTCATGTAAAATTGCAAATTTAATATTAATATGATTAATATACTTTATATATGGATATATGGAAATGGATATACATATTGTATATATATATTTATATATTGTTTACTGTATTATACATTATGATGGAGGGACGCGCGTATATATATATAATATATCATATAATATATATAAATAATATACATAATCGTTGATTTATCATATTAAATTATTATTGATTGCCATTGCATACTTAACAGGGATGGTCAAACTAAACCCAAATGATAACTATTTTGTACACTATATTAACGTTATAAACCATACATGAACATTGTATAACTTTTTCTAAACATCTGTGTAGTTTTTCTCTAGAACATCGAAGATTTCTGTACATCCATAATATTTGAAATCTCTAAAATAATATAAGGGATGTTTTAATTATTTACAGTTGGTTTTAATTGTCATTTTACCCTTGGTTAGAAGTCACGTCATCTATATATATATAAATATATATTTGTTGATTTCCGATCAGAAATACGTCAAAAAATTAAAGAATATGAAGAAATGTTAGTATTAGAGACTTTATAATTCAACACGAAATATATTTGAAACGTTAATAATCGCAGTTAAATACTGTGTGCATAGAGTCATAGGGAAAATATATGAAATTGGTTTATATATCAACTCTGTAAGATGGATAATAAAGAAATAAAGATTCTGCAAATTTTACCATATTAGCCGCATGTTAAACAATTTGAAACATTGAAATAATCATATGTATACAAAATATCTAGATGATAAAGAACTTATTAGTGATTGCCAATATGGCTTCAGGCACAAACGATCTACAGGAGATTTACTAAATTATTTAACCAATAAAATAGGTAATAGTTTTGCAAATTTTGTTGAAACACAAGTGGTGGTTTCACTATAGACATTACTAAGGCTTTTGATAGAGTATGGCATAAGTCATTAATATCCAAATGCAATTCATTTGGATTAGGGGACACATTCTGTAAATGGGTTGGGAACTTTTTAGCTAATAGGCATATTAAGGTTGTACTAGATGGAATTAATTCCAAACTTTATCCGGTTTATTCTGGGGTACCTCAGGGTTGTGTTCTATCGCCCACCCTCTTTTTAATTTTTATTAATGATCTTTTATCGATAACAGAAAATCCAATGCACACTGTTATGCAGACGATAGTCGACATTACATTCTTCGTATGAACTACATCGTAATCATAATGCGAATCAAATGATTCAGTCTCGCCAGAAGATGATTTCTTCAATTAACAAAGATTTAGATTCAATGTCTAATTTGGGGAAGGATAAACTTAGTAGAATTCAATCCATCTAAAACAAAGGCATGTTTGTTCTCAAACAAAAGATCCATAAATGTTGACCCAATATACTTATGCATAATACAATTATTCCTCAATCTAAGGACCTATTAAATTTGGGAATATCTTTGTCAACTTTCAAACAACTTTTCATGGAGTAATAATATAATAATGGCAGCTAAAAAGGCAGCTAGTCGCATTGGATTTTTACGAAGATCGAAAGAATTTCTCAATTCTGAATATTTAGCATTAGTTTATAGGTCTTTTATAAGACCACTTCTAGAGTACAATTTCTACATATGGGCTGGTGCACCAATTACTACCCTGCGAATAGTTTAGTGACAGGATCCAAAAACATGCTATTTCGCTGATCAAAGAAATGAAACAATAACAAATTCCATTGAATCATTGGATCATAGACGATCGCAGTAGCTTCATTGTGCACATTTTATAGGTATTATTATTACCATATGAATGCTCTAATGAAATTTTAAAGCTAATTCCTGAGCCCCAATTAGCTTCTCTTATAATTCGAGAAATTCACAAAAGGCTCATTCATATTCTGTATCTATTTTAGTTTTTCGGCGAACAAACAGATTTGGAAATTCATTTTGAATTCAAGAACAACAAGATTATGGAATATAGTCTCCCTGAACTACTAGTATTTCCCCCTACTTTTGCGATTATCAGTTATTTAAATTAAACATTTCATCTTATCTAAAAACTATAATCCACCTGAAGTGCAACAATTGGACAATTGTTTGAAAACATATGAGTGATGATTTTTTCTTATTTTGTTTTAGTAAAAGTTTTTTTTTATCTCATATGTTTGCTTTATTTTCAAAATTTCATAAATTAATCCACATATTATAATTTAAGATTTACCACCCAAAATCACTTAAGTGTATTCAATGCATCTAATAAGGTTCATCACCTGTGATTAAGTGATTTCGTTATGGGCTCACGGCAATAGAATTCCGAGGTTTTACGGGCGCTAAACCGATTATGCCGTAGTAACGAACAAAAAAAAAAAAATATTCGCAAACTTTTCTCAATTATTATAATTGTTCCTTCACGCGGCGACGATAAAATTTATATACTTATATATATATATATATAGGTATATATAAATAAGGATATATATATATATTTAAATTATACACAACGAATGTTCTGCTCAGATATGAATTTACCTGTATTTAATTAACTATAAATAGTCTATATAAATAAATATATAATAAACATCAATTTATGAAATCCTTTAAAGCAATTTCTCTGCGTACTTATATTTATATATTTAGTAAGGATTTATATTATTTTATATATCTATACATGAAGTGTTTAATAGGGAATGTGTAGAGCAACCCTGCGCAATATATATATATAATATATATAGATATATAAATATAACTTTATATATATCTATTGAAAATATATACATAAAAATAACCTTACTGACAATTGACAACGATGCAGTATTTTCATTTTCAGTTCATCAGTCGCAGAATTTTCCGCAAAAGGTTAAGACATACACTTATTTTACGTGCTCATTTACTCATTCATATCTAATATATAGTGTATTTTAGTGTTTATAATTCATATATATATATATTAATATTACAAATATTCATTATTTACATTTATTTATATATATATTATCCTGCTTTATTATAATTTGTATATATATATACCTGCCGCGTGTAATTACAAATATATATATATATATATACCAAAAAGGACATTAATAATAATAATATTTAGAATAATAATAATTAATTTTCTAAAAATATATCATATAAATATTATAACAAAATCAAATTTGTGTGTTTTTTGTTTAGTATAAAAAAATAATCGGTGCGGTTATCGTGTGTGATATCACAAAAAATATAAAATTATATTAATAATAATAGTAATAAAAATAAAGAAAAAATAAAATATCGATATAATATAATATAAATATATATTAAACTGCTGTTTTATTTTGTTATATTATCAAAAAGCCGATATATTCATTTTTTGAAATAAATTCAATAATAAAAAAAAATATAATGTAAAGTATATACATATATATACGAGCACTTATTTGTTTCAAATTCAAGCTTTTAATATAATATTTATGTTTCATTATAATTTCATTTTTTTAAGTTCATACAACTTTGATAATGAATGCGATTTCATATAAAATATATATTGAATATGCGATATATATACATTTATGCGAGCAGTATTAAAAAATGTATAAATATTATTTGAAAAAAACGTTTGCATGTGCAATATATATATAACAAAAAAAGTTGAAAAACTATATATTAATATAACGTCATGCATATATACGGATTTTTCTGAAAAAAAATCAAAATAAAAAGCGCATATAGAGGAGAAATATAAAGATTTGAAGTGACCTATTTGTGTGTTTTTTTTTGTTCTTTTTTAAATAAATACTTTATAATAAAGTAGTTTTTTTTTTTCAGATGCATTTTTTTATATAAATAATTATAAATATTATTATATATCATCGATATAGATCTGTTTTATATATATATATATATAGAGATATTTATATTATATGATGTATTTTTAAGATTAAAATGCATAATTTATAAAGTCTTTTTTTTTTTTTTTTTTTAGTTTTCGAAACATATAAAATAACTCGCATTATATCACGCTGTTGTGTTCGCAGCGAGTTCGTTATATATATATATATCAATAGATTTTTTCATTTTTCAATTTGCGAATGTTATTTTTATTAATATCAAGTGATTCAATACGAATATTATCAATTAGTTTACATTATTTATTATTATTATATTATATATATATATATATACAAATACCGCAGATATTGTATAAAAGGGAATAATATAATATATTTATATAATAATATGGCATCAAATGTGCACTTATTAATAACATTGTTAAGTATATTTATTAGTTATGTAGGTAAGAATAATTATAATATATTTAAATAAAAACAATTTTTAGTTATAGATAGAGGATATAGTTAATTCTTTTTTTTTTTATGTCTTTCAATTATATACACGTTATTTTATGAATGGTGTAATATTGTATAATGAAATAAGTGTTTATTCATTAGAAATTGTGATTCAATTGAATTATATTCCTTGCATTAATACGACTGATACTAAAATATAGTTTCTGTGCTATAATTAATTCGTATATTCTGTTTCATATTTTCTAAAAGAAATTTTTGAGTAATCGCTTCTATAGAAAATTATGTGCTATATTTTCTAAAGGAAATTTCTTTATATATAATTTTCCAAAACAAATTCTGTATAATTTTTATAAAACAATTCATTTATTTTTAAGGAAATTCCTCATCAATTTCAAAAGGAAACTCTATCTGTATAATTTTCCAAATCAATTTCTGTTGTTCCATTTTCTAAAGGAAATTCTGAATAATTTTTTAATGTATAAATATTCTTTATCAATTTCTATATATATAGGCGCCTATTCTGTAAACTTTCCAAAACAATAATTTCTGCATAATTTTCCAAAACAAAACAATTTTCGCATTAATTAATTAATTTTTCGCTTTACAACCAACAATAATCTAGTTTTAGCGTCCAACAACAGCCTTATGTTGTTGTTAGTTTCTTAATTTGTGGCTTTTACGGTGTCGGTAATTATGTTAGCCACACGTACGACCAACCGCAAGCGGAAAAAATATTATTTTCAAATCGAAATTTTTTTTTATAATATTTTGCTAACCTTCTCGCCGTTTATGTGATCTGCGTGATTTCGTTGTTTTATATATATTTAAATGAAAAACAATTAAATAAATATATATATTTATATATGTTTACCCTTGTCGGATTTTCATTCGCCTTGAATTATAAAAACCTGGTACAAAATTATCTTATTTTTTATTTAATATTGTACAATAATAATATAATGGTGTTAAATTTAAAAAAATAATATTTTATGAAAATGAAATATATATACAGCGAAACATGCAATAAAAAATAAATAGTTTATAAATGAGTGAAATGTTGTTTTTAATTATTTTTATTATTATATTTTTAGTTTATATATTTATAATATATTATATACATATATTTTATATTTTTATTTTAAATAAATTTATTAAAATATTAATATATTTTTAATTTGTTGTATATATATACAATATAGTTATATAGAAGTCGCAGTTATATATAAGCTTTATGGGAAATGATTCAGATATAATATTATATATTTTTCTATATATTTCAAGCAGTATATATTTCGCATACAAATCCATTTTCTTCTTGATTATAAAATTTTTAATAATATATAAACGTTATACTATATATATATATAATATGGGCTAAGCCGATTAGATACGAAAGCTTAGTGCGGTATAGCACATTATGCGATGTGTCTATATAAGAAATGAATCAATTCATATCTATGATATTCTATCGGAGGAACCAAAATTCAATGCACATATATAGTTATATCGGACAATTTTTATAGTTCCATTCCTCCCCGAAATTCTCCGCAATACCTTATATAGTGAATCGAGTTTATTTTAAAATCACAATCTAAATGCGAATATTGTTATTTAATAATATATTCCTTTAATAATCTTCATTGATATTATATATATGCTTTTAATTTGTAATATTTTTTATACCTAATAGCTTTTTATACCTTTTATACCTACCATTCTCCCAATCAGATTCGTAATGTGACAATAATTCTGGAAATATTATAATAATAAACTATAAAAAAAAGTTAACTTCAATACAATTTATTATTGGTTTATTTCATATATGATTAGTGTTTATGTGTTTATATTATACTTTTTTTTTTTTTTTTTGATAGCCTTTATCCTTTTACATTGACCTATGTCCTTTTTATATTGATCGATATATATATATGTTATATAAAACGAATACTAATTAATTATGTATTTATTAATTGTTTTTTTTTTATTTATGACATTGAAGTGCTTTAACAAATTACATATTATTATATGAAGTTGAAGTTTGATTTATGTATAATGCGTTGTTATACATATAAAAAGTTATAATAATTAAATATTCCTATAAATAATTTGTAATAATGTAATTTTCTTATAACTTAATATTACCTATATAAACCGCCGCAACGTATATAGAACATTTCTTTTCGTAAGTATATATAAAGAAAAACTTAAGATAATTTATACAGAACTTATAATATACTTATCGCTATCTATCTATATACACATAATTGATATAATAAAATAATGAGAAAAGTATATATAATATTTCAAGTGTAATCTTCATATTTTATGCATGCTTGATGTATATATTATCGATGTATATGCGGTGTATATAAAATAAACTCAACAGGTAAAAATATATTTAAAATTATATTGTTACAAAAAAATAAAAAAAACAATAATATATATGACAAATATATAATTTTCTATTAAAGGTGTGTGCATATGTAAAAAATGAAATGAAATTCTAAACTACATATATAAAAAAAAAAGGTACATAAACAAAATTAAATTTGGCTCACAATTTTAAACTATTATTATATTGTTGATTGTTGAAACAACAAATCTTTATTTTATTCTTTGTATAATCGCGTATTTGTATATCGTATTATTATATTATGCTAATAAATTTTATTTTATACATATCTGTACTTTTGTATATATATATATATATATTAAATAATAAATTGCTGAATAAATCACTCATATATATATATATAAAATAATACCTGTGCTTTGGCTTTCATGTATATATTTATAAAAATATATATATATATATACTTCATACATCTGCTTTTTTGTATTTGATATATATATAATAAAATTATGTGATATATATATACAATAAACACTTTTTCCTCAGTATATTTACATATTTATTTTTGTTCGGTATATTTTCATACGCGTTAAAAGTTAAATAAAATATTTTTACTGACAAAAAAAGTTTTATCAAACGGTAACTATATATATATGTATATATTTATACCTTTATGTTTATATATATATTACAACCATTCCAAAACATAGATTGTGTTTGCATATACATATATGCCGAAAAGAGCAAAAAACCAAAAATCGATATAAAAAATAAAATATAGACTTTCACTTCCAAGAAAATTTACTATTCCATTAAAAGGTAAATATATATGTAATATAAAACTGCGTTAAAGTTAGAATATAATTTTGTTATTTATAATATTGAATTTGATTTGATGAATATAGATTTTTTTATAAAATACCGCAATTACTATTTATAAAAATATATATATGATTGAAAGTCATACAAAATATGGAAAAGCATACAAAATATATACACATTATTATATTATAATTATAATTATGAAAATCTTTCAATTCGATTTTTTTAAAAAAATATTATAATTCGTTATATGCCCCAATTATAAAATTCGTTACCTTATACCTGCGAGTTCATCTATTGAATGTATATGTTATCATTGAACCTTACCGGGATTAAAAACCTATATATATATACTGCTGATATACAATAAATAAATATAATGATCGTTTGTTTATCAAAACAAAAATCAAAAATTCATAAACAAAATTTTAATAATATATATATATATATTGAATATATAATGTGTATATATGCCGTCTACGTACATTAATATATATTCTATCATAAATAATAAATTTCATTAATTTGCATATCTAAAATATACATATATAAAATATATTTATTTATATTTGTATATATGCAGCATATAATTTATATATGTGATATATAATGGATTTTTCCGTATATACCACTTAAAAATTGACATTGACTTTTTTTTTAAGGCAACACACTCACCTCATCACGACGTTGTTATTTCTTATATACATTTTTAATATGTAAAAAATATTATAAAAATCTTAAGAATTCGATATATATAGGGAAGGAAGGAATATAATAAAAATATATATAAGATTTCGTGCTCCTTTTCATCAAATGTTTACCATTTTATTTATAAATGCGTGTTGATATGGAAAATTGTTATTCAATTAAATTTTGAAAGAAAGAAATGGACTCGGTTTTAATTGTCCAAATTATGATATTTTTTTTATTATGATATTGAGTTATTTTGAGTTTAGGATTTGGTTTTCGTTTTAGAAATAAAAACAAATTTTTGTAATATCCAACCAAAACGATCGGTTTTGGTGCGGTTTCTCAAAAATAAAGTTTATGAAAATCGCATATATCATATATAACGATTTCTTTATATTGTTAAAATGTAATCTATATGCTTAAAATTAATTTAATTTAAGCTTTTAATAAATGTATGTATGAATTATTCTAAAAATTTTTAAAATTTATTCAAACAATTATCCGTTCAATTATTTTTCAGTTGGTATATAAATAATATTATATATGAATTTGTTTGCATATACATAAATATATAAAGTTTTTCAATTATAGTTGTATATATAGTTAGTTATATAGTTATATATACATATATATATTTAATAAATTATTTCAGTATATATTATTGATTTGATCAAATATTTATTATGCATTATTTTGTATATAACATACTATGTAACATATTTTGTACTATATATACATAAATAAATTTTAAATATTGCATAATTTCAAATGCTTTTTTTTTGGTTTTTAATGAAATTATCTTTATTTAAATATATCGAAATGTTGTACGAATTTTCCATATATACGTATATATATTTATTGGGAAATTCTATATAAAGATATTTTATGTAAAACTGCAATATATAATTAATTTTTGACCAATAAGTTCTATATATATATAAATTCAACGCGCCCGATATTCTCGCAATGATTTTCAAAAGGAAATTCTGAATAATTTGATGAAGGAAATTATCTTTTTTTTTGTTCGTTACTACGGCGGAATCGGTTTAGCGGCGCCCGTAAAACCTCGGAATTCTATTGCCGTGAGCCCATAACGAATCACTTAATCAGGTGATGAACCTTAGATGCATTGAAAGTGATTTTGGGTGGTAAATCTATTATAATATGTGGATTAATTTATGAAATTTTGAAAATAAAGCAAACATATGAGATAAAAAAAAACTTTTACTAAAACAAAATAAGAAAAAATCATCACTCATATGTTTTCAAACAATTGTCCAATTGTTGCACTTTAGGTGGATTATAGATAAGATGTTTAATAAGATTGTTTTGTAGAATAAGATGTTTTATAACATAAGATGAAATGTTTAATTTAAATAACTGATAATCGCAAAAGTATAGGGGGAAATACTAGTAGTTCAGGGAGACTATTCCATAATCTTGCTGTTCTTGGGAAAAATGAATTTCCAAATCTGTTTGTTCGCCGAAAAACTAATAGATACAGAATATGAATGAGCCTTTTGTGAATTTCTCTTTGTGAAATTCTCTTTGTGAAATTCTTTCGATCTTCTTAAAAATCCAATGCGACTAGCTGCCTTTTTAGCTGCCATTATTATATTATTACTCCATGAAAAGTTGTTTGACAAAGATATTCCCAAATTTAATAGGTCCTTATAGATTGTGGAATAATTGTATTATGCATAAGTATTGGGTCAACATTTATGGATCGTTTGTTTGAGAACAAACATGCCTTTGTTTTAGATGGATTGAATTCTACTAAGTTTATCCTTCCCCAATTAGATATTGAATCTAAATCTTTGTTAACCGGATAAAGTTTAGAACTAATTCCATCTAGTACAACCTTAATATGCCTATTAGCTAAAAAGTTTCCAACCCATTTACAGAATGTGTCTCCTAATCCAAATGAATGGTATTTGGCGATATTAATGCCTTATTATGCCATACTCTATCAAAAGCCTTAGTAATGTCTAGTGAAACCACTTGTGTTTCACCAAAATTTGCAATACTATTACCTATTTTATTGGTTAAATAATTTAGTAAATCTCCTGTAGATCGTTTGTGCCTGAAGCCTCACTGAAGCCGCAACACAAGGAAATTCTTTGGGTTGATCAACTAATTGACACAACCCATTTACAATAGCAAATATCTCTGTATATTGCCCTGCTAGATCATTTGTATGTGAATGTGGTAACCATTGACAATTGTGTATATTAAAATCTTCAGCAATAATTATTTCAGCTTTTGGAGATTCTAAATATATCTTATCAATGGTTAGGGACAAGTGATCCAGTATATATATCTATACGTATATGATTATCTATATAAAGGAAATTCTGTATAATTTCCCCAAAATTAATTTTCAAACCGTATATATATATATATATAGAGAAAAAATCAACATTATGATTTCTATATAATTTCTTTTCTCTTAATTTTTAATGTACCATATATACTTTATATAAAATATATATATGTTCTAATTTTTAACATTATACCCATCCCATATATTATATATTAAAATAAACAATGTTGAAATTTTCAGTTTATCACATTCACAATGACATTTATTATTTGATTGCACACACGTTGCAAGTAGTTATATACATTCTTCTTAAATTTAAATATATACGTTGCATAACAATAAACAAAAAAATATATAATAAATACAAAGGAAAATTAGTAGAAAGTATATATATTGTGTTTGTTGATGCCTGGAAACTATTTATTTATAATGCGGCTGCATATGATAATAAAAAAAAAAAAAAACATGCATTTATCTGCATATACATATAATAAAATATATCTATATATATATATATATATATAGATACAAATAATGAATGAAATTGAAAACAATACGATATAATCAGCATTTGCAGAAAATATATTTTTATATTATTATACCATATCATCGTATATGTGTGTCTTATACATATTGTGTTATATTATATATATGCTTTGTTTTTTATATACACGAATCCTTTTAAGTGTTTATACATTTGTTATTTATTGTATTATTCTGTATACATATATATATATGATCTGTACTATATACGTATAATTTTATAACGTATATATATAATATCAAACGTTCCTTAAACGATATATATATATACATATATATATAAAGAATGTTATGTATAATATATATTAACATTCTTATAATATATATTGAGAAAATATCTATATATAAAAATACATATATGCATATATGAGAATGCAGCATATAAGATGAAAAAAACCTCACATGAAATATCTATAAATATATTTTCAATGAAATTCTTTAGAAACAATAAAATTTTCTATATAAAAAAAATAAATATCCTTTCTATATATATATATATATATATATATATATATATATTGATGTATTCGTAAAACTTATGTATATTTTTTTTTTGATTGCGATATTTCAACAAAAAGCTTTAATGTAAACAACAACCAAACCAATATATGATTGTTTTTTAAATAGAAACTGAATACTTTTTTGTACTATAATATGAATTTTTTTTTTTGATATGGTTTTTAATTTTAATAATATGTATGTTAAAATGGAATCTCATTATATTATATGCGTATCCAATTGATTCATTTCCGATTCCTCTTGTAATCCCTCCCTATATATACAAAATATAATCGACTTTTAATCTGCATATATAGAAAAATTACAAATCAAGAACATATATATAATAATTTCCCAAGAATAGAGGTTTCCTAAGAATAGAGGTTTCCTTGAGACTTATAGTATTCAGAATCGAGTATTTTCCAGAGTTTATTTTTATTGTATATTTTATATAAAACGTATATTGAATAATCAATTTAGTAATTTACTCTTTATTTTTGCATTTTAAAATGTTTTGATAGACTTTTTTTTTGGTTAGCAAAATTTGTTTTTCAAATATATGTTAATTTAATGGGTGTTTTTGTTTTCTCTGTTAAAGTAAATGATATATGAAATAATATTGAACATGCTATAATATATGTGTCTAAAATAACGTATATATATATAATTTAATATATATGTAAATATAGTATCACATATATACGTAAAGTTTAAAAATAATGCTCGATGATATTTTGTTGATGAATCCTCACAGGAATTTTATTGGTTATATAAACACAAACGTTGAATGTTTAAATATATGCGCGTATTCGTATATATGTACATAAAAAAGTATACATCAATATTCATTTGAACAAATATGCGTATATTTACGTTTTTTTTCCGGCGCTCAAGCCCATAAATCCCTTTTGGTATATTATTTAATTCTATTTAATTCTATATAATTCTATATAAAATATGATAAAATTTAATGATTTTACATTCGTTGTATATATTTATATATTTTAGCTAGCCTAGAAGAAGATTGTACAGATTTTCAAGGAAATTCTGTAGCACACGGTTTATTATATGTTCCCGGACCCGGTGTATGTAGTTTATGTGTTTGTTATCATTCAGAACCATTATGGTGTAAGGCCATTTATTGTGATCCACCATATGTAAGTATAATATAGATAATAGTTAAATATTTATATATTTATTATATAAGGATAAATTAAAGGATTATGATATTAACTTTTATGATAGTTAAAAGAAGATAATTACCGTTCGATTCAAATTTATTTATGATATAATTTATATCGCAATATGCTTATTATTAATTCATAACAAATAAAAATGTAAACAAATCGACTACAAAAAAAATTATTTTTTATTTGATGCATATATATTATATATATTTTCATGCAATATAAATCAGTAAATATGTGCATATATATATTTATATTATTATCACAGATTTTTATTATTATGATTAATAATGAGAATAAAAATATTATGCATTTTACATTTTACATAAAACAATTTTTTTACATTATTTGATCTAAACGGAAATATATGTATATATATTCTCTATATGCTGTATATACCCACAATATATACAACAAATATGCATATATAGATATTATTTTTTTCAGGGGACCATATACCAATATTTTATATGAATATCTTGATGCTGACACAGTCTGACATATATATATAAATAAATAAATAAATAAATTTAAATCAAAATATATATACATATGATTATTGTCATTTATAATTTGATCCATATATGGATATGCGGTTGTTTTATATGTATATATAAATTTCATTCCAATCATTATCATAAGCTTCCATAGATCATTAATATTACTTTATATATAGTTATCAAATAAATATATACGCATCATATCCATATTTGTATAACTATATATACGTCTCGAATGCATATTTATACAAATATTGTCACTGCGATAAAATCATGAGATTTGTCCAAAAATATATCGCATATTTCAAATGATTATCTATATATATATATATATATATATATGGGAAAACAATCATGAGATTTTAATTTATATATAATATACAATCATGCAGTTAAATTTTTTTTTTTAACAATTTTGATAACCATCTTTTTGATATATATATTTTTTTTTTTTAATGTTATATATTCCTCTTTATGTTGCAGAATTATATACATAATATGAATGGTTATATATATGATAGTATATTATATATATACAAGAAAAAAATAGAGAAAATGTTGAACATTTTCCAAAATATTTCGGCATATTTAAAATATTTGTTTAAATATAGTTTTAATACCATAAAAAAATGTAAATAAAATAACATTTAATATTAATTATAATTGATTTTCATTTAAATGTTTCAGTTTTGTAAAAATTTTCGTGTTGGTGAACGATGTTGTGAATTTGAATGCCTGGATCCACCAGGTGAAGATAATATGTATCAGGTATATAATTAAAATTGTTACATTTTGTTATTCTTTTTTTGTTTGTTACTATACGGCAGAATCGGTTTAGCGGCGCCCGTAAAACCTCGGAATTCTATTGCCGTGAGCCCATAACGAAATCACTTAATTACAGGTGATGAACCTTATTAGATGCATTGAATACACTTAAGTGATTTTGGGTGGTAAATCTATTATAATATGTGGATTAATTTATGAAATTTTGAAAATAAAGCAAACATATGAGATAAAAAAAACTTTTACTAAAACAAAATAAGAAAAAATCATCACTCATATGTTTTCAAACAATTGTCCAATATTGTTGCACTTTAGGTGGATTATAGTTTTTAGATAAGATGAAATGTTTAATTTAAATAATTGATAGTAAAAAGTAGGGGGAAATACTAGTAGTTCAGGGAGACTATTCCATAATCTTGCTGTTCTTGGGAAAAATGAATTTCCAAATCTGTTTGTTCGCCGAAAAACTAATAGATACAGAATATGAATGAGCCTTTTGTGAATTTCTCGAATTATAAGAGAAGCTAATGGGGGGCTCAGGAATTAGCTTTAAAATTTCATTAGAGCATTCATGGTAATAATAATACCTATAAAATGTGCACAATGAAGCTACTGATCGTCTATGATCCAATGATTCAATGGAATTTGTTATTGTTTCATTTCTGATCAGCGAAATAGCGTGTTTTTGGATCCTGTCACTAAACTGAAGGGTAGTAATTGGTGCACCAGCCCATATATGTAGGAATTGTACTCTAGAAGTGGTCTTATAAACGAAGACCTATAAACTAATGCTAAATTTTCAGAATTGAGAAATTCTTTCGATCTTCTTAAAAATCCAATGCGACTAGCTGTCTTTTTAGCTGCCATTATTATATTATTACTCCATGAAAAGGTTGTTTGACAAAGATATTCCCAAATTTAATAGGTCCTTAGATTGAGGAATAATTGTATTATGCATAAGTATTGGGTCAACATTTATGGATCTTTTGTTTGAGAACAAACATGCCTTTGTTTTAGATGGATTGAATTCTACTAAGTTTATCCTTCCCCAATTAGATATTAAATCTAAATGTTTGTTAATTGAGGAAATCATCTTCTGGCGAGACTGAATCATTTGATTCGCATTATGATTACGATGTAGTTCATACGAAGAATGTAATGTCGACTATCGTCTGCATATAACAGTGTGCATTGGATTTTCTGTTATCGATAAAAGATTATATTAATAAAAATTAAAAAGAGAGTGGGCGATAGAGCACAACTCCAGTGAGGTACCCCAGAATAAACCGGATAAAGTTTGGAATTAATTCCATCTAGTACAACCTTAATATGGCTATTAGCTAAAAAGTTCCCAACCCATTTACAGAATGTATCCCCTACTAATCCAAATGAATGGCATTTGGCGATATTAATGCCTTATGCCATATACTCTATCAAAAGCCTTAGTAATGTCTAGTGAAACCACTTGTGTTTCACCAAAATTTGCAATACTATTACCTATTTTATTGGTTAAATAATTTAGTAAATCTCCTGTAGATCGTTTGTGCCTGCGAAGCCATATTGGCAATCACTAATAAGTTCTTTATCATCGAGATATTGCACAATCATACGATTTAATATATATAATTTAAATTAAAAATAAAAAAAAACTAAAATTAATTTTCTCCCATTTATAAATATTTTATTTATATTTTGTGTTTTTACAGTGGCGATTAAAAAAACGAGCTGAAATTTTAGCTGGTAACCAGGGCGAATATATTCGAATACCGTCCAAATTAATAATATTTATCGGAACATTATTAGTATATAGTATTTTCATATCAACAATTTTTTTCAATTATAATATTTTTATATCATAGCAATTATATTAGAAATATATATATTGCTGTAAATATATATATAGAAAATATCTAGCCTATATATAATATAAAATTAAGGAAATAATAAATATGTAAATTTTATGAATTTTAAAAATATTTAACTTATTAAACTTAACAAAATCGACCAAATACGGAAATATATACACATATATATATATATATATATATATATATATATATATGATGATATTTTCCGCATAAACACAAACATATATCATATGATATATTCTATATATAACATATATATTATACATAAATAGTAAATTAAATATTAAAATAAAAAAAAAAAAAACAAATTTTAATTTAATAATAATAAATATTGTGTATTTTTACACAAATTCAAAAGAAATAATTTTTAAAAATAAAAATGGAAATACATAAAAATATATAAGAAATATATCGCTAAAATAATATATATTCAAAATATATCATTTTAGCTTTTTTATCAAATTATATATTATTGATGATAAATTACTACATGAATTTATATAGGTTTAAAATATTGATAACCTTTATAGCAGTTTATATTAAAAATAATTTAAATGCATAATTTGATCTATAAGCTGAGAATCGTCATTTTTTAATATATTACTTATTCATAAATCAAATATTTTACCTATATTTGAAGTTTTAATTTTTATTAATTTAAATTCTTAATTTTTTTCTTCTATTTCTATATACATATACAAAACTTGCAAATCCAATATATAAAGTTTTGTTTCATTTTTTTTTTGATCTATATAATAATAAAATATTTCTTAACAATATATAACATCTATATAAAAAAAAAATTAATTCAAATAAAATACAAAATATTTTACAATAACTTTTTATTATATATATATTTTTTTTTTCTTCTTCTAAAACTCAAAGCCATATAATAATAATAATAATATAAGAATAAATACGATAATAAATCAGAGGTTTTTTTATGTATGTATATAAGATGAATCTGGATATTTGAATATTATATATATATTTAAAAGAATTTATAAAAGATAAAAAGAAAAGTTTTTTTTTTTTATTTACACTAAAGTTATTGTTTGTATTTATGTACATATATGTATATACTTATTGTGAAGTGTAATCAAACACTTTTGTATATTTATTTACAAACAATCTCGGCGATAACCATTTTGTACAATGATATTTATTACATACATATACATATATATATCTATATATATATATGATCATAATTGATGTATATTATAATATTATATACAATTTAAAAAGGATTAAAAGCACAAATTGCTTTTTGATTAAGGGAACAAGATAAAAAAAAAACAATGTTATAAATTTAAATAACTATATACATATATAAATAAATTTATTTATATATAATAAATATAAGAATAAGAAACACCATGTATAGGAATAGTACTATACGTGCTATTATAGTGATATTTATGATAATTTATATAACTTTTGTTATTTATAAATTTTATGTTGTATTAAATATCCTTATATAATATGTAGTTTATAAGTTTTTAATGATACGTGCAACAATATATTTATTAATAATAATAACAATAATAATAATAATTCCAAAAATGAATCTTTGGGTTTCCTATACTATATATTAATACTTATATATTTTAAAAAAAATGTATGCATATCTATAAAAACAAAAATGAGTGCTTCTCTTGTAGAATTTTTCTATAGCAATCATAAATGGTTTTAATATAAGAAAAATGAAAACAAATAAAATTCATTTAGTTGATTATTGGAATTCTATCTATATGTATATATAATTATAATGATCAAAATTCAATCATATATATAGAAGAAACATTTAAAATATATCGATTTATCAGTTCAAAAGTTTTGTTGGATTTTGAAAATATATGAATATAATATATATAATATTTGAAATGGAAATGAATACATACATTTGAATTACACAAAATAACTATATATGAAGCTTAAATAAAATCTTATTTAATTTTATTATATTAATTATATATAATTATATACAAAATTTCAATTAATTAATTTTGGGTATATTTTTTTGCAAACTATTTAAATATTTAAATAATAATTTCAGTGATTATTGAAATTAAATAAAATATGTATATGCGCTTAAAAAAATTTAATGATTAACAATTAAATTAGATAGACATACGCATATACTATATAATGAATCAATAAAGAAAAATATAATGAAAAAAAAAAAACTTATAATACAAATAATTATAATAAATTTTCTTAATTTTTAAATAAAAGTTTTGCTGGATGCGAGACCTTACAAAGACGTTACATAGAGATTTCCATTATATTCCAAAATTAATTTAAATTATGCGAAAATGGAAAGAAAGCGCAATTTTAAGGATATATATTCAATTTAATAATTAAAATATTATATAAGATCATTTTCTCATTTGCTCGCCGCTTACACACATATTAATCTTTCTTATATTAAAATCTTCTGAAATTATACGCGACATTATATTAAAAAAAATGCGGAAAATGCGAATATTAAAAGTAAAAATCTCTATTATTTTATTATATAGGGTTTTAATCATCAGGGTCATTAAAATAAAATATAATTAGGTATTAGTTGAAAAAAAAAAAAATATAGAATTTAAATTATATATAAATGCTTTGAGCGTGAATGATATTCACAAAATAAAAAAAATTTAAAAAACCAATGTGCCAAACAAATGTGCAGAGTATATATATACAATTTGGTGAAATTCGGATTAATATATATATATAAGATAAAACTGCGGGAACAATGAGTTTGATTTTAATTTCACGAAGAAAGTTGTTATATATATAAAAATATCTTATATTTATTTACAGTAATCGCAGTGAATGAATCCTGAACCGATGTTGCACATATTTTTTCAAATCTTTGTATATAGTTTTTATTTTAAAGAATATATATGTAAAGAAAAGAAAACGAATAACGAATTTTTTATAAGATGATGCGACTGCGATGGTGATATATATATATATATATATAGTGAAATCATTGTGATATAATTGATTGTATATATCATTAACAAAATGTAATTTATGACAAATTTATATATTATACAATTTGTAGAATCTTTAGATGGGATTGTATATTGCTCTGCGATATTATATATAGATAAATTGTATTCGTATACGATGTATAATTTTTTAACATATCAAATTAACTTATATGATTCGAATAATATAATATTATATTTAGTATATGTTGAGATTCCGTATATCAATAATTTTAAGCTTTTCGTAAAATTCTGAAATTTTATTCGCAGTGTGACATAATTTTTGTAATTCTTATATCGCACGAATCAAAATTTTAGAAGACATCGCCCGGGTATAACTATAAGGACCAATTATCAGCGATTATAATTATAGGTATTTAATAATATTAATATATATTTTGAATAGATTTGATAACAAACAAATACGCACACACAAAAGTTTCCAAAAATGTAAATAAATTTTGAATTAAACATGATATATATACATATATACAAAATATTCAGTATGATATATGTGACTTTGAAAGCTGATGAGTTATATTGCATAAATAATGCATATATAAATTAAATGATGTCGCAGAGTGATATGTTGTTGTAGTGAATGATATGAATTTGTTTGTGCGATACCGCATGCGATTTTTTTTGTATATGTATTTTTGTTATTGTTTATATATTCGCAATAATTATCTGACTGACGGATTTAATATTAATATTATAATAATATAAATATTTATAGATATACTCAATATACCAGAAAACAATTAGAATTTATATATCAATTCAACATAAGCGAATACATTATTAATAATTATATATATTAATATTTATTTACCCAATTTAAATCATTTTAAAAGTTGCTTTTTAAAAACAATAAATAAAAAACAAAACTTTTAATATATAATTAAAAATAATCAATAAAAATTATAATAACGTTTTAAAATATTTATAATATATTATCATATATAATTTAATTATATAGTTAATTTATAAAAAATGAATCCTTTTAAGAAAAAATAAAATTTCGCCATAATAATAAATTAAAGTTAATTTAACTCTATTATACATATACATATATTAAACATTAAATATACATAATTTTTTTTGTAGTTTTTTTTTTTTATTAAGAAAATTGACACAAGATATTTAATCTATATTCTATATGGAATTCCAAGGATCTATCAACAGAATATATAGATGTCTATATATATATTGCAAATCTTATAATAATAATAATGTTTTTTGTTTTGTTATTTAAATTAGTTCCAACCGCATAATGCTAATTTTTTGGTCACAAGTGCAGTATATACTGTTTGGTATCAAATGCTTATACCATTCATGTCCTTTTTCATACTAAACATGAAAATACATGAAATGGAAATAGATAATTATTTATATATCCTTGCCATTTCTTAAAGTTATAATCGCACGGTTATTATAAAATTCTCTCTCACAGAAAGGATATTATTCTATATATATATAGGTATTATTATATATATAGATCTATTTATATATATTATTGTATAAATATTATGAATTTTCTTTTAAGGATATATATATAGAGATGCGGATGCGGTATATAAAATATCTCTGCAATACATATGGATATAAATATATTTTCCTCCTACCATTACTCCTTATATATTTGTATATGTTTTAACTCTCCTATATAACATATAATTTTCCTATATCATATAAATAGCATACACAAAAAAAGGAGAATAAGGATAATATTTAAACAAGTGTTGGACATTATTATGTGTAATAATTTACCTGCTATAAACTCCTAAAACTAGGGTGAATAATATGGTATAACAAATATGTATGTATATATGGGAAATACAATTTCTATATATTAGGTTGTCTAAAAAGTATTGATAATTCTTTTTATAAAATTCAAACGATTTTTTTATATATTTCAAATGAACTTTATTAAACCAAATATGCGCCGTTTTGATCGATGACCCTTTGCCATTTTTCTGGTAAAGACATTATCCCATCACTGTAGAACTTCTGTGTTTTCTGGGCAAAAAACTGATCCAAGTGCATTTTGCAGTACTCTGCCGAATTTAATTTTAAACCATTAAGGGAGTTCTGCAGAGACCGGAACAAATGATAATCTGAAGGTGCAAGGTCCGGGCTATATGGTGAATGCATTAAAACTTCCCAGCCAAACTCTCCACAGTTTCTGCCGAGTCATCAAAGATGTGTGTGGTCTGGCGTTGTCATGATGGAACACAACACACCCTTTCGATTGATTAATTCTGGACGTTTTTTTTTTTTTAATCTCGTGCTTCAATCTTGTTAATTGTTGACAATAGAGATCGGAATCAATGGTTTGACCGGGTGCTAGTAATTCATAATGAACGATTCCTTTCCAATCCCACCAAACAGACAGCATTACCTTTGTTGGTGTTAATCCAGGTTTTGCTACTGTTTTAGGAGCTAAACAATATATTCAATTGATTTTCACAATCATAAATAAATATTACTATAATATATATATGCTTAAATTAATCAAATAATTTTCAAAAATATAATCTTTTGTAATTATTGGTGATACAAAGCGATCATTATATGGTACATATAATATTTAAGTGCACACAATAAAATAAAATTAAATTGTTTTATATTAGATATCGATTGCGGTATACATATACATACAGCAGGTATCGCACAATTGATATAAAACAAAATTACTTCACTGCGAATTTATATAAAAATGTTTTGTATTTAATGTGTATATATTGTTTGTGGTAGTGCTAAAATAAAAATAAAAACCCAATCGATTTGTATTGGTGAGTACTTACTATATTGGTATATATAGGCTTATCGCATTTTTGATTATTATTATTATAAATAGTATATTCATATAAATACATTATTTCATATATATATATATATAATATAATTATAATATTTATATAGAAATGAATAAAGATTCTAAAAATATAAATTTGTATCAGAGTAAAATTATACTCCGTTTATAACTATATATACAAATGTTCACATTCATAAACTCACATTTTAACACATTTTTATATTATGTATTTTTTTTTTTATCAATTTTCAATTCATTTTCATTTTCCTATACCACACACTGTTTTGATGATATTATTATTTTTATAACTATATATATATTTATATATATAGAATAGTATATATATTGTGTATATATTTTTGTTTATTGAGAAAAATTGAATTTTCTCCGTATGTACGTACCGTACATACCCGTAAAAATGAAATCGCAACAGTCAACTGTGTACTATGGTTTGATATAGTCGTTTTGTTGGTAGTGGGTGATTAAATTCATATAGTATCATTTGAGAAGGAAAAATAGAAAAAAAAAAAAATTAAAATACAAAGTGAAGTACAAATCAAATTATTATTGATTTTGTCAAACATTATCAGAATAATAATAATAATAATAAGCAAAACCGTTTGGTTTGAAAAAAATCAAAAAAAAAACAATCCCAATTGAACATTCTCCAATAAACTATAATATTTTTTTAATTTTATTATACATTTAAAATGGATACATCATCAACAACAACGTATTCTAATAATTATTATTTTCAATTAATTATAGTGTTTTTATTATTATCGTTACCAATTGCCTATGAAAAAAGTCATAGTTTTCGATATTACTTTAAATTTCTTATTTATTATGTGATGGTTTCCTTTTTTTCCTGTATTTTAATACCACCAATGATATTTCGTCCGTGTAATGTCAAGAATTTAGTGTAAGTAAATTTGATAATAATTTTGTGTTTTTTTGTTTATATTAAATCATTTTATTGTATAGTTGATCTAATGGAACTCTGGATCAATTTAGATAGAATATGTTATTTAATATAAAATATTGATATAAAAAAAATATATCTATATATTTCTATATTGATTTAACATATAAGAATAAAGTTGTTATCCTTTTTTATATTACAAGGTCTTTTTTTTTATGGATTTACGCGTTATGCTGTATTTTTATTTTATTTATTTGTATACTATATATATATGCATAATAAGAGTATGATGGCGCATCCGTTCTGCACATAACAATAAATATAATAATAATTATAAAATTAAACTATATATGTATCCAAATGCAAGCTGGTCGGGTAATCACTTTTTTGATTCCCCGATATATTTTATATATCATTACCATTAGTAAATTCCCGTTTCCACACATCACCAATAGGCTATATACCGATGAGGTTTATCCGGCGCTTCATCCGACAAAGATTGCATTTTAATTCTATAAAGATTCTTAATACTATTCTCTATTTAAAAATTCTTTATATATATATCCTCCTCTGTAGACAATTTTCTTTAACAGAAAACAATGAAAATAAAAAAAAACGAAAAATTATTACCCATTTTTTAGATGAAGTAAGAAGATGGTAAAAAATTTTTGTTTTGTGCCATTGCAAACTCGGCGTTAGGACCGTCATTGAAACCGCATTACACATGTGTATAATAATAAATGTGATATACAAACTGCAAAAATGTTTTTTTTTTGCTTTAGATTCATATACATATTTTATATTAATATATAATAATAATTCGCATATGCATGGTGTGTGTAGGTGTATTTATGCAAAATACTATATATATATATCGCTTCAAATCGGCTATAAATTTTTTTCTTTCATATTTTGTTATTATTACTACAAGATATGGTATTTATTCAATAAACAAACAGATTCTTTTTGAGTAACATTGTGCATATAAACAAAACTATATATACATAACTATATAGCAATAAATGTGTTTAAATATCATTAAGAATAAAAATTTTCAAACAAATCTACTTATATATATATATAAGAAGAACATATATATATAACTACTATATGGTATGGACGATGTATGTGTTTTTCCTATATATATATATGGTTTATAAATATGTTTTCCTTATACCGCACATAAACAGTCGTCCCATAGTAAAAATATTGTTTAAACATTTGTATAACATTTTTTAATGTATTATATATATATTTTATATTGCGATCTGGCTTACTGGATGTACCTATATATACATTTTGTATTCGTTCCCAAAAAAAGTTAAATGATGAGGGAGCCCATATAATTATATATAGATTTGAATCTAAAAAATATCTTATAAATGTCTTATGCTAAATCCTCATAGAATCTCTTTATTTGATCTTATAATAAATAAATCAAAGGAGTCAAATATATATGGATAAAACAGTTTAGAAACAATAGTTTTAAGTATATACAGATATGCACATTCAAAAGAACAATGATTTTCATATGCTAAAACAAAAATGTATATTTATATCGATGAATAATTATAATGCGAATAATTAATTATATATATAAGTGATATATTAATCATACATACTGAATACATTTATCACTTATTATTCTTAGAAAATCCTATACAAAATAATCCAACCGACACATTCGCCTTTTTGAATTCGCAGTTTAATAGATCAAATAAAGTTATATATATATATATATATATGTATGAGATTACTATATGGAATAACCTGAACTACAAATCCAATAACCCAATTGTCAAGTTTTGTTTATTATATATTTATAATTTAATTAAAATCTTTATATATATATATGACATTTGTTTATTCTATATATAAAATATTAATAACTCATTATAAAATTTAATTATTAAATCATTGATTTTCCATGTTTTTATATTTCATTTATGTATATATACGATTCCATTAAATGATAAAAATTGATTTTTTTTTTGTATTATTATAATGTATATTTTTTTTTTTGTGTATCATCAATAATTGAATGAATTTTTTACATATATATATTAATATTGCGAATAAAAAAATAATGAATTTTGATTACAAATTAATATATATAAATGTATATAAGTTTTAAAATAAAGAAAACAAAAAAAGAATTGAACACAAAAACAAATAATAAAAAACATCCTGCGATAAGATATTAAAAATAAATTCTATATGATATTGCTTGCATTACTATATATATATTATAGTTGCGAGTCAATCGTATATACGGTTTTCACACTCATTCATAAATCATATTATAATGTATTAATATATGTTTTTTTTATTATAATGTATTTGCAATTATTTCTATATTTTTATTTATTGTTAATGATGTATATATACATTTAATTTGAAATGCAGCTGCACTTAGTATATGACCGTAAATGAATAATGAGTTTTATATATAATGCGTATTATATCTTATCATTTTATTTGCTTAATCAGTTAAATAAATCATTGTTTTATTTTACATTTTACTCTATATATATATATATATATATATATATATATTTATTTGATAAAAGAACTTGATGTTTTTACACACAGGTGTTTTTACACCTGAAAAATGTTAAGAAAATAGATAATATATATATATAATAACGTGTTTTATAACAGTTACCATAGCCACCGGACTTAAATTGAAGAATTTAGAGTTAAAATGAATCCATGACGTTTGTTAATGTCCGGTTCTAATTTCTCTAAAAGAAATTATAGCTATTTTTCAAATTTGGCTGTATAGACTTACCGCAGAATCACATTACAGTGATATACAAGGATGTTTACATATACATTTATTTAAAACAATATTATGCGGAGACTCTAGAGGATAAAGTAATGGATCATGGATCATATAGAATAATTTCGAATTAGAATTCATCATATATAGTCACTACTGCTATATTCTCTATCATTGGCTCTATGCGATATTTCTGCATATATATAACTTCAAGTTTTAAAATAGGAAAAAATTATAGAAACTATATACAGGGTATCCCAGCTAACGCTATCCAGCCAATATCTTCGAAACCAGTGGAGTTATGACTAATATGATGTTAGTGGACCCCCACTGGATTCCATTTCGATACATTTTTATGTTAACCCCTTCCTCCCCACGTTAACCCTTATGTACTTAATGGATATCACCTTTGGAAAATCAAATGTAAACATATATTTTTTTTTGGCTTATTTTGAAGAGCGTGACGAGCAGTTAAAATAGCAATATAATAATATATGGGGGTCCCTTGGGGAATTTGTCCACAAATGGGGATTGTCCATTTGATGGAAAATGTGCGAAAACTCACTAAATCTCTATGAAAACATGCGTGTTGTGATGTATTAGAAAGTTGTTCTACGTTGAAAATTAAAGGGAGTGTCCGAACACCCCAAGCCCCCAACCCCCCGTTTTTAGGGGGAAAAATCGAAATTTTTCCGGACTCCACTGGACTCCACTGGTTTCGAAGATATTGGGTGGATAGCGTTAGCTGGGACACACTGTATATGAAAAACAGTTGATAAAATATTTAAGTCATCGTTGTTGCTTAGATATATGTATATTACCATATTTCAATTTACCATTAATGTAATAAAATAATAAAATAATACAATTATTATATATATATATATATATATACAATTTTTTATTCTGTCTGAGTTCTGTCTGAATATATAGGTTTATTATATATATGTAATTTATAATATGTTAATGCTGTTGTATGAAAATGCTGTTTTTGGTATAATAGTATATATTTATTCTATATTAAAAAGAAAGGTTTAGACAAAATTCCTATATATAATCTATATAGAAGTTATATACATTCAAGACACAATAATATTATATATTATTTGTTGATGTATAAAGCAATTCAATTGCTTTAAAAAGGAGGAAAAAATAACACTATTTATGTGACCATCACACAATATGATTAAGAAAATGGAAAATATCTGCCCTTTGCAGAGCAGTTCAAGTAAATTATTAATTTATTCCATAGACCAAAATAAAAAAGTTTCGCAATATACAACAATATCTGTTTATCTATCAAAAAAATATAATGATTATATATATTCGCATATATAATACCGTATTAAAGAAAAAATAAATAAATAAGATTAAATGAACAATAAAATGTATACACATATGTATGATAAAATTTCTGAAATATTAAATAATTTTTATTGTATAGAGAGTTCAAAGTAATATTTAGTATAAACATATCCATACAATATATATAATGTGTGATAAATTGATATAAAAAAACAATATAATCGCAATATGCATGTTTTATTCTAATTTACCAAAAAAAAATATATCATTTTAACCTATGATACATTACGTATATGTATATATATATATAATGAAAGCTAACGCGATATCACGTCATATCCTTGCAAAATTTGTTAATATATACATACATACAATAAATAATCCAATGCTATATGATAATATAATTATTATAAATTTATTATAGATTATTATATAAATATATATACATACTGCGATAATCGCAGGTATATATACATATACATTACTTTTTTTAATCATTTAAATTATCTTATTATATGATTATAAGATTATATATTTAAAATCGATCATATATTTTAAATATATTTTATCATAACTAAAAAAATCTTATTATTTAATTTTTTTTTTTTTTATAACCTTTGTACGTACGTATTAACGATATAAAAAATTATATGCGGTTATGGAAATGCATTTTTTGTTTTTTAAATATAAATATTATTTTAACAATTGGACATCGCCCGCCCGCGCCCCAATCCGCACGAAAATATTATTTGACCAAAAACAAAATAACGATTATATCATATAGACATATAGACATTTGTTGTGTGTGTTTGTATATATTTTGGATTATAATTAATATAACAAAAAAAAAACAAAAACTCTTTTATATTAATCAGCATAAAATAAAAAAAAAATAACAATGACTGTATTTTTCTAAATTCATATCGCACATATATATGAAAATAATTTCCATATATTTATTTTATTTTTTATTTATTATTTATTATATATTCCCATCACATAACGAATTAATGGAAAAATATAAGTACAAATGAAAAAAAAAAACAAAATATAACAAAAAAAAAGAAGATAATTATAAAATTTAAAGAGAGTATATATAGGTATAATTATAATTTTGCACTAAACAATAATATATGGTATATATGTCCATTGAAAATGTCAAGTTCATTTTATCCATACATATATATATATACATACATTGTATTGTAAATACAATAGATTAAAATTTGGTATTAAAAAATATATTGATAAGATATATAATTAGTATAAATTAATAAAATTGTTATTATATATTTATGGAAATCGCGCGGTATATATATATTATATAGTCGAATGTTAATTATTTTTATAGGTAAATTTGAAAAATTGTCTTTATTATGCGCGGTTGAAAACAGCAAATAAAGAATATATATAACTTCCGCTTGGATTTTCATCGGAAAACTTTACTTACAATAAACATAAAAAATATATGCGCGGCGGAATGCCTTGCTCAAAAGTAAACTACTACTCTAACCATTATAATATCGGACACCTGCTATTTTATTCGTATGCTCGACTTTGAGATGCCCCGCGAAAGGACCTTAAACAATAATTTTTTAATCCTTCCAATTTTATTTCATAAAATGATGGTTTTATAGTTAAATAATTGCGCAGACAGAAGTAAAAATTCTTTTAAATTCAATTAGTTATGGAATTTAATGCAAAATGATTCAATTTAACAAAAAAAAAAAAAAATTTGACCATTATAATATCGGACACTTATATTATACGCCGCACTAATCTCCTTTGTAACGCCTCCTTTGGCCTATATGACACCATCCATTCTCTTAGACGTTGTATTTACTAAATTTTTGCATTCATCCGGTGTTTTTGTATTCCTCAATGATTTTTCCTTGGAATTCATCACTCCTTAAATTCTAACTTTCATATCATGTTTTTGCTTTGTTTTATTAATGCCCACAACGATTCTATTGGACTTAAATCAGGATTTTAAGATGTCCATTTCTAAAAGTGGATTTCTAAACTCATTTCTTTAGCTTATCCAACCATAGTCTTAGTTGCTTTAGCGATTTGTGGTAGAACAACATCTTATTGAAATCTATATTCGCAAATTTGAATATAATTAAATAGTCGATGGAAAAACATATAGTAACTTAATATATGAATGCATTTTTCGGAGTTAACTGTACACTCAATGAAATGTAAATTAATAAAATTAAGTAAGTAAATGAAAACAAAGAAACGACTCCTTTTGAAATGAAAATGATAATAACTGGCTGAAAATTTCACAATGCGTTTTAAACAATCACGATGGAATGCTTCATTTTGTGTGTGAATTACTCGTTTATCGGAATCACCGCAACAATAACAAATTTACATTCATCATCAAAATATAATGCTATCCCATTGCCGCAGAACTCAAAATTGTTTATTGTTTTGTTTTTTTTTGCAAAACAATTGAAAAGGACTTTGATTTGTGATAAAATATTAATAAGGATTATTATTAGGAAAAAAACATTGTTTAATAAAATATGTCTGTATTTTTATCTTATATTCATATATAGTTCGGTTTATGAATCCATTGCCTTGTCCACTTTCGTGCGACCACTTTTTGGATTGCTGTTGACCATTCACATAGACTTATATCACTCATAACAGTTCTCCTTTTTTTCACAGTTGCGTTTATCACGATCAGTAACATTAAATTTTACACCACTATATGTGACTCAATTGAACCGGTTAAACCATATTCTATTTAAATATCTGATACGGTAGACTTATAATTAAGTTCTTTAGGAATATTTCGTATTATTTTTAATAATAATAAGATTAAAAGGAGCCATACAGTCCCGATTTAAGTCCAATAGAATCGTTGTGGGCATTAATAGAACAAAGTAAAAGCATGATATGAAAGTTTCAATTGAAGGAGTGAAGAATTCCAAGGAAAAATCATTGAAATGAGGAATACAAAAACACTGGATGAATGCAAAAATTTAGTAAATACAACGTCTAAGAGAATGGATGGTGTCATATAGGCCAAAGGAGGTGTTACAAAAGAGATTAGTGGCGTATAATATAAGTGGCCGATATTATAATGGTCCGATAATTTTTTTTTTGTTAAATTGAATCATTTTGAATTAAATTCCATAACTAATTGAGTTTAAAAGTTTTTTTACTTCTGTCTGCGCAATTATTTAACTAAAACCATCATTTTATGACATAAAATTGAAAGGATTAAAAAATTATTGTGTAAAGTCCTTTCGCGGCATCTCAAAGTCGAGCATACGAATAAAATAGCAGGTGTCCGATATTATAATGGTTAGAGTATAGTACATCATTTTTATTACTTTACATATATTCATATACAAAATTCTTTTGATTGATCTGAAACAATGATCATATATATTTATATTTATATAAGATAAAATATATATATATACGTATATTATATTATACTTTAAAAACTTTAACGTTTAAATTAAATCTTCCGGTTCATTTATACAAACTATATATAATATATATTAATTTAACTAAAAACAAAAATAAAATAAATTATTATAAATAAAAATTATGATTTTGTATAGAATAATATTTGTAACGATTGAGATTTATATACATATATTTTTTTTTTATATCCATATATATACTTTTACTTCTGATATATTATAATAATAAACATTGCGGCCGGTCGTCTTAAGTGCGTATAATATAAGTGTATTCTCAAATGTATACAATTATTTAAATTTAATATTTCATTTCATTTGATATTTCATTTGATTCATATGTATAACATACATGATCAATCGTATAAACCTATAAATGAAATATAGCAAAATATATTGAAATATCATAAATTCATATTGATAACTATATACTATACTTGAAGTGGTTATAGTCTGTTAAAATTTAATACCGTAAATTTAAACATGCTAAATTTCTAATTTAATGTGAATTCGCACATTTAAATGTTCATCATAATCTAATCAGTGATTAATATGGTATGAAACGATGATGTAGTATACTATGTTAGTATACTATATACGTATATAGACTATGTACAAGAATTTTATGTCGTGAATTTAATCTAATACTATAATATTTGTTTTTGAAGTGGTCTACCAATTCCGGAAAACTATTCTTCAACCCATATGTGGTAAATTTACAGAGTCCGTTAGATGATGGTTTAAAAAAATGCAATATTTATTTATAATTCTAAAAAATATTCTCTTTAGGTTTCAATTTTTTTTTTCAAATAATTAAATTTTTCTTACCGTTGAAATTGTGTTAGGTATAAAATTAACGCAGTTGATGATATATCATAAATTTTCTAAACCAAATTTTCCATTAAAACAAAAAAAAAAAAATAATAATATTACATTTCTATTATATTGCTTGAAAATAATTATATATCGCTTTAATCTTATTTTGTGTGTGATTAAGTATATATAAGTGTATATACTTAAAACTTTTAAATTTTGATCACGTTTTTATCATGCGTATAATTAATTAAATGTGTTGTATTATTTTCGCGATATACTTTACTATCGATGATATTATAACGACGTTGCGTACGTCTAGTACATATATATTATATACATAATAATATTTTTACGTATATTGAAAATCAATGTCAAGGCGCGCAGTTATAATATATATTTAATATCAAAATTATGCGATTAATGAAATTCTTTATATTATCTTTTCTGAATTACTTTTCAATTGTTTTGTCGAAAAAAGATCTTTTATTTTGTGATAAATTTGTGAAATTATAGCTATGAATGAAAATTAAATGATTGACTAAAAAACGATATTGATGATAATTACAGATTCTTATTTTAATATGCTAATTTAATATTACAAATATAATAAGAGTAATTATACTTTATATTAGTTAAAAAAAAAGGGGCTTTATTTGTTTAATAATCAAAATCAAGGATAAATAAATAAATATGTACAAAAAATGTGTGTTTTTATATTCGCCATATTATTAATAGAAATTAAATATATCTCTAAAATCAAAATCACCTCGACAAATTATAATTTATTGAATTTTATATATATAGTAAAGTCACTTTTCTATGACAAAATAAATTACTTAATTGATTAAAAATATGTATTATTATCATATATGGGAACCTGCAATCACTGCGATATCTAAATAATCATCATTATATATATATATAGTAAATATAATAATTCATAATTTTACAGATTAGCCAGTTCAATGTGTCGTCATATATCAACTATAATCGGATTAAAATGGGAATTACGTGGCAAGGAACATTTAGAGAAAGAACGAGCTTGTATTATTGTAGCAAATCATCAATCATCATTAGATGTATTGGGTATGTAAATGTCTATATAGTAGAGTAGCTGTGCCGGTTCTAGGCCACCTACGCCCCCATGTCCATAAGAGTTACATGTGAGTGAGTAGTGCGGCAAATATATCTATCTCTTGCTCTCCATTTTTTTTTAAAAATCAATGACGTCACTTGTAAGGGGTATGGATATGTATATATGTAATTACATGGAGGAGGTACTATAATTAACCCATGCTTGCATGAGCTTATATAAATGTTTGTTAGTCAATGTGGTATTGTGATAAAAAAGGATCAATTTAATACCAAATTAGTGAATATAATATGTATTAGAATTTTAATTCATATACACCATAGAATTAAATATGATTGTTCATGCACATAAGTGTTAATGATGATCACGAAGTTTAATATAATTGGATAGAATTTTAATATATATTTATTGAAATGTATATATGTAATTACATGGAGGAGGTACTATAATTAACCCATGCTTGCATGAGCTTATATATATGTTTGTTAGTCAATGTGGTATTGTGATAAAAAATGATCAATTTAATACCAAATTAGTAAATATAATATGTATTAGAATTATTTTAATTCATATACACCATAGAATTAAATATGATTGTTCATACACATAAGTGTTAATGATGATCACGAAGTTTAATATAATTGGATAGAATTTTAATATATATTTGATAGATAAGTGTAGGTGTTTTCAATAAATATGTTATTAATGATGATGTCACAATTTATATATATATATATAATATTCTAATGTCTTACATACAATATATAGGTTTATAAAGTAAGGCGGTACTATAATTATAATTACATGGAGGAGGTACTATAATTAACCCATGTTTGCATGAGCTTATATATATGTTTGTTAGTCAATGTGGTATTGTGATAAAAAATGATCAATTTAATACCAAATTAGTAAATATAATATGCATTAGAATTATTTTAATTCATATACACCATAGAATTAAATATGATTGCTCATGCACATAAGTGTTAATGATGATCAAAGTTTAATATAATTGGATAGAATATTAATATATATTTGATAGATAAGTGTAGGTGTTTTCAATAAATATGTTATTAATGATGATGTCACAATATATATATATAATATTCTAATATCTTACATACAATATAGGTTTGTTAGTTAGGCGTTACTATTATTATTATAATTAACCCATGTTTGCATGAGTTTGTGAGTAAATGTGGTATTGTGATAAAGAAAAAAAAAATGATCCATCTTATACCAAACGTGAAACGAGTGAATATAATATGTATTAGAATTATTTTAATTCATATAAGTCATAGAATTAAATATGATTGTTCATGCACATACGTGTTAACAATGATAGAAGTTTAATATAAGTGTATACAATTTCAATTTATATAATATATATAATGGAGGTGTTTTCAAAGTAATTCAATAATAATGATCAAAATTTATAATCTTTTAAAAATTATTCAATATGTATTATAAAAAAAATTAAGTGTGTATTTATGTTGAGACAACACCATCCATACGTGTTAACAATGATAGAAGTTTAATATAAGTGTATACAATTTCAATTTATATAATATATATAATGGAGGTGTTTTCAAAGTAATTCAATAATAATGATCAAAATTTATAATCTTTTAAAAATTATTCAATATGTATTGTAAAAAAATTAAGTGTGTATTTATGTTGAGACAACACCATAGTGATGGTGTTGTCTCAACATAAATATATACATGTATAGATATAAATATATACAAAATAGTCATATAGTTCAAATAAATATAAATATGTTATTAATGATGATGTCACACAATTTTTTTTTATATCTTACACACATAACAATCTTTTTTAGAATTGAATGAGGTTAATGACATACTGAGTGTTTTACATATATATATCTTTATTATTTTAAAGAGTCGATAAAAGTATTCTATTTTCTCTATAATTTTTTTGTTGGTATTATATAATTATGTTTAAACTATATATATATGTATAGTTCAAACAAAAAAAGAATAACAATTTATTATTTTTTTTAAAAATCTTTCATTATATTATGATATACATATACTTAATAATATTAATAATAATAAATACAAATTTTTGTTTGTTCAAGTGTATCTGAGTAAAATTCGAATTCACTTTGTTTTGTTTTTAATTCTTCTGTATAAATTCATAATTTTGGTAATCTCTTTCGTATTTCTTTCAATAAAATCACATTGACATGTATCTGGACCATCTTTTGCATCATCATTAGACCATGGACACGTGATATAATGTTTTCCATATTTTGAACTTATCATTTCTATGTCCTTATGATAAGTTAAAAATGAATAATATCGAAATATTTTATCTTTATGCTCCGTTAACAATAACCACTTATATTCAATTAAAAACTGTTCAACACATATTTTTGACATCTTAAGATATTATATTAGGAATGTTGCTGCTGCTACTCAATGTTCACATTCACTAAATATTTAAATTATACTATTGCATTTTTATGAATCCATGAATTATGTTCTTTTGTAAAACCAAGCCACTTTACAAGTACGGTGTCCCCTCTCCTCTTTAATATTTTTTCAACAAGATACACATCCGGATATTTTACTTTTAACAATTCCATTTCATAAAATCCACCCTTTATTTGTTGATTTTGATAATCTTCTATTTGATAAGTTACAGGACTTGTATTTTGAACTTTTACAATTTTAAAAATTTCTGTTGTCCAATTGGGTGTATATCCCTTTTCAAACATATGCTTATATTTACTAATACGAACAAAGTCACCGATTTGAAATTTATGATTTGTAGGGTCAATTCGTAATTTTATGTTATTGTAAATGTTATCAAGCAAATGTTTTTCATTTTCAAGACAAACCATATTCGGTTTCATTTTTATTGTTCTATGCTGTCTATTATTATATTTGTGTATTAATTGTGGTAATATATCAATCCAACGATGGTTACCATTTAAACTGAATTCTTTCCACATCCAATTTTTTAATGTTCGATTAAATCGTTCCACTATAGATGCTTTCATTGTGCTATATGTTGAATAATGATTAATTTTATATTGCACTGCTAAGTTTTTAAAGTTTTTATTATAAAACTCTTTTCCATCATCAGTTTGCAAATTTTTCGGAATACGATGTAATAATGCTTGTAACTGTTTATTCATATCAATAGGTATACCAGTTTTGTACGGTTGTTTTAATACAGGTAGCTGTTCCATATTAACCGCTACACCTGTTTTATACTGTTGTTGTAATACAGCTTTCAGTGCATTGGTAACAGCTACCCCTGTCTTTTTTTTAAGTGGAACAGCCCAAGCATATTTTGAAAAACAATCGATAATTGTTAAGATGAACCGATAATTTTTATTTATTGATGTATAGATACCCATATCTACTAAATCAGCTTGCCATAAATCATCCAAACCTTTTAAAATAACATGACACCGTTTAAAATTTTTACGAGGGGCTGTGTGCAATTCATCAACAATTCTTAATCTATCAGTTTTGGTAGTGTTGTCAGTAATCATTTTTTTTTTTTTTTATATTTTACACATCATTGGTTGGTAGCATAGTTCCGGATAGTTTTTTATGTTCAATACTTATTATATTATACAAGGATTCAATATCAGTATTAAAATATCGTTGTATATCTTTAATTTTCATATCAACGTAATGCTTTGTGCACGCATCCGAATCATTAACAGGATTGGCTAAATGAACAACACGTTCCATCATTAAATCATAATTTCCATCATTGTTTTTATAAAATCCGATACCAGATGAACCCTGGGGACCGATTGGACCTGGTGGACCAGTTGGACCTTGTGGTCCACGCAGACTTGACGCAGCTGTGGTTTTGTTTGAATATCGACCAAATTTGTCCACACTCATTATGAATATGATTGGTGATGTTGATGATACAACAGGCTTTATATAATAATGTTAGCTTCACGTAATTCTTCAACTATTGCTATGATTTCATTATTGTGACTAGTATTTCCGGCTTGTTCTGATGCTATAAGTAGTTGTAATCTATCCACTAATTCATTAGGATCATCCCAATAAATGTATTCCATTATTTTTTTATTATATGAGTCTACATTCATCAGTGGCATTGTTGTTGTTGTTGTTGTTGTTGATAATCCTTTCCCATGATGCATTAATTTTGAAATGATATGTGTATATTTAAAACCTCTGTTGCCTAAAATTTGCCCATGTGGATTATAATTTCTTTTGTGTGCATTGGATACTAATAAAATCTCTTTATATGCATTTAAATCATCTTGATCATATACATTTGGGTTTTTCATAGTAATTAATTCATATAAACCATTACTATTTGGATATGCTTTTTTGTTGATAGTTAAATTATTATTATTGATTTCAACTGTTGCATTACCAATTTTCCATTCATTTTTCCTATTATCATAATATAATCCATACACGGAATCTATTTCAGGTGTATGTTTTATATAATTTTGTAGGTAATGTGCTGGTATACCTTTCAGATTACTTCGTTGTAAATATTTTATAATTCCATCAGATATATTCATTCTACGTGAAGGTGTATTACTATTATTAAATTTAATTTTTTTACTATCACTTTTAACTTCTTCATCATTATCAAAACCATCGTTAATATCACCAATACTCTCTTCATCATCTTCATCATCATCATCATCATCATCATCTACATTCACACCTATATGTTGTTTCATCCGTGATCTATCAACTAATTTCTTTTTTTTTCCCAACTCCTTCAATGAATTTGTTATTGGTTTAAATGTATTTTCTAATATATTTTCAGATTCTATCTGTTGTGATTTAATTGCATTATATTTTTTTCTAATTACTTTCTGTATTTCTATAATACCTTTTATAGTATTTTCATTCACATGTACCATTATTATTTTTATTATTATTATTATTATTATGTGTTGGTATTCATCGACTTTACAACAACAAATAAATTAAATTAATGATTCATGGTCTTTATATTACAATAAATACATCAAAACCCTTTCTATATCTTCCTGTACATTTTTCACTATCTTTGTCAATAACTAGGAAACCATATTTCAATGTCCAACATTCGCTACACATTTTTTTAAACGTATCATATGACATATCCATATTCACATGATCATTGTAAATATGTTTTAAATTCATATCGTCTTGTTTGAAAAGCACTATGAAATTTGCGTTATCTCGTATGAGATGTTTTGGAATGTGTGAATATGTTTGACACAAGTAAAAACTATCAATATGATTGTGTCGACCCATACAAAAATAAGCTCGGATATTGTTTTGCTTATCACATGCAACATCATCAAATATAAATACTGAGTTTTGTTTGATATCGTTTGGAGCTATGACGTCATCATTATTTGTATATGTATAGAATCCTAAACCGGATATTGGTGTAATTAATCTTTTTAAATATTCATATTTAGGTTGATGTAGAGATTTTGCATAAATGTAAATGTTTTCAAATTTTAATCCATTTGGATGTTCAAGCAATCCAATCATAACATTTGTTTTACCACAATTTGATGGACCAACAATTATACCTCTAATACTATTAGGTAAAAGAAAACTATGCTTTTTGGAATCTACACTGTTTTCAATATCAACATTACGAATCGGTAATACCGCTTGTTGTTTAACAAAACGCATGATTAAACAAACTAGAAAATATTCTTGTATGTTATGCAAATATATATATGTATATTGTATATATACCTTTGCATTCATGTTTTTACATTTAGTTAATGTTTACCACTACCCATGATGACTCTTAATTATGATTACATATAATGAAATAAAAAAAAAAAATCTAATCAATCAACAACACAACATTCACCAAGGAAGCGGTTTACTAAACAACTTAATTAATAAATTACCAGTTGAGTTGCATTTACCTGGATATCAGTATTGTGGTCCTGGTACAAAATTAAAAGAGAGGTTACTTAGAGGTGATCCAGGGATAAATGCGTTGGATAAAGCTTGTAAAGAGCACGATATAGCATATTCTAAGAATCGTGAAACAAGTAATCGACATTTTGCAGATCAAATATTAGCTAATAAAGCTTGGGATCGAGTTAAAGCTGGTGATAGCAGTATAGGTGAAAAAGCTAACGCATTGCTGGTTACAAATCTAATGAATGCAAAAATTAAGCTTGGGATGGGTTTGAAAAGGGATAACAATATGAAAAATAAAAAAAAAAAGAAGAAGAAGAACATGAAATGTTGTAAAAGTATATCGTTTAAAAAGATCATACGTAAGGTGGGCACATCTTTAAAAGCAAATAAAAATGTAAAAAACATGAATAATTCTATAAGGATTGCACTGAAAGCAGCTAAGCATGCTATGAAAGGAATAAACAAATCGAATGTTAAATTGGTTCCACGAATTATACCGATACCAAAAACTGGTGGAGTGCTACCTTTTTTAATACCACTGTTTGCTGGATTATCAGCTGTTGGTGCGTTATCAGGAGGAATATCGGGAATCGCTAAAGCTGTTTCTGCAGCTAACCATGCTAAAAATGAATTGAATGAAAACAAGAGGCACAATCAAACTATGGAATCCATTGCAATGGGGCATGGATTACATTTAAAACCGTATAAAACTGGATTAGGATTGTATTTGAATCCTGCAAAAAACTAATGAATTTGCTACCCAATAGACCATTAAACGAATTAGATTTATATAAACATGCAAAAAATATACACCATTTTCGTGGTGTATTCATGCGTGATAGTTTACCTGGAAAGCCGAGAAAATATGAATGTGGTATTGTTAATTTAGATACATCTAACGGTCCGGGCACACATTGGGTAGCATATTATAAAAAGAATGATGTAATTGTTTATTTTGACAGCTTTGGAAATCTGCAGCCTCCTACCGAAATTATAAATTATTTTCGTGGCTATGGTGAAATTAAATATAATTACAATTCTTTTCAAAGTTATAATTCAATAATATGTGGTCATTTATGCTTATACTTTTTATATACTAATGTATAATAATAATTTGTATGTATATAAATAAATGTTTTACTAATAAAATTGATTAGTTTATTATTTGTAAGCATCATGTCATTAACACTTGCTTTTAATGGTAATACTTCCATACTTACTATGGAATATTTTCCACCAATTGAATTATCAAACGATTATGTCTGTGGTTTGGTTGATTTTCAAACCTATAATTCAATACCAAATGTTGACAATAATAATAATTTAATACATATTGGAAATGAAATCATTGAAATACCTATAGGGTCCTATGAAATTGATGATATTGGAGCTTATGTACAAGATCAATTGAAACAAAGCTCAGATAAAATCAAATTTAAAATTGTAGCAAATAACAATACATTGAAGAGCATAATTCTTTCAAATGCACCAATATACTTTAATAGAGCACGATCAATTGGGACATTATTAGGTTTCGGTTATCATGAATTGGCACCCAATATTAAACATACATCTGATTTGTTAGTAAATATAATTGCTGTAAATGCTATTCGGATAGAATGTAACATTATAACCAACTCCTTCATTAATAATACACCAGTGCATACAATCCATGAATTTTCCCCAACTGTTGGTCCTGGTTATAAAATAGTGGAAGTACCAAGAAACATTATCTATTTACCAGTGAACACCAAGCGAATAAGTTCTATTACAATTAAATTTGTGGATCAAAATGGAGAGCTGATAAATTTTAGAGGAGAATTGATAACTATTCGATTACATTTAAAACCTATATAACATTTTTTTTTTTAAGATGTTACTTTATAATAATAAGAAAAATATAAATATAGCATCAAATGATAGTAACATCATTAGTAGTCAACAATCTATAAACCATTCACCATCAATTACTTCAAAAACCAGGATTTACAAAATCAATAAATTGAAATATCCACTAACTACAAAAAATAAAGCATATTTGACAACACTTGGATTTAAATTGAAGTGATAAAAAAATTACAATGAGTGATATTTTAAACGTTCTGCAAACGGTTGATTATGATAATAGTTTGACAAAAGTTGAATATCATACATATTCCCCGTTTTTAAATGCATACAACAACAACGATGAAATTCGAATTTCTATACAAAATCAAGATTTATATGTTTTGTTAAGCGAAAGTTTCATTTATGTTGAAGGAAGTCTAACGAAGCGTGATAACACAGTTTCACAAACAACAACGTTAACCAATAATTCCATTGCTTTTTTATTTGATGAAATTCGATATGAAATAAACGGTGTTGAAATTGATAGAACAAGAAATATGGGTATCGCATCAACATTGAAAAATTATATTTCAATAAATGAAAATGAAAGTAAAATGTTACATAATGCTGGTTGGTCCCTCACTGGTCATAATGTTGCTGCAACAAATGGCTATTTTAACTTTTATATACCATTGAAAATGTTACTAGGATTTGCTGAAGACTATAAAAAAATTATTTTGAATGCAAAACATGAATTAATATTGATTCGTTCCAGAAGCGATTTAAATTCAATTTATTCAACTCTTGTTGGTGATGATGCTGATGATGTAAAAATTTCTATTAACCGATTATGTTGGAAAGTCCCACATGTAAATGTGAGCAATGAAAATAAACTGTCATTGCTTAAGGTGGTCAACAGTGGTCAAAAAATTCAAATGTGTTTTCATAGTTGGGATATGTATGAATATCCAATACTGCCTACAGAAACCTCACATCATGTATGGATGGTTAAAACAGCAACGCAATTGGAAAAACCCAGATATATTATTTTAGCACTACAAACAGACCGAAAAAATCACGCAAATAAAAATGCAAGTGTATTTGATCATTGTAATCTAACAAACGTGAAAGTTCATTTAAATTCGGAAACATACCCGTATGATGATTTAAATATTAAATTTAATCGAAACAACTATGCATTACTTTACTCAATGTATGCAAGATTTCAAGAGTCATACTATAATGGACAACCAAATCAACCACTATTAAGTTTGTCACAATATAAGGATATTGCCCCAATCATTATTATAGATTGCTGTCGTCAAAATGAAACAATTAAATCCGGTCCTGTTGATGTTAAGATTGAATTTAAAACATCAGAAAATATTCCAGCAAACACATCTGCATATTGTATGCTTTTGCATGACCGAATTATTGATTATAATCCATTGACTAGTGAAGTAAACCGGTTAATGTAATAAAAAAAACTACAAGTTTTTAATTTTTTTGTTTAAAGAAAATATATAATTTATTAGTAATTAACTTATCATAAAGAGGGGACACCATACTTGTAAAGTGGTTTGGTTTTACAAAAGAACATAATTCATGGATTCATAAAAATGCAATAGTATAATTTAAATATTTAGTGAATGTGAACATTGAGTAGCAGCAGCAACATTCCTAATATAATATCTTAAGATGTCAAAAATATGTGTTGAACAGTTTTTAATTGAATATAAGTGGTTATTGTTAACGGAGCATAAAGATAAAATATTTCGATATTATTCATTTTTAACTTATCATAAGGACATAGAAATGATAAGTTCAAAATATGGAAAACATTATATCACGTGTCCATGGTCTAATGATGATGCAAAAGATGGTCCAGATACATGTCAATGTGATTTTATTGAAAGAAATACGAAAGAGATTACCAAAATTATGAATTTATACAGAAGAATTAAAAACAAAACAAAGTGAATTCGAATTTTACTCAGATACACTTGAACAAACAAAAATTTGTATTTATTATTATTAATATTATTAAGTATATGTATATCATAATATATTGAAAGATTTTTAAAAAAAATAATAAATTGTTATTCTTTTTTTGTTTGAACTATACATATATATAGTTTAAACATAATTATATAATACCAACAAAAAAATTATAGAGAAAATAGAATACTTTTATCGACCCTTTAAAATAATAAAGATATATATATGTAAAACACTCAGTATGTCATTAACCTCATTCAATTCTAAAAAAGATTGTTATGTGTGTAAGATATAAAAAAAAATTGTGTGACATCATCATTAATAACATATTTATATTTATTTGAACTATATGACTATTTTGTAGATATTTATATCTATACATGTATATATTTATGTTGAGACAACACCATCACTATGGTGTTGTCTCAACATAAATACACATTTAATTTTTTTATAATACATATTGAATAATTTTTAAAAGATTATAAATTTTGATCATTATTATTGAATTACTTTGAAAACACCTCCATTATATATATTATATAAATTGAAATTGTATACACTTATATTAAACTTCTATCATTGTTAACACATATGTGCATGAACAATCATATTTAATTCTATGACGTATATGAATTAAAATAATTCTAATACATATTATATTCACTCGTTTCACGTTTGGTATTAGATGGATCATTTTTTTTTCTTTATCACAATACCACATTTACTCACAAACTCATGCAAACATGGGTTAATAATAATAATAATAATAGTAACGCCTAACTAACAAACCTATATTGTATGTAAGATATTAGAATATTATATATATATTGTGACATCATCATTAATAACATATTTATTGAAAACACCTACACTTATCTATCAAATATATATTAAAATTCTATCCAATTATATTAAACTTTGATCATCATTAACACTTATGTGCATGAGCAATCATATTTAATTCTATGGTGTATATGAATTAAAATAATTCTAATGCATATTATATTCACTAATTTGGTATTAAATTGATCATTTTTTATCCCAATACCACATTGACTAACAAACATATATATATAAGCTCATGCAAACATGGGTTAATTATAGTACCGCCTTACTTTATAAACCTATATATTGTATGTAAGACATTAGAATATTATATATATATATATATATATAAATTGTGACATCATCATTAATAACATATTTATTGAAAACACCTACACTTATCTATCAAATATATATTAAAATTCTATCCAATTATATTAAACTTCGTGATCATCATTAACACTTATGTGTATGAACAATCATATTTAATTCTATGGTGTATATGAATTAAAATAATTCTAATACATATTATATTTACTAATTTGGTATTAAATTGATCATTTTTTATCACAATACCACATTGACTAACAAACATATATATAAGCTCATGCAAGCATGGGTTAATTATAGTACCTCCTCCATGTAATTACATATATACATTTCAATAAATATATATTAAAATTCTATCCAATTATATTAAACTTCGTGATCATCATTAACACTTATGTGCATGAACAATCATATTTAATTCTATGGTGTATATGAATTAAAATTCTAATACATATTATATTCACTAATTTGGTATTAAATTGATCCTTTTTTATCACAATACCACATTGACTAACAAACATTTATATAAGCTCATGCAAGCATGGGTTAATTATAGTACCTCCTCCATGTAATTACATATATACATATCCATACCCCTTACAAGTGACGTCATTGATTTTTAAAAAAAAATGGAGAGCAAGAGATAGATATATTTGCCGCACTACTCACTCACATGTAACTCTTATGGACATGGGGGCGTAGGTGGCCTAGAACCGGCACAGCTACTCTACTCTATATATTACGTATTTATTTTTATGGGGGTTGTTGGGGTGGGGTATATGTATATTTATAGGTGGATTTATGTGTGTGGATTTATAAATTTATATCTAAATATAATTCTATGAATATATATAGGCATGTTTGATATATGGGCAGTTATGGAAAAATGTACGGTTGTTGCAAAACGTGAACTATTTTATGCATGGCCATTTGGTTTAGGTGCATGGTTATGTGGTTTAATATTTATTAATCGTATGCATTCGGATAAAGCGAGACATCAATTGAATGATGCAACTAATCGAATTAAACAAAAAAATATTAAATTATGGGTGTTTCCAGAGGGTACCCGACGAAATACCGGTGAATTACATCCCTTTAAAAAGGGTGCATTTCATGTTGCGATTAATGCACAATTACCAATTTTACCAGTAGTATTCAGTTCATATCGTACATTTTTACATGATGATAAGAAAATTTTGAATTCTGGTATGTTTATATAATAATATATAATTTTTATAAGATTAAAGATTAAGATTAAATTGACCTTTTTGTTTTTAATGTAATGTTTTGTGACATATTATATAACTATATATAAAGTGTTAACTGTTAAGAGAATTCTATATTTCTTTTTAAAATTCAATGTTGTAAGGTATAAGCGGTTAGAGAAAAAACTCCACATTAATTCTTTGTTTTTATTATTATATAGGTCGTATAATAATTACCACATTACCGCCAATACCAACTGAAGGTTTAACTATAAACGATATTGAATCACTGATGGAACGTACCCGATCCGTTATGAATGAACAATATAAATTGACCTCAAATGAAATACAATATTGTTATAATCAAGTAACACCAGGTAATTCACAAATATACCATGATGATCAAAAACCATCAAAAACAACGATGACAATCAAAGCAGCAACAACAAAACCTAACGATCAAAATTGTAATGGTATGGCTTCTTTAACAATTGATTCTAATAACGTTGAATTATTGAATAATGCATCAAAGAAAGTCGAAGAATTAAATGATAATATTCCAAAATTAAATTTTGAAAATAATATTAAACTATAATCCAGCATGCAATAAACAATAAAAAATAATAAAATAAAACTATGGAGATATTCAAAATCATCATAAATGTTTTTGTAAAGGTAAAATGTAAGTAAATAAAGAAAAAAGTATATACGCGGTCTCTATCCATTTTATAATGTATTTTATATATTTCTTAACTATATATAAAGTTTATATAATATATTGTAATTTAATTATATATATATTATTTCGTCCATATGCAACTTTTGAGAGAGATCGATGAAAATATTATGTGTTTTGTTTTGTTTTTAAAGAAGGCAGTATATATAAACACGTCTATATAAAGTACGTAATTAAATATGCATATTATTGTATATATTAATGTTAATTTAGTTAATTTTTTTTTTTTTTGCTAAACAATGAAATAAAAAAAATTTTAATTTATATCTAGTTTAATTCAAATCACAAAAAAATGCGGTTTGTTATTTATTTTTATAGGTAGTTTTATTTAACATTTTGTATTTCATTTAAAAACCTATATAAAGTAAAGTGCTTTTTTGCTACTTATAATAATAAAACATTCGACATTTTTTAATCAGAGAAATTTATTCTATAGATAATTAATAAAATTATTAACAAAATGGTGTATTACTTTTAGTACGTTACTAAATATAAATCATAAAACCTATAAGCCCATTGATATAAATTATTCATGTGTTTTCCAAAATGAAATACTATATATCTAGTCATATGTATAAAATAATAAAATGTGTTGTATCGCATATACTACTCTAACCACTATAATATCGGACACCTGCTATTTTATTCGTATGCTCGACTTTGAGATGCCGCGAAAGGACTTTAAACAATAATTTTTTAGTCCTTTCAATTTTATTTCATAAAATGATGGTTTTAGTTAAATAATTGCGCAGACAGAAGTAAAAAAACTTTTAAATTCAAATAGTTATGGAATTTAATTCAAAATGATTCAATTTCACAAAAAAAAAATTATCGGACGATTATAATATCGGACACTTATATTATACGCCACTAATCTCCTTTGTAACGCCTCCTTTGGCCTTTATAATAGCATCCATTTTCTTAGACATTGTATTTACTAAATTTTTGCATTTCAAAAAATCATCCTCATTTCAATGATTTTTCCTTGGAATTCTTCACTCCTTCAATTGTAACTTGCATATCATCTATTTACTTTGTTTTATTATTGCCCACACAACATCATTTGAGTCACATAAAGTGGTGTAAAATTTAATGTTACTGATCGTGTTAACGCAACTGTGAAAAAAAGGAGAACTTTTATGAGTGATATAAGTCTAAAATGGTCAACAGCAATCCCAAAAAGTGGTCGCACGAAAGTGGACAAGGCAATGGATTCATAAACCGAACTATATATGAATATAAGATAAAAATACAGACATATTTTATTAAACAATGTTTTTTTCCTAATAATAATCCTTAATAATTTTTCAGCACAAATCAAAGTCCCTTTCAATTGTTCTGCAAAAAAAAAAACAAAACAATAAACAATTTTGAGTTCTGCGGCAATGGGATAGCATTATATTTTTGATGATGAATGTAAATTTGTTATTGTTGCGGTGATTCCGATAATCGAGTAATTCACACACAAAATGAAGCATTCCATCGTGATTGTTTAAAACGCACTGTGAAATTTTTAGCCAGTTATTATCATTTTCATTTCAAAAGGAGTCGTTTCTTTGTTTTCATTTACTTACTTAATTTTATTAATTTCCATTCCATTTAGTGTACGATTAACTCCCAAAGACACATTCATATATTAAATGACTACCTTTTGCGATCAACTATTAAATTATATTCAAACGGCGAATATACATTTCAATAAGATGTTGGTCTACCACAAACCGCTAAAGCAACTAAGAACTGTTGGAAGCTAAAGAAATGGGTTTAGAAAACCACTTTTAAAAATGTACATCTTCAAGTCCTGATTTAAGTTCAATAGAATCGTTGTGGGCATTAATAAAACAAAGTAAATACATGATATGAAAGTTACAATTGAAGGAGTGAAGAATTCCAAGGAAAAATCATTGAAATGAGGAATACAAAAACACCGGATGAATGCAAAAATTTAGTAAATACAACGTCTAAGAGAATGGATGCTATTATAAAGGCCAAAGGAGGCGTTACAAGGGTGATTAGTGGCGTATAATATAAGTGTCCGATATTATACTGGTTAAATTTTTTTTTGTTAAATTGAATCATTTTGCATTACATTCCATAACTAATTGAATTTAAAAGTTTCTTACTTCTGTCTGCGCAATTATTTAACTAAAACCATCATTTTATGAAATAAAATTGAAAGGATTAAATAATTATTGTTTAAAGTCCTTTCGCGGGGCATCTCACAGTCGAGCATACGAATAAAATAGCAGGTGTCCGATATTATATAGTGGTTAGAGTAGAGTATATATCCTTTCCAAAAATATATCGGCTGCGTGTGAAAGCAGCAAAAAAGGTTCATTTATATGAAAAAATTCAAAAACGAAATAAAAAAAAAAACCATATAATATAAAATAAATATAATAATAATTATTAATTAAATATATATAGTATTTTAAGTTATTCATTATTTTAAGTAAATATTTACACTTAATTTATATATAAATAATATTATATATAATTAATTAATTAATTAATTTAATGTATTTAATCTTTTGTTTTTTTTTCTAAAAGAATATCAGATCGCATAATATATTTATATTTTAATTTATATTATATTATACTTTATATCAATCAATATATGTGTATAGCGGTTAAAATAAGCCTTATATTAATCATTAAAATTATTATATTACAATATAAAAAGTGCAGTGTCGCTCATATATATATTCATTCAAAATTTATATAAGTATAAAAATTAAAATATCTCGTGATTCGCATTATATAACATTTATATTTCAATTAAACTATACTTTTTTGTTCGCAAAATCCAATAAAATTATTTATAATTATTAAAAATTATAAAGTATAATATGAATAAATAAAGAAAAAATAAATAAATATTCAATTATAATCATTTCCATTATATAAATGTATAATTATATAATTTATAGATTTAAAAACATAACAAAAAAACGACTCTTTATGTAATTTAAAAATTAAAAAAAAATTAAAATAAACAAATATTTGATACTCAGGTGGATGTAAAAAATATTCATTATATATATATATATTATTTTTTCCTTAAATATTATATAATATTTAGATTTAATTTTTTTTTTTGTTATTATTTCTCTATGGGGTTTGGATTTTAAATAAAATAAATTGTATAAATTGATAGAATATTTTTAATTTAAAAAATAAAATGGAAAAAATACGCAGTAATTAAAAAACAAAGAAGTTATATTTTGCCAAAGAAAGATTTATTTCGATTTAATAAAAACCAATGGATGGATATTTTTTCATTATATTAACCAAAAAAAAAAATGAAATAGTGAAAACAAAAAAAAAACAGAATAAATATTTTATTTATATATCATATATTTGTTTTCGGTAAAGAGAGCTCATTCCAAAATAAAAATATGATATTTTTTCTTATTTGTTTATTTATAATAATATATATTAATTAATTATATACGATGGTATTAGGTAAATTGTAGTTAAAGTATAGTTTAATTTTCTTTTTGTGATGTGTAAAATAAAAATAATAAATAACAAAAATATTATAGTATTTTTATCATTTTATTATACAAAAATATATTATAGTCATCACACTGTGACAAAGCGCGCACCCACCAAACAAATCCTTACAAGACGATCTTATCAAAAAAGTGTATGGGGAGTATGTCACCAATAATTTCGAATTTGGCTTAGATATTTTGTAGCAAAAAAAATTTTGTCCTTGTTCATCTCTAAATTAAACATAAATCCATTGCTAAAAAAAAAGAAAGAATTCCATGATGTATAAAGCGATAAAATTAAAATTATAAGAAAAAAAACACGCGTTTTATTTTTTATCTAAAAATCTATAATTTATTTTTCATTTATTATATATTACAATAAAGTCAGTTTTATAATTATCCCATACAAAAATAACAGGCAGATATAATAAAAAAATTACAGCATATTGTGAGACACATTTTACAAAAAAAAAAAACAACAACAAAAATGATTTATTAAAAGTAAATAATTAAAAGAAAATATATATATAAATGCAATATTTTATTTATTTTTTGTGTGTATCATCAATATCCTGTGCATTATTATTATTATTACTTTTATGTTTTAAATATATATTTGATGCATTTTTTATATTAAAATTGGATTCATTCACAAAAAGGAAAAACATTCCAAATGAGTAGGTAAAATTAATTTTCCAATTAAAAGAAGGTAATATCAATTTTTTTTTTTTTTGTAAATTTAATTCTATTATTCACCCATTTGGATTATTTATAATTTTGTATTAATCGATAGTAAGGCGAAAGTGTTGTTGAAATGAATTCACAATTTTATACTACAAAACAAAAAAAAACATTTGATTTAAATTCTTTAAATATTAAAAGATATTATTAAAACCTCATGAAATTTCTTGTCACAATATCTAGGATGAAGAAATTATTTTGTTTTATATTTATTTATAAATCAATTGAACAATTTTTATCTCTTAATATTCTATTTTTATTTTTTTTTTTTTTGAATGTTTATTTTATAAAATAATATATGCATAATATATAATAGTAGTAACAAGATTTTATTTTCAATTAACTAAAAACAAAAATGCTCAATGGAATATAATTTCATGGTAGTTTTGTTGGCTGCCACTATTCCTTTCTTTTCTAAGATTTAAATATAAAAAAAAAAAAAAATAATCTAATATCTAGTTAAAAAAAAAATAATTTGGCCTAAAAACCACAGGAAAATTTATTGAATGTTTTCTTTTCTTTTCTTTTGTATGCTAATGTGATGATTTGATGATTGAAAAAACAGATGATAATCAATTGTATTTTATTCGATCGTAACATGTGTGTGTGGGGGTGTTTTCGATGAATCACCAAATGGTGTTTTATTATTTAATTTTTCCTTAATTTATTTACATCATTCCACCCATACCACCCATTCCACCCATGCCACCCATACCGCCCATTCCACCCATGCCACCGGCAGGCGATGATTCTTCCTTTGGATGTTCCGTTACAACAGCTTCGGCTGTCGTTAATAGTGATGCAACACCGGATGCATCTGTTAATGCTGTTCGGACAACCTAAAGGCCAATAAATTATGGTATTTTAGTCAAAAATTTTACCATTTAATAATTCATATCATATATATTAATTACCTTTGTTGGATCAATGATTCCCTTTTCAATCATATTTACATATTCATTATTCATTGCATCGTATCCAAAATCACCTGTTTGAAGTTCTATTTTGGCTACTACCACTGATCCATCAACACCGGCATTTTTTGCGATGGTTAATGCAGGCATACGTAATGCATTTTTAACAATATTTATTCCGGTATTCTTTTGGGATACACAATAGAAAAATGGGATTAAATTATTTTCTCAATTACTTTCGGTCATTCGTTAAATTTCTTATTTTAAATTTGGTTTTAGGGATAGGCCCTGGAATTGGACATATATAGTGGTATTGCAATATAATGTGAAACGATTGCTAGAGCATTGCGTTATTTAATTAAAACGTAAGCCTGTCTTTTTTGCCCACTTTATATAATTAATCTCTATAATAAATGGACTTTTGTATATTGTGAAACAACTCATTGTATATACTAATAGAATAGTATTAGAAGAATTAATGCAAGCGCTGGTTACGGCCAAAAATGCTTGTATATAATATTATTTGGTTTTGCTAGTTATAAGTAAATTAGATTTATTGAAATACCTGATCTTCATTTGCTCCTTTTAATTGATCTAAAACTGGTATACAGCGAATTAATGCGGTACCACCACCGGGAACAATACCTTCTTCAACAGCAGCCCGTGTTGCATTCAATGCATCATTAACACGATCCTTGGTTTCATTCACTTCGACTTCACTGGAACCGCCAATTTTCAAAACGGCTACACCACTAGCCAAACGTGCCAATCGCTCTTGTAATTTTTCTTTTTCATATTCCGATGTTGTTTCAGCAATTTGTTCACGTAATTGATTTGAACGACGTTCAACAACGTCTTTACTACCCTTTCCCTTTAACATTAATGTATCGTCTTTTGTTATGACAATTTCACCGATTTGCCCGAAATCGGACAATTGTATATCTTCAATTTTAACTAAATTTGCTTCATCGCCGAATACAATACCACCGGCACTGATAGCCATATCTTGTAATGTAGATTTACGATTATCACCAAAACCGGGCGCTTTAACAGCCGCCACTTGTAGGCCAATTTTTAAACGATTCACCACTAATGTACTTAATGCTTCACTATCAACATCCTCGGCAATGATCACTAATGGTTTTCGTTGTGCATTGGCCAACTCCAAAGCCGGTATAATCGATTGTATTGTTGAGATTTTCTTTTCCGAAAATAATACTAATGCATCTTGAAATTCAACTTTCGCACCTTTACTTGAATTTATGAAATACGGTGATATATAACCACGATCGAATTTCATACCTTCGATGACCTCCAATTCATCCACTAATGTTTTACCATCTTTAACGGTTATGACACCCTCACGACCGACCCGTTTCATAGCCTGGCTAATCAAATCACCAATGGCACGATCACCGTTAGCCGATATTGTGGCTACTTGTGCAATTTCTTCGGGTGTTGTAACCGTACGTGACATTTGTTTTAGATGTGCTTTTACAGTGTCAACGGCTAGCATTACACCACGACGAATTTCAATTGGATTTGCACCTTTTGAGATTTTTTCAAAGCCCTCTTTGGCTATGGCTCGTGCTAAAACCGTTGCTGTAGTGGTACCATCACCAGCTTCCTCATTTGTATTATTTGCAACATCTTGTACTAATTTTGCACCGATATTTTGAAATTTACACTTTAATTCAATGCCTTTGGCAACTGTTACACCGTCTTTGGTGATTTTCGGCGATCCCCACGATTGTTCCAATATTACATTACGTCCCTTTGGCCCCATTGTAACAGCAACAGCATCAGCGAGTACATCAACACCTTGTAACATTAATGCACGGGCTTCTGGACCAAACCGTACATCTTTACTATATGTACGGGAAAAATTTTGTACTGCTGCTAAACGAACTAATCTTGGTAAACGATACATTGTTTTGATATTGGATTTGCTAATGGAATTGATATAGAATCATATGAAAACAATAGAATTACTAATTTTAAAATGTATAAAAAGAAGACAATTGATTAAAAGTTCAAAGATCTTTTGTGTACGATTTCATAATTAATTTGGTTCTTACATAACCCCACTAATTTATTATCTTCTTTTTTGAAGTTATCCTATACGAAAAATTTACTTTTGTATCATAAATTTCACTAAATTCTCTGTTCTTTGAACACTTTGTACAATTCTTGCCATTAAATATTAAATTTTTAAATAAAATATTGAACGGCATGAATATTATTTTCAATATTTTATAAAGAATTTTCTCGAGTAAATTTTTTTCTTATCACTTATCGTCGTGCATGCGGGCAAATCAATCTGACAAAAGTCAAATTTAATTTGAAAGATGATGAAATCGAATATGGAAAATTTAATCAATAAAAATGGCCAATTTACTTACTTTTATTTTATTTCTTTAATATGTTTTTAATAAATTGTATTTATTTCGGTATTTAGTATTTTTTAATCTTTTTTAACCGGTGAAAATTAAATATTTAGTGAAAATTTTTTTACAAGGAAAAACACACAACCACACGCGTTGAACGATAACGAGACGATTAACGATTGAGGAGAATGTAATGTATCATGTATATTGATTGCTGATTGGATTATTTATGGATAATGTGAAGGGGACATGTAAAGAAAATCTATTTTGTATGTTGGTGGAATTGTATAAAAGGAATATTCTCGAATTGTTAATTATTTTCATTGAATTTTATTAGAATTTGAATAAAAATAATTTTTAATTAATATCCTGAATTTGATTACGCATTAGTTTGTATTAATTAGTAGTAATCATTAAACGATATCAGAATATTAAATAAATAATTCATTGTTTGGGCATGTTAATAATCCAGTACTTTTTTTTTATTGAAATTGAATTATTTTTATGTTGGTAGTTTATTAAAAATTATAACAATGATCCCAAAAAACAATTATTGCATCGCATTTCATTTTTAAAATTTATTATAACTGTGACAAATTATCATTGAATCAACTTACAACAAACATTTACTTTGTAATCTGTACTGTTTTTCATAAAAATGTACTTTATTTTATTAATAAATTGGAAATAATACAAATTTTGCGACATCAATTGTCTCAAAATTAAAGCTTTTATACATGTTTGTTGGCAACCATTCATGCAAATTATGGCCTCTTATTTTTATTTTTAATTATTTTCGTTTTAGTGTCAATTTGAGTTTTTTGACAAAATGTCTGAATTATCAAAGTAAATAATATTTTAATTTAATTTTATTATTAAAAATTAATAAATTATATAAATAATTAATAATATTATAAATATTTGCATTAATCTATTCAACAATCTAACAAAATATTATTAATTATTAATATTTTTAATCAATAATCTATTGTTTAAAAAGCAGTGAATGTTTTTCACACACAAAATTGGGTTATGTGTTGGTTTTATCGACAAAATATTTTCTTTTTGTTGAACTTAGTTTTTTTTATTTTCATTTTTTATTAAAATAGTTTAAGATTGTTAAAAGTATATATCAATAAATTAACACATACGTATTTATTTTTCTTAAATTGTAGTGAAGATCTATTAAATTATGAATTGGGAGATGATATTGATGGTCAAGATACCGAAATTACAAATGAAGATGAATTATTACTATCAGATGAGGGTATGTTTATACATAAATGACTATGACTCAATAATATGTATAAAATTGTTGTAATAATAATATGTAAAATTGTTGTTTACCTTTAATTTATAGAAGGCCTAATGTACTCGAGCTTACTCGATGATGAAGATGATGATTTATTAAGTCCCAGTAAAAATATTAAAATTTTGGAGGAATCTCCAATAGCTATTGAAACTAAAAAAGCTAAAGATTCAACAACAACAACAATAACAACAACAGCCCCCATAGTAAAAGATGGCAGGAATGAAAATGTTGTAACAACAACGACGACTATTGCAACAATAAATAAATCAACACAAGATGATATAAAAGTGTCATCGATCACAACAACACCTGTTCAAAGATCACCCTCAAAATGTGACGAAGGATTTTCAGAAAAAGATATTGTGAAAGTTGCAGACAGTAGCAGTAATGTTATATTAGCAAAAGAATCGGATGTAACAACAACAAATACCAAAATTATTAAACTAAATCGTCCAGTATTGAAGAGAAATATAAGTGGTGCAACCAGTGGCAGTGTTAAAGTATTAACTGAAAAGGATAAACAACAAATGCAAAATATTCAATCTAAAAATGATGAAGTGTCATCGACAAATAAAGAGATTGAGAATAATATAAAAAAATCAAATGCTATTGTTATACAAAATGTAATCGATAGTTCATCGTCAGAAACGGATACATCAAAAAAAATAAAATCGGTTCCTTCAATTTTGAATAATAAAATTACAACTGTTGTGAATGAATCCGGTGTTGATGATGCATTTAATAACGATAATTTGATTAATAATGAACCTTTAGATGCGGACCTTGAAGAAGAGTCCAGCGAACGTTTAAATCCAAAATTATGCGTTGAACGTGACCCAGGTAAATTGTTTATTGTGTTTTAATTAACATCAACAGCAAATATAGAAATTGTTTTGTATAATTATTATAGGCGCTGCTTTTGAACAAAATAATTCGTATAGATCCAAATATGATAAAATAAATACGGATGGAAATTCTACTGTAAAATATCCATTAAATGTTTATCAACACAATAATAATCAATTACAATTTCAACCGAATGTTCAAGAAATGCGACCAAATATTCCATCGAACATATCCCATCCGCATATGTCTCATCCTCAATTAATGCATCCCTTAAATAATATTCCATATAGAAATCGTTTACCAGTTGATTCGGTATTTCAAAATAATATTAATCAGCAACCACCGAATATGGGCTTTGGGCATCACCAACAACACCAACAGCAGCAACAACAACAACATAGACATTTAAATCCCGGACAATTTAACAATTCAATGATACGTGGTAATTTATTAAATCTACAATATCCATTAAGACCACCATTAGGACCACCAACAGTACAAATGCATCCAGGACAAATGGAGTTCAATCACTTTAATGTTAATATGAATATGCAGCAACAGCAATTGCAACAATCCCAACACAATTTACAATTGCGTTTACCACGACAAATGCCACCGCAGTCACGTTTCGATTCATTTATGCGACCACCACGTGGACCACCGCAAATGATGCAATATCCGCAGACACATATGCCGCAAATGCCAACACGATTTTTAAACCAAAATATTCAAAGACCACCGTATTTACCCCCCGCAACACCACAACATCCAGGAAATTTTGTAATTCAAGTACCTCAGCGACAACAGCAGCAACAGCAACAGTCGCAACAACAACTAGGATTAAATTTTGTATCAGCTAATGCTACTAATCAAATGCCATCAAATACATTATCACGTAAAGTATTGATTAATCCAAATTTCAAAGGAGGTGTTGAAGCTGCAACAAGTATGTTTTTTTTTTATGTTGTGTGTACCATAAAAACATAAGGATCATTATTGTTTCCTTTTTTTCTTTTAAGATAAATTAATGATGGAAACCTTAAATCAAAATTCATATATGACTGCAAATAGTGAAGCAGAATTGCTTCGTCAACAAGAAGCATTTATAAATCAAAATTTTAAGCAAATTGAAAAACGACGGAATGAACGATCATCTCCACCATCTTCATCGTCGTCGTCATCATTACAACCACCACCACCACCACCACCACCAATAAATGCATCATCTTCAACGTTATTGTCACGCATTGATCGTGATCGTAGTTATACGCCACCATTACAAACATCATCGCGTCGTGGTGGTGATCGACGAAGTCGTGAACGTGATTATCGTCGGCCAATGCATTCAAATACAACTCAACGAGGTGTTGGTGGTACTAATAATAATAATAGTAGTGGTGGTGACGGCCATAGCGGTCCTGATTCCTATAATACCGGACGCAATAGACGCCCAAATGTCACAAACGACTATGGTGATGATAGATATGGTGGGACTACTAAGAGACGTCGAAGTAATAGTCGTGATCGTGACTTTAAAGATAATTATAGTTCAAGGGTATGTGTAGTAGTTATTTTTGTTTTTGAAATAGATTTTTCAATAAGATTTCGGTTCGAGATTGTCTTTTAAAAATTGGTAAATTGGTTTGGTGAAACTTGTCTGGAAAGAAAATTTTATATATTGGTGTTTATCATGAATATTACAACTAATTTGATTTCGATTTTTGTTTTTTTATATTTATTATTATAATGATTAGCTTAATTGTATTCCTTCTTTTCGTTTTCTCTTGATTGCAGGCTGAAGAAGATGATGAAACCCGTGCATATCGTTTGAAAATTGAAAAACAAAAGGCTTTACGTGAACAAGTATTACGTGATAAAGAAATGCGTCGTCGTAAGGCTATTTCTGATGTAAATAAAACAAACAACAATAATAATAATAATAATAGTAATAGTAATAATAATAATAATAATAATAATAATAATAATATAAATGAAGTAATTAAAAAAAATTAATTTTTTTAATAATTTCAAATTTACATAGAAACAAATTAAATAATTATTTATAGGATAATCAAAAACAAACAAAAGATACAACAGCTGTTGCAACATCATCAGCACCAGCACCAGCAACAACATCGCCAACATCATTAGCATCAACAAAGCCAGTAGATGATAAAAAATTTACACCATTAGTTGTAACTGAAAAAAAAATTATATCACTAAAGAAAAAAAATGACGATATCCCACATAAACCATTTCGGGCAATACCAACAGCAAAAATTGCACCGGAAGCCAAACGTAAAATTATCGAAGTAACTACCGGATTGAAAGCGATGCCTACCCACGGGGATGATACGTTTATCGATTCTGCGAATCTAAAACAACATCTAAAATCATCAACAAATTCCTCATCTTCATCAATATCAAATAATCGTAATACAAATAATACATTAATACCAAATAAATCGACTATGGCCATTATTAAACCAGTTGTGAAGAAAATCATTAATAATGCACCACCACCATTAAATGCACGTGGAATTATTCGAACCATAACAACACAAACAACAACAACAACTACAACTCCACCTAGGAATAGTAATAAAGTTTTAAATAAAGAATATGAGTATCATCATGGTGTCTATACGGATGATGATGATGATGATGAAGACGATGATAATATCGTTGTTGAAAATTGTCAAGTTTCAGACGATGGTATTTTTAATAATGATCATCATCATCATCGTATAGAATCAATTACAGAAATTTCCACTATGTCTAGTAGTAAACGACGCGTTATAATTAATACAAATAATGATAAAAATAAAATAATTTTAACTACAACAAACATTCTGGCTGGCGCCGCTGGTGGCGGCGGCGGCGGCAATGGCAGTGATGCCGGTCCACAAAAAATGTTGAAAAAAACCCAAATACGTAAACATTTTGATCGATCGAATGATTATTTAGATTTGTTTGATGATCATAATAATAATGCTGATGATGATTATGATAATGTGGGAGAATCACGAACATCATCTTCGGATCATCAACATCATCAACATCATCAACATCATCAACATCATCAACATCATCATCATAAAGAAAATGATCCATTTGATAATGAAATACAAAAATCCTCTCATTTATTGGATACAACAAAAGTTTCAAAAGGAATATTTGACCGATTAGATCGTAAAATTATTGGAACAAATGAATTAATTCGTAAAAGTACTAATAATAGTTGTAATAGTAGTAATCAAAGGATTGTTATTAAAACTAATAATGATCAGTAAGTAATTTTTTATCCTTAAAAAACACACACACACGCAAACAATAAACATATATTCACCTATAAAAATATATAAAAATTTAAATATTAATTCATTATTAGAATAAAGTAATGTTAACTGTTTCATATTCTCTTTAAAAAAAAAAATAAAAAATAAATAATTTAACTTATTAAAATAATCGTTTATTTTATAAATAAAAATGAATCCTTATTGTTGTTACAAAACAAAAATAAAAATATTAAAAAAAAAAAAAACTACAAATGATTATACATTAATTTCTTCGTTTTTTTTTTTTTTTTGTGTGCTGTAGTTTTTATGTTTTAATATTTATTTCTACATTTTTATAAACTGAACTTAATTTTTTTTTTGTTTTCTAATTTAAGTTTTAAGTTTTAACAAATACTTGTTTTAATTTATAATTCTTATTTTTTTTTTTTTTTATATGTTAATAAATTTTTTTTTTTTCAATCACGGTTTTTTTTTTGTTTGAAATATTATGTAAGTTCGTCTCGTTAAAATTAAAAATATACATTTAATTAAAATTTATGATTACACTTTAAAAATATGTTATTTTGAAAATTGTATATTATACTTATTTATATTATTGTAAAACAACTGAAGTATGTATGTCTAGCAAAAACTGAAAAAATATACTTTGTTGCTCTTTGTTGCAATGAATATGAAAAGAAAACAATTAACAAAAAATCCCTTAATTGCTTCAGAAAAAAATAAAAAATAAATAATAAATGAAGCATTTAACTAATTAAACACAAAAGTTACGCGATATTTTTTAGCTGTAATCAATTAAATCAATTAAGAAGAAAAAAAATAATAGTTAAGAAAATGTGATTCATACTAAAATAAAAATAAATATATTAATACCTAGTATCAAAAATAAAAATAATAATTAAGTAATTTTGACTACAAATAAATAAAATATAATAGTACTTTCTAAAAACCAAATAAAATATTGGTAATTAAATACAATATATTATAATTTATAGTATTCAAATAATGAAAATATATTGTTTTTATTTTAGATTATTTATTTAAAATGGTAAACAAAAACTTACCTTCCAGTCTTTCAAGTACCCCGACGAATTGTTTAATTGGACGCTACCCAAAAATACCTTTAATTTGTTAAATTAACAGCTTAAGTAATGAGGGCTTAAGGGCTTGAGTCATACGACGGTAAATTTGCGTATCAAAAAGAGTAAATCCCAGAATTTTGTTAATAGTTCACAATCCATTATTAGACAAATAAATTGTTATTAAAAAAAAAACAAAATAAATCTATAGTATAATATTTTTTTATTTAAAGATACTTGAATAATATTCTTCTTCTAAATCATATAAATCGGCAGCCATATCATCACGTAAACTCATTAATTTCTTATCACAATCCGCTTGTGTCGTTCGATATAATTGTGAATTTGTTGTAATTGCCTCGTTTACCGAATGAAAATCATTTAATATTAAATATTGTTTAATATCAGATACTAATTTCATAAGAGATTCTCCAGCACGAACTTTGCCCCGAACCAAAAAAAAAAAAAAGGAAAAAAGAAATTATAATTGTGGTTGATTTAAAAAATGATAAAGTGTTGTTCCTCCCAGGAAGGAAAGTCAAAATTTTACCTATATTTGCAGCCCGTACTTGCATTTCATACGCATCCAAATCACATTGTGTTAATTTTGATAGTTGTGTTTCTGATTCACCTTTTGATAATTTAATTATTTCTAAATTACGAAAACAAAAAAAAAAAAATATTTCATTTAAAAAAATATTCAATTAACGGATTGCACAATATATGGTTAAATATATAATTTAATTTAGTCAAAAGGAGTTTTCGAGATTAAGGAACAATTCCTTTCCATTCAATAGCAATTAATAATAAATCGTTAAACGTTAAAGTGAGTCAAGTGTTTTCGGGGACATCAAAGCCAACCCAAAATTTATGTAATCTAATGTACTAACAAATAATTAATAGACAAAATTAATTAAAATTAAATGAATAAATACTAAATACCTTCAAAATTTTCCAACATACATCGAACATCATCTTTTAAACGTGTATTATAGGATTTCAGGAGGGCCTCTTTTGTTTGCATAGCATTTCGTTGTGCCATTATGCGTGTGAATTAATTTATAGATATATATATATATTTAATTTAAATATGAATTGATAATAATAATATTTAAATATTAAAAACAAATTTAAAAACTTAATTAAATTAATTTTTTTACAATTCTTTCAAAAATAAAATTAACCAAAACAATAACAAAAAATATGTTGCTGGCCGCAATCTCTTGCTCTACTCGTGGCGTTTTATTTATTTACTTTACAATAATAAATAGAAAGTAAACCGTGCAAGGGTAGAAATGCACCAAACGCAAAATGATTTAAAAATATATGTGACAAAATGGCATTAATTATAATAATGTACCAGAATATTAAAATGATTTTATTTAAGAAATACATTTTAAAGGTTTTTAATTCACAAAGAAAGAAGTAATATAACAATAATTAGTAATTAAAAATAAATTTCATTACCATAAAATAATAGTTAAACTTTATAAAATAAATTTATTTAAATTTATTAAATAAATAACTAATCATTTTAGTAAATACTTGCTTTTAGTAAATGAAAATGAATCTGAATTATCGATATTCATAAATATCGATAGTCATAAATTATTGCATTTGAGAAATGGTGGTTATATTATAGCGTCCACACAATTCTCCAGTCCCACCACACCCAGCCCCCCCAAATATAAACTATGCAATCTCAATCTTCAGTTTGCATCGTCAAGCGAGATATCAGCGACAACCGACAAGGCCATCAACTCAACAATCAATAACATAAACAAAAGAAAAATTTTAATTTTTTTATTTTATTATCCATAATTCCATAATATTAATAATATTTTTAATAAATTAATTATAATATTAATGTTAATTGTAATTGGAGAACAATTATTTTTTTTTATTCATTTAATCTAATATATATATAATTTAAGATGAATATTCAAAATAGTGGAAAAAATTCAACAATGCAAGGTAATTTAAAGCACACATGTCGTACATGCTTACGAAGTGATTCCCATGAGATTATGGTCCCTATATTTGAGGACACCGATCCCGATGAAGCCGTTAATAATTCTTTAATGTGTATATCCGAAGAATTAAATTCATTGCAATTAAAGGTATGTAAATTTCCAAGTGAATCATGAATAAATACGACGAAAAACGGAAAAATTTATCAACAATATCTTAATTTAATTTGATATAATTGTATGTGATTTAAAAATGTATGGTTTCAGATAAAACGTGATGATGGGTTACCCCAACAATTGTGCATGGAATGTATGGGAAAATTAACAAATGTTAGCACATTTCGAATAATATGTCATAGGTCACAAGCAATATTAAATAAATATTATAAACGTCATTTAACTGATAAATCTCAAGTTACACAACCTCAACCGAATAGTGAAAAAGTAAATATAAATAAAAACGAAATTAAAACTGAAGTTGCAATTAAAAAAATAGACCACACAAACAAAAAACCATTACACTTTAATGTACCCATTACAATCAAAAGCGATGTAATTCCAATTACAACAAAATCGTCCAATTCCACTTCAATTTCATCGAAATTAATTCCAATTTCGGCTACTAAAATACCAGTCCAAGGTCGTTCCTCAACAGTAACAATGTTTACATCCAAATCAACAGCAACAGCACAGAAAATTCCAGCGTATACATATTTGAATACGGAATCTGTAAACAATGCAAAGATTTTTACAATTGATAACGTTGATGATTCTCGTCCGGTTCTATTAAATAGTGGTGTTAAAGATGCTGATGGTATATGTAATACCGAAAATGATGTTATTTATACAGAAATAGATGAAATCAATGATGGTAATGATCATGATGATGATGATGATGATGATGATAGTCTTATAGAGCTAAAAAATCAATTAGAAAATGATTTTGAACCAGAATCAAATTTGAATGATAATAATAATGATAATAATAATAATAATAATAATAATAATAATAATAATAATAATAATAATAATAATAATAATAATAATAATAATAATAATAACAATAATAATAATAATAATAGTGCGAACGATAATGACGACATTGATAGTTTAATTTATGAACTCAGTTCCAATCATAATGATATAAATAATGAATCGGAAAATTATGAAATTGTTTATTTTACTGACGATAAAATTGATGAAAAATCACAACCAACCGGTAATGTTGTTAATGAACGTGAAATTGATAAAGAAAAAGATGATAATTTATTGTTTGATTATGATTCTGTGAAAGATGTTTTTGTTGAAGAAATTGTTGATATTGGTAAAGAAGAAAATGATGATGCTAATAATGAAATCATAGAAGAATATGTAGAATATTATGACAAGGACGATGATGAAGTGGTAATATTAAATGAAAATTACGATGATTTTGTTGATGATAATCAATCGGTTCATTTTAATGTTATTGAAACGTCAGAATCGGGTGCCGATAATAATCGTTTAATTGTAAATCGCATAAAAAATCATAAAAAACAAAAAAAAGAATGTTTATCATTTAATTGTATTTATTGTGATGCATCATTTAATACTGAAAAAAAATTAAAACAACACCAAAATGGTAAATGTTCGCTAATTAAAGTTAGTATTGTCGTTTGTTAAAAAATGTTCAATTATAATATATGTTCAATTATAATATTCTATTTTACTATTTTGGTTTTATTTTTTGCATCTATAGATTCGCACATGTCGTTTCTGTGAAGAAATATTGGAAACAGTTAATGAATTACGTGACCATATAACGACGTCCCATTCAAATGAACGACCGCATAAATGTATTGTTTGTAAAATGGGATTTTCCCGTCTTAGTTATTTAAAACTTCATATGGCGACACATGAAAAAGGTCAGTAAAAATTAGGGTTTTTTCCTTTACCCCGTATCTTATCGTTTTATTATCGTTACCGTTTGTGAATTATAAAAAAAAAAAATTTGTGTTAAATTTGAATACTACTGATTGCAAAGCAATCAAACAAGAACACAAAAAATTCTTTTCCCACAAAATCGATTGAATGAATTCTGCCAGTTATTATGGGATTCTACTAATCATAATCTCTCTTGTACATTTGCGATTAATTAATTCATTTTTGGTAAACATAATTTAAATGTTGAAGTTCATTTTATTGTGTTGTTGCGTGTGTGTTTGAAAAAACCCGATGGTATGAGAATAACTGAGAAAATTATATTTTTATTATTTCCAAATATTAAATAGATTTTGGACAGCCTCAATTCGATTATGTAGAAGAATCATATCAATGTGAAATTTGTGGAAAAGGTAATTATTCCCGCTTAATAATTGTAGGGCAAAATAATTAATTGATTTTAAATTACATCTTTTAATTTCCCATATAAATAGGTTTTACTCATAAATCAGCATTAATCATTCATCTTCGTACGCATTCCCAATCATATTCATGTAGTGTATGTCATCTAACGTTTGTTAAACCGAATGCTTTAAAATCCCATTATTTATCGGCACATGATATAAGAATGATTTCAATCGGAAAACAAAGAGTAAAACCAAATAAAAAACCAAAAACACCGAAATTGAAACCAGGAATACCTGCTCAATATGGTTGTACATTGTGTAATAAAGTGTTCATGGTACCATCATCGTTAGAGTCCCATATGAAAGTACACACAGAGGAACGTAAACATGCTTGTACATTATGTGGTAATACATTTAAACGTGCCGAGCATTTACGTATTCACATCAATGGAGTACATTTAAAACATAAACCATATGAATGCAAGGAATGTGGTCAACGTTTTTCGCAAGCCGGTGATCGTAATGTTCATATGCGACGTCACATCAATGAAAAACCATATAATTGTAAATATTGTGATCGAAAATTTCGTTTAGTTAAAGCGTTACGATCACATATACGTATTCATACCGGTGAAAAGCCATTTAAGTGTGCCGTATGTAATTTAGATTTTATTTCTTATGCATCATTGGCAAGTAAGTATCACAAAAAAAAAATTGTTTATATTATTCGTCTCTGTTAGTCTCTGTAATCGTAATCAATTTTTATATATGTAATTTAACATTGACTAGATCATACAAGGAAAAGTGAACATCAAGAAGTTGAAAATCAAATACGTATTCATGATGAAATTAATGATAATGACGAGTAATGACATATTGCATAGATAAAATTACCAAAAAAAGATACAAGTAAAATTAGCATGAAATTTCTGACAGATGATTTAGATTAAGATTAGGGAAAATGTGAATTTCATCAATTGGTTTTATTGTTATTATTATTATTATTATTAGAAATAAATTGATTAAAACATTATTCAATAAAAAATGATTGTTTGAATTAAATATACAATTTTATATTAATTATTAGTTTAGTTTTGTTCCAATCTCCAAGTTATTTTTATCGCTTTATTTTTTGGTTTATTTGGTTTGGTTTCCAATTCGAAGATGTCAAACAGACAACCATTCTAATATCCCTTCCGTTGAAAATGTGTGTGAGATAATTCGTATCGCCAAATACATTTCACTTCATGATTCCGGTGATTTTCTATGGAAAACTACTTGAGGTTCATAAAAATCTAATCAAATCCTATACTTACCATATATAATCGGGATTGCCATCCCTAATAAATCTCGATGCGCAATGTTACCACGGCACAGAACAGAATCCTAAATCCTTTATATGGCTGTGTGCCATATACATATATATGGTACAATGATATGGGGAAGTTATAATTATATAAGTAAGTAATTATAGTAATTATAAATAAATTATAAACAATTTTTGTATATACTGTTTTATTAATATAATTTTATTGTTTAATTTATATTTATTTATTTTTATTCCCCAACTTTGGACCCTATACAATGATTAATTTAAATATACATACATTTTTTTTTTTTCGTTTAAATTATAAATCTAATTATATTTATATAATTGCGATAAGTACGTTGTTTATCAGGTAATAATATAATAATATTTTATTTTATTTTTATTTCATTTCATCAACATCGCATATTACAATATAATAATATGATGCGTGTCGTCGAGTTTTAAATTATTTCATTTTTGTTACTATTTATTCATTGTGGAATGTCTATTTTTTACCTGTCTGTTACACATTTATTAATTATTATATTTTATTAAAATTATACTAAAAAGTTTCCAGTAATAAAAAATGTATAACAATTAAATAAATCGCAATAAATAAATAAAAAATTAAAATTTGCATTTAACAAAATAAATCTATCAACAAAAGTATAATAAAATATAAAATTAGTATATTTCATGTGAAAATTTAGAAGAATTAGATAAAAATTAAAAGTAGCGAACCACATAAAATATTGTAATTTTAAATACATTAATGAAAATTAAACTTTATTTGTACATTACAAAATCATTATATTGCTATATATTATGATATAATAAATTTGTATAATATGTAACAAAGTTGGGCTAAATAAATATAAAGAAAATAAAAAATTAAAAATTAAAACAAATTAACTATATTTAGGGTTTTTAATTTTATAATTTATTATTATGTTTTATAATTTTAAATACTTATTTATTAATATTATTATTTTTCTTATGATTGCGCGGTTATTATATATTTTCATATTAGTATTTTCTTTAAATTTATTTAATTAATTTTTAAAATTATACATATCCTATTATATATATATATAAGAAAATTATATTTCTTTTTAAAACTTATTAAAAACAATTTTTTTTTTAATTTAATAAGGCCATTATTCCTTTCTGAATTGTTCATCATATATTTATAGAAATAAAAATATAAATATTTAACATATCAAATTATAATTGGAATAATTTTATAAATTATACTACTCTAACCATACTATAATATCGGACACCTGCCATTTTATTCGTATGCTCGACTTTGAGATGCCGCGAAAGGACTTTACACAATAATTTTTTAATCCTTCCAATTTTATTTTATAAAATGATGGTTTTTTTAGTTAAATAATTGCGCAGACAGAAGTAAACAAACTTTTAAATTCAATTAGTTATGGAATTTAATGCAAAATGATTCAATTTCACAAAAAAAAAATTTGACAATTATAATATCGGACACTTATATTCCATACGCCACTAATCTCCTTTGTAACACCTCCTTTGACCTTTATCATACCATCCATTCTCTTAGACGTTGTATTTACTAAATTTTTGCATTCATCCGGTGTTTTTGTATTCCTCATTTCAATGATTTTGCCTTGGAATTCTTCACCCCTTCAATTGTAACTTTCATATCATGTATTTACTTTGTTTTATTAATGCCCGCACAACGATTCTATTGAACTTAAATCAATAGGACTTGAAGATGTCCATTTCTAAAAGTGGATTTCTAAACCCATTTCTTTAGCTTCCAACCAGTTCTTAGTTGCTTTAGCGGTTTGTGGTAGACCAACATATCTTATTGAAATGTATATTCGCCGTTTGAATATAATTTAATAGTTGATCGCAAAAGGTAATCGTCATTTAATATATGAATGTGTTTTTGGGAGCTAACCGTACACTAATGAATGGAATGGAAATTAATAAAATTAAGTAAGTAAATTAAAACAAAGAAGCGACTCCCTTTGAAATGTAAATTATAATAACTGGCTGAAAATTTCACAGTGCGTTTTAAACAATCACGATGGAATGCTTCATTTTGTGAGTGATTTACTCGATTATCGGAATCACCAACGCAATAACAAATTTACATTCATCACCAAAATATAATGCTATCCCATTGCCGCAGAACTCAAAATTGTTTATTGTTTTGTTTTTTTTTGCAAAACAATTGAAAGGGACTTTGATTTGTGATAAAATATTAATAAGGATTATTATTAGGAAAAAAACATTGTTTAATAAAATATGTCTGTATTTTTATCTTATATTCATATATATAGTTCGGTTTATGAATCCATTGCCTTGTCCACTTTCGTGCGATCACTTTTTGGATTGCTGTTGACCATTTTAGACTTATATCACCCATAAAAGTTCTCCTTTTTTTCACAGTTGCATTTATCACGATCACAGTAACATTAAATTTTACACCACTTTATGTGACTCAAATGAACCGGTTAACCACATTTTCATTTAAATATCTGATACGGTAGACTTACAATTAGTTACATTAAGTTCTTTAGGAATATTTGGTATTATTGTTATTGATAATAAGATTAAAAGGAGCCATACAGTCCCGATTTAAGTCCAATAGAATCGTTGTGGGCATTAATAAAACAAAGTAAATAGATGATATGAAAGTTACAATTGGCGGGGTGAAGAATTCCAAGGAAAAATCATTGAAATGAGGAATACAAAAACACCGGATGAATGCAAAAACTTATAGTAAATACCACGTCTAAGAGAATGAATGGTGTCATATATAGGCTAAAGGACATGTTACAAAGGAGATTAGTGGCGTATGGAATATAAGTGTCCGATATTATAATGGTCCGATAATTTTTTTTTTTGTTAAATTGAATCATTTTGCATTAAATTCCATAACTGAAATTGAATTTAAAAGTTTTTTTACTTCTGTCTGCGCAATTATTTAACTATAAAACCATCATTTTATGAAATAAAATTGAAAGGATTAAAAAATTATTGTGTAAAGTCCTTTCGCGGCATCTCAAAGTCGACCATACGAATAAAATAGCAGGTGTCCGATATTATATAGTGGTTAAAGTAGTAGACAGTACAAAAATTATTATAAAAACTTTTGGAGAAATTCAATTTTAATATAATATAATTAATATAAATGAAATATAACAAAAAGTGCATCATCATAATATATATATATATTAATATTATATATAATTATATGAAAATTCAGAATAGTTTTTTTTTTTTTTTATTATTATTATATTTATTTATTATAGGTGCACTTGAAAATAATAAAACAAAATTTAAACAAATATTTAATTACATATATTTTTTGAATGTAATAAATTTTATGAAAAAAAATGTTATATGAAATAATTTTTGTTAAAATTAATTCTTTTATAAAAGTTTTATAAAGAAAAAAAAAACATTGATATTTGTTAAACTCTCTATTCGTCGTTTATTTTTGTAAAAAAAATTATTAAACATAAATTAAAAAAAAATTTAATTAAATTAAATTAAAATGATCAAAACTTATATCATTTTGTGTGTGTGTGTTTTTGGTTTATGTGTTTTTGTTATAAAATATATATTTATAAAAAAAAAATGTAATTCAAAAAAATATTTTTATATTTTTAAATCTTAAAAATTAAAAGTTTTTTTGTGCACCCTTTAAAAAAATATTTGTTTTGTATGTGTTTTATTATCATAAAATTATTTGTTGCTGTTTTTATTTATATTATAATTTATAATATAATAATAATAATAATAATAATAATAATAATAAAAAAATTGTTTTACTTCTGTTTATTTTTATCTTAATAATAATAAAATGTTATGTAATTATATAAAATGATTCGAAAAATTAAATTGTAATTTCATAAAAACTATATAAATACAAATATTAAAAATAAAATCATAATTTAATAATTTTTATTTTTATTTATATATAGCAGAGTTAAAATAATATATTATTATTATATTTTCTTCATGGTAAATTGTTTTTGCGTTAATTTATTACGTTATAATTTTGTTAAAATTTGAATTTATTTGGTTTATTTATGTCGATTTTTCTATTTGACTAGGATATATAGTTTTGTATGTGGATTTATGCATTATATATGCATTATTTTGTGAATGTGTCCATGTCGAATTTGTATATAGATATTTTTCATTATTATTATTATTATTGATTGTTAATATTTAGAGAGAGTTATACATATCAGATATTATATATTGATATTTTATTTAAAAAAATGTTTAAAAACCACCGATAAAATATCGTTGTTCAGAGTTGTGTTTCACTTCAATTGCAGTATTACAACTATACATAAATCCAGATAAGATATCAGGGTCCGAATATAATATATATATATATATATAGAAGTTGTTATAATATACAAAATATACTGTCCTAACATCGATGAGATATGGAAAAATGCTTATGAAAATTTACCGAGTGCGAATAATTGTGTAAAGCTAAACTGTCCGTCCGTATGTACGAAAGTGACTAAATACTGGTATTCCAGAATTGGGTATTGAAAAAAAAAAAAATCCAAACACAATTGAATAAATCCTTAAAGCAGATAGTTATATATATATAATTTAAAATGCATATACATTTTGACTATCGTTTACATATACTCAGAAATATCTTATAGATAGTATCTCTAACGCAGAACCCGCGAGACTCCTTAAAAACATCTGTCCGATGGATAATAAATTATGTATCATATTTATTAATAATTTTAGCATAAACAATTTTTTGGTTATTAATAATTTTTCAAAGAAAACAAGTGGTTTTAACTAGACATTATACTAAGGCTTTTGATAGAGTATATGGATGGCATAAGGCATTAATATCCATATATCCAAATTCATTTGGATTAGTAGGGGACACATTCTGTAAATGGGTTGGGATTAACTTTTTAGCCAATAGGCATATTAAGGTTAAGTACTAGATGGAATTAGTTTCAAACTTTATCCGGTTTATTCTGGGGTACCTCACTGGGGTTGTGCTATATCGCGCCCACTCTCTTTTTAATTTTTATTAATTTTTAAATTTTATCGATAACAGAAAATCCAATGCACTGCACTGTTATGCAGACGATAGTACATTTTACATTCTTCGTATGAACTATACATCGTAATCATAATGCGAATCAAATGATTCAGTATTGTCAGAAGATGATTTCCTCAATTAACAAAAATTTTTGATTCAATATCTAATTTGGGGAAGGATAAACTTATTTAGTAGAATTCAATCCATATAAAACAAAGGCATGTTTGTTCTCAACCATAAATGATCCATAAATGTTGACCCAATACTTATATGCATAATACAATTATTCCACAATCTAAGGACCTATTAAATCTTTGGGAATATCTTTGTCAAACAACTTTTTCATGGAGTAATAATATAATAATATGGCAGCTAAAAACCAGCAGCTAGTCGCATTGGATTTTTTAAGAAGATCGAATCGATGAATTTCTCAATTCTGAAAATTTAGCATTAGTTTATAGGTCTTCGTTTATAAGACCACTTCTATAGAGTACAATTCCTACATATATGGGCTGGTGCACCAATTACTACCCTGCGCATAGTTTAGTGACAGGATCCAAAAACACGCTATTTCGCTGATTTGCTGAAATGAAACAATAACAAATTCCATTGAATCATTGGATCATAGACCAAGATCAGTAGCTTCATTGTGCAGATTTTATAGGTATTATTATTACCATATGAATGCTCTAATGAAATTTTAAAGCTAATTCCTGAGCCCCCCATTAGCTTCTCTTATAATTCGAGAAATTCAAAAAAAAAGGGGCTCATTCATATTCTGTATCGATTTTAGTTTTTCGGCGAACAAACAGATTTGGAAATTCATTGTGAATTCAAGAACAGCAAGATTATGGAATATAGTCTCCCTGAACTACTAGTATTACCCCCTACTTTTGCGATTATCGCAGTTATTTAAATTAAACATTTCATCTCTTATCTAAAAACTATAATCCACCTAAAGTGCAACAATTGGACAATTTTGTTTGAAAACGCATATGAGTGATGATTTTTTCTTATTTTGTTTTGAGTGAAAGTTTTTTTTTTATCTCATATGTTTGGTTTATTTTCAAAATTTCATAAATTAATCCACATATTATAATAGCGATTTACCACCCAAAATCACTTAAGTGTATTCAATGCATCTAATAAGGTTCATAACATGTGATTAAATGATTTCGTTATGGGCTCACGGCAATAGAATTCCGAGGTTTTACGGGCGGGCGCTAAACCGATTCTGCCGTAGTAATGAACAAAAAAAGGATTATTTTATTTCAATAATAATAATAATAATAATACAACGAAACTATTAATAATTAATTAATTATATTTTCCATATAAATAAATAAATAAATAATAAATAAACATATAAACAAATGATATGATAATTATATAATTTAATAAATATTAATTTGATTAATTATTTTTTTTCCTATTAAAAAAATATCTATTATATTTTAGTTTTTTGTTGAATTTGTTAATTGTTTTTTTCTTGTAATTTCACATCATAATAAATTTTATTTATATATTTATTAAGAATAATTTATAATTTAATGTTCAAAATTACATTTTTGTAGCTATTATATTTATATATTTAAAATATTCATACTAGTTTTTTTTTTTTGTTATTGTTAATTTTTTCTATCTTTAAATAACATAAATTTCATATTTTCATATTATATATATATATATTTAAACTGCGCGATAACAACAATTCAAAAATGAACAAAAAAAAAACCACTTAATAATTAATTTGAAAACAAAACATCGATTAATTATATATTATTGAACGAAAAAAAAAAAACGAAAAAAAACGAAAGCAAGAATTACGATAATATAAATCGAAAAATTAAATTAATAAAATGAAATAAATTTTGCTTGTTCCATTTTCCTTCTTAAAACTAATCAAAACATTTTAATTTAATTTAATTTTTTTTTTTGTGATAGATTTTATATTTTTTCTTTATTGTATTTATTGTTATTGTTAATATTATTTTTAGTTTATAATATTTTTTTGTAGTTTTTTTTGTTTTTTTAATTTATATTTTAACCTTATATTAATTTTAGAAAAAAAAAAAATTGTATATATTATATATTTATATCTATATAATTTTATGTATATATATATATATATATATTTAAAATATTATTTGTTTATTTTTTTAACAATAAATCGGGCACAAACTGATATGTTTCGATTGATTTTTTTTTAATGTTTATTTTTAATTTTTTTTTTAATCGTTTCGTCTAAATGTATATGTGTATATATGTCGATTAATATATATGTAAAAATAAAAATAATATAAATAAATCATTATTTTTGATTATAAAATAAAATTTATAGCATAATTTGCGATTTTGTTTTGTGTTTAAATTCATAAAAAAAAAATTCATTTAATAAAAAATAAATAAATAATTATCGATAGATATAGGATAATATAGTATATATTATATAGGAAAAGAAACAATAAGAAGACGGATCATGCATATAATTATGATAATGGATTTTTATATGACTTAAGGATTGGATGTTGGGTCAATACAATTATGTATTGACAGAGTATATAAATATATATTAATTTGTTAATTATAATGTAATTGTATTGCAATTATTTATGTTTATTAATAAAAAATATGCAATGAATTAAATTTAATTTTTTTTTTTTTCGTTTGAATGCAATTAAAATTAATTTAATTATATATTTACCTTAATGTGTATATGTAAAATAAATAAAAAAAAACAAAAATAAAACAAACCGAAAAGCAATTAATAATTATAGATTTCAGAAAGGTTTTCAAAAATCAAACCAAAATAAATTCTATTAAAAAATTGTATATTGTGCGGTGGTGTATTTTAAAGTGGAAACAGCACAAAAAAAATCTTTTTCATACTGAACAGAAATACTTCAAGTAAAAAAGATTTACATATATAATATTTAGTGGACAATTTTTTTAGTGAATTCATCATTGATAATACTCAATGTGCTTGATAATTTATAAATAAAAATAGTTTAAAAAAAATTATCTATGAACTAATTGATAATTTCCATATGCGGATATATTCATGCATTCGATGTGTATAAATAGTTTTTATAGTTAAAATGTGTTTTGTTTTTTGCACCTTATAGTCGAACGGAACGAATGTTTGAAAAAAAAAAAAAAAATTAGGAATTAATAAGACATATATATGTTATTTATTGGTAATCTTAAAAACGCAGAAGAATTGTTCGTACTGCGTACAAAATTATATTAAATCAACACCAGAAGAACAAACCAGAATGAGACCCTTAAAAACAATTAAAAATTGTGGTTAATTTTTTCATTTCATTTTTGCGATAACATAACGAATGTTTTTTGTGAATGTTTTATATATTTATATATATTTAATTTAATACATTTGTGCAGTTTTCTATATTAACAACTATGAATTTAACAGATGCCTTCATTTAATTTAATTCGTGTATCCGCAATTAAATTTCATTTAATATATTATAAAACTGGAATATTGGTATCATTTTGGTATCGCATTAATATATGTTATATGCTCAAAGGAATTTTTTCATCAATATATATATGAGGAATCTGTGATGACTGTGTATGTTAAGAAGAATTTTCAACAGAAATTTAATGACTTTTAATGACTTTTGTATTTGCAGTAATAGAAAAAGATATATGCTATAGCTATATAATATATATAGCTTAACCATTATTATATAATTTTCAGATTTTATAGATAAAAGATTCTGTTAAGGTTGAATTTTCTGATAAAATGTATAGTATTCGGACGAATTATTGATATACTGTGATGTGATTTTCAACGGGGCCAGTAGTTGCAATTCAAATAATAAGAATTAGAAATCCGCACAAATATTCTATAAAAGTAACTCATCGATAATATTAAAATTATTCACCCTATTCATAAATACATAAAGTGGCATCCCAAATAAATTGACTCCGGTTAATTTTAAATAATTCAAAAAAAAAAAAACAAAAAGTATAAAAAAAAATATAAACCATATATAAAAATTAAAATACAAGTTTTTATTGACAACAAAAAAAAATGTTATTATAGTTTGTTTTATTAATTTTTTTTTTTATTTTAAAGTGTATAGTGTATAATAATAATAATATGAATATGAATATAATAATAATATAATATTATATATATATATAATTATACAAAGAATTAATAATTTAAATTACAATTTCAATATAATATTTTTATTATTAATTAAAATTTTTTTTATAATTTAAAGAATTATCACAATGCGATTTTTTGTTTGTGTGTTTTTATTGTATATTTATTTATATTTTACATATACACGACATTATAAAATTGCGTTTCTCCAACAAAAAAAATATCATATTATTATTTTTTTTTAAATTAATAAACAATAAAAAAGAGGAAAATAATTTTTTTTTTATATTAAAAATAAAAATATGCTATTATTACTTTTGCCAAAAAAAAAAAAACCAAGATATATAAGATAATGTTACAAATAAAAAAAAAAAAAATCGCAAATATATGCATTAAAATTTTTTTATCGGATTTAATTATTTAAAATAAAGAAAAACAAACATTAATTTTACCATAATAATTGTTATATAATTCATATATAATAATTCTAATAATTTATTATTCATATATATTTATTCTTAAATATATATATATAATGAATTGTTATTTATTTATTTATTTATTTTTTTTTTGTTTTTGTTAATACAATTTATAATTTTTTTTTTATTTTCTTTTATACTAATAATTTATTTATTTTCTTTTCTTTTTTTTTTTTATTAAGGTAATAATATTAATAATAATAATAATAATAATAATATATAAATATTTGTATATAATATGTTAAAATTTAAAACCGAAAAGCTGATATGTTTTTTAAAGTTCCCACAATTGTAATATTTTTTTCTTTTTTCTTTTTAATAATTTTTAATATTATTTAAACTTTTTTTTTTTTTTATTATCATCATCAATAATAATCATAATAATAATAATAATGATAATGATAATAAATTTTAATTTATTTATTTTATATATTTTATATTGGTTAGTGTAAAATTTAAAATTTGGGATAGACAACGCATATATGAATTGTTCTTGTAATTTTTTTGTCTTTCATCCCCACATTTTTTTTTTTTTTTTAATTTTACACTGATTGGACGGAATTATTTAAATTATTTTTAATATAAATAAAAATATTATTTTTAAAGAATAATGATAGATATATAGTTTATGTTTTTAATTAATACTTAATTAATTTTTTGGTTTTTTCCTTGAAATATTTTCAAATATATGTAATTCAAGACATTTTTCGATAATTGAACAAAACAATTTATATATATATGATATATAGAAAAATGTGTTGGTATATATAATTTGAAAAATATTCTACATGATATATATTTATACTAATAAATGATTTTTTTAAATTGTTAAATAAATATTAATATTTTAATTGACTTAATTGCTGCTAAATTTTTAAATTATATTTAAAGGAAATTAAAAAAGTAATATTATAATTATAATGAAATTTATATATGATGATAATAAACGGATCGGGCAAACGTAACTTACTTTACAAGAAAATTATAAAAATTGTATTATATGAATATTTTCTTATATGTTTATCGATTAACATATATTTTTCTGCTTTCGAAAGAGTTTCAAATTTCAAATATACATACAATATAATTAAAACTTTAACAGATATTTGTAAATAACAAAAATCCAAATTTTTTTTTTAATATTTAAATTATGATTCTATATACCCGATTCAAGTGCATATGCACAAGAAAATTAATAGTTTAACTTGATTATGCTTAAAGTTAATATAGTCAGAGAATAAAATTCTAACCAGAATGGTATTGATAGAACCTTGGATGGGAAAAATATTTCGTGGTTGAAGTGAAAAATATCTGAAAATTATATTAGAAATAATTATAAATAAATATTTGTAATACCAATAACAATTAATAATATATATGTTGATACCAATTTCATTACAACTATAAAAAAAAAAATCTTTTTTTCTTATTTTTGTATCCTCGTTAAATCATTTGAAAATTTATTTAGCAGACAAAAAACACAAAAATGTTTGTATTTGTTTATTTTTTTTTAGAACTAGAGATTTTATATTTATATAACTATATATATAATATAATAAAAAAACAAATTCATTAAATTGCATGTACACATAAAAAGTATTTAGCAAAATAAAAATAAATATATTTGTAGAACTTAATAAATTCTTATCATATTCGTAGTAGTGGTGTTGTTTTGTTTTTATTTTTGTTTTTATTTTTTTTTTTTGTTTTCATTTCTATATATAGAATAGTAAAGTCAAAAAATAAATAAATAAAAGCTCGATAAATATTTTTTTTTTTCAATTTTAGTTTTCTTCTTTTTCTTTTTTAAAAAAAATAATTTACGAATACTCCATATATATATGAAAAGCAATAATAATGAGAATGATGATGAATATATAGTTATATATATTATATACGAAATCAATGAATGCGGATTGTCGCAATCACAGAAAATAAATAAAAAAAAATTGTATAGTATTTTCAAAATTGAATATAATATATATATATATATATATATATAAAACTACGAATTTTATATGATGTTATATTTTATAAAATATATATATATATATATATTAATAAATGAATTTGAACTTAATAAATTCTACAAATTATTTTTTTTTCTTTTTGATAGCACAACACACTATACCGACTATACACAAAACAAAAAAAAAACATTTATTACACATACACATAATAATAATACCCGGGGCATTCATTTTCCTTCATAAAATGCTTTCGCTATTCATCGTACGGATAAAGGATTTTTAAAGGATTAATCCAATTCAAAAATATACAAAAAAATAAATTGAATTATAATAAGTAATTGAAATTAAATAACTCTGTGCAATTTATATAACTCTCTGTGGTGCAGCAAATGTTATAAAAATGCCAACCTAAAATTCTAACGAAATTTTTGGGGTTGTTGGTTCGAATCCTACTGAATGTTTTGTGTTTTTCGGTCGATTTTTCGAATCTGAATTTTAACACAGAGTTGTATATTCCGCTTGCGCGGTTGGTCGTACGGCTAATAACCGACACCACCGTAAAAGGCACAACTAATTAAGAAACTAACAACAGAAGGCTGTTGTTGTTGGACGCTAAAATAACCAGATTGTTGGTTGTATAGCGAAAAATTAATTTTATTTTTTTAATTGAAAAAATTAAAATAGGCAAATATTAAATTTTTTTTAATATTCTCGAAAAGAATATATATACGCATATAGTTTACATTAAATTCTCTGCGATATTATAATCGCGCTTGTATCCGCGGGGTAAAGCATTGAAAATCATAAAACTCTATATAAAGTTAATCGAATAAAATAAATAGAATTTATAAGTTAAATAGTTTTATTTAAGATAAGATAAGGTATCCTATACATAAAATATATACTAAACACACGCACACAAACACACCAAAACGCAACCATCCGCGCACAAAATACTATAAAGTTAAAAATATTTACAAAAATTAAAAAAAAAAACTTTCGTCTAAATATTTAAAAAATAAAAAAAATATTTTTTTTTTTCTCTTTTAAAAATTGGTATGATATGATTCAATCTTTATTTTAATTGTTTTTTTTTTTTTATTCTTAATTATTTAATTTTATATATTGCTTATATGTTTTCCATTTTCCTCTTTATTTGAATTTTATTTGAATATAATTATTTTATTATACTTCTTATATTATATATTATATATATGTATACAGTAATAGCAACAACGAGCATATAATTGTATAATAATTGTTTTATTTTACATGTTCGCAGGTAATGGTATATAAATATTAAAGTTTTTGTTTTAAGTGATATATTGACATATTATATGAATATGAATCCGTTTTTATTAAAATTTTTCTGCAATATTATTAGTTTTGTAAACAGAAAATATATATGGTCCCCAAAATAAATATGAATTAATAAATTTGAAGTTTGAAGAAGAATCAAAATTAAATTCACAATATTTTTCTTTAAACATTTCTAATGAAATTTTTGAGCTTTAATCCTAAAGACAGTGGAAAAATCCATTTTGATAGAAATTTTCATAACCATACGGTTTTGGAAAATCGATTAAATTTTACAACAACCAAATGCAATGCAATGCTTTTTCAGAGTATTTTTAGGCAAAGGATGCGTGCGTGTTGGTTGATTTAAAGACACAAAAAAGAAAATGTGAATAACGATTAACGTTATACTACAGAAGAAAACAAAAACACATTATTCAATAACAAAAATCATTAAAAAAAAATATTTTATCGCATTACTAAAACTGTATACAAAATATTTATATTTATTTATTTTATATTTGATTTTTTTTTTTTTTTAATTAATTTTTTTTAAAACATTCTATTCAAAAAATTGTTTGTATGAAACCCTATATAAATTTTAAGTTTTTTTTATATTTATTAAAAATGCGCGATGTATAATTACATTTCTTTTTTGTTTAAATTATATATATATATGTATATATATAATATATAGGCATCAGAATAGATAATTATTATTATATATACACAAAAAAAAACAAAAAAAAAATAATAATTATTATTGTTTAAAAAAAAAAAAAAAAGAATACGAAAAAATTGTATTTTATGTATTTAGGTATTTATTCTTTTTTCCTATTTATGGTTCTTCGGATGTTAGTTTATATTTATTTTATTTTAATATTTTATTTTTGAATGAATTCTTTCATATATTATTATTTGAATTTATTTAGTAAGTATAATATTTATATATATGAGTTCAATACGAATATCTTATCGTTATATTTATTAAAAATAAAAACGACGACAGCTAAAAGTATTATTTTTTTTTTTAGGGCACTTTTTGGTTATAAAAAAAGCTATAAAATAAAATTTTCGCTTTATGTTTTTTTGTGTTTTATTTTGGTAATTTAAATTACGAGGGTAAAATTTTGGTTAAGTTTTAGTTTTAATTTTTCATTTTTATATTTTGCAATTTTTTGTCTATTTGTTGTTACAGATTTTTTTTTTTTGGTTTTGTAAAAAAGAATATCTAAATATTATTTAAGTTAAAAAAAAAAGAAGGTTTTATAATTTACATTATTACAGAGGGATTGGAAAAAGAAAGAAAAACATAATATAAAATAGATAATTATATAATTAAGAAAATATAATAAAAATAAATATTCAATTTAAATGTGAAAAAATTTTTAGGACAATTTGTAATTAGAAATTCGAGAAAAACAATAATTCGATCAATATAATAATAATCTCTCATAAGAATATTGCTATACATATATAATATACAAATTTTCTATTTGTATGGTTTTATTTAATTTTTCCTTAACATTTTTTGTCATAGCGGAGATATTGAGATAATTTTTTTTTTTGTCCTTTAATTCATTTATTTATTTTTTTTTATACTTATATATTATGTTAATGTTAATAAATATTTTTTTTATTTATATATTTATTAAATTAAATTTTGTCTATTATTTGTTTGTTTTTTTTTTTTTTTAATTATTATTTATGTATAATAAATAGTAAATTGATTGTTTTATGCCATCATATTCTTAATTATTTAATATTATTTCATGATTTTATTTCGTTTTTGTCAAAAAAAAAAAAAAAAAACAATTTCATATATAAATAATATTTGCATAAGTTGTTTTGTATAAATTATTATATAAATAAAATACGACGATAGAAAAAATTTAAAAATTATAATAAATTTTATTTTTAAAAACTCTATTCGTTTTTTAATTATTTCTTTTTAAGTTCCCTTCTATACATATAATGTTGATAAAGTTTTAAAGCAATTATTGTTTGTTTGTTTTATGTTCTTCAATTTTCCAATATATAGTAATTTGATAACAAAAATATTGAGATCATTTAATTTTTTTTTATTATTATTATTTTTATTAAATTATTTACAAATAATAAATGATTAAACAAAAAAAAAAATAAAAATAAAAACAGAGAAAATAAATTTAATATAAATAATAACAATAAAAAAGAATGTATTCTCTAATATATTATAATATAGGCGGTTATATAATCATTTATTTATTAATAATTATGTTGTTTATTATTATAGGTGTTGTTTTTGTTGTTGTTGTTGTTGTTGGTAATTGTATATAAACTCGCGCTAATTTTTGGTCAAGTTGATGCCATCAAAAAGGTATTTAAATCACGTTCATTTTTTTTTAATATATCCGACCTTGGCTCCATTCCCGCACCCCTTTTTTTTTTTTTGGAATATACATACAAAAATAGATCGATTTTAGATAAATTTAAATTGTAGTATATAGTTAAAAAATGTTCAATCACATTGAATTATATATAGACATATATAGACATATATAACGAAGTTAATTTATATTTTCTTTACAATAAATATAAATAAAATGTGTGTGTGCACGTTTTGCTTAAATTAAAGTGCATTTACATAAATAAATGTATGCTTTAAAGATACAACAGTTTTATTATATAAAAGCATTATAGTGAAAAATTAATTATCATATGCTTTTTTGTAAACATATATACAAATCATTCTATATTTTGTGTTGTTAAATTAATTTTCAAAGTTGTTAATAATTATAGTGCAAAAATTAAACAAACTGTGAAAATATTCTGTTTTCTACACAAAAAAAAAACAACATATAATTAATAAAAATAAAGTAAACAAAAATAACATTCAAACTATATTTTATTAAAATTTTCTCTTGTTTGTTTTTAGGATATTTTTTATTTAACAAACATAAAAACTTCATTCGCCCTCATATATTATATATAAATATATATGATCAAAAAGAATATACAAATAGATCATAAATGGTAAGTATTTTTTATAAATGTTAAGAAAATTTATATGTATAGTAATTTCCTAATACGATATGTATAGTGTGTGTTGATATGAAATTACTTTAACTCATAATATTATTTTAAATTCGGAAAATTCAGCTTATTTTACTTTAGATTATGTCTTAAAATCAATACCATTTCATGGAAATTTCACCCTTAAAAATTGAATGTTTAGAGGTTGATTTCAAACAATTATAGGTAAAAATAATTAATTTTTTATTCTATTTTTATCTGTATCTAAAGTAAAATAAGCTGAATTTTCCGAATTTAAAATAATATTATGAGTTAAAGTAATTTCATATCAACACACACTATACAGATTCCTAAGTTATGGCACTTTTACCACACACCTTATATAATAAAAAATTAATTATTTTTACCTATAATTGTTTGAAACCAACCTCTAATCATTCAATTTTTAAGGGTGAAATTTCCATGAAATGGTATTGATTTTAAGACTGAATCTAAAGTAAAATAAGCTGAATTTTCCGAATTTAAAATAATATTATGGGGTGCCCATATAAAGAGTATGGTTAAACTGACAATTTCTCATGTTTATGGATTTTACCTATAGAATTTGTTCTACAACCTCATTTGATATGTGAGGAAAGTTTTTAGAGAATTTAATTACCTATCGATTGATGGTCTGAACGTTATTCTATCTCAACAGATTCCTAAGTTATGGCACTTTTACCACACACCTTATATAATAAAAAATTAATTATTTTTACCTATAATTGTTTGAAATCAACCTCTAATCATTCAATTTTTAAGGGTGAAATTTCCATGAAATGGTATTGATTTTAAGACTGAATCTAAAGTAAAATAAGCTGAATTTTCCGAATTTAAAATAATATTATGGGGTGCCCATACAAAGAGTACGGTTAAATTGACAATTTTTCACGTTTATGGATTTTAACTATAGAATTTGTTCTACAACCTTATTTGATATGTGAGGAAAGTTTTTAGAGAATTTAATTACCTATCGATTGATGGTCTGAACGTTATTCTATCCCAACAGATTCCTAAGTTATGGCATTTTTACTACACCCCTTATATAATAAAAATTAATTATTTTTACCTATATTTGTTTGAAATCAACCTCTAATCATTCAATTTTTAAGGGTGAAATTTCCATGAAATGGTATTGATTTTAAGACTGAATCTAAAGTAAAATAAGCTGAATTTTCCGAATTTAAAATAATATTATGAGGGGCCCATGCAAAGAGTATGGTTAAATTGACAATTTTTCACGTTTATGGATTTTAACTATAGAATTTGTTCTACAACCTTATTTAATATGTGAGGAAAGTTTTTAGAGAATTTAATAACCTATCGATTGATGGTCTGAACGTTATTCTATCTCAACAGATTCCTAAGTTATGGCATTTTTACTACACCCCTTATATAATAAAAAACTAATTATTTTTACCTATAATTGTTTGAAATCAACCTCTAATCATTCAATTTTTAAGGGTGAAATTTCCATGAAATGGTATTGATTTTAAGACTGAATCTAAAGTAAAATAAGCTGAATTTTCCGAATTTAAAATAATATTATGAGGGGCCCATGCAAAGAGTATGGTTAAATTGACAATTTTTCAGGTTTATGGATTTTAACTATAGAATTTGTTCTACAACCTTATTTGATATGTGAGAAAAGTTTTTAGAGAATTTAATTACCTATCGATTGATGGTCTGAACGTTATTCTATCTTAACAGATTCCTAAGTTATGGCATTTTTACTACACCCCTTATATAATAAAAAACTAATTATTTTTACCTATAATTGTTTGAAATCAACCTCTAATCATTCAATTTTTAAGGGTGAAATTTCCATGAAATGGTATTGATTTTAAGACTGAATCTAAAGTAAAATAAGCTGAATTTTCCGAATTTAAAATAATATTATGAGGGGCCCATGCAAAGAGTATGGTTAAATTGACAATTTTTCACGTTTATGGATTTTAACTATAGAATTTGTTCTACAACCTTATTTAATATGTGAGGAAAGTTTTTAGAGAATTTAATAACCTATCGATTGATGGTCTGAACGTTATTCTATCTCAACAGATTCCTAAGTTATGGCATTTTTACTACACCCCTTATATAATAAAAAACTAATTATTTTTACCTATAATTGTTTGAAATCAACCTCTAATCATTCAATTTTTAAGGGTGAAATTTCCATGAAATGGTATTGATTTTAAGACTGAATCTAAAGTAAAATAAGCTGAATTTTCCGAATTTAAAATAATGTTATGAGGTGCCCATGCAAAGAGTATGGTTAAATTGACAATTTTTCACGTTTATGGATTTTAACTATAGAATTTGTTCTACAACCTTATTTGATATGTGAGGAAAGTTTTTAGAGAATTTAATTACCTATCGATTGATGGTCTGAACGTTATTCTATCTCAACAGATTCCTAAGTTATGGCATTTTTACTACACCCCTTATATAATAAAAAACTAATTATTTTTACCTATAATTGTTTGAAATCAACCTCTAATCATTCAATTTTTAAGGGTGAAATTTCCATGAAATGGTATTGATTTTAAGACTGAATCTAAAGTAAAATAAGCTGAATTTTCCGAATTTAAAATAATATTATGAGGGGCCCATGCAAAGAGTATGGTTAAATTGACAATTTTTCACGTTTATGGATTTTAACTATAGAATTTGTTCTACAACCTTATTTAATATGTGAGGAAAGTTTTTAGAGAATTTAATTACCTATCGATTGATGGTCTGAACGTTATTCTATCTCAACAGATTCCTAAGTTATGGCATTTTTACTACACCCCTTATATAATAAAAAACTAATTATTTTTACCTATCATTGTGTGAAATCAACCTCTAATCATTCAATTTTTAAGAGGGAAATTTCCATGAAATGGTATTGATTTTAAGACTGAATCTAAAGTAAAATAAGCTGAATTTTCCGAATTTAAAATAATGTTATGAGGTGCCCATGCAAAGAGTATGGTTAAATTGACAATTTTTCACGTTTATGGATTTTAACTATAGAATTTGTTCTACAACCTTATTTGATATGTGAGGAAAGTTTTTAGAGAATTTAATTACCTATCGATTGATGGTCTGAACGTTATTCTATCTCAACAGATTCCTAAGTTATGGCATTTTTACTACACCCCTTATATAATAAAAAACTAATTATTTTTACCTATAATTGTTTGAAATCAACCTCTAATCATTCAATTTTTAAGGGTGAAATTTCCATGAAATGGTATTGATTTTAAGACTGAATCTAAAGTAAAATAAGCTGAATTTTCCGAATTTAAAATAATATTATGAGGGGCCCATGCAAAGAGTATGGTTAAATTGACAATTTTTCAGGTTTATGGATTTTAACTATAGAATTTGTTCTACAACCTTATTTGATATGTGAGGAAAGTTTTTAGAGAATTTAATTACCTATCGATTGATGGTCTGAACGTTATTCTATCTCATCAGATTCCTAAGTTATGGCATTTTTACTACACCCCTTATATAATAAAAAACTAATTATTTTTACCTATAATTGTTTGAAATCAACCTCTAATCATTCAATTTTTAAGGGTGAAATTTCCATGAAATGGTATTGATTTTAAGACTGAATCTAAAGTAAAATAAGCTGAATTTTCCGAATTTAAAATAATATTATGAGGGGCCCATGCAAAGAGTATGGTTAAATTGACAATTTTTCACGTTTATGGATTTTAACTATAGAATTTGTTCTACAACCTTATTTGATATGTGAGGAAAGTTTTTAGAGAATTTAATTACCTATCGATTGATGGTCTGAACGTTATTCTATCTCAACAGATTCCTAAGTTATGGCATTTTTACTACACCCCTTATATAATAAAAAACTAATTATTTTTACCTATAATTGTTTGAAATCAACCTCTAATCATTCAATTGTTAAGGGGGAAATTTCCATGAAATGGTATTGATTTTAAGACTGAATCTAAAGTAAAATAAGCTGAATTTTCCGGATTTAAAATAATATTATGGGGTGCCCATACAAAGAGTATGGTTAAATTGACAATTTTTCACGTTTATGGATTTTAACTATAGAATTTGTTCTACAACCTTATTTGATATGTGAGGAAAGTTTTTAGAGAATTTAATTACCTATCGATTGATGGTCTGAACGTTATTCTATCTCAACAGATTCCTAAGTTATGGCATTTTTACTACACCCCTTATATAATAAAAAACTAATTATTTTTACCTATAATTGTTTGAAATCAACCTCTAATCATTCAATTGTTAAGGGTGAAATTTCCATGAAATGGTATTGATTTTAAGACTGAATCTAAAGTAAAATAAGCTGAATTTTCCGAATTTAAAATAATATTATGGGGTGCCCATACAAAGAGTATGGTTAAATTGACAATTTTTCAGGTTTATGGATTTTAACTATAGAATTTGTTCTACAACCTTATTTGATATGTGAGGAAAGTTTTTAGAGAATTTAATTACCTATCGATTGATGGTCTGAACGTTATTCTATCTCAACAGATTCCTAAGTTATGGCATTTTTACTACACCCCTTATATAATAAAAAACTAATTATTTTTACCTATAATTGTTTGAAATCAACCTCTAATCATTCAATTGTTAAGGGTGAAATTTCCATGAAATGGTATTGATTTTAAGACTGAATCTAAAGTAAAATAAGCTGAATTTTCCGAATTTAAAATAATATTATGGGGTGCCCATACAAAGAGTATGGTTAAATTGACAATTTTTCAGGTTTATGGATTTTAACTATAGAATTTGTTCTACAACCTTATTTGATATGTGAGGAAAGTTTTTAGAGAATTTAATTACCTATCGATTGATGGTCTGAACGTTATTCTATCTCAACAGATTCTTAAGTTATGGCATTTTTACTACACCCCTTATATAATAAAAAACTAATTATTTTTACCTATAATTGTTTGAAATCAACCTCTAATCATTCAATTGTTAAGGGGGAAATTTCCATGAAATGGTATTGATTTTAAGACTGAATCTAAAGTAAAATAAGCTGAATTTTCCGAATTTAAAATAATATTATATGGGTGCCCATACAAAGAGTATGGTTAAATTGACAATTTTTCACGTTTATGGATTTTAACTATAGAATTTGTTCTACAACCTTATTTGATATGTGAGGAAAGTTTTTAGAGAATTTAATTACCTATCGATTGATGGTCTGAACGTTATTCTATCTCAACAGATTCCTAAGTTATGGCATTTTTACTACACCCCTTATATAATAAAAAACTAATTATTTTTACCTATAATTGTTTGAAATCAACCTCTAATCATTCAATTTTTAAGGGTGAAATTTCCATGAAATGGTATTGATTTTAAGACTGAATCTAAAGTAAAATAAGCTGAATTTTCCGAATTTAAAATAATATTATGGGGTGCCCATACAAAGAGTATGGTTAAATTGACAATTTTTCAGGTTTATGGATTTTAACTATAGAATTTGTTCTACAACCTTATTTGATATGCGAGGAAAGCTTTAGAGAATTTAATTACCTATCGATTGATGGTCTGAACGTTATTCTATCTCAACAGATTCCTAAGTTATTGCATTTTTACTACACCCCTTATATAATAAAAAACTAATTATTTTTACCTATAATTGTTTGAAATCAACCTCTAATCATTCAATTGTTAAGGGTGAAATTTCCATGAAATGGTATTGATTTTAAGACTGAATCTAAAGTAAAATAAGCTGAATTTTCCGAATTTAAAATAATATTATGGGGTGCCCATACAAAGAGTATGGTTAAATTGACAATTTTTCACGTTTATGGATTTTAACTATAGAATTTGTTCTACAACCTTATTTGATATGTGAGGAAAGTTTTTAGAGTATTTAATTACCTATCGATTGATGGTCTGAACGTTATTCTATCTTAACAGATTCCTAAGTTATGGCATTTTTACTACACCCCTTATATAATAAAAAACTAATTATTTTTACCTATAATTGTTTGAAATCAACCTCTAATCATTCAATTGTTAAGGGTGAAATTTCCATGAAATGGTATTGATTTTAAGACTGAATCTAAAGTAAAATAAGCTGAATTTTCCGAATTTAAAATAATATTATGAGGGGCCCATGCAAAGAGTATGGTTAAATTGACAATTTTTCACGTTTATGGATTTTAACTATAGAATTTGTTCTACAACCTTATTTGATATGTGAGGAAAGTTTTTAGAGAATTTAATTACCTATCGATTGATGGTCTGAACGTTATTCTATCTCAACAGATTCCTAAGTTATGGCATTTTTACTACACCCCTTATATAATAAAAAACTAATTATTTTTACCTATAATTGTTTGAAATCAACCTCTAATCATTCAATTGTTAAGGGGGAAATTTCCATGAAATGGTATTGATTTTAAGACTGAATCTAAAGTAAAATAAGCTGAATTTTCCGGATTTAAAATAATATTATGGGGTGCCCATACAAAGAGTATGGTTAAATTGACAATTTTTCACGTTTATGGATTTTAACTATAGAATTTGTTCTACAACCTTATTTGATATGTGAGGAAAGTTTTTAGAGAATTTAATTACCTATCGATTGATGGTCTGAACGTTATTCTATCTCAACAGATTCCTAAGTTATGGCATTTTTACTACACCCCTTATATAATAAAAAACTAATTATTTTTACCTATAATTGTTTGAAATCAACCTCTAATCATTCAATTGTTAAGGGTGAAATTTCCATGAAATGGTATTGATTTTAAGACTGAATCTAAAGTAAAATAAGCTGAATTTTCCGAATTTAAAATAATATTATGGGGTGCCCATGCAAAGAGTATGGTTAAATTGACAATTTTTCAGGTTTATGGATTTTAACTATAGAATTTGTTCTACAACCTTATTTGATATGTGAGAAAAGTTTTTAGAGAATTTAATTACCTATCGATTGATGGTCTGAACGTTATTCTATCTCAACAGATTCCTAAGTTATGGCATTTTTACTACACCCCTTATATAATAAAAAACTAATTATTTTTACCTATAATTGTTTGAAATCAACCTCTAATCATTCAATTGTTAAGGGTGAAATTTCCATGAAATGGTATTGATTTTAAGACTGAATCTAAAGTAAAATAAGCTGAATTTTCCGAATTTAAAATAATATTATGGGGTGCCCATACAAAGAGTATGGTTAAATTGACAATTTTTCAGGTTTATGGATTTTAACTATAGAATTTGTTCTACAACCTTATTTGATATGTGAGGAAAGTTTTTAGAGAATTTAATTACCTATCGATTGATGGTCTGAACGTTATTCTATCTCAACAGATTCCTAAGTTATGGCATTTTTACTACACCCCTTATATAATAAAAAACTAATTATTTTTACCTATAATTGTTTGAAATCAACCTCTAATCATTCAATTTTTAAGGGTGAAATTTCCATGAAATGGTATTGATTTTAAGACTGAATCTAAAGTAAAATAAGCTGAATTTTCCGAATTTAAAATAATATTATGAGGGGCCCATACAAAGAGTATGGTTAAATTGACAATTTTTCACGTTTATGGATTTTAACTATAGAATTTGTTTTACAACCTTATTTGATATGTGAGGAAAGTTTTTAGAGAATTTAATTACCTATCGATTGATGGTCTGAACGTTATTCTATCTCAACAGATTCCTAAGTTATGGCATTTTTACTACACCCCTTATATAATAAAAAACTAATTATTTTTACCTATAATTGTTTGAAATCAACCTCTAATCATTCAATTGTTAAGGGTGAAATTTCCATGAAATGGTATTGATTTTAAGACTGAATCTAAAGTAAAATAAGCTGAATTTTCCGAATTTAAAATAATATTATGGGGTGCCCATACAAAGAGTATGGTTAAATTGACAATTTTTCAGGTTTATGGATTTTAACTATAGAATTTGTTCTACAACCTTATTTGATATGTGAGGAAAGTTTTTAGAGAATTTAATTACCTATCGATTGATGGTCTGAACGTTATTCTATCTCAACAGATTCCTAAGTTATGGCATTTTTACTACACCCCTTATATAATAAAAAACTAATTATTTTTACCTATAATTGTTTGAAATCAACCTCTAATCATTCAATTGTTAAGGGGGAAATTTCCATGAAATGGTATTGATTTTAAGACTGAATCTAAAGTAAAATAAGCTGAATTTTCCGAATTTAAAATAATATTATGAGGGGCCCATGCAAAGAGTATGGTTAAATTGACAATTTTTCACGTTTATGGATTTTAACTATAGAATTTGTTCTACAACCTTATTTGATATGTGAGAAAAGTTTTTAGAGAATTTAATTACCTATCGATTGATGGTCTGAACGTTATTCTATCTTAACAGATTCCTAAGTTATGGCATTTTTACTACACCCCTTATATAATAAAAAACTAATTATTTTTACCTATAATTGTTTGAAATCAACCTCTAATCATTCAATTTTTAAGGGTGAAATTTCCATGAAATGGTATTGATTTTAAGACTGAATCTGAAGTAAAATAAGCTGAATTTTCCGAATTTAAAATAATATTATGAGGGGCCCATGCAAAGAGTATGGTTAAATTGACAATTTTTCACGTTTATGGATTTTAACTATAGAATTTGTTCTACAACCTTATTTGATATGTGAGAAAAGTTTTTATAGAATTTAATTACGTATCGATTGATGGTCTGAACGTTATTCTATGTCACCAGATTCCTAAGTTATGGCATTTTTACTACACCCCTTATATAATAAAAAACTAATTATTTTTACCTATAATTGTTTGAAATCAACCTCTAATCATTCAATTGTTAAGGGTGAAATTTCCATGAAATGGTATTGATTTTAAGACTGAATCTAAAGTAAAATAAGCTGAATTTTCCGAATTTAAAATAATATTATGAGGTGCCCATACAAAGAGTATGATTAAATTGACAATTTTTCACGTTTATGGATTTTAACTATAGAATTTGTTCTACAACCTTATTTGATATGTGAGAAAAGTTTTTAGAGAATTTAATTACCTATCGATTGATGGTCTGAACGTTATTCTATCTCAACAGATTCCAAAGTTATGGCATTTTTACTACACCCCTTATATAATAAAAAACTAATTATTTTTACCTATAATTGTTTGAAATCAACCTCTAATCATTCAATTGTTAAGGGTGAAATTTCCATGAAATGGTATTGATTTTAAGACTGAATCTAAAGTAAAATAAGCTGAATTTTCCGAATTTAAAATAATATTATGAGGTGCCCATACAAAGAGTATGATTAAATTGACAATTTTTCACGTTTATGGATTTTAACTATAGAATTTGTTCTACAACCTTATTTGATATGTGAGAAAAGTTTTTAGAGAATTTAATTACCTATCGATTGATGGTCTGAACGTTATTCTATCTCAACAGATTCCAAAGTTATGGCATTTTTACTACACCCCTTATATAATAGAAAACTAATTATTTTTACCTATAATTGTTTGAAATCAACCTCTAATCATTCAATTGTTAAGGGGGAAATTTCCATGAAATGGTATTGATTTTAAGACTGAATCTAAAGTAAAATAAGCTGAATTTTCCGAATTTAAAATAATATTATGAGGGGCCCATGCAAAGAGTATGGTTAAATTGACAATTTTTCACGTTTATGGATTTTAACTATAGAATTTGTTCTACAACCTTATTTGATATATGAGAAAAGTTTTTAGAGAATTTAATTACCTATCGATTGATCGTCTGAACGTTATTCTATCTCAACAGATTCCTAAGTTATGGCATTTTTACTACACCCCTTATATAATAAAAAACTAATTATTTTTACCTATAATTGTTTGAAATCAACCTCTAATCATTCAATTTTTAAGGGTGAAATTTCCATGAAATGGTATTGATTTTAAGACTGAATCTAAAGTAAAATAAGCTGAATTTTCCGAATTTTAAATAATATTATGGGGTGCCCATACAAAGAGTATGGTTAAATTGACAATTTTTCACGTTTATGGATTTTAACTATAGAATTTGTTCTACAACCTTATTTGATATGTGAGGAAAGTTTTTAGAGAATTTAATTACCTATCGATTGATGGTCTGAACGTTATTCTATCTCAACAGATTCCTAAGTTATGGCATTTTTACTACACCCCTTACATAATAAAAAATTAATTATTAATTTTTTGTTTGAAAAATAATTGCAGCATCAAATCAAATCAAAAAAAAAATAAATAAAAATTAGCAAAAAGACATATATATATATATATATATATATATATATATATAGTAAATCAAATTAATCTATTTGTACATTCTTTTATATGCTTTTAATTTTTTTCATCTCATCATATATACACAAACATACTTCTCTCATCGGATTCTCAATATAACTATATTTGTATATAGTTATTATATTGCTGTACATCTGATCATTTTCGATTTTGCATATTCAATTCGAATAGCACCACGATCGGATGATAGTAGACATTTTCCTTGAAGTGTATTCATAGCCCAACCAGCATGGATGGCATCCTTAAATTGAACAAATGCTACTGGTTGTATTATACCATCGTCAATACTGCTACTGCTATTTGATTTTTCATTAATTATAATTTTTTTACATACACTTCTATTAATATTATTATTACGACCACCATCTTTCATAGTAACTATACCACCATCAATATCATTACGACCACCACCACCACCACCACCACCACCACGATCACCATTGGGAATTAAATAAGTTTTGGTGTGCATTCGAAGGTGACAAAAGCCAGGCAAACTGCGTGCATAATATTATATTATATATTAAATAAAATATTGAATTTTATTATAATAAAATATATCTATAATTCTATAATATATATGTATATTATGTGATGAATTTGTTTTAAAACAATTTAATAGAAAAGTCTGCGCTTTTTTAAGTAATTTATTAAATATACTACTATATAATGCCTGACTTCGTAAACATCTTTAAAGTCATGTCATTTCAATGATGTTCATACATTGATTTTAATGACTCCGTTTTATATTTCCAGTTAATTATACAGTTTTTATGTTATTTTTAAATCATTTCATGATTCATATAGTAATATAATCACAAAAAATCATATATGCATATATATACATTACACGTATAGGTAACCAATTGCATTAATTTATTGATTTGAGTTGTATTTTTTTCATTCCCTTCATATATTATTTGTAGTTTATATATTATAACTATATATATTGTGTATGAATTAATTATCAAGAAATACATATGTATAGAGCTGTGGGATGCGACTTAACATTGCACGAATGTATATACTGCAGTATTTGGAAAATTCATAAAAAAAAAACTTGTATTTATTGTATTTGAGAGGGTTAATTTCAGGAAAATATTCGTAGATTGAATTTTACACCAACAAATATTTTATGAAATAAAAAAAAAATAAATTACATAAAAGGAATAATAGGGCATAATAGAATTACATAATATTATAGTACAGAGTACACCATATATATATATAAATATGAATTTGGCTGTATTATTATAATGTACCCTATGTAATAATATACCTATATGCTGATATTTGAAATGTATTTTATACACATATTTGTATTTGATATCGATAAAACATGTATTTGGTGTCATCGATCAATCTATACATATATTTTATCATTTATTATTAATATATGTAGTATATGCGATGAGGTATGAGTGTACATATATAGAAAAAAATGAGTTGCCATTATTGTGCGTGTTTATCTATGTTTATTTTTTTTTTTTTTTTGAATAAATTTTATACAATAATAATAAAATATAAAAATATACATTATTTCATTCTTATGTGGTGTATATTCGATGAATATAATAAAAAAAGGTATTTATATTGATTCTTTTTATACTCTATACATACATATACTTTAAAAATAGTTTGGTGTTTGTGCGATACAAGCTACATATTTTATATTGTTTCTTCAAATAACAAATAGAAATACAAATTTGAAAGTATATTTTGTGAATCCCTATATGCGATAAAACAACAACCAGCTGAATTTGTTATTAAATGTTTTAATGATTTTCTTAACCATATATGTTTCAGATTTGATTATGGACATATTATAGTAACTTAGAGGAATCATTCCTGGGCCAAATTATGTATTATAGAGCAATTTTTTTTTTTACTAAATTCAGAATAGGAACAGGGAAAACTTCCATCGATCTATAGAAAAAGGTTTTATTATATACAAGGTGGAAAAATGAAGGGGATAGTTTTGATGTAATTTTAATGTAAAACTTCATATTCACGATATTATTTATAATTATTATAAACATGTCATCACATTTTCTAAAATTTTTGTTAATTAAACAAACGACAATTATTATTAATTAGTATTATTGTAAACCTTAATAATATTTCAATAACTTGATGAAAATTGTTAAAAAAAATAAAATAAAATATTATAACATATATTAATATTTTATATTTTGTTTTATATATTGTTTTTAACATAATATAAACTTCCTGCTTTTGTTTCAATTATTTTTTGGTATTTTTATTACTTGTAAACATACCATTTTTATTATTATAATTACATAGTTTTCTTTCTGTGTGTGTATTATATAGAAAATATTAATATAATAAAATATATATTGCAAATAATCAACCATTTCAAAATTGTATCAGTGATGCTCTATAGAATTGTTATGAAATATTATTATTTAGTGACATATATATAATAATTTCAATTACTATTTTTTTGTTTCATTATTTTGGTGAATTGAAATAAATACATATGCTAATAAATTTATTCATTATTATTAATTTTTGTAATTAAAAATAATTATATATATATATATAGATCTATATATATTCTATATATATATATTAGATTTATAAGAAGTATATTGTAATTTATTGCGGTTTATTTATATTTATATATAGGTGAATTATTTATTAACCTATATATATTTATATAGGTGCATTTTGTGATGTGAATTATTAGTGCTTTTTATTAATATTAAAATTTTAATAATTAAAATAAAAAAAAAACGGTTAAAATTCACTTTATGTGTGAGTGTTTGTTAATATTTTTTTAAAATAAATAAAATTACTTTATAATTATTAAATGTGAATATAAATGTATAGAATATATATAACAAAACTAAATCCAATTCCAAAATAATATAGTTATAATATAATATTTATAATAATAATAAAAAAAAAACACTTACCTAGCAAATATTTCTTTTAATTCATGTTCAGATACAAATTGTCCTAAATTTGCTACGAATAACGTTGAACATGGGGCATTTGAGGCGTGCGGCGGATTTGGCGGTTGTGAGCCGCCTGTTGATCCAACTGGACTAGCCAAGGCCGGGCTTGGTAAAAAATGACCGGGAGGTAATCCTGGTGATACATGCATTGATGTTGGATGCATTCCGGTTGTTTGAAGCGGTGGTGGTAATTGCATTTGAGCCTGAAACCATGGAAAATTGGGATGACAATACGAATCCTGTATATAAATATATATTAAAATAGAAAATAAATCAATACGTTTATCAATACTTATATGACAAATTATGTATATATTAAATTTATAGTTAAATTGTATAGTTATGAAAAGAAAAGTTCGCAACAATAGTTTCAGCAAAATTTTTTATAAAAGAATATTACCGTTAGAATGTTATTAAATGATTTAGTATAGTTTTGATGATATTCTGTTATTATAATAATTCGTCTTTAATGACATTCATTATCGATTAAATAAAAATATTATAGTTGTCTTTGAATGAATAATATCGTAAATACAACCGCACCATAACTTATATAACATAATTGGAACAGTATAATATTGTGACGAAAATTGTGTGGAATGTAAAAAGAGATAAGTAGAAATTACTTAAAATTAGAGCGTTATTATTTTTAAAATTTTATACGTATATAGATAATCACCTAAAATTATCATTATTATACCTGCCTTATGGTACTAAAAATAAAGTCTAATATATATACACTTAAAATGTACCATAAAATATCTATACGTTAAAAAAAAAAAGCACATTCTATATAAATTATATTCGTTAATGTGAAACAATGTTTTTTTTTTTTTGTAATTTTATGATGCAATATATAAGAATATATCACGTATATGAACGATAAAAAAAAAACCGCCATATCCTCATTATACAAATAAATTAGTCATTTAATTAATTAATTCTTTCTCACTTTGTTGCGTGTGGTGTTTTTTTTGTGGGTTTGTTTTTTTTTTCCAACAGAGAATTATATTCAGCCAACAGAGAATTATATTCTATATGTATTGTTCACGTTCGCATACATATTTTTTTGTTGTAGTTCGTTTTTTTTATTATGAAAATCATAAAATCAATATTAATTTTTTTTTTATTTTATATTATTATACAACCTACCAACATTTTCTTTTTTATGATGAGGTTTATGAATAATAAACAGAATTTAAGTTATTTTTAGTCTGTATATATATATATATACAAAATGGATAAAACAAAGGTAAACTAACAAGAACTATATATAGATACAGTATGATGTATGTATGTATGTATATATACAAAAAAATAAAATAAAAATTTCATGAAGAAAAACACGGATAAATAATCAAAAGCATTAACATGAAAATTCATAAAAATAATTATATAATATATAGTATATCGTGACAAACGGCATTTTTCCTCAATATAAACCGAGTATATGTATATAAATACAAAATAAAAATGAATAAATATATAGTGTTGGTACAGTATTGGTACCAAGGTATTAAAAAAAATATATTTTTGATGATGACGGAATATGAAAAATAAAAATTATTGTCCTTGCTGCCATAAAAAAAAAACCCAAATGCAATTCAAATACCGACAATATTTTAATCACACATATATATTTATAATAGGTATATATATGAAATAAAGTATAATATAATGAAGGTAATTTTATAGATCTATATATATATATTTATATATATTTTGACTTACTTTTTAACCAACCAACCCCCTACTACTATTAATATTATTTATTTATTAATATACATATATTTTATATATAGCGAGGGGGTAATTTGTTATCGGTAAATCAAAAAAAAAAAAAATAAAAATATTATTTATGAGAATTTTATATTGTAATGTATTTTATTTTATACTGTCTATACTCTGCATTTATATAAATTACTGTCATTATATTGTTAAAAGAAAATATTAAATATTTTTGAAATTATATACATATATTTATATTTATATATATATATAGGTATTATCTGATATATATATATATAGATAAATGGATTGTTATATTATATTTTATGATTTTATATATATGATTTTAAAATAAATTTAAGTGAAAAATAAATGAATGGATATAAAATTAAATTAATATTGTTGCGTATTATATATATAATTATAAAATGATAATATTTCAACGATGATATATATTTTGTATATTTAATTGATATTTATTATACAATATACATTTAATATTGACACGTATAAAAATATATCTCGACATTAAAATCCTAACATATATATGGTTATGTATTCGGAATTATAGTTTATTTAGAGTCGGAACAAAAATTCTATTAAAATATGTTGTATATAAATATTTACTATATTTTAATTTATCGTTTAACGAATGAATATTACCTCGGTTTGAAAATATTGTGAAATGTTTTCACGGACCGCGCTCCCTGCTAAATTATCACGATGATTTTATAGAAGTTAATTATAAAATGTCTATATAAAGGATTCACCAAAAGTATCTGCGATAACGTTAAATTACTGTATGTACTATATTCAAAGATTATAATATTTTTTTACGATATTAATTTTCAAGATTTTTTTTTGGTGTCTCAAAATGAAGAATGTATAAAGACGCTACTATAACATATATTTGATTATAATTTACATAATAAATTTATTATATATAGATTATACATATTTTTTATTAGTCTAATTTTTAATGATTATTCACCAATTAATTTAAAAAACGCCATATCGTTCAAGTGTATATACATTTCTACTTGTGTGTATATCAATCAGTAAAATTTAATAAAATTTTAGAAGTAAATTCTATATATTTATTATTCATAATTTATCACCAATTTTTCCTTTTTTTGATCTTAATTCAAATTTACATTATTTATCATTTGCTCAAATTAATATAAATTATTCATTTGAACTGTTTTTTTTTTTAAATTGTTTATATCAAATACATTTTTTTGAAATCTTGTATATTATAATTCTTTATACGTATAATATCACTTATATTTTTTTATATAATATTATTTCTTTAAATGTTATAGAAAACATTCTTTTATTGAGAATTCATAAATTAGAAGAATTGGTGTACTTAAACTGTTATTTAACATTTCAATTTTACAATTAATACAATAAAATACAATTCCAATTTCAATACATTTAATTTAAAATGGTATATATTTAAATCTTATATGCATTAAAGGTATATTGAAATATAGTAAATCTTTTGAATATTAGTGCGGGAGGTGAAAACATTTGTTAAAATAGCAATAAATTAAGAGTAAAAAAATCAAACAAAACATTTCAACATATATCCTATATATATGTATACGAATTATATATCTACATTTTCAAATAAAAAAATAATGAATGCTTTTAGCTTAATTAAAATTGTTTTACCTCCATGAAGTCATTTATATCTACATTATATATGGGTTAGTAGTATATATATGGTATTATTAAATCTCAAATTTCATACACGGAGAAGAATGTTGAATTAAAAAAAAAAAAATATGTAATTTAAAAGGTATATACATACATCTATTCTATATAATGATGTGTACGAATGCAGACACATACCCAAATGGGATATAATAATATATTTAGGATATATAGGATGAATATAATTTAATACATATATATATACATTTTAATGAATTATAACCGAAAAGTTATAATGTGAATATAAATATATGCATGCATATATAGGTAATTAACAAATGAGTAAAATGAAAATATATATATATATAGGGTTTATAAATTTGCATATTATAAAACAAGATATATATATATATATATTTTGTATACTAAATTTTGCAACATATCTATGATATATGTATATAATTATACATATTATATATGTTTATTTTAATAAAATCATTTAGTCATTTATATAGTCTATATATGTTCATAAATATTACTATATGTTTGTATATTATATAATTATTTATGGACAAGCCGCAAAACCATAATGATGCAAGCAGAAAAGTTCATCAGATTCATCTGTATGGTATGCATATATCTAACTGACTAAATCTCTCTGTACAATATAAATAATTAATTTAAATTTAATTGCGGAATTGAATTGATTAATTTAACGGAATTGAATTGATTAACATATAGTTTTATATATAGAATCCATCGGTGTATTATTATTTAGATCATTTTTGATTTATTCCAAATTGAAGATATTTCCTCTTATATTAAAATCATTGCATTTTAATAAAATTTTGGATTAAAATAATGTGGTATAAAAATATTGGATATTTATTTTTTGAGAGAAAAGGCACCCGCGGCGAAGAATTTCATATATGAAATAATGATAGATTATTTTTGGGTAACGGTCATTAACTTTAATTCATTTATAAATAAATTAAGAAATCAACAATTTACAATTGAGAAATGAATTTATAAGAAATGGAAAAAAGAATATTTTATATAGGATAATTATACATGGGAAATACTGCCGTGTGATATAAGAAATACACTATTTCATATATGATTTGTGACAAAAAAAAACCCCTTTTTGTTATCGCATCCCATCATAATTTGCGTTATACTCAAGAGACGGATGATGCTTTATACGATATAAATATTATAATAAGCTACACATATATTTCTGATGTCGTTGTTCATTATATCATGATGATGATGACACACATTTATGTTGTTTTATAATTACATACAATAGCTATAATATTGTATATATCTTATGCTTTTATACACGGTAAATATTATTTTACATTATTATAATACTACAAAGTACATAATATAATATACATATTCAAATTACATTGTTTCTATTATGAAATATTTTATATTTTAATTTATACTGTTTTATATATATAGAAATTGGATGTATATATAAACATGAAGTTATAGTTGGTACATATGTGCCATTATGTTAGTCTATTTAAAAGGTATACTTCTATAAACGGGATATTTCACCCTTTTTTTATGTGTTCTAATGACTTAGTAAATGCTTGCTTAAAGAAGAATCACCAGAATCCACATTAAATGCAATCCTTAAAAAGTTGGCTTAAAAAATTTATCATTCTTAATTATGACAGGAAAAATGATTGAAAGTTTTAAAGAAAATTTCTACATTTAAAATTAAACGAATAATTTACTATTTAATTTTCAAGCATATATATATATATATGGTTATTGTATATATGAATAGCATTAAATAATTTGTATAGTATATGTATAGTAAAATTAGTAATATAAATATGTATGATATATATATAATAAAAGTAAACCAAAATGTTTTGTACAAAGAACCATATAGAACATATAGAGATTGCATCCAAATATGTATGTATGTATGATAAAATATTTATATATACTCATTCGTAGAATAACATAAGTTCATAGAAAATGTTAAATCTTGTTATATTTTATATATATATATTATACTCGTATATATATACAATTATGATGGATAATATAATATATATTCATAACATTTTATAGTGTATATGTTATTCTATGAATTACTCTATTATTAATTATTAATGAAATATGCAAATTGCACTGTTTAAAAATTCAAAGTCATCAAACTTTTACACACTCTGCTCTGCTTTTATGAATATATGTATATATAATTAAAATAAATTACGTGCATTGATTTGTTATATATAAAACCGTATTCTATATATAAAAATATATAAGTAAATGGTAATATCCCAATTGTAATTTAAATTATATAGTCTTGAACTGAATTGATTTTTTAATGTGGTTTATTTGTTAAATTGTTTTATGCTATATGAATAATTCATTCAAAATCTTTTTTCATTATATATGTTAAAAAAGTCTTATTACATAACTTATAGTATTACAACTTATAGTATTATGTATATAGTAATGAACGGATATAAATTGTAAAAAATTTTTTACTTACTTGATGCATTGGCTGTTGCTCTAAAACTTTATCGGGATTTAGTCAGAGATAGGAACGCACCGGTACCTGCGGATGCAGTGCCGGATGTACTAATGTTGCATGTTGCAATGCTGCAGCACCTGGTAATTCTGCAGCAGCAGCTGCTGAATAGGCTAATGGATGATGCCATAATTCTGGACCACCAGGAAAGAATGGTGCACCCAAATCTATAAACCGATATATATATATATATATATATACAGTTAACGGAACATGGTTAATAAAAAAAATTTCCAATATACATAAAAAAAAAAAAACTAAAAGTCCGAAACAAATATATTTTTTTTCGACAAATTTCGAATATAACATGTTAAAAAATGACGAACTTATATATAAACGTGAAAAATCAATTAAAATCATAAAAAGAAATATGCATTAATTTAAATTTTAATACCATTTATAATTTTATATTGTTTTTTAAAAAAAAAATATCATTGTATACATTGTATAATAATACTAATAATAATATCCTTAATAAGATTTTATTGAATTTTTGTTTATTATTTTATGATCTTATAAAATTGACAAATGAAAATTTTGGTTTAATTTTTCTCTTTCACCTTTTTTTATTTTTACGTATTAGAATAGGTTAAAAAAAAGCATCATGTTTTTAAAACAAACAAAAAAACAAATAATAATGTATCGTAGAAAAATGTTATTAACCAAAAAAAAAATATATATAAGATAAAAGCCATGTAGGAAAAACGATAAATTCTCTATATATACGTATATATATAGTTGAAAAAAAGAAGCTTTATTGTTTTCCGTCTTTACAATATATACCACTTCTTTTTCCATCAGCATCATAAACATCATTTACGTTATCTTGTTTTTATATATAAAATATATATATAAAAAAATGTATATACACAATAAAAACGAAGAAAATGTACAAAAAAGATCAAAAAAATAAATAAAAAAAAAAAAGATAACAAAGAATTATTAATAATCTTGTATATATACATACATTTGATAATATGTATAAAATATAATAAATTACTTTGGACTTGATCTCGTATACCAGGTTTAACGGATACATTTATTTATATGTACGCATATATATATATATACAGAACAGATATTGTATATATATATATACATACGCCAGCATAAAGAAAGGGGGGAGACAGGAAAAGGATATAACAATATGTGGCAAGGTTGATTGTTTATATTTGATGAAATTTAACTCATATATAAATATATGTTTATTATAACGCTTATATTAAAAAAAAAGTTTATATATACATATACGGTATTTTTAAGCTATATGTTTTTTGGTTCATATATTTATATATATATATATGTTTCGTTTTTCAAATTCACGTTATTTTTTTTTACGTATATTAAATTATATATACAATATAATATCAAATACAGTTTTTATTATACATATTTTAGAAAATTTATTTTTATTGAAAGATTCATTCATTATACTCATTATTAATCTTAAACCAATCAATGTTTAACATTTATTTCCAGAATATTCATTAAATATTCTTTTTCCTGATTAATACGAACGAAAGTATATTTTGCTTAGTTATTCTGGAATATTAGATCGTGTTTTTTTTTTATATCGCTTATATTAATATTGTTCCTAAGTACAAATAAATTATAATTTGAAAAGAAATTTCAATTGTGAATACTTTATAATAAATTATAAATTATTATAATAATTATAATTTCGGATATTTATTTCTTTATCGCAAGTATTTTACATTTCTAATGAATATTTTTATTAAGTTTTTGTTGAACATTTTTGGGTTCAGAACATTTATGATCAATGTGATGTCATTTTAAACCATTTGGATAAACAATCAATGTTACCTTTACCTATACAAACAATATAAATTGGAAAGGATATGGGACAAAGAAGAATTGGAAATGTATGACAATTTAACAAGGATCTTAAATGGTTTACCGCAATGTAATTCGATATAATACAATTGAATAAATAATCGAAATTGATGTTATTAACGATTTGATTAAAATTAAATAATTTGATATATGTTTTTTTTTTGGTGATTGTGATTGTGGAGTGATTTAAGTGAGTTTTTTTTGTAAGGGCGTAAGTATGTTCATGTGTGTGTGTGTGTGGGTGGGTGTGTGGGTGGGTGTGTGATGTGGGAGTGTATTTTGTGTTCCTTGTGATGAAATAAAAATTTGTATTGAATAAATAAATAAGATATATACATATATATATATATATATATATATATACATATATACATATATATATATATATATATATATTTAGCAATTATATAATATGGCTGTGATTATGTATTTGGTTTTATGATTTTGTGAATTCATAATAATAGATATAGGTTGCGTATTTAAACATAAATTAAAATATTTTGTTAATAAATGGTATAAAATTAAATACCATATTTTTTTTTTTTTTTTTGTTGCTAATAATAATTTTTAATGTTATTGTTAATATATCTAGATAAATAAGTTTTGGTTTTGTTTGTTTTGGAGGTGTACTTACGTCCAGTAAGTGGGTGCATCAATGCAGGATGTGCGGCTGTAGTCGCTGTACTAGGCTGTGGTTTTGGTTTGCTCACTTTCGTATTACTCTTGGCGAATTCCAAGCGTATTGTTTGGGGCATATCAGGATCGAAGCGAACACCCTGCTGCAATTAGCGTATATAAATAGGCATATTTATGTAAAGGTATAAGGTTTGTATGTTTGTTTTTTTTAATTTTTGTTTTTGTGGTGATATATAGTTTTTTAGATTTTACTGTTTTCCATATATATTAATTTTCATAATAAATTTGTCGATTTTGAAAATATTTTAATTAATTAATCTTATTTTGTTTTGTTTGAATAATGATATAAAAAAATATAATAATTTTGTATATGCACCATTTTAAATTTATATTGAATTCGTTTCGTTTTTAGTTCATCAAAAAAATATGACAGCAATTTACTATTTTTTTTTTTTTAATATAAGTCTTTTGCTCCCATTTAAAATTCACTAAATAAAATAACTGCGAATGTTCAAGGAATTTATTGAAAGTTACTTGATTAAAAGAGTAATTTGATTGCAACAAAAACAGATAGAAAATAATTACGAAAAATCGATTCAGATTGTGCGTTAACAAACGACCGAAAATATATATATTTCAATTTGCCAATAGTATTTTATACGAATAGCGAGCATACTTTTTAATATTAAAGTGTATATTTATGTATATATAGATATATAGAAAATAGAGTAAGTAGAAAGTTTATAGATAATTCTGAAAGTGCTATATTTAATATATTCTACTAATAAATTATATATTCATTCATATGATTCATTCTCTATATTAAATTTACGGGATAAATAGTACATTATTATCTATATGTTTGGAAAAACGTGCGAAAATGGGGTAGATAGAAGTTTTTTGTTTATAATAATAATATAAAATATTAATGTTTTTGTTTTGGTTGGAATACGTTTTTGTCAAATCCCGTACCATCACTTTTTTTTTCTTTTCTGGCTCACAGTGATTTGGTATGTATGGAATGTAGTCTAAAAAATATATATATATATTGTGATTATGGGGAACATGCATTTTATTCTAGCAAAAATGTTTTATATTCAACATTCAACATGCATGACAACTATTCGAATGTCATATGTATATTATTTTATCCCGCAGCAAAATTTTTGGACGGAAATACAATCAAATCAATTCTATATGATGATGATCGATAATACAAATACATTGTTTTCACGTGAATTTCGAGTGTTCTATTTCGATTTTTTTAGAGGAAGAATAAATAAATAAATATATATGGACTATTCGAATAGCCGATATTTTATGACATCGACAATGTTTTTAATTTGCTATGTATAACCCACATGAAAATTTGTGAAAACGACCGACATCCTAATAATAATGAGATTTTGATTATCTTTATCATTGTGCAATGCAATTAACCACTTATAAATATTTATATTTATTAGATTGTACTTTTGCTAATGCGAAGAAATTAGATATTGAAATGGTATATATTTGTATATACATATAAATAAGCCCAAAACCTTATATATATATATGTCCTTCTATATACTAAATTCTTGTTATTTATATATTTAAATATACAAAAATTGCAATGCATTGAAGTCCCCAAACAAAAAACAGTGCAATACTGTTTCTAAACAGTGCATTACTGTTTCTAAACTATATTTATGTTTATAAATGCACAAGGCACATTATATATATATATATGCAAAATGTATTTTTCGTAACTGCACTGGTGTGTGAGAAAAAATTAAAAATTGCACCGTGTTATCATTGATTTTTTGTTTAATTGATTTGATTTTTTATTTTTGAATGTACAGTATATATATATAATTTATGGGTGATGTTTAGAAAAGCTAATATCTCACGGTGTGTAGTTTTTTGTATATATATAATTTATTTGTTGAAATGTTTATTTATATAATATATACTTTTGGATATATGCATATAATATTGATAAAAAAAAATGTTTTTTGTCAAATTGCCAGTTGCCATATTTTTGTGATGTTTATATTTTTTTTTTCTTATATATATTTTTTGGAATTGTCGAAAATAAATTGAAAGATTGGTAAATTTAAAGTGCATATACAAACTTGTGATAAAAGTGAAAACTTTTTATAGGGATATAATACATATAAAAATATATTTTATTTGAAATATTATGTATTTTATACACGATAATCGAAAGATGTAAAAAAATATAGAAAAAAAATCTCGGCACAAATTGTTTAGTTAAAAGTTTTCTATACATTTGCTATTTTTTTTTTCTTTTAAATTAATCCAATGTGATTTTATAAAGATTGATTTTGAAACAAATGTTAAAAAATTAAAACGTTGCCAATAAATGTTTCTTATAATGTTATTATTTTTATAGAAATAATATATCCTTTATGTGTATACATAATATTATTTATGCAATCTAAATACTATATATATAGATTAAATTGTATAAGTTTTTATTACGCATAGCATTCGTATTGCATTTTTTATTTTTATTCTTTATTTATTATATTGAATTTGCATTATTTAATTATTTAATTTAATATTATCATAATGAAAAATTTTCTGTACGGCAAAAATTGCCAAGAAGATTTAAATTTTCTGGACCCAAAGATTTTCTGGTATCCAAAGAAACGACAGAAATTTACTGAAAATTCTTGGAAAATTTTATGGTATTCTATTTAGAGAAATGTATTTACAAATATTATTTATATATATATATGATATTATAGACTATAAAGAGTGAATCGCTTTTGATTTAGATTATATATTATAGAAATTATTTAGCAATTTTATTTCTTTTTACCTACTGTAAAGGAAATTTATTATATTGAATAATATATAATTTGTGTATTGTTTTTTTTTTTTAATTTTTCTTTTTTGCTATATACTAATTGTGTATAAGTGGAAAATTAAAATAATAATAATAAAAAAAAAATGAAATTTTCAATTATACCTGTAAATCCTGTTTAGCAGCTTCAGCTCCAGCACGTGAGTGAAATGTAACAAATCCTACAGGCTTTTTTTTTTGTTTAATAATAATTTTTGATATAATTAAAATTTTTGGTCATATGACTTATGTATATAAATAACCAATCATATTATTTAAAATACTTACCGATGCTGTTTTTCCATTCTTACTAGTTACCTTTAATAGTGAACCTTCGTAACCCTATAATTATAATATATTTGTATGAATAAATTTGATATGTGCTTTATTAGCAGCTGATATCGACCATCGTCGTCTGTTACATAAAATTTTTTATACTTATTTATTGTAATATTTAAACATACCTCATAAGCTCTAAATAATAAATATAATTCTCTTGGTTTAGCGTCCATTGGTAATCCAGATACGAATAATGTGCGAACCTGTTGAATTAAGAAAAAAATTATGAATAATATACATTAATAAAATAATACTCTATTATTTAATTTTATAATTTTGATTATTGAATTTTTTTACTAAAAATATCATTTAATAATAATTCAAAGCGTTCAACAGAGTCATAATATAAATAATAGTTAATTTTATATTATTATAAATGATTTAGATGATGCAGGCATTTTATATCATTTATAAGGGTAAATATACGCTATATAGCATATAAATATTTCTAATATACAAAATAAGTAATGAATCACAATAAAAAAGACTTTGCATGCATTGTGTTGGGATACCATAGGGATGTTCATCCTATATATATATATATGGTATATTTGTTTTGTAAGTATATACAATTTTAAACAGAAAATATATATGAAAATGCTGCAACAGAAAATTCATAAATATTATTTGTAAAGTTACACGTGAATGTGTAATATAATACCAAAATGATATTCGTTCTAAGTTATTCACCTATATGTTTATATATATATATTCAAGTACTGAATTTTAATGCTTTTTTTATGATATACATACCAAAAGTTATTCTCGTTTCTGTTTCTGTCATAAATAGAAGAAATAATTTTCTATTTGTATCGTATATAAAATATATTATTTTTTCATATACATATCTAAACATAAAATTTATATGTGACAAATTTTTACATTTATTTTATCTGACAAGTTTCTATCTTCCATTTAATCTATATATATATATTATATACAATTGTGATAAAATGATTTTTTTTCTATGTTTAGATCTATTTAAAGTTGCATATACGGTTCTTTAATTAGATATATGTAATCTCATATATATTTAAGTTGAACGACAAATTGCTGTAATTGCATGAATAAATCGAATATAGATGAAATATAAATGCAAAAATTCCATTCAATTGAATGAAATACACTAGTACATTATAGAAAACAAGTATCAAACGAAGTCCATGGTGCATATTCTAAAAATATTTAAAATCTATAGAATTTGATCTATAAAACTATAGAATGTAACTTATATATATTTTTAATATACATGTTTTGAAATTAAGGGACATTCATCAGTAAGCTCGTGACAAATATTTGTTTTGTTAAACAAATCAATAATGAATAAGACAAAATCTTTATATATATATATATATATATATATATGATATTGCATCATAAAAAAAATTGGTATAGTAATGGAATATTGTGGTGTAAAACATTTCACCGCAAATTAAATAGTGCATTAATGACTAAATAAATATATAAATACAATTATATAAATATATGATTAATGAATGAACTGAGACTGATTAAATTTATTCAATAACTATGTATTGTATGAGCTAATCGATTTAATATATAATTAAGATATTCATCATATATCTAATTTTTTAATGTATAAATAATAATAATATTAATAATATAGTATTTATAAAAAAATGTTTAAATAATTTTTTTATTATATATATTGATATTATATTATTTCATTACTAAAATATTTTATATATATGGTTATAATGTGGAATTTTTTGTTTGTTAAAAACTCCGAACGTGTGTGGTGAATGTATATTTTGCTTTATTTTTTTTTCATTATATTTATATATATTATTTTAATGTGGTTTCAATGTTAATAATTAATTTTTTTTATGTTTTAATTCAAAAGAAAAAAAAAAATTTGATTATTTTTTAAAATTGAAACCGATTGAAACATATTTATTACCACAAAACATGCAATAAATATATGAAATGTACAAATGATCTGTTTATATATTTGGTATTATAATAGTATTCATAAAAAAAAATTGTATAAAAAACTGTATATCACTAATATACATATGTATCTATATATGTTTTGATTATAATGTTGAAACGATGATTATAATATTTTGTTGCGACTGCATTGCGGTTTAATCTTTTCTATACATATATATATATATATTTTGACAGTATATATAGTCGTTTTTTTTTGTTTTCAATTTTTCATTTATAAAGGCAGTTTATTATTCATTTAATATAATAGATTCAAAATAGAAATTCATACCATAAACCTTTTTGTTATTGTATACCATTTCGATCGTATATACATAAATAAAATTCTCCTTTAAATCAACAGTTTTTATTATTAAAATATTAATTTCAATTAATATGTTATATATATCATAATCGATCCAGAACCATACATATATAATAAAAGGTGTAAGAAATGTATCGATATTACTGGTTAGATTAATATATAGATAATAAAACAAAATGTTCTTTTAGAAAAATATACAGAATTTGCGTTTAGAAGATTACACACAATTTTCATTACAAAAATATACAAAAGGAAATTAAGGAAATTATGTAGAAATGCCTTTAAGGGAATTATACAGTATTATTTTTCGTTCGTTCTATATTTATTTTAAAATTTTAAACTATACTAAGAGTAATTTTATTTGCGAATAATATCAGCAAAACTGTAAAGTTACCATATATTAATTTAACCCCATAATTGGTAAAAATGTAATGGGACTTTGTTATATAAAAAATGAATTTACATCATCGCGTATCACATATATAAATATGCGTAAATAAATATACAAACAAACATGTATCAATATAAATAATCCAAATACACAAAAAAAAACATGTAAATAAAGGAAGGAGTAAATATAAAATAAATGTGTTTTTAACGAGAAATAATACAAAAATATGTCATTTACTATACATTATATATATGCGGTATAATATTTTCTTTTTTATGTGTGCAAAGCAAATGTCTCGTTCATCTTTCTTGAATGACATGACAAATGATATTTTGTGTGTTTTGTATTGTCTTTTATTTTTAGAGAAATATGGATTAATAAAATACAATTTGTATTTGTATTAAAGCAACATAATATAACATAAAAACATATGATAATGACACATTAAATTGTGATAAAGTTATCATTGTAAATGAGCAATAGTAATAGTAACTAACAATCCAATGTTTAAAATTGTATATTAAGAAAATATAAACAATACAGCATACATATATATATATATTATTTAGATTGACTTAAAACAATTCATCAATACAAATAATTTAATATAATATATATAACTATATGATACAAAACTCAGATTGTATATTAAATTTCTGTAACATAATAGTGAAATAAACAATTTTTATATACATAAATTGGAATAAAAATGGGTTGAAAAGATCATGTTACACAAATGACTAATACAGCACCATTGTCAGGCACACACCCTTTGCTATATTTGTATATCTATTTATTTGCATAAGACCCGAAATAAGTATAGTTACTACAATTGTTAAACAAATATAGAAGTTATACCGCATATCTGTTTTTTCCTATATATATACCATAAGAGGTATATATTTAATACTTAAATTCATACAAAATTATATATATGCGATATAATGTAGACGTGTATACATAAGATATAAAAATATTTGCGTGAGCTTTTTCATATATACAAGTAGATATATACGCATCGTACCTGTGTGTACTTAACCGTGTGTTCATTTATTTGCACGTTTTAAAAGTTTGAATAATAAATATATATGATATAAAAATTAATGTTTAACTTAAGGAATAATAAAATAATGTATAAATATTTATATAAATGAATAATAATTATATTCTTAAATATGTAACCACGACGAATTACACACACTTACATATAGAAAACAGTATAGGAAGAAAAGGAAGACATTGTCAAGGAACAAAAAAAGAAAAAAATGTCATTAAATATTATAAATATTTTAGTCGATTAGAAGCAGGTGTGCAATTTATATATATATATATATATATATATGTATAAATATATTTACTTGGGATATAATAACAAAGTACATGAAGCGGGTGGTTTGATATCATTTAAATATATTATCGCGTTTATGAAAATGTATTTTAACAAAAAAAAAAATAATAATAAAAATAAATAAACGAATATAAAATACGGAAAAATGAATAGGACCATTTCCAATATACGATTATTTTATATATATATGCTATTGATTTTAACATATAATTAAATTTATATCATATCGTTTTTTTTTTTGCTGATATAGTCGAGTTAAATTGGAAAATGTTTTTTAACAATCAATAAAATTATACAAATATTATAGATTTTCTTCCTATAAGCAAACAGAGGATAGAGTGGATTCTTTTAAGGTTAACTTTAATGTGTTCTCATTTAGTTGGTTTCAATGATCAATTTTAATTTTGGAATGAAAAAACCTTAAATTATTTTAGAAAATTATACAGAATATCCTTTTAAATATGTATTTGAAAACTTCCCAAATTTGCCTAAATAAAAGCTAAAAAAAATACATATATATCGCGTAAATAAAGTGTATTTATTTCACTAATACAGTGAAAAATTAAATGAAACATTTATTGTATTAAATGAATTTTCTATTTTTGAAATCTGACATCATTCTTTTTATATAATATATATATGTTTTTCTAATAGAATTAAAATGTTAAAATATAATTATATTGTATTATTTATAATATAGAGAGAAATTATTTCATTGAATATATCGCATGAATTTTGTATTATATATAAATTGATATACACATTATATCAATCAATCAATCAATCAATCAAAAAACATAATTTTAATCGCAAATGGCGATTGACAACTTATAAAAGGGATACAATATATAGCACTTTCTATGTTATATATATTTATGGTTATATAAATAGACAAATCAAAATGCCCGTTAATAAATTTTTACCAAAATAAATTTTGGTTCACATTTCTTAAAAATAAAATTGGCTTTTAATATTGTGGTATTTAGATTTTAACGGACTAATGGAGTGTAAATTAAACAAAATTATAAGAGATGTTTAATAAGTTTACCATATAATGAAAACTTAACTAAACACCCCTATATCTATATTACACCAAGCGTGAATATATATATAGAACGTAACTGAACTGAGTATATTATCAGCAAAAATCTTATAAAAAAAAACCAATCCATGTATATTTGTAAGATAAATTGGTATAGTTTTGAAACAATTTTTAACTACCGCACAAAATTTTTAAAATTACTGCACGTTTTCATAATAATTAACCAAAATAACAAAATAAAAAAGAAACATTTCCAGTGGACAATTTTATTTGAATATAAAAAATTTATATTTAGCTTATAGTTTGAAAAATTACCAAAATATATTTTATATTGTTGTAAAACATTTAAACTTTAAATATATAAATTATTATAAGACGTGACCCAATGTGAATTATTATCATTAATACTGTTGACTATAACTATATATATACTTATATTAATCAATGGTAAATTATCCAAAGACAACCGCATTTAGGTTACATGTATATTTCATTATGTTGTTTCTCAACATTTAAAACTATATATAACACTTACTTTTCAGGTATATATAGATCATGTTTTAAGTTATTCTATATATACATATATGTATATATATATATATATATATATATATATATATAATTGCAATATAAACGCAATACACTATGTATTAAATATTTATACAAATGACATTTTTATAAATATTCATTCTATTTTTATGATATTTTCTTATCACCCTCAATGTTTTATGCATATATAATATATATATATATGATACAGGTATAAAACTTATATATATATATATATATATACTTCAAAACACCCTCAAACACACAATGAAAATATGCATATATTACATTCTTTAAAAAAAACGCACATCGTTAAATATACATACATAGTCCCAATACCAATAGTACATACATATTAGATCAGAGGTTACCGAAAAAAAAAAATGAAAGGAAAAATGTAAAGTGGAAAAAATAATAAAAAAAAAAACAAACTGAAAAAACTTTAGCAAAAGATTTGTACGTGTGATTTGTATGATCTTCTAAAATGTTTAATGGTTGGTATGAGACTAGAATTTGTATTTTTTTTTCTTATTCTATATATATACTGGATATGATACATCGTAAAGAACAATTTCTACATCTATATTTATATATTGGAATATATAGTTAAAAAATAAATTATACTGTTTCATAGTTGACAACAACCAAAGCACAGCAGTTGTATAGCAAAAATACATGATTGTATGATAATATATAAATATATATATATATAAAAAGTGTGTGTTTTATGCAAAATAGATAATATTAATATTATTCTATATATATAGTACACTGTATAATAATAATTTCAATACTCAAATCATGTGCTCACTCATATATTATTTGTTATAGATGTTGTTTTTTGGGTCTATTTAATTTTTTCTTTTTTATTTTTAAACATTAACATGAAACATATTTTTATTAATGTAATATATTTCAATATATTTATAAAGATATAATATTCAAGACTGTTATTAAAATAAAACTCAATAATAATAAACACAAATATTATACCCATACCCATATATGATGGAAAATATCTAATTGAAATTCTTCAAATCACAAAGGGACTATTATTTGAATTGTCATATAACGTATTTTAGAATATATATATACCATATATATTTTAGGTGTAATGTATGAATTTGTTTCCTTCGTGTGTACGCGCAAACATGAATGTTAAATTTTAATATATGTATATAAAAATGTGTTATTGATTTAATTTACAACTGTGTCTTGGCACAGTTTGACAATGGATGTTGAAATATGTAGGTAGGATATATAGTAAATAAAATAAATAAATCGTATTGCGAATTTATCATTAAATCAAATATAATTTTTTATATATTAATCATTAATATTTCATTATTATATTCATTAACATTTTTGAAATATATTGAAAGGAGCTTTATATATCGGCTATAATGGTCCATGGTCCATGTTATATATATATATAGGAAGTCAAGGCGACTTTTAAACCATATTAATTTAAATTATAAGTGCAGTATACTGCATATATAATATCAATATAACATATATACGCAGAAATCAAAATATTAATATTGGGTATAGCTATAAACTAAAATTAATACAGTATTATATTATTAATATACCATCGATCAAATTTAATTTTATATATTTTATAATGCAATCTAAATGCGGAATATTATGCTCATAAAATATATACGCATATACCTACATGTAAATATATATATATATCTATATATATATATATAGAAATTCTAAACTTAAGTAAAATAAATAATTATATATCGCATATATGTATAATTATCAACATATATACTCTTTTATATATGCATACAATGTATTTACAAAAAGTTATAAACATAATATGTATTTGTATATATACATATAACATTCTTTTATGTATATGGATATTGGGTATATTAGATAGATTGAATCGAAATTGCAGTAAATTTGTCAAAAGGATTCAATTTCCAATGTACATTTTATACATACATATATATATGTACAAAATTGTTTGTATGTGAATGAAAATTTTCCAATATAATAATAATAATATAATACACACTATTTGTACATTTATACAGAATATATATATATAGGTATCTGGTATATAAACATAAAATATCATGTATCAATATTTTATATAACCCGTATACGATAAATACGAAATATATATATATATATATAAAACAAATAACTTTCATATCAATTTTATTTGTAAAATATTCCCAATGTATATATAAAGTTTCGATATATATAACTTTTTGTCATCCATACACTTATTATAAACATCTATATTTATTTATTATTGTACATATATATATATAGATGAATTCACTATTGTTTGGTTTTGCCGTTTTGCTCACATTGTACATGCATATCGATAGATATACAATATATAAATCTATTACATGCATGTGTATATATATATACGGACTAATTTATATAATGTTGGTGGTTTATATTTATCTATACGAGGTTTGTGCATGCTTTCATTCATATATATATATATAGATAAAGGATTAAAACCGGAATCAAAGAAAACACTTAAAATTCAACAAATTGTTTGATATCGGTATATGGTTCTTTTAAATATGTTATTAAGAAGGAGCTAATACATCAATTATCAATGTGATTACGAGTTAGATATGTTTTATATAAGGAAAATCAAGAGATAATTCTCGATATAAGTATGTTTTAGAAAAAAACTCAAATAATGGGTCAATTAAAAGTAGTGTTATATTGGTTAAAAAATATATAGGTGCTAAAAAGGAAAGTCTGCTGTTGCAATATAAATTACAAAATTTAAACAAAAGGAAACAATTCATCTTTGATATGGATGATACCTCAGATAATCTTTATATGGACATTATTTATTATAATTTATATGTTAATTTATTTAATATATATATGTATATATACTGGAGATCTAAATGAATCGATGGATGAATGGAATATATATAGACATAATACTTCGTATACTGAATGCTAACCTCTACATCTCTACATATATATATATTTATTTTATTTACATTATAACATCGGTCATTCTCAATTCCATAAACATACTATTATTATATATATACCTCTCTAGTATATACATTTGAAACTGCTGTACTGTACACACAGCATTCAATAGATAAAATTCTAAAATTTTATAAGTTATAGATACGACGTTATATGCATTAAATTGAATATATAAATATATGTATATATAGATATAGTGTATATCTATATCTATATATATGTATATCCAAATATATTGCACATATATATAGATTATTTTACAAAAGTGATACAGAATCACATTAACCAATTAAAATGTCACGAAGTCAAATAAAATTTTAATCCTTTATATAAAACCTCATCAACAAGAAATTTTATATACAATAAATACATATACATAGTCTGTATATACTATGCTCTATCTGTATATACTTTCATTAATTCTTGATATATACACTCGAATATATATATATATATATATATATATCAACATATTACATTCATCTTTTATTCAGTTTATTTGAAACCATATAGTGTCTATAGATAGATATATATCGTTATGTAGAGTATATAGGGTATTATTATAGAGCATCTATATTGGGGTATAAATGACGATACATGTAAATGTACATATACAGAGTATATTGTTTATATAATATCATATATATACATTAATATATAGTACAAAACAAAATCAATATACTTTTAAATTTATATATATATATATTTTATAAATGAATAAAATTTGGAAATAAAATTAATAAATATACTTTATAAGTCAGCATAGCATATTTACGAGATTATATAGTATATGATAAAGAAATATGTCATTTATATACCTTTTCTATATATGTTATATACACATACGATTAGAGTTGATCCAAAAATTAATATAATTGAGATTATATATTGATTGATATAATGAATGCATTTTAATTAAGTCTCAATTGAATTTCAAACAATTAAAAATATAATAATAAATAAGATCACAAATTATACTATAAATAAGGTACTATTAATATTTTTTATGATTGTTATGTGGATAAAAAAAAAAGTGAATGAAGTTATTTTAATTTTCCGAAACAATTTCATTCAATTGATTATATATATATATAACAAAAAATTTTACGAAATAGGATTAAATAAAATGATATTTTGTTTTGTTGGATTTCTGCATTTTTAGAATTGCATCGCAATCTAATTAAAAGTGGCGTACATATATAAATTTATATAAATATAATTTAGGTAAATTTTTGATATATTATATTTATTGATGTCATACTTATACCTTTTTTTGAACGAATATTATATTGAAAATGTAGGTCCCCCAACCTACATTGATATAGAGATACATATAACAGACTGTATATTGTATACATATTTTAATATTCAATTGTATAAATCATAAATTAACATATATTTCAATTCTCTCTGATAAATTAAGTAAATATATAACCTTTTTTGGGGAATTTTAATAATATGGTATACATATAACTATATAGCTTTTATATATATTTTTATCATATGAATCCATCCCGTTTTTGTTGTTGTTAGTTTGTTTATAAATTATATATAATGTTTGAATAAAATCAAAATATTGAATTTTATACAAATATATAAAATTTACGTATATAGATAATGGAATCATAAAATATAGGTTAAAAAAACGAACTATATATAAATGAAAATGGTGTATGACTAAAAATTGAATACATTCAATGTATATGTGCTATATATATACACCGCTCCAACATTAAATGTACGCAGGGAGCCCACGGAAAAGGTATATTTGCCGGTGATTTTTCTATCATCAATTTTTAGTAAAAATTATTCCATACTTTTTTTTTATACTTATAATACTATAAGATAACGCATTTCTAGTATAAGAACCCAATGTACAATTTCAGAATTCATTAAAGTTATACATACAAATCATAAAAAGTCATATACATATAGAGTAATGCTGACTTCGACTTGGAATTCATCATCTGCGAATTAGAATGCGTAACTGCTGATCAACTCTATATCTGCGGTACTTTCTAGATCAACCATGTATGTATACTTTAATGTATATTTTGCGTTATTTTAAAATGAATAATAAATTTTAATTTGTCGATAACTTTGAGTATATATAAACAATTATATATATTAGATTTACACGTACATATAATTTGTAAAATGATATACTTTCCATTAATGTATTAGGGTATATATATGTATATTCATATAAGGGTATATATTATATATATATGATATTACACATATATACATATATAAATAAAGTTTTATAATCAATGATATAACTTAATTATAATTAATATTCAAGCTGAAGTTATAATAAAATTATTATTTCTATATACGTACATTTAAAATTAGTATGAAAATGTATAATTTTTTTTATATAAATTCTATGCAAATAGAGATATTATAATATATTCCCAAATAGATAGATATGAATAATTGAAAAAAAAACTTTAATTAATAAAAACCCAACAGCTGTAGTGCAATGAACCTCTGCGATAGATTTTTAAAAATAATTCTAAAATTGATATGATGATTTAAGTCTCAATTGAATTTCAGACCCTTTAAAAGTGATAACAAAAAATTATATACACCACAAAAGATTTACAAGCGTATCATTCAATCAATGAAGACGAACAAAAATAAGGATATAAGGACGAACTTTAATATATACATATCATTTATCAATAACACTATTGGATTCGATAAATTTTATATATGGGGAAATGCGATATTTTTGTGAATATTCCCCATGTCGCGTAATCTTCGGTTTATTGGTTTGTACCAAATTATATATATGTTAAATCAGTTTTGGACGTGAAATGATTAATATTGTTGAATCTATAAATGACTCTCTATATTCCTATATATATATATATTCATGTTGGTTGATAAGCCTCCATAATCATAGAAATTCAAAACAACATTGTGTTCGTTTAGTTTTTTTTTTGTAAATAAAAAAATTGAATAAATAACCAATTTTTTATTTTAAATTTCAGTTAAGTTTGTGTATAGAAAGGTTTATTTGTATAGATACTTTTTTTTTGTAATGGAAATTTTTACAAATTCAAAGTGAATATATTTTTGCACTTTTATATTTGTAAAATTACATATATCGTATGTATATTTATAATACTTATATTGTTAATGGTATATAAGACGAAATACATCAATTTAAATGTATATATATAACATATGAAATAAAATATTGTATTTAACATTTCCTTTTTTTTTTTTGGTTCTATCTGCTTTGGCAATATATTATATATATATAGTCACTGAAACTGATGATAAGCTTTTATATATATAGATATATATATTATAATATATCGATCTTTACACATGTTAATATTATGTAATGTAATTTTGCATTATCTATATCTTTGATAGTATTGATAGTATATAGAATATAGATAGTTTGTACTAACATTTACTATGCATATAGCTGATAGATATATTTATTAGAAATTGTGTGTGTATCTTTTATTATTGATATATATATATATATATAATATTGTTGAATATATATATATATATATATATATATATGTCGATATATACAAGTTGAATAAATAACATATCATTGGAATGTACATTTATTGATATAAAATACTTAAAATAATGTCTTTGCTTTGCTTTATTATTCGACGATGTCTATTTACAAACGAAAATCTATACTATAAACTATTATATTTGATATAGTTAAACGTACACATATATTCTATATGTATAAATGTACAAATATCCTATTTAGAGATGTTCATATTTAAATATGGTATATATATAGATAGTTCAATAAACACAAACAATAAACTTTATATGTTTGCATTGCTCATTCATCATTTTACAATAAGTACATTTATATATGGTATATATGTAATGTCCTTATATATAATAATATTATAAATATTTTTGTTATTGGAAAATGTGGATAGAATACGAATATCTAGGTTTATACACTATAACATTTTTCGGATATATGCTAAAAAATGGAAAAATTTTGCTAATTTTCCCAGTTTATAGTTGAAGGAAATAGAAAATTGTATGATAGTTGCTATATTTGTTAAATGAATTTTAATCACACATTTTGAAAAATTAAATTAATTCTTCTTATGTCCAATAAAAGAATTTGATTTAATTGAAACCATTTTGATTTGCAGATTCTACCATCGTAACGGAAAAAAAATAATAATCCAAGTTTATTGGGTTATATATGTTTGAATGAATATATTTGAAATATTTGTATTATAATTCATGTACCACACAAAGTTTTATAGATTTATATAAAATTATGAAAGTTTTTCATATATATGTACATATAAATTATTTCTCTATATATCCCTTTTAGCTGCTGATATTAATCGATAATTTATATATATCTATATGTTATATGTTGTATTTGTATGATATATAAATATGCAGACGATGTACAGATATTTTTGTAATATAAAATTAATATATCTGTGTACTTTTAATATATCTTTTTATGTTTGTGTGTATACACGTTTGCTATGGTGTATACATGCTAAAGTTTTTGAAAATGATATTAATGTATACAAACACATCCATCCTATATGATATATGCATATTATCATCATTCATTCGCATATATTTATAAAATATAAAGCAGGTGAACGAATCTGATATGACTTTTAGACAGATGTTAGTAAATAATAAATAATAGAATATGTAGGAAATACACAAAAATACTCATGATAAAATTTTTAATTTGAATAAACTTTATATGTTTATATATAATATATGGATATTTATAGTACACGTATATATATTATATCATTATATCCACGTATCTTATCTATATATATATATATATGTAGTCAACTGATAGATATCTTTTCATATATAGTATAGTATAGTTGAATTATTATATACATATTTTATCATTTTATTAAAGAAGTAGGATTTCATTTATAGAATTAAATATTTAATAAGTATATATAAATTAAAGAGAAACATTTTTTGTTTTATTTTAAATTATTATTTGGATGAATACAGATACAAGATTTTACAATGTATATACCATATTTTTAATCAATATATGAATATCTAAAGTACTTATGTATATAATTATGTATTGACATACATATACTGTTATGTATATACATATAGAGAAGAAGTTAGTGGAAGTAAATTAAAAATATTTTGACCTATAAATATAGGGAATATATGGATTATAATTTTTTAAATGGAAAAATTGCAAGAAACTCTTAAATTTAATGTGTTTTATTCAAATATGAAAATTTAATAATAGAAATAATAGAAAAATTAATTCAAACAAAAGTTTAATCGATTTAAAAGGGGGTGTATTTTTTCTTGTATAAAAATATGTGTTTTGAAAATTATTTGTATAGCCGCAAAAGGGAAATTACAAAACTTATTAACATTTTATTGTGTTTTATCATTTTAATATCTCTGTATATTGTTAAAAGATGAAAAATATAGAAAACATTAGTTCTTTTACGATGTGTAGCTGACGAAAATTGTGAGCATAAATATCATAAAAACACATTCATATTCATATAGTTGACATCAACTACATTTTCGACATTTTCGCACCTTATGTCATATTACTATTGAACTATATCCGATTGTATATGATTGAGTTTAAATTTACCTTTACACAAAAACAAAAATTGTGTTTTATCTTTGACCATGTTATGCGGTAATGTATAAAATATATGGATTATACATAAAATAAAAACGTATTTTCAACAAATCAAAATGCAATTAATTATTTAAATATATATATTATTTGGCATATAAATAATATTAATTTTAAATTCAAATGCTATAATTCACGTGCATATATCGCCGGTATTTAAATATATATAGATACGTATGCATGCATATGCATTTAATTGTATACGTGAAAAATAAAATTTTCATTTTTTTTTTCATATAATGTTTATATAACAAAATTTACAGATATCCCACATATTAACAACAAACCATCTTTTTCCATTGTTTAGCTAATTTTTCCACCATTAAAACAAATATTATATAAATAAAATAACCCAAATCCATTAATTCACTTCGCACAAAAACCGGGAAGAGATAAATGGATATATATAATTACAAAAGATATGTTGACTTTAAAATGGAGTACGCAGGGATATTGAAATATCAATGTCAACAATTGTGGATAACCTCTCTGTATATATTATATATATAATATTCATATTATGTGTTTGTTGTATTATTTGTTTGTTTGATATATATGATTAAAAATGCATGTTTATACATATGAAAATGTAAAGGAAAACTCATTAATAATCCAATATTCATTATATTTGCGAACATATCTCTTTCACATTACGCGCAATATTTCTACCTTTTTTATTATTATTATTATTATTATTTTTATTATTAATATATATATTTTATTTATGTTTTACAAACATTATTTTGCAAATACATACAGATATTTGCATTTGTGTACTATATGTATTCTATATGGTTATAGTTTTCAGGAAATCCATTCATGTGCATATTCGCAGTATTTATTTAAAAACCTGTACATTTTTTTAAAATTATTCAAGTTAAAATAAATCAATATTATATACATATATATATATATAATAAATTAAATGAAAAATGAAAAATACATAATTAATTTATTGTGTATAAATATAATAAATATACAATATATGAATGGTATATTTATTTTGAAATTAATTGTACATATGCCATATATATATATATATATATATATATATTGAATAAAGGATAATACACCTGCAAGTGCTATACAATTCAATTTGTATAAATGCCATGATCATTATTATATAAAAGCAGTTTTTCAATGCATGGTGGAAAATCTCTGTATTTTAATATATATATGTATATTAAATGCATATATACCTTCCGATGATTCTTATATGTGAATAAGTAAAATATGTATATAAGCGATATAGGTGCCATATAGGAGGATTGTTAAATTATAAATGTATAAGAAGTGGTATAAATTATTATAAGAAGTGGTATTTTAATAAATCAGGTGTTTATCTATAATTATAAGTTCGAATATATGTATTTTATTTGGTATTTCTTTTTACTGAGCATAACATCATTTTAATTTTCAACTTGAATGTAATAATATTTAAATTTAAATTCATAAACAAAAAACAATTACATGCATATACTTATCATCTTCATTTTGGTAATCGTACCGTGTGGTTAAATAAAATTGTGGATTTATTATAATAATGATATATATGGGTATGGAATATAAATTTGTTAATGAAAAAATCTTTTTTTTTTTTCATTTCCATTACAATAAAACTTTCAATTAATTTCCATTTATCTATATATATATGGACTTAAAATCATTATATGGATGAATATATATAAATGTACACGTTTGTTTTATAGAAACCATTATATCCCATTTTATTTACAAACACTTTATCTATATAAAATATATTTTATATTTGTACATATATATATAAACATTTCAGACAAAAATACCCATCTATATATATAATGCATCATATATATGAACAAATTTTAAATCATTCAATCGATTATTTAATCTAATATATATATAGATTGCGTATATATGTAGATTAAACGCGAATGTATATAATAAATATATATATACGACTATATATATTGTGAATATATGTTATCTATATATTTTATACCCCCATTTGTGATAATATATATACATTGTATGATAAAGTCTGTTTGATTATACATACATATACTGTTAAATAATTAATCATATCATAATTACTCGTTTATTTACCGATATTTATTATGATATATTAATAAATATTCTCGTATATATTCGAGACAGACATAAATGAATATACGCATATAAATTCAAGGAAGGAAAATATATATATATTATTTATTATCGTTCTTCATATTTATATAATAAAAACCAAAAATTTTTTTTATAACAATAGAAGAAGTGCGGGGGTTTATTTTATTATTACCGCACATATAATTTATTTAAATTATCGCAAATCAATTTTATCTTATCATCAAATATTACATTATCATATATAACGTTTAATATAATATAGAAGAATATAGATATAAGCAACAATATCATAATAACATAATAGACAGATAATATTTATTTATTTTTTTTTTTTTTTGAAAATTATTCTATATATCAAATATCCACTATATAGGATCAATAATGATGTAATTATAAAATTGGTTTTTAATCGGTTTATTTGAGTTTATATTGTAAATATCTTTCATATTATTCTATAATGATTTTAAATTCTGTAAACATGAGAAGCCTTCTTATGCAATCTCGTAAATTATATGGTAAATTTACACTAATACATTTTTCAATCAATTTTTGGGAGTTAACAAGGAATATTTCAATGTGGTATCACACCGAAGTCGCCGTTTTTCACACTGATTTAAAATGATAAATCTTAATGCAATGAAATCCACAAATTTTTCGAAAAAAAATACATGCTATACAAAATCTGATTTTTATTAATTTTTCACAGCATATAGGGTAATCACTTATTGTTATTACATATAAATAAATACAATTATTTTAAAAACAAATATACAATTATTTACTTTTTTTTCCATATATATGCAATATCATTATCATTAAATCAAAATTGAGATTAAAATTATATATTTGTATATGCATATGGATATGTATACAACAAAACACCCTCCAAAAACAAAATGTTTATTTACACAATAAGCATATACGAATGCAATTCATTCAGTTTATGAACTCGCTATATATGGCTGGGTGTTTTATGTTTTATGTTGTACAAAACAAATATTTTCCGTATACATGTTGTATATATACAAAAAAACCAAGTACCATCGTAAAATAAAATTAATTTATATAAAGTTCGCGTAAAACGTATTATTATTATTTTTTATTTATATAATATACCCATACAGTATAACAGATATATATTGTTTATTATTTTAAGCATTTAAAATCATATATTTTTTGTATTTAATTTTTATATAAATATTTGGTATATATACAAACATATATTAAAAAATGAGTAAATAAATATGTTGGCAATAGTATAAGTATATATAAAGAAAGAGTTGAATGAATATGTGTTGACAGCCGTCTATACTGCAATTGTTATATAATAAATATAAATACACACGAAATGCAGGCAAATATTAAAGGATATGTGGTTAGAAAAATATACATCTTTTGACTCTTTCTTAGAAAATTGCATAACATATATATTATATTTTAAAGTCGATATAAAAATGTAAAACCAATAAAATCGTAATATCGCAAGCCTACAAAGTACAAATATATCCCATACACATAGTTTTGTTTGACAATATTATATATTCCCGTATATAATATATATATATATACCATATATGTATAATATTTCAAAAAGGAAACCGGCAATAAAGCAGCGTAAGTTGACTATGTTATCCTTAGGCGATGTATATGTATATATAAATAAAGGTATCACACGGCATTCAATGAACGTATATCTATATATGTAATACAATATAAAATGTATGCTTTATATATAGATACTTTTATATATATAAATATATTTATATAAAGGTATGATTAAACTATATATGAATAAAGGATAAAATACACTTGTGTTATTATAAATGAACATTTAAATGTTATTATTGTATATATATAGATAGAGGTACGTGTATGCAATTACATAATTATAAAATATTTGAATGCGCCATTCAAAAAGTATATATAATTGATAGGTTATAGTTATAACAATAGCTAAAATATGTGTTGAAGATTATATCCGAAGTTATATATAACAATAACATGTACTATATATTTATACTTTTTATATTCATTTATAATACGGAAAATTTAGATTGGTATTTGTATATAGGTTCATAATGTCATATTTCTATTTAAAATATTACAAATTCGTATATTCATATAATGGGTATACGAATAAAATATATATTAACATATATACCACCATATAGCAAATCAATAATATATGATGGTAAACCCATACAAATTGACAATTGCCATATTATCTTATATATACGCGCCATCTACTATATAAAACGATAATACGAACAAAAAAGGAAAAGGATATCAATTATCGTATATATAATTTAACAGTATAAGAAATTATTCATTAGGGTAAAAATATTTACATAAAGAACAAGACACACATTTAGAATATATTTATCTATATATATATCGATATATTTATAGCAATGTTCATTAATATATAATATAAAAATATCTATAATTCTTTAAATACATATAATATGTTTTATATTATAACTAAACGAAACGGTATATATATAAAATACAGGATTCGATAAAAATATAAGTCATAAGTATATACAGCAATTATATTGATTTATATAATTGAAATATTATCTGTACTTGCATGTCAAAGTGGTGGAAATTGCTTTAATGTATATATTGTGTATTGTAGATTTTCCATATAACTTTACAAAAAATTTCAGCTGATTGTGAATTTCACCACATTACATTTTTTCACACAAAATAAAAACCAAAACCGATACAAAAGATAAAGAATTAATGTCTACCCCTATATAAGGAAAATATAAATAACAATAAATATATATATATACTTTTAATAATAAAATTAATGTATATATATAAAATTTAAAAATCAATATCAACCATGATTTGTATAAAAACGAATTGATTTTTATTTCATATAATATTTTTTATATATATCAAACACGCTTAAAATTAAATTTATATATAGTTACAAATCGTATCGTATATATTCTAATATGTGTGCAGCAGTAATAGATCTTTTATTTTATGATTTGAGAAACATATAAATATAACTATATATAACATATAATTTTTTTTTATATCTCGTAAAAGTTTAACATGGAATTCACAAAAAAAAAAATTGTTTCTTATATATTGTTTTTTAATATAATAATATAACATAAAACACATATGTGCTAAATCGTATATCTTTTGTAACGATGAGTATTTTTATATACCTAGCACGTATTATATATATTATAAATATACGCAGTATAAGAAATGGCATAAAAAAGGCGTATATTATATAGAATAATATATTGATAACATATCTAATCATCAGGGGTGCGCTTTAACGATTTAGTCGCATTGTTTTTATATGATTTTGATTTTGGATATACAATCAAAATAAAATTAACAGTTTGAATTAGATGTTTAACATTAATTATATAATCAATATAAAATTAAATTCTATTATTGTTGATTTAATATGGAAATATCGCGATCAAAATTAAATTGATTTATTTATCCTGATTTTGATCTGCCATATTGTTTATAATAATATATGGATATATTCTTTTACTTTGTTATTATGATTATTATTATATACAAAAGATTATATATAACACTAATAATAATAAAACAAACGTATATACAGTGATGTTCGGTAAAATAGGTGTAAAGCAATTTTAATGTATTTTGATTAATTTCAAATACCAATACCTATTTGTGAATCATGCCATCCATACGACAATTTAGTACTTTGTTTACCTTTATTTATCACATGAAAAGAAAGAGATAAAAAATGTTGTCCTTCGTATTTCTGGGAAATTAGCTATGAACATGCTGTTCGGTAAAATAGGTGCGGACTATGTTAATTGTGGTTTATTTAGTTTTTGCGAATAAATTACATTTATTGGTGGTGAGTTTGTGAATTTTTAAATAAATTTTAGGTAAAGTAGTGATTTAAATTTAATTTTTGAAACATTTCGGATTAAATAAATACATATTTCTAAGTCACAATGGGTAGAAGTACACATTGTACGGTATTTGAATGGCAACGTATAAAGGATCTAAGAGCATCCGGGCTAACATATAAAAATATTTCTGAAATTATGAAATGCTCCCAAAATATAATTACCAACGCATTAAAATTCAAATATACCACAGAAAGAAGGGGTAACAAACGTAAAACTAAAAGCAATGACGATCGTAGAGTGGTTGTTGCCACAAAAAAGAGCCCTTTTTATCATCCAGGGAACTTGTAAGAGAGCTTGATCTAAGCATTTCATCAAGCACGGTATGAAAAAGGTTAATAGCATCAAATTTATAGGGGCGAATAGCTAGACAAGCACCAATGCATACAGCGAAACACATTAAACACCGTTTAAAATTCGCACATGTACATCGTGATTGGTCAGGTGATAATGATATTAAAAAGTGACGACATATTCTTTATTCTGATGAAACCAATATAAATTTGCATGGATCAGATGGCAAATTACATGTTAGACGAAGACCAAATTCAGAATTTTTACCGCAAAACACAAAAAAAACCATTAAGCATGGAGGTGGTAGTTTAATGATATGTTTTGGTATCATCATGGTATGGAGTTGGTCCTATATATTTAGGTCAAAAATATCCAATGGATGAACAGGAATATCTAAGGATACTTTTAATCGAAATGTTGCCATACGCAAAAGAAAACATGCCTATTATATGGTCATATCAGCAAGATAACGACCCAAAACATACGGCTAACAAAGCATCGGTTTGGTTTCCACAAAATAATGTGAACAAAATAGAATGGCCAACACAATCACCCGACTTGAATCCGATTAAAAACTTGTGGAAGCACGTATAAACATCAGTTGCAACAAATCGGCTCAAAAAACAAAGTAGAACGGGGGAAAGAAATTGTAAAAGTTTGGAAGCGATTTCTATAGAAAGGTGCCAAAAATTGGTGCAGTTCATGCTAAATCGATGTGAGGCAGTAATTTAAAATAAGGGACATGCGACAAAATATTAAATCATAAATGGTATGTACGCGAAATACTTAGATTTTATTTAATATTGTGGACATTTAATACTTTTTCTTGTGTTTTTGGTAGAACAAAATATATCGCACCTATTTTACCGAACAGCATATTCCTAGCTAATTTCCCAGAAATACGAATGACAACATTTTTTATCTCTTTCTTTTCATGTGATAAATAAAGGTAAACAAAGTACTAAATTGTCGTATGGATGGCATGATTCACAAATAGATATTGGTATTTGAAATTAATCAAAATACATTAAAAATGATTTACACCTATTTTACCGAACATCACTGTATAGACATACTTATTTTTACATTCATCTCGATAACCCGATAATATTTATATGAGAAATCGTCATAAAAATATCATGTTAGATTTCATCGCAGTTTTATTTCATATATGTATATATATTAATATAGAAGAAAATTCTATTTTTATTATTCTATTTTATATATAAATATATATGTAATTTCATATAACAATTCAAATTTGAAATTGTGTAATAATTTATTATAGGTGTGTATAAAAATCTAAATTGAGTAATAATAAACGGATGTTATATTTATATCATTTCATTTCCATTTGATACATATAGATATAAAACGACTTTTTATATTTATAGATGATAATTATATGCGGTTGTTTTCTGTATATGAATTTTTGGAGTATAAAGCATATTTTGATTTTTATAACTGAATAATCTGTATAGAAAATTTTCTCGCTTTTATGGAGTAATGATTATTTGGGATTCTGTCAAGAAATAATATAACAAAACATATGTTAATAGTTAATGATTTGAGATATTTCACCGGCCATTGATTCACCTTAAAATTTCGATTCTAATATTCTAGAAAGTTAATGGATTAGAACCAAGAAATGAAAAACTAATAAAATGTGAATGCCCATGAAATGCTAATTATATTATCAATATAGATAATATTAAACTTAATCAATAATATACCTAATTTTATATATCTTGATATTTAAAGTACCATTATATAATTTTTATAAAATATTAAATAAATAGTTTTAATAATGTACCCACATTTATATATATATCTATATATCATTTATTTTTAACCTCTAATATATTACATTATAATTTAATACTACAACACTCGGTTACTATATTATATTATATTATTAATTTTTCAAACACCTATATATTTTTATTATATTTAACAAACTTCGTCATTTCAATTTGATGTATAATTGCGAATAAAATATGAATGTGTATTCATTCAATTTTTGCAAAGGCGAAAATAACATTGTGTATGTATATAATATAATTGTAATAAGAGTATTCAGATATGATTTTGAAAAAAGTTCTATAGGCTATAGAGCAATGTACATCCATCATTGAATTAATTGCATATTTAGATGGAATATTTTGAATATAATTCTCAAAGACAAAACTACCACAATATATCGAAATCATCTTAAACCATTTGATTTGTAAGTCATCATATGGAGTATAAAGCTTATGGTAAAGGCAACAATGAATATGTGAACAATCATATAGTATATAGTTAATTGTCAATTATTATTAATTGAATAATTGAAACGAAATCAAATGGTGACACTATTTAAATCTAATAATATAATATTTTATAATAATATAATGAATGAGATATCTAAATACAATATATAAAATTTGATATTGTATTGGTATTCAATTTAAATACAACTATATTAAAAACACACGATAGATGTATACCTTGAAAACTATATATAAATGAAGTCTAGAAGTTTATTTCACGGTTACTTATTATAATGCAATACAATGCTAATAATAATAATAATAATAATAATAACTGGTTGAATAAGATTTATATTAATATTTCTCATACTTTTTAACAAAATCATGTTTTTTACGACATAAAGTATAATAAATATGCAATTATTATATAATTATTATTATTGTTAACGAATATGTTTTTAATTTTTTTACATTAATAAAATTTGCAAATTTATGGAAAATATAATTTTTTAATATTAAATGGTTAAAAGTTAAAACATGATATATAGGTGTGCTAATATTATTCAATTCAATTAGAACTCAGAAAGTGATACAGAAATGTAAAAACATATTTAAAATTAATGAATAACACGTATCCATAAAGATAGAGAAAAACAGATAAAGAATTAAATCATTTGCAAAAATCAAATTAATTTTGATACAAGAAAATATACAGATGGTGTGAAAACATGAAGATATTAAGATTACTTTGCTCGTCAAATCATACATTCGTAATACCTATATATAATTGTCGATATATACATATTCAATAACATATACCATTTTTATATGTACTTCAGCGGAATCATGAAGTAAATATTAAAGTGCTTTCGAACATTTATAATCGTAACAAATATAATGAGTATAAAATCAATATAATAAATATTAATATTTTTTTTTTAACAAAAAGAACTTTATATATCCGAATATTAAACGGATATATAGAAAAATACTTTGGAGAATATATGTATGAAACTATAAAAATGTTCACATAAATGTTGTTATCCTTATATAATAAATGCGGAATATGGATATTATAAAAGGTATGTAAAACAACACTTAAAAATTGTATTATATATTGTATATATACGAAAATATAAGAAGTTATAAATACATGCATATACAAAACACATATATTTTATAAGGATAAAGTCAATAAACTGTTCAATAAGTGTTTTTAAGGTAAATTTTTACACATGCATATGTATATATACAGAAAAGTCTATATATGTTGTTGTAATACATAGCAGTTATGTCGAAAAAAAGTTTTACTCTTTCTTTATTATACATATAGTATAGTATACAATGGAACGGATAACAAAAAAAAAGTTATTATATTGGATATATCCTTTAACGCAGCTATATATATACAATTTATATATGAACATAACCGCATATTATATCCAAAATCTTTTGTACAACGGCTTGCATCATCAGTGATTTTGTCTTAACAAAGTTTGTTAAAAGTTTTTGTGTGCTTTTTTTTGTTTTATTTGAAAATTAATGTAAGCGCAATGTAAGCAACATTCTATGTATAATATTAATAGTAATAATAATAATAATAGATCAATAAAGTTTATTATAACATTTACAATATATAATCGCAGCTATATATATATATATATATAACTTTTAACTAACTATACATAAAAATGTATAAATAACAAATTGTTATATATATTTATATAAAAAGGATTGTTTGTATATATATATATTTTTCATACATTTATATTGCTTTAAATTTATATAGAACCATAGAACAGTATTGATGTACCGGTTTTATTAATTAAGACCAAATTGTAGAATAGATAAATTGATAGAAAAAAGTTTCATATGTTCTTTTAATTTGTTAATATACCGCATATATAGAAAAGAAAATACATTATATGTTATTGATTTTTCATTAATTACCGGTGGTGTGATACTTTTAATATTTATAGACAACTTTTAATATTAATTTTCATTGTACGCACACTATTTTACAATATAAGTATATATTTTTATGAAATTTCAAAAGATAACAAGAACTCGTTACAATTTTTGATCACTTCTTATAATTTTAAAGTCCCACATTTTTGGTAATGCCACCCTTAACCTTTTTCAAGATATTCCCAAATAATTCATTTTCCAATCGCATAAATTTGTGATCCAGGTTGTTTTTCATAGACAGTAGACCTTAAACTATATAAGTTTATAACTTCCAGTCATGATAAAATCGATTGATGCGTAAAGAATAAATGTAGTCTACATTTTTAGTCTCGAGCACATCACTTCTATAAAGGTATATATATAGAAAAATATATATTTAAGATATCTATATAGCAACGTCTCGCTATATATCCTCTTTATATATGTTACGTCATAGTTAAATTATAATTTATCTAGGGTTACGTATATATACATAATTTTTCGTGCATTTGATGTATAAACAATTATATAACATTATACTTACATATCTATATATTGTATATATTTGAATATATACGATATAATAATCGTTCTTTCGTTCGTTCACGTATTTATAACAACGTGAAACCAAATATATATATATATATATAAAGGGAATTTAATTAAGGTAAATTGATGCGTAGCTATATATATATATGATTCAATTTCCAGAAATATTTAAGTAATTTTATGTTGTTATACTCAAACATATCTATATTCTTATATAAATGTATCATTTTATATAAATGCATCGAATTATATATACATCGTCGAATACACATATCGATATATATATATATATATATATATATATATATATATATATTATATGATATATAGTTTATATATTTACAAATATATAAAAGGGTATAACAATAATGTATGTAAAATAAAGATATACCATTCAGAATATTTAAAAAAAAAATTGGAAAAAACTATACAATATGGTATTGCTATATGCAATATTCATATATATATATATATATATATATATATAGATATAAATATATAGAACGAAATATATACAAAACGGAAGCGGAAAAAGGTGTGCCATCATCATATAGCGAATAAAATAATCTGAATTTAATGTATATATAAAAAAGCTATATTTTTTATAAGTAAATTTACATAACATATATATAATTTCGATATTCAATATAAAAATAAAAAAAAAACCAAACAAAAAAATAAATAAATTTGAATTGATAATCTAAATGCGATCGAACGAATCAAATACATATAAAATACAATCGTATAACGACAAAATTGTATAATGAATGAATAGTATTATTTTATTATTATATATTTAGATATATACACAAAAAAAACACAATGGGATTTTCTTAATTAACAAAAATTTCTATACCAAATCGAACATAAAATGAGTTTTCGATAAATTGTAACGAAATAAAATTATATATTTTTGGAAAAAAATCAATCGGAAAAATATCATAATATAATAATTTAATTATATTTATAAACCCATACGGAAAACCGTCAAAATATGTAATCAAAATCAAATTAAATTAAAAGATGGTCAAAGATAAGCAAAATCGTATACATATAAAATGGTTATTTCTTTTATTTTTGGGTTAATCCTGTTTTATTTTTCATGATGATATTGAACATCATATCCATTAGAGTTACATTTCCATAAAAAATGAGTTCTCTACATCGCCACATCTAACAATCAACTATATACAAATCAAATTTGCAAAAAAAAGAAAATTTATTATGATGATCATTTGAACAATATTCAAACATAAAAATTAAAATAAAATGAATTTTTTAAAATTGATGATAAAAAAGATTTGAATTGTGAATTGTGATTTGAAAAATGAGTTTAAAAAAGTTAATTATATAAAGCGCATCAACCATGTAATAAATGACAAACGAATTGTTGAATAATTGTTATTATATAGTATTTCTTTTAATTTATAGATGATATATACCTATAAACCTACAATAATATATATATATATATGATAATAATAAATACATTTTTAAATGATAAACAAAAAAAAAAAGAAGAAATATTATATACTAAAAAGAATGAAAATGAATAAAATGTTAAATTATTATTAGTATTTTTATTGTAGAATCCATAATGCCTCGAACAGGAAGTATGGTTTATGAACATGACTATAAAAAGTTGCGTGTTGTTGCTCTTTTAAACAATGTATATAGAAAAAATTTTTTATATATAAAATAGAATATTCAGTATATATTTATCGTTTGTAATAATACTAATAATAATCATATACGATAATAATATAATAATGATGTTTTTAAATTCATTCTTTTTTCTACAATATATATTGTTTATTATTACGCGAGTATATTATTTGTTGCCATTATATAAATTTTATTTTTCTATTATTGGTTAATAAATAATTTTATAATATATATATATATGAGGATACATACCACAAATCTCTCTATATATATATATATGGTATATATGTATCATACATTCTGTTTTTAATATTCTATTATTATTTTGTAAAACGATGTTTGCGTTGTTATATAGGTATATACAATAATTAAGGTAGAAATATTCAATTTTTGAATTTAAAAAAATAAAATCGTTGTTACATTATACTATACGTTTTATTATATCAGCAATATGGGTGTGAGTATACAAATTAATGAAAAATTGGTAAAATACAATCAATTTGATGGCTTCTGATGTAACTATAAGGTTGAGCATATAGTTTTGTTTAGCTTCCTAACAGATCTTATATATATATGATATACACCACCATTTAGCAATGGATTATAATATAATGGTTTTTAAATTATTCAAATTTTCGAATCAAATATGGATAGCAAAATTTAATTATAATATTTACAGGATGAATTATATATATCCTTATATTTTGTTATGATTTATTTATGCTATAAGAATATAAAAGATTATATTTGTTAATTCCATTAACCGCATCATTGATTATTACACCTTTTATATATAAATCATATGCTATATATATATACGTAAATTAATTTATATATAAGCAAAACATTATATTAAATATAAATTACAAATTCTATTATATATATATGCCTATAAATATTATATCGATCAATCAGGATATTGTGATTATATATATACTGATATAACATATATACAATTATATACAATTCATAATAATAATCGTTTTCTTTGTTATATAATAATAGAGAAAAGGTATATATATATATGATAAATTAATATACTGTAGTAAAGCAATAAAAAGGACGAAATATATGCAGATACGCAATGAAAATATTAAAATAAAAATATTATTACAGAAAACCATTAAGAAAATTTGATGTGTTAAATAAAATTTATATCGTATAAAATTTTGTCAATAATAATGAATTTATAATATAGGTTTTTTTTTACATTTTCTTTATATATATATATATATTGTTTTAATATATCACAAGGATATATATTTTTTGTACAATAATTGACAATGAGTATTTATCCCCTGATGTACGATATTGTAATATGTTTAATGTATTCTATACAATTTTAATAGATATTTTTTGATTCATGTTAAAATGTTTCCATAATGCAATAATTTGTATATGAATATTTTATTTTTTTTTATTTAAAGGAATTTGCTTAATTTTTATGAAACAAATCCGTATATTAAATATATACAGGATGAATTATGAAATTAGTATTTAGTAATTTAGTTGAAAAATTATGACTTACCAACAATATATTACAATGAATATTACTATATTATATATTATATAGCAAATAAGTACTCACCTGAAAACAGAAAAAAAATAAAAAAATTGTTATTTGGTTATTAAATCATTTAATTAATTACACATCTGGTATAAATATTTGCGTCTATATAGATTTTCTTCTAAGTTCAATATTTTTCTATATACAAATATACATATAATAACATAAGATATATTAAATTGTACAATATTTATATTATTTGTGTATGCCGCACATATTTGGCTATATATATATTCTCATTTAATAAGATGAATAATTGCTAAACGTATGCAATAAAATTCTAATTTCAAAATATAAATTGTTATTATAATTATAACAAAAAATTTAACAACCTTTTTTACTATAACAACATCATATGAAAAAGTAAAACAAAAAAACAGGAGGCAGTTAAGAGTTTAATTAAATTTTAAATCTTATAAAAAATAATATTGGCGAAAGAATATAGCATTAACACTTTTCTTAAATACCAATAAAATTAACTCACATTATATGGATTTAAAAATTTTTTGTCATGTAAATAAAATAGATATAAGTATATAAATAAAACAATAATAATTATATATATAATTACCAAATGATTGCAAAAGAGAAAAGTGTGGATTATTATTAACGAAAATTTTTGTATCTCGACAAGTTATATATATATAGCATAGATTTAGATTGAATATTTTAATATATACACGGTATATATAATTTGTATATGTTCCCTTTTATATAAATTATAAATCAAAATATTATTATGATTATTATTATTATTATTATAAATATAGTTCATAAATAAAATGACATTTGTAATGTCATAAATTATATTTATATTTATATATGTATTTGAAGATGTATAAACTTGTAATTTAACATACAGAATGGCATTATTATATATATATATATATATATATGTAGCCGTATAATTGCCTATACATCGCATCATAATTGTGTGAATTGTTTAAAACATATTTCGGTATGTATATGAAACGAAAATTATCACGAAATTCCTGTATATATATATATATATATATATAATATATATGTAAATAAAATAAAACTATATCAATTAATTGCATAACAAGTGCATCAATTGCACACAAATATGTATATTTATTATATTAAAAATATCTATACGCATTGATATACATATTCTTATGTACAACACAAACGCGATATGCATTTATTTTTAAGTATTGAACATTTTAAACCTTAATTTTTGTATGTATGGTATATATATATATGAGGAATGAATGCAATATTCGTATACATATATGTATATGGATATATTACATATATATTCCAATGCTTTTGAGAATTAATATAATTAATTATACGTTTATAAATAATATTTTAGTTATAATTTTAATATATATTTTTATGATTAACTATATATATATACATAATTATGATATTATATTATTATTGGTATGTAATAATAATAATAATAATATTAATTATTAATATAATTTTTAAGAAGAAACGTTTGTTCTTATTGAATTCATTAAATGTGCACGGGTTAAAACCATTTTAGAAAAATACTTTTAATTATAGCCATTCAAGTTTAATTTTGTTTTATGTTGTTATTATTATTATATACGTATACATGGGGTATACGTAAAGTGTTATATAAAACGTGTTGATCTATATAGTCTTTGAAATAGCCATATATAAAGACAGAAAACATTAATATGATGAGTATATATGATTAATATCAATATATAGAAATGATATATAGAAACACGCTTTGAAATACGACGATTTAATATATATATAGAAAATAATATATCATGTGAACATATAAATGAATGGAATAATATCGCAGATCAAATGATTTCGTAATGAATTGTGAATTCAATGATAATATGTCAAAAATTAACCAAAAATTCGCAAGTAAGGTAAGGATATAGATTTAAGAATTTTATGTATTTACAAGAACTTAATTATTGTTAATATTTCTTCAATAATATTTCTTCTTCGAATATTTCAAGTAAAATATTGTGATTTAATATGTAAAAATATACTATATATTTGAAATTGTAAAAATTATAAAAGCATGAACAATATATAATTATACCGGCACTGTGAAATTTATTCCTATAAATATATATCCATTATAAAACGTATACAATTTTTAACCCATAAAAATGCCACACATTTAATCCTTATTAAAAAAAAAAGGGAATTTCCACAAATAGCACTGCCAGTTAAAATCCATTTATAATATAGATATAATATATAATTGATGTATACCTTATTTTGCAAGATTAATTTAACAAAATTTTTTATTGAGTTTTATATCGCTGTATATTCTAGTATAATTTTTGTGCTAAAAGTGAATGAAAAGTTTTTTTTTTTAAATTACTTCCGAATAATTAATTTCATATATATATATATTAAAGCATATCCATTATCATTATATAATCATCATCATCATCATCATCATACTTCAAATGTTCTTTATTTTAATCTCTGTATTATTTTATCATATATATATCTTATAGTTTAGCGCAATGACTTTTTATTCTTGTTAAATAGAATATTTTATAAATTCATATACATATTATTATATTATCTATATATATATATATTAATTTTAGTTGGATAAGTTAAAATTTTAACTTCTTCTATACGAGTTAAGAGTCTTCATGACAACCACCATATTGCGCTGCTAGTATATATATAATATATTATGTTAAAGTTAAATTATAGTATAACAATAATAATAATAATACAAACATTGTATACCAATGAAAATTTCAATGAAAAACAATTTTTTTTGTATAGCGAAAATATATAAAGAATATTATATACCTGTATTTTAATGGCATGATACTCATATGTACGTATATATATATAAAATGGTAGGTATAAAAACAGAACAGTGAATTGTTTAAAAAAAAAGTTTTATTTTTCAGCTAAAAGATATATGCATGATTGGCCAAGCGTATCAATTCCCGTAGTCGCGCTACTAAATACTATACTATTGATATATAACAATATAATTTATATATATTCATGTATAAACCATGTAAAAATTACAGAGTGCAACACCAACGTGAAATATATTTATATATAGTCTTTTTTACCAGAACAAAGGCATTTACATTCGTAGTTCAATTATTTGACTTGTAAATACATTATTTTTTTTGTATTTTTTTTTAAATATATAATAATAATAATTTACCTTCCATCATTTTAGCGTATAGAATAGGTATATATAATTGTGTGATTATAATATATAAAAGAAGAGTATTTTTGTTAATTAATAAAATTTAATATAATTTTATATTTTGAAAATATATCGCTTCTATACAAATAGTAATAATAATAGAAGAATATACTATGGTGAATTTTCGTATTTGTTATTTTTATCTCGGTAATAAATTGAATGCATTTTATGATAATATAATGTTTAAATTTTTAGTATCAAAAAAGAATAATAGATATAAAATATAGTGTTGCCACTATACAGTTTTTAATAATGTTTAAAGAGATTCAGTTTAATGAGTTAAAAATTTAGATTTAGAAGGATTACCAATAATTATTCGATATTTTTAAAAATTATTATATAAAATAACATAAGCTTGTGAAATGATATTTAATGAATTCCACCATATAAGTAATATTAAATAAAATATGATAAGGTAACTATATAATTTAGGTAGAAAACTAACAATAAGATAGAAATTTTGGAATAATCAAAATCTAATTCACTGAAAGTAAAACTTTATTTAAAAAAAAAAAACAAAATACTTTATGAATGTGTGTATTCTGGATTATTTGCTTGCTATATGTTAATCATTACATTTATTAAAGAATGAATTTGTAAACACGTATTGTGTTCATGATGCGTGAACGAACTACACAGTTGTATTAGTCTATAACAAATAATGGATACAATAAAATGAATTTAATTAAGAACAAATACATTATTACAATGTTTTTTATGAATATAAAAATCTTCTTATTATTATAATTTATATTTATGTATTCTTTATTTTTAGATCTTTATATTACGATCTAAAATTAAAAAGCAAATATATGTAAAAGAATTAATATTCATTTGCAATTATTATATTTATTTATTTTTTTTCCCTTTCTTATATAATATAGCATATGAACATTGCTATTTTGCATTTTGTTAAATAGAAATAATAAGAAGTACTAATATAGCGTTTAAATATAAAAAAAAAATCGTTGAAACTCGCTCACATAAATAATGCAATAAATATATACTATTATATATGTTTGCAATATTATGCGGATTGACATTTACAATTCATTATGCGTGCGAAATATATCAAGTTTCTATAAATTAATTTATATTATTTTTTTTTTTTTATTTCTAGTTACTAAACGCGAATAGAGAAATTATATTGATATAATTATTAATAAATTTAATTAGATTTTTAGCAAAAAATAATAATGGCAAATTATAATAATAATAATAGAAAACGTAACTCAAGTGCATCGAAAAAAAAATCTAATTTATTTATAATCTATAACATAGGTGAGATTTTTGTGTATAATACAAACATGTAATGCATTTATATATAGAAAATTAATATATGCTCTGATTAAAATTTTATTATGATAACAAAATAAATGACTATATATACGTATAAAAGAAAACATTGTTAATTTTTGCCGTAAATTGTATCATTGATTGTAATTTTATATAAAATATTAGTTTATATGACCATTTTTATGTATCAATGCATTGATACAATTGTAATGTTATAATACATATTTCATAGGAGTCTTTTATCGAATAGTTTTAATTTGGAACCCATTACGGAATCCATTATTGGAACACAAACCCATTCATACGGATTAGAAAATTATGCAGCACATTCTTAAAAAAATTGGGAAGATGGAAATTACTATATGACAGCGAAATGATTACAACCGATCCTTATACAACAAATTAAGTACGCATACATGCAATAGTCGTTATTAAATGTTTCAGTTAATTAAAAATAAACTTAATAAAACTAACATTTGATGATTCAATATACTTATTGTAATATATAGACCGTCTTTATATATAACTAATATAAATGATTTAAAAATAGATATGCTTTAACAAAATAATGCATTTTTTAATGTAATTATATCCAAATATAAATGTAATATATATATATATGTTATGTGAATATGGGCTATTACAAAAATATGGTCTATTAAAAGTTACACAACTTAAATATCTAAAGATATAAAAAAAATAAAAATATATATTAAATGAGAGTGATATTAATTAAATGACAAATCATTAAATTATTCTAAAAAAAAATGTGTATTGCTTATTTAATTAATTAATATAAGAAAGAACTAAATACGCCTTCATTGTTTAAGTTGTTTTTTTTTTTCGTTTCTTTTACATTTCATAATATGATGTATACAATGATTATAATATATATGAATATTTTTATATTATTTACCAGTAGCAGTATAATGAAAACAAAATTTCAACATTTGACCTCTTGTCTTATTTTTAATTTGTCGTTTATAACATATATATATTTATATTTTTACTGTATGTAACATATACGTTATACGGGGTTTATGTATTGAATGAATAGATACGTACAATTTCAGAATGGTGAAAAAAAGTTTGTTTTTTATTTCTATTATCATCATTATTATTATTATTATTATTATATGTATCATATCAGTATTTCTTAAATGGATGTGTATAACAACGCAGACCTAGGGTTATTTATATATGAGAAACGCAATTTACAGGTGGCATGCATTTTTATGTAAATAAAAGGATAATTTTGATAAATGATACTGGATTTTTTAGACTATAACAAGTAGAATAACAAGTCTTCCATATATAAAGAAGCATTTCAATATGGAATATTATTTACCCAATAATTTATTAGAAATTTATTTCACAAATTTTAAGATGTTTTTCTTCACTATACGAAAAGGTTTCAATATGTTTAATACATGTGTTAATTTAGTACAAAAGGAATATATTAACTTTAAAATACATATAATAGATAGAATTAGGGTCGTATCGTATACAATGATTAAGAAATACTGCGTATCGTATATACATCTATCTATATATATGTGATGTTAAAATGAAGACTTTATATTTATAAAATATATACGTTTATATATATGTACAAATCAACATTATACAGAACATATATAAATTTTGATTAAAAGACATATTAAAATAATAAAGATGATGACGATATGATTATTATATTAAAGTATGTATATATATTGTATATACAAGTACACATTTATTTTTCTAATTGTAAGTGTTTTTTCATCTCTGTTATGCCTTCTAAATATGAGCGTATATATGGCGGACTTTAATTATTTTTATGAAGAATTATTAAAATAGATATTAAATTAATCAATAATATATTTTTAAATTAAAAATAATTGTAAATTTTATTTGTCTATATATAAATCTATATAAATAAATTATATTCTTACTCATTGTGCCAACGGTGACCCATCACATTTTATAATTTTTAATCATACCCCATATTATTAGATGGATAAAATAGAGTAATAAAATCTGAATATTTATGCGGGAGTGCATCTGAATCGATCATTTGATAAATGAAACTGTTAATGCGTTATGGATAGTAAGTATAAAGATTTTATTTTACAATTTATTTTTAATCACAATTATGCTATTTAATATTTCAAAATCGTAATTAATGTTAGGTTTGATTTGTGATGATTTGAGCATAATTTAATATTACAATTTGATATTTATAGCATATCCGTCATATTTTATACAATATACCAATATACTATATTAAAAAAAAAGTAAAATAGACGATGCAGTTATCGAAGCAAAATTTACATAGATTTTTATAGTTTGTATATTTTTTTTTGCAATAATCAAATACGGAAATGCTTGATATTGATTTCTTTTCCAAATCCATAGAAGAATATATTCAATACAAATATATCTAAGGATATATATCTATTTATATAGCCGGATAACAGCCGCCGCTATATATATATACATATATGATATTCAATTTATATTAATCCGCATAACATCGGCATATAACTATATACATAAAACAAATTTCCGTACGTTTTCAGTACGTTTTCAGTACAGAAATACATAAAAATATAATATATATGGTAATGGTATAAATTGGAAAATGATATAAGAAAAAAAAATCCACAAAAATAGAGATGCATATAAATAAAAATCAATTTATTCGCGATATCAATGAAATAATTTTATTGCTTGGGAATAAACATATGCTAAAGAAATAAAAATTAAAGTAAATAATCTAAAAAAAAGTCTGCGTTTGTTTTTCTCTTATTCCGCAGATAGTTTTCCAAATTCAAAAATCACTGATATATATAGAAGGTTATAATATATTTTGCATTACCAAATTCTAAAATACCAAATACAAGATTTCGAATTTTTTATGCATACACCAATCTATAAAGGTTATATTTACTATAATACTATCTTATATATATATATATAGATAATATTTGTGATGTTAATTCCCCAAAAGGATAAAAGTCAAGAATAATTTAATTTTCTCATCGAATATAATAAGGATGTATAAAACGATAAAACGGAACGAATAAAATGTAAACATATATTTGTATATACATGTACAAATAAATTATAAGATGTATATGAAGAAAAGTATAATTTTATACATATAATCCCCTTGTTCAATATCAGTCAACTTTAATGTGTACGTTATAACATCTCATATATACTTTTTGTTGAATATATTTTCACAAATGTTTTGATTTCCTACAAGAAATTATTGTGTACCATAATCATATGGGATCAAATATATAAATACATTTGACATCTTCTTTCATTGTCAACAGTTTATTTATTTGGTAGATAGTGTATATAAATAAGATGAAAATACAATATGAAAGAGTGATATGAAAAGTCTATGTTTGGTATAAAGGAACAAAGTGCCTACATATATAATATCGTATATATTATATATACCAATGATTGTTGATATTGTGTAATGCGGCGATTGTTATACCACAAATTGTTATGTTTAAACAAATTGTTTATGCCTTGGACTTTCTGTGACAAGAGGTATTGTGTAGCTCTTCATAAAGCATATATATCAATTGAATTGTTTAAGATTACATTTAGTATCATTTGCTGTTATTATAGGTGCAATTCAAGGATTTTCTAAATGCCCTTTATCGAAAGTGATAAAATATAAGATATATTCAAATTTCGCATACAATTTTGTCAATTTATTAAATCACAAAGAAATAATACAGAAATTATAATATAAAATGTCAGCATCAATCATTGATCTTTTTATAGGATGAGCAATTCTTTCAGGATTAGGTTATTTGATTATAGATTTACGTTAATAAAATGTATAAAAAATAATAAATATCTATATAATATTCGGTATTTTTTCGGAATATATTTGCAAATTTGTATAAAAGCTAAAATTGTATATGTCCGAAGTTTGTTCAAGAAGTAAATGAATATACCCCCGAAATCTATATTCTATAATAATATATCAAAATATTGTATTATGGTGGTTGAGATTATCCGCAGTACCGCAGTTGTTTTTTTTTCCAATAAATATACACCTCTCTCATTTAACGTTAAATTTAAATTATAAAAAAAAAATATAATAACCATTGTGATTTTTTTCACTATCAATATTTTTGTGCAAACACATTATTTTGATAACATTAAAATATATAATCACATGATTGTACGGTGGTTTATATATTTATATATTAGAGCATGAAATCATGTATAACACATAAATGCAAAAACGATGAATGGGAGAATTGCTATATAACTTTTTATATAATCAAATTTCTTATTATATTATTGTAAATTGCTTTTATAAATTTTACTATTTTATATTATATAGTTTTTGTTTTTGTATATACTATATATCAACACAATATAAAAAAAACGAACGACGTTAAAACATTTTCCGTAACTATAATAATATATAACAATATTATATTATCAATAAAAACATTTTAATGCTAAAAATTCATTAGAATTATTATATTATTTCAAAAGTTAAAGCAACAAAAACAAAAACTATATAGTAAGAAAAACCAAATAAAGAAATAATTTTTTAAATAATTTTATATAGAGATATTTAAAGAAATTAACACACGCATTTAATATAAATATCAATAGAAATGCATTTGGAAAACATTTATGTTTTTCATCATAAGATTGCGATTATATATTTTCACTTTTCACATTTCAATCTTTTACTCATGCATGAAATTGATTTTAGTAAAAAAAAAAATCTAACAAATTGTGAACAAAACTTATAAAACTTTTTGCTTTTTGTATAAATATGCATAATTTATCTGCGATGAAGTGAATCAATTTAATTTTAAATTATGTTTTTTTTTATATATACTTATCAAATCAAAATTTAATTCTTATATGATATTTACATTTTATTTATTATATTATACTAAAAAAAAAATTATCTATATATAATTTACCAGAGAAATTATAATATAAATAAATTTTCATTGATTGTGAAAATGAAGGGATTTCAATTAAAATTATGTATTTTATAAATTGAATTTAATCGTTGAATGTTATTTTGTGTATATGAAACGAAATTTATATATAATTGAATTGTATAAGTCTGCGAAAAATCAATCAATTTATGTAAGAATAAAACATAAATTTATGTTTATGAAAATTAAATTTCAAAATTATAAAATATTGAAATTAGTGATAGATCATTTCTAAAAATATTAAAATAATATGTTATTTTTTGATTTTTATAAGGTAGAGTTGCAAAAACTTCGACGAATAATTTGTATTGAATGCACTTTAAAACGGAGAGAATATGACTTACTCCTTTAATATATCATTTGTTTAAAAAACATAATTTGAAAATATTAAATAAAGGGTTGAATATACAATTGAAAACGTAGGGATTGATATTGTTAAATGAGATTTGAATTAAAATATGAAAATATGATGTTGAAAAGGGCAGGTATGAAATGATGTCATTAATAAAAAGTATTTGCGGACACTTTCATTATATTTCAACATTCAAGAACAAAATATATTTTTTTTTGTTAAAATATCCTATACGCTATATTTGTTAAAATATACTATACGCAACGCAACGGCGTAACCTAAATATATATATCTATATATTTGTAAATATCCTTCATAAAACGCATATGTACAACCGTACAACATAAATTATAAGTTACATTTAACACGAAGACATTTAACATTTTGTTATAAAATTTATGAATAGTATAACATTTTATATGTATAATGTATATGTTTTGTGATATGAAATGGATTATTTGTGTGTTTGCTTTTCATCTTTATATATATCATAGCTAGTATATACACGCATACAACAAGGTATACAAATAAAACATAACAACTAGAATATGCAGGTTTATTAGTCCCTTATGATACTAATAAAAATAATAATATTAATAATAATAATAATAATAATAATAATAATAATAATAATAATAATAATCATAATAATAATAATGCATATAATATTATATATGTATTGCACGATGGTGCATTCAAGGGGAATATCAACATAATGATAACACAAAACAAACAGAAAAATATAATGGATTTTTGTCATAATATTATGTATATAAATTATACCGAGTAAAAACAAAACTCCTATTAGACAGTCAAATAGCAATGAAATTGCTTTTTCTTCTTCTTTTTATTATACGGCCTAAAAAAGCAGATGTATGATGGTAAAATATATATATATCGGATATAAATAAAAAATATTTTGAATGTCTACAAGTCTATATATATATATCATATCATATTATCATATGGGTACAAGGGTATAGTACCATTCAACGTTTAAGATGACACAAGTGTTTATATATATATGTATATGTAAATGTATATGTAAATGTATATAATAATGATAATAATAATGCGTGTGGCATTTATATATATTATATAAAAAATTAAAGATCTTGTGCGTTATCATAACAGGTGGTATAATATTTAAACTTTCAATTAGATTCCATTGGAATTGATATATGAGTGATACATATTTATGTATATACGAATAAACAATCAGAAAACTATATGTGTTGGCTTTATAGTATATATATGAAACAGTTCAGGAAGTGTGTGAAAAATTGAATCAGCATAATACATGATAAACATATTAACAATGTGTATATGCGTATACAATTAGGAGAGAATTCTCTAGAGTATATGTATATTGATTTAGATTGTAAAATTGATAATATACATTCATTGTTTTGTTTTTTAAATCGTGATATTGTGATACCATAAGAAAGTCATTTATGTAATTAATTTGAACAAATAAAGTCAAACTTATTTCTTTTATAATCCATACATCACATATTCAGTGGATGTTTTATTCTTATATGTAATACAATTGGAATCATTTAAGAAAATACAAAATTAAAAGCACTCACCTCTTCTTCATTACTGGCCGTATTCACTGAATCCATGCTTTGTGATAATGCTAACGGTGCCATTGGTGCTAATTGCATTGAGTTTTCCATATTAATGTTTGTATTAACCTTTGTCGTATTTGCGGTTGTCGTTATTAACGAACGATTCGACACTGAAATGTTTGTAGCGGCAGCAACAGCAGCGGCGGCAGCGGCAACGGCAGCAGCACTAACACTAACCGAATTATTTAAATTTGTTAATGTATGATGTACGTCTGAATGATTTGAAGTTTTTATTGAGTTCACTAATTTCGGTAAAATAGAAATTGAAATTGGTGCACCGGCCGGTTGATACTGTGACGTTGGACACAGTCTTTTCGGGGATAACACCTGTGGGGCACTCGCTGGCGTGATAGGCAGCGCAGGCCTGCGTTTTATTGCAGTCGACGAAATGGTGAATGATTTTATTCTATCGTTGCCGAATCGAACACCATGTGTCGATTCTGTATAAAAAATAAAAAAAAATAATCAGTATAATATATATACAAATTACAAATGAAAATCAGTATATTATAATATTTATAAATGTCATTCAAATTTTTCAGAAACTATGAATTCCATTGTTTTATTATTATATTTAATTGCATGTAGGTATTTCTATAATCAGTATTTTTTTCTTTTTTTGCGATAACAATAATAATTGCATACATTTTATTGTATTGCAAATTTTTATTACTTTTTATTTTATGATTATTTATAACTAAATGGTTACTAATTTCCATATTTACAATTTTATGAAGCTCAAGAAAAAATGTACACACATAATAATACATTTGTGTATATACAAATATATAGTATATATTTATATGTTTAAATAATAGTATATATATGTATTAAATATAAGAATTAAATAATGATTATCTGTAAAAAGTTATTTATAAATATTTTGAATATAATACAATATTTTAATTTCATATTTTGAAATGTCATCAATTTGATTATTCTATATATCATATGATTATGAATACACATATTGAATATGATGAATGAAATTATTATTTTTTCTCTTTTTTTGGTGTTATGTTTCAATTTGTTTTAAATAAACAAAATAAATAAGAAATCTCCTGTAGATATAACTCAAATATTTTCGTTTACCATTTAATAGTTATAAACCAATATTAAAAGTAAATAAAAAAAAAATAAATGAATATCTAAAAATAAAATAAAATAAAGATTCTCTAATTACTTGAATTAATTTAATTTTATTTTATGAATGAGTATACAATTTAAAACCAATATCTATTAACATAATATGGGTAGCAAATTCATTAAAATGGCAAAATAACATTTTATGTGGTAAAGTGTGAAAACTTTATTACTTCGGCATTTAGTTCATTTAACGAAATATAATATATATAGAGTTTAAAGGTTTAAAATAATTGGGTTTTAAATAATAATAATAATAATAATTATAACATAAGCGTTATGGAAAACAATTCTCACCCTTCTCAATATGAATATATTCTTAAATATAACTATTATTATATATATACTAACAATAAATATTTTGTGTATTTTATTGATGAAAAACACATGATGTATAAAATACGTTTATTATTCATCGTTAGTGGATATCAGCAAATATCAGTCAGTCGTATCGCAAATAAGCGTATGGGAATAATTAGGCATTGCAGCAGCATTAAATATACATTTAAATATGAAATTATATTATACGCATTTTTTTTATATACATATGTTATATATAATACATATAATAAATATATAACATATTTATAATAGGCCTGAAACTGAACTCAAATAATACCAACCATATGTATATTATAATATATAAAACACAAACTACATGGCAAACATAAATAATTGTAGAATTAATTTTGATGTTGTTGGGTTCGTGATGTTTTATAATTGAAACTTGTAATTAACGTAATTAGAATTAGAATTGATATAAATATATATATAAAAGTGTATATAATATACACATATCTAGCATATGTGCATACGGCACACAACACAATTTGAAATATTATAATTTTGCCATATATAAATTCTATATACTTTTCATTAAAATATAAAAGAAGCAAAAACATGCATACATCACGTATATCATTATAGTTAGATGTATAGAATAAATATTTATAGCTCTATATATAGTTATTTATATATATATATTTGTGTGTTTATGAATATTATCATTGAGTAAATATATACCGGGAATGTCATGTTTAATATATATATATATGAACATCATAATATTTTTTATATATTTTTGTTACTTTATACGAGTTTGCAAATATAAAAAAAAAATGAAATATACATAATATGCGAATGTATATATATATACATGTATTTTCAACATAAGGATGATCCACTATACACAAATATTTATTAAATATTGTCACTATATAATTTTTTTGCAATTATTCAAATTAATATGTAAAATATATATTATATATAAATAGGTTGAAATTATTTTTATTACATACAAATTCTAATATAATTAAATATGCATATATAAAAAATTTATTTATGTACATTAGTACATATTAACATTTTTTTTATATTATCTAGATTTATATATATATGTGTACAGGTTGTTGATTAGATCATACGACCTAATTTGAGATACATTTTTCATATATTATTATTAAACGAAAATAAGAAATTTTAGTATTTTTATTTTTTTTTTATGCATACCATATAATAAATACATTCAGCAGTTTATGATTTGATAGATAATTCATCAAAAATATATATAAATAAATATATTATTATATATATGCCACCATCAAAATTATATATTTATGTATATATGAGCAATTTATAATGAATTTATTTATAGCAGATAGTTCGCATTATATATAGTATAAATAATTATCGATGCTTATATATATACGATAAACAATAAATAATTTTTTTTAATTAATTTATTAAGTGTTGCATTTTATTGTTTTGAATATCTGTATTAGGTTGTCATTTGCAAAGGTTATATACTCTATTTATATGAAACACATTTTATTATTTACTAATTTTTCATAATGCCCTAGCACGATCGGAGTTGTTAAACTCATAAATAATTGATTACAAACAAATAATATAAACCAATTGGTGAAATCAATAAAGAAAATATATGATTTATTATTGTTTTTAAAATAGAATATTTGACATAATTATTTAGAATTCACACACTAAATAAAACCAATATATATCATTTAAATAATTCATGATAAGAACTTCGCATATCGAAATAAATATAAAATTATAAAAGTACATAAAGACAATACACAATAAAAAAAGTAATTTTTTTTTAAATTATCATTATAAATCGTCATTTGAGATGATGCGAACGCAACCAGTCATTTCAGATGAAATAAAATTAGAAAAATTAAAACAATTTATAATTTATGTGAATTAAACTGAAGCTCAAATTACTTTTGTTTTGCTATATTATTATTACATAATTTGTTATGGTTTTATTTTTATTTTATTTTTTTGATATAATTTAATAAATTATTTATATATAGAAGTATATAAAAAATAATTTTATATGGAATATAATTATGAGAACAGAAATATACATAATATCTTTTTTATTTCTATATAGTTATTTTTATATATATAGTTAACGTTTAAGAATGAGCTGGTATATATATATATATATATATATATATATGGTTTACAGTTAAATTTAGTTCGGCTCGATATATACAAATGAATTTGAATAACAATATTCTTTTCATTGTTTATGAAACAAATAAAATATAAAAAATTCTATAGCATTTCCAACGATACTATTATATATAAAATAAACTAAACAGTAAATAAGATATACACAAGATAAAGAAAAAGAATTATATTGGCATACGAGTGTACGTACATATTTTAGAATGAATATGGACACAATAAATAAAAAGTTCATAACATTACATAAAACCTTGAATTTTGAATTTATTTTAATTCTTTTTTTATGTAACGCGTAAGTCGATTTCATATAATAATAAGTTATTTTATTATAAATATATATATCATTTGACCCTATCATTTGAGAACGCTTTTACTTAAACAAACAACTTTTTTTACTTATGTCACAATTCGAATGTTACACAGTTGATATATTTATATATGGTTATGAAAGAAAATGAATCAATATCCCATAACCATTTTAACTTTTTTTTTTATGTTGAAAACACAATACGAGTTTCGGCTTAATTTTCGTGCATAACGTTGTTTGAAACACAATGATATTTCAATATTCCTTGTGTTTATTATGGAATTATTAATTGTTTATGTCACGGGACCAAGAATATTAATTGTTCTCCAAAATACATTTTTTGTAAAAAATGCCCTCGGCTTCAGCTTTGTATTGTTTTACGTTGCATTGAAATGATTTGTACTACTTTGCAGTCATCTTGCAGTCTACTTTGTAGTCGAAGCTGAAGCTCGTATAGTGTTTTCAACATTACTGATTTTATATCCAATTATTAAAACCCAAAATATTCGTATATGACCATATATGAATATAAGAAATCCAAAATGGATTAATGCTTTACCAAATCAGCAAAAAATAAAAAGACATTTTCCACACAAATTAATAAAATTCAAAAATGACTAATATTTAATTTAATTATTTCATTGTTCATTTTTATTATTATTAATTTATTCTCAAGAGTTTATTTGTTTCTTTGTATATCTATATCTATATAGACAATTAATATTATATGTGTGTATATTATGGCCGGTGTGTGTTTATTTGTAGCAAAATAAAAAAAAAAACAGTATGTATTTGGATTGTAAAAGGTATATTATATTATAACATATATTGCCTTATTGTTTATATATTTTTAAAAAAATTCTGGTACCTCAAATAAAATTTTAATTATATATTATGGATTTTTTTTTTCTTTATTCAGTTGTGTTAAAAGTAAATAAAAGTAAACTATGTATATAAAATAATATTTTAATTTTGTAAAAATTGTATATTTAAAAAAAAAATTGTTTTAAAATAAAAACAAGAAGAAATAAATTTGTTTGTTTGTTATATATAAATAGACATTTTGGTTCGTTGGCATTTTCAAAAATAATTTTTAGCACTTTTTTCAATATATTTTATAGAGTTTAAAGGTATATATATTATTAAAATACCCAGAAAAATTGTATTTATTTTATTTTATATTTACCTGAGAGAATTCTCAAAAGAAACGATAAAAGTATAACAACACAGAACATAATTTGTCAACAAAAATTGCAATTATAACAAAAAAAATACGATTTTTTTATATAAGTTTATTATAGAATTATTTTTATCCATTCTTCTATGGTTTGATTTCAAATTTCTTTCAAATTCAAATTAAATCTGAACGTGTACATTTTGTGTGATAAAGGTAACAGACATTTTTTCGAAAATCGATTATATCGTTGTGTAACAAATTATGCGAAAAATCATAAATTTATTGCGAGTTTAAAGTTTGATTGATGAAAATTTAAGAAAAACTATATTAAGCAATACTATATAATTATGAATTATGGGATATTTTAACATTTAAATTGAAATTATATATCAGAATATCATCGCAATGCCAATTAAACAAACTAAATAAATAGCGATGACGCTAATTTCTTTAAATTATTTAATTTGGGAATTTTCCCAAAAAGAAAGAAGAAAATGTAACAAATCTCTTACCAAATAGAAAAATAAATAGAAATTATATTATGAAATATAAAAATATTACCAAATTAGAATTAAAAAAAAATAGTAATTTTATTTTATTTTATTATTTTTTATTTTTAAACGACAACAACTTGAGGTTATAATTTTTATATTTTAATTTGATTTGATTTGAGAGAATATTATTTTACCGAACTGTTCACCTGCGATGATATAAAAAAATATAATAAATGTATATAAACGTAATTTGTACATATATCAATAATACATATGGATATGGAAACGAAACAACCACGCAAATTATTTTAAATTTGATTTTTGATTATAATAAAAATAATAATTATAATAATAATAATAATAAACGAACAGACACACAAAATCTATATTTGTATTTTGTTTAAAATAATTATATATATAATTGATTATATGGTATGTTGTATAGATACTGTGTATATACAATATACAGTTCAACACATATAGTGGTTCAGTTTGAATTAATCCAACGAAAAGAAAAAAGAATTTACGTATGCGTAAATTTATAGATATTATTTTTAAAAGTATTTTTTAAAAAAATATATTCATATAATTTAAAATGAAAAAATAAAAGTAGAAGAGATTTTTTTTTGTACTAATTGCAAATTATTTATATTTTTTTATTATATAAAGGTAAAATAAAAACAAAAATAAAATTGAAGTAAATAATTTCTGGAAATCATATGATTATGAAAACAAATAAATATATGTATAATAATCTAAATAAAACTATATTATATTATATTAATTTTGTTATTTAATTAAATAATTTTTATGGATATAATTCGTTTCTAACATAATCGGAATCAACCTATATAAATTCATATCATTTTTGTTTTTATTTCTGTGTGCCAATAATATATATATTTATATAGTAAAATTAATTAACGTGAAATGAAATTAAAAAAAAAAAAAAATATTAACACACACAATCCTAAGTATATGTGGGTAAATTTGAATAATTTTTAAAGTGTATATGTTTGATATATATATAAATGGATATAAATTGTGACGATTCAATGATATACATTATATATATTATATATATGTTATATATAATATATATGTATGAATAAATAAATATAAAAGTAAAAAAATTATAAATTTTTACTTTTATAAACATATTATATTGCTTATATATGCGTATATATTAAGACAATGATTTCTTTATTTGATATAAAACAATAAACAAAGATTTAATTCAGTTTTTTTTTCAATATAAAAGTTTCCTACACATTATATTATATACAGCTTGTTGTAATACTATTATATTGTACCAATATTGTTGAACACTCTTGTATTCATATCTATTTATGTGTGCAGTATAATTATGGATATTTAGATTTATGGTAATGCGAGTTTAGTACTTGTTCTATATAGATTTTTGAACGTATACGCTATATATATTATCTGTTTAATTTATCATCTTAAAAAAATTGATACAAAATTATAAAATTCTTACTTGTAAATTATCGATGTATGTACATTTTTTGCTAACTGTTCACAATTAACGACACTTTTTAAAATGTGTCAATACGCGAATTGATTGACAATTTCTTTGACTTATATAAGCAATTAAGTATAAAGGCATATCTAACTGATTAATTCAGACATTTCGGTATTTTATAAAAGTGTGTGCGATGTGATATGAAAAATATGAAACTGTGATTAAAATATTTTCTCCAGTTTTTCATATTACATGTATATACACTTCTGATTTATAGATTATTTAAAATACCATTTTTATATACATATACGTATAATATGATGTTTTATTTACATTTGCCATTTTTTTTTTCTTTCCATTTTAATTGAAATGAATAATAAATTTATTTATTTATTAATATACTTATATATTATATATCTTTAATTTTTTTAGATTGCATTTATATGTTGTTGTTGAAAATTGATATACATCTAAAAGTTTTAAATAAATACTAAAATAAAATTCAAATATATACAGTAGAAGTTCGATAGGTTTGATCAATTTAATGAGTTGTTCAAATTATATAACGATTTTGAATTCTCATTTTTACTTAATCAACTTTGGAAATCTAATCATAATTATTATATGATTATATTAATATTTGTTAAAAAATTCTGACATTGTGAGATTGTGTGAAAATGAAAAGGATCAAATGTTCAATTTTATCGGTGCCAATGCTGTACGTATATAATTGTTGTTCGTATATATTGTTTTTTTTTTATTATTATAGTTGTATGGTATAAGTTATTAGAATGGCAAGTGAATTGAAGAAATTTAATCTTTTATAATAACTTCATGATGTTTTTATATGAGCATATATGTAAAATGTGTGTACATTCATTATGTCAAAGTTGGAAAAAAATTTATGAATAAAATAATTATTTAAATTTCAAATATAGGAAATGAGAAATATATAGTTATTACGTGTTTTTAAATTAAATGTATGTATGATAGAGTATAGAGTATTTTATTGGTGAATGTTCTTAAAAGCATTTATTTACACATATATATATATATATATTTTATATATGCATTCATATATAAAAATAATCAGAAATATGAGATGTTAAGGAAAATTGAAATAAATGTCGTATTATATATATATATATATAAGAGAATGTACATAAAACCATTAGATAACAAAATATAGTATATACAATTGTATAAATTGTCACAAAACCCTTGAGACATCATTGAAATATTATTTATTTAAAAACTATCCAATATATATATCGCATACACCTTCTTCTATATAACAAATGTTTATGGCATTTATAAACGACAAATGAATGGGATAACTATCAAACAAACCGTAAATTTTTGATTTATGTTATGAATGATACAGAATTTTAGTATTTTATTAAATGAATGATCCATATTTGTAACTTGTATCATGCACTAAAAATGGTAAATGTATAAAGAGGTACTCGTATATATACACAAAATATATGACGTAATGCACCGAATATATTAATTTAGATAACCCAATATGTTAAAATAAAAACGTAAACAATACAAGAATAATCTGTATATGATCATAAAAAAAACTATATATGCATCGTAATTATGCAAAGGACTATTAACACTATTGCATTGAAATCATTTAATATACTATTTGTATTTGTATATATATAAGAATATAACTTTCATATCAACTTTTTATTAAGTTTTTGAACAAACTAAAAAAATCCTAAATCCTAAACAATCAAGTTTTTAATACATTAATTATTGAAAATCATTTATTGTGGATGAGAAAATTGTTTTTTAAGCTTTGTCGAAATTCCGCGGTGAGTGAGTTATAATAACATATTGCGTGAATATATTTTATAGATCAAAAATATTTTATCAAACACGATTAAAAATAATTAATTATAAAATTAAATTATTAACGCACAAATATTTTGGCTTTAAAAAAATTTACCACATGTACTTAATATTTGTTATTTTTATGCAGATAATCATGCAATATTTATAATGTTTATGTTATATCTATATATTTATATATATATAGTTTTTTCCCATATAATTTCACCTATACATACAGTTTACTTTTACAATTATCTAATATAGTAGAGCTAAATCTGTGATATTTTTTTGTATACATCTTAATATATATAGTAAATGTTCATTGAAAACCAATCAATATCTGTATTATTAATTTATTATGATATAGTAACAGAACAGTATACATAAACATATTATATAATATATATATATATATATCGAAAAACACACACTAATTTCTATCTATATATATTGATTACATCTTTTTTATCCATCCAACTAAATATATATAATTTAAAGACATATAATTGCGAGTATATTTTTTTTTATATTCAATATCGTGTACATATGCAAATATCTGTAATAATACCCGTAGTAGTTTACAGTATCGGTAATAGAGGTAATAACAACAATCAAGCTGAAAATTCGTAATTTTCAGTGAAATACATATCAATCAAATAACATCAATGGAATGGGATTCTAAGAATTAGTTTCATTCAGTCATTTCGGTATGGAAAATTCTATAAATATTTCCACTTCAATTTTTTTTTACACAATACACTTTTTGAAATCTAATTAATCAAATAAAAATATTTTCAAAGTGGAATTAGGGAATAATACCCTCAAATAGATATCAATTAACACATTTGCATTGGCATGATTATAAAAAATACAGATTATCTTAATGTAATGCAAATATAATGTAATGGACAACATACAATTTTAATACAGTACAATGTCTAATATTTTAACTGTATTTAATAAAATTAATACTGGAAATATTAACATGTTTTTTTACACGTAGTTAATTTTATATACAGGAACAACAGTATAGAGAAAAAAATAAGTATGTTATAATCATATATAGCTATTTATATACAACTAGTCTTTTATAATTTTGATGTCTAAAACCTAATATCTTAAATTATGATTGATGTAAATGAATTATCTTGTATCCATAATTTTTTTTTTTAATTATACTTAATTCAACTTTAAATTTTATGTAATATGCGCTGATATATTAAAATATAATCACAATCGTTATATATATATATTTGATCAGATGTATACATATATTTCATATTATCGTCATCGATTGTTTGGCCAAATTTTATAGGAGTGCATATATTCAAATTTGAATATAGTCGAAATATATATATATATATGTAATATATCGCGTAAACACATTTGTATCGTTAATTAGCATAACCACATAAATGAGTTGAAGCGTGGACAAATTCATATATGTATGTATATACTCGTTTATATTTCTGTATAGCATTTTCACACATATTTTGTTGTGTATATTAATAATTTGATTTTTTTTTTCTTTGATGTGATAAATTTAAATTTATTATTCCTTTTTTTATGGTTTTTTTTTTTAAATTGATGTAAAGTTCACATAAACAAAGATTAATTAAATATTTTTATGTATAAGAATAGAATATTTTCTGTTTAACATTTTCATTATATTTAATGAATTTCATCCATTCCATTTTGGTATAATTCATTGAAGATAATAAAAATAGTTTTCCGAAAACAAAATGATCCAAAATCGCATAATTTAACGATTTTCGCACGGTGTGAGATAACACATCCGAGTATGATAATATACCTTTAAAAAGCCAACATAATTCAAATAATGCGATTATTTCATTTAACAGTAACCAAGAATAATCGACTTTATTATTACTTACATTAACATAAAAAGTACAATGATCCCGATTCCGAACTTAAAATCTTCTTGTGAGACGAATGTTATTTATTAATTAGAAATTTTATACCAGAAGTTATAGGAAATATTTATCTTATCAATACTCGAATACACAAATAGTTCAATTTTGTGTATAAAGTAAACACAAAGTTAACATCAACATAAATCATAAACTTTTAAAATTCGCTCGACGGCTGTATTAAAAAAAAACGAATGTGCAACTTGTTTTAATCTAATGATTACAAAACATATATGAATTTATATCATGATACGTTTTTTTATATGATATTAACGTCTATACTTATGTAATGTATATGTATTCAAACGCATAAGACGTATATAAATATATTCACCATATACCTATATACAGTGTGTGTCCCAGTACCATCATACAAACCCGAATACTGAAAAAAAGATGATTCCGCAATGGGGTGGGTCTAACATCAACCCCTACCGAATTACAGGGAGTGAAAAAATATCATATTTTTCCATGAATCTTTTTCGAAATTTCTCCTGATACTATGGTACACACTGTATATATGTTTATTATTCTATTTTAATTTTAATAATAATCATATTATTTGTGACAAAAACAACATATACATATAACAAAACTAACCAAGTTATAAAAATAATATTTTATCTTTAATCAGTGTATAATTTGTATAATTTATATTTAAAATGTATTTCCATGACTAAAAAAAAATGTGTGGTATATTATTAATATATAATTATATGAAGAAATCACTTTTTTATATTTTGGTTTTCTTTTTTTGTTTATTATAACACAAAACCAACATTCATATACTATATATAACCAACTATTGTTATAAAACAAAACATACAAAAAATCAGTATATACACTATATGAAACTTTTTTGTTTGTATATTGCAATGTATTTATAATACACGGTCTTAAGTTGTTTTTTTTTTGTCATTATTTTAATTTGTTTATGGATATACAAAATATATTCATATGTTTCTACTAAAACCTTTATATGGTTTCTATTCTATACAATCAATCTCCAAAAAAAAAAAAACCATTATATACCAATATGTTTTAACGAAATAATTTTTATATATATACACATGATTTGTGTACAATTGTACGTACATATGTAGGGAATATCAATTTCAAACAAATCTTTATTTCATTTTCAATTTCCTTCCTCCGAACCACCACCATAACGCAATCCACCCCATCTATTTTAAATTTTACTATATATCCTTTTATATATTGTACTTTTAACTATGCTATATATTATTGTAGGTAAATAAATAACATATAACAAATATGAATATATATGGGTATACATATAAAAAGTATAGACGTAAACTTTATAAGGGATCAGAATATTCGACTCCATAAATTTATATCGACGACGACGATATACACATTTTTTTTATCGTGAATATTGATATATTGTATATGGGCTTATATTAATATATATGTTTTTATATATAAATATGTATATATAGTGTACTGTCTGGGAAATTTTGACTTATTCGCATATAATATATGCAAAATTTCTGTTATTTGAAGATATATTTGTAAAATATAGACTATAAATGTATATTATTCTTATAAAACATATTCTAATTTCTGTGTTCATATGTGAAAATCCAATTCGAACGTACATTCTCGGTTTGTATATTTTATAAAAAAAAAAACATATGTTATCTGCTTAATAATATATAAGAAATAAGCTTTCGCATTTTTCCATAAACACAATAGAATGAAAAAATAAATACCTCGTTTTATTTATATTTATTTATTTAACGGCATTTTAAAAATTATTAACAATTATCGAATAACCAAAATTTTGGAAATATTGATAATCTAATCAATAACAAGATTAAAAAAAAATAAACCAAAGGAAGGGTATGAAAGTTTTCCCAAAATAAACCACGTGTAATATATAATATAAACAATTATAAAACTATCTTATACAACAAGAGACAATCTTATTTTTTTTTAGAATTTAATCCAGGTAAAACACAATTTATAAAAATTCAATTAAAAAGAGAAAACAACCAAAAAAAAAACCATTTTATATTTATACAAATACATACCTTTTGTGGTTTATAAAATAGAGTTATATTAACTCTATTTTAAATGAAATGATATATTTCAAACTTGTTAGACTGCAGCTATTATATATATTTTATTTTGTGATTTTTTTTTTATCGTTTATACAAACAAATTTTCTATTTTATTTTTCACTATATTTATAATTTTTTTTTTAATATATATTCATTAAATCCTATATAATCAAATTCTATTTCATCTAAATATTTATTGTAACTTATGATGAATAATTTTAATTCTTTAAATCACATTTAAAATTTTAAAATTAAAACAAAAAAAAACAGAAAGCACTATTATTATTTGTTTTATTTATATATATTTAATCAAAAAATTAATTATATGCGCGATTATATATATATATATAAATTAAAATCGTCTTTTAATTAAACGTTTATATAGTAACCAAAAAACTAAATATATATTTAACGTGTCAAATGAAATTATATAATAAGCACACATTACACATTCATTCGAATATTTAACTATTTTACGAAAAAAATAAATAAAATATTGTATTTATTTATTTTAAAAATAAAAACACTTGTGTTTGCGACATATTACATTAATTTTTGTTATAGTTTGTTTGCATGGTACCATATACAACAAAACATTTTCAGAATTTTGGTATATACGCGAGAACATTCAATTTAATTTCTTAAATTACATTCAGTATATATAAAATGCATTTGCAAATGGAATAACATTTATTTATTTTTTTTTGTGGGTCAAATGGATATGTGAGAATTGCATGAAAAAGAAATCTGTCAGTTTGTTGTGGTGGTTATTAAAACAAGCAAACAATTAGGATAACAGATTTTTGTGAGATTTATATATATATATTTTGCTAAATACATAAAAGGACAAACGGGATAGAGTTACCCAGGGTCGAATTAGTTTTATATAAATAGATACAGTTCAAATATAATTCGGTAGAAGGTGTAAAAATATTCCGGATGAATCAAAACCTCCAGTAAATTTTAATGTTAAAACGACTGGCAAATAAAATTGGATTATAGCAAAAAAAAAATATAAAAAACAAAAATAGGGTATATGCAAAACTAAATACATATACACAATTTTGCATGTTTTAATCATTATATAAAATTTAATCACAATATAAACAATTATATCTATTTTAATTGAAATCGAAATATATTTTTAATTAATTTTTCTGTTTTAAAAGTTTTGTTTGCATTGAAAATATTGTTAAAATATACGAAAAAGAAATATTTTAATTTGTATATAATTTGTATACAATCAATACAACATATTAGAGGCATTCAGAGAAATAACATATTCCATCAAATTTCCATTATATTTATAGACCTATGCAAAATGATTTACATATTTTTTTTGTGTAGAGAGTCCTTATAAAGTCAATTACGAAATCAATTAATTAATAAAAAAAATTGTGTATTATGAATACATATTGGAATTGTGAAAATTTATGATTACGTTTTATGATAAATTAAATAAAAATTAGTTAATCCACTTTTCTAATCTGAATTCAATTGATTACATTACATTGATTTTAAAGAAACAAATAACTTTAATAATCGCTTTATAGTTAAAAAAAATAATTGACGTAAACATGAATGAAATAATGCTTGAACCAAAAAAATTAATTTAAAATCAACATATTCAAATGAATGACAAAAAAAAATATTTGTTAAAAGAATATATATAGAGTAAAAAAAAAAACAAATGAACGCATTTATAATTTGTGTAGTTTTTATATGATAAATATATATACACAATTACACATTAAATGTAATGAGGCGCATTGGGTGAAATTTATTAACGTAATTTCAAAAATGAAAGCATAAAAATTGTTTTTCAATTTATTACATACTATATACTATATATATATAATGAATAACATGAAATATAAAGAAATAATATAACAAACCAACATCATTTAAAAAAAAAAATTGTTACACTTAACAAGTGATTATATTTATTATTTTTATATGAAAGACTTTCACTAATTTTTTTTAATTTTTAGTTTTTGCTATTGAAGTAATATAAATAATGTAGATAAAAACTTGATAAATCAAAGGTATAAATGTGCAGAATTAAATCACATTTATATATGGTAATTTTATTATAGTTAAAAATTCTATTTATTTATATATAATTTAGATAAACCTTTTTTCTCCGGGAAAAAAAAATTTTCATTGTGAAATAAACAATAATGAATAAGATTTTGTTAATATAAAATTTATAATATTTTTCATTAATTAATAATATGACCATATAGTGACTCGTCAACAATTATGCACAAAAATTATTTCATAATAAAATAAAAATCTATTCGCCAATATATGATGATGGAGCAATTATTTTATATATCCATATATATATAAAGAAATAAATAAAATTTATTATTTTAATTTATATAAATATAATAAAATAAAATATATATATTATATGGATATGTATATGAATGTATTTTTGTTCTTCATCTTTTTTCTTATAATATATGTATCAATTAGTTGAATGGTATTTTAATAGTCACTCACTATATGTAGTAAATATGGATATATAAGAATAAAAAATGTATGGACATCGTGAAATATAAGTACTATACTATTATCGTATTTGTGTACACAAAAACTAACCTTTGCATATTCTGGTGAATGGTAATATATAGATACGAAGATGATAAATGCGGAGGAATAGAGTTAATATATATATATATACCATATGTATACAGATAGTGTATAGGAATATATATGACTGGATGGATGGATGAAGGTAGTATATAGCATAGCAGCTGTGTGGTATATATTAATATATGATGTACATTTAATACTTTTGTTTGTGTTCTTCGATATAATTTTTTTTTTTTTACACAGGTATACTTAAAAAGAATATTATTTTTTATTTCTTTTCACATTGTTTTTAAAGTTAAAACACAACAACAACACATGAACATTTTAATATCCACATAGCATAGCATAGCTTAAAAACAAAAACAATTGTTTCAATGTACTTTGAGTTTTTTTCTTATTATTTTTACATATCGGTATGTTTGGATGGAGTGTATATTTACCAAAGCGTACATTTATATACACAACCATTGCCGATGAAGAACAAATATAAGAAGAACAAAAAAAAAATAAAAAATAAAATAAAGTGTTTGTTACCGTTTGTTATAAAAGTGTTAGTATATCTTTATTTTTTTTATATATGCATACATCATATATTTTGTTTGGTAAAGAGAAAAAATATGATATATCGCTCGATGTATTTTGTTATATAATAATAATAATTATTATTATTATTATAAAATACATAGATATTCATTTTCATGGCAATGAATTACTTTTATATTTAGAATAAATATAAAGGTGCTTGCTGCATATAGAAGAAAAATACCTATACCTATATTACAGATATACACGAATAGATAAAGAAAAAATTATTTAAAAAACTATTTACCACATATAATTTTATATATATATTGTTTGTTGTGGATGATGGGGGGGAATTAATCAAAATCACATCACATATATGAGAAAAATAATAAATATATAATTTATAAGAAATATGCGGAAATCTAATATGTTTATATATATATATATATATATGTATTTAAATATAAATATAAATGCAAGTCAACTTTTTGAGGTAAAGTAGTGCAGCTATTTTACACAGGTTAAGTTTAATTTTTTGTACTTTATATAAAATACAATAAGATGGAAATAAATATAATATAAAACAACTTCTTATTTAATGAATTAAATGTAATTTAAACAATATATTATATGATCACAAACAACAAGTATTTATGCGTTTAGTATCTAAATATATAAATCTATATATATATATATATAATTATAGTTAAATTTAAAATATATAAACGTTTAAACAATATATAAAAATTACTATATATGTATCACAAATTTTCATTTTCACTCTAATTGATTAAAAAAAAAAAAATAATAAATATATATATATAAAATCACTATAGAAAAAAATTCAAAATATCACACCTTTATATATATTGCAATACCGAACTTCAAGCACGTTAGTTAAATTTTCATGTATTAATATTACTATAAATAAAATTCTATATATGCGTTTCGACTAACAATATAGTGTAAAAAATATGTTCCTTTTATAGATTATTTGTAATTCAAAAACGATAAAAGAAAAAAATAAAATATAAAAATAAGAAAAAAATAAAATAAAAACAAAATAAGAAAAAAACCGAAAAATTAAATTAATTTTTTTTTTTGTTAATTCTATATAAATGAGATTCGCACCCGCTATTATTTAAAAATAAAAAAAAACAAAAAAAAAATAAAAATTTCAAACACAGTTTTGGCTCTGTGTGAACACGCAATAATATAAACAAAACTTTATAACTTCTTGAATGCTTGTAGTAAACTAAAAAAACTCTACCACACAACACAACACAGCACTATACTATAAAAAATATTATAATAAAATCTAAAAAAGAATATAAAACTCAAATGAATTTTCTATATATATATTATATATATTATATATTATCTGTACTTTTGTATATACGATGATTTTTTTTTTTATTTTTCCTTCAATATATAATATAATGTTTGTTGGTTGAATAATTCACATATTATTATTATTATTATATATAAATATTACGAGTTTTATACGGGACGGAATATACGAATAAAATGTATAAAACAATTTTATATATTTTTTTTACTAAACTAAAATCAACTTATTATATATTTTATACACACCGCGCGTTTCTTTATGAGTGTTATTGGTCTTTACTGTACAGTTCTTTCTAAATACACACCAACAACTATTTATTTTTTTGTTATCGGAAATTGTAATCATTAAAATCATTTTTTATAAAAATTTTAAATACATAAAAATGAATTTCTCTATATATCTACGATGAAGCAAAAATTGTTATTAAAAAAATGAATAATAATCATTAAAAGTATATACAGCAGGTATATAAAATATGTTTTTAAAATTTGCTGCCCACCTGTACAAGAGTAGTACAAAAATATTGAACAAATTTTTTGTTTTGTTCGTTTTGTTGATGGGCAAAGAGTTTTATATGAGTATATAATTTTATGTTTCTCTAAAATAAATGGGAAATTACCGTTTTTCGTGGAAAAACTAACATAAAACATTTTATAACGAAAACCTAAATTATATATAAACTTTCTATATATGAACAATAAATAAATTTTCGTTTTCTTTCATATCTACAACTCTGAAAAATGTTCATATATATGAATCATATATGATTCAAATTTCGTATAATATACATATACACAATGACAGAAAAATCAGGTAAATATTTAATATACGAAGTACGAACGAACGAATAATGAATGTATACTGTGGAAAAATGAAGATGAGAAGAGATAACAATTTTCTTTCTAAGGATATTGAATATTTAATGATTTATATTTTAGAAGAGAAATTTAAAAATAAAAAGAAAATTTCCATTGAGTTCTATTCTCAATTTTCCTGTTGAGATGAGATTTTTCTCAATAGAAATGAATAAACGTTAAACGTGAAAATTAAATATAAAAGGATATATATTTTGTGTTTTGATATCATTTTTGGAAATTGTATATATACATATATATATATATTAATGAATATTTGGTATATGTTTTTTAATTTTTCCTGCCTGTACTTCAATTCTGTATATATAAATATAAATAAATATCAGCTGACAAATATGATGATGAAAATGACGATGGGATATTTATCTGTATCTATATATGTATATTCATATATATGGTATATCTATATAACTATACATTTGGTTTTATTTATATATAAGTGAAATCGGGTGGTAAAAGGTAAATAAAATGATAAAAAAATAATAATTTTCAATCATTCGTTTTGGTATATACGGTACAAAAAAAAACACAAACACAACATACCACATATATGTATCTCGCATATGTTTTAAATAATACAGTGTATATATTACATAAATTTGACTATAGGAATATACAGTTGATTGCATGGATAATTGTACAATTATTTATTTTATATTACAAATTTCAGATATAAAAGAATAGTGAAAAATGTGATACGATCAATTCGTTCAATTTTTCATTTCCTATTTATTAATTATGAAAAATACGTTCACGAAATCATAATATATATATATATCTATAAAGAATTATGTTTGAATGTCGTATGTAATATTGCACTTTAATATGCCTATATATTTGAAAAGTGAAGTAAAAACTCAAATGATTCTCAAATCCATTAAAATTAAAATCTATTTTCCCCGAAGAGCACGCATCAAGTAATTGTTAATATTAATTTCCAAATACATAATACAAAATTGTTTATATTCAGTATTTTATACAATAAAATAAATAATATTTTGAATAATTCTATATGATTATCCAAATAAAATGCTAAATTATTTATAGTTATATCCATTAAATAATAATTTGGTTAAATCTTGATTATAAAAATAAAAATAATGTCCTTGTCACAAAAAAAAAAAACAAACAGAAAACTATTATTTTATAATAGTCCTTTTTTTATTATATTTATATGAAATAACAAAAATCAATTAATGGCATTGTTTGATTTTTTTTTTTTTTGCTATAGGCAGGTTTTTAAAGGCATATACCCATTTCAGCAAGCATTTTGTTTTATTATTATTATTATTATTTTATTACATGCACATTTCCGGTAAGTTTTTACTTATAATCAACAAAATAAACAAAAATTTCATCAGATATTTTTTACATAAAAATTATATTATAATAAAACTATATAAAGAATTAACCATTAAACATTATGTATATAATATTATATATATATATATATATATATATATATATATAATATTATAAAACAATATGTACCTACAAACAAATAATAAAAAAATAAGGAATAAAAATAATATAAATGTAAATTTATATATATATATATATATATTGGATTTTTTTTAGTATTTAAATAAAACAAAATAATATCAATATATATATTATATATTGATTGATCTCATATATTATTTATTCAAATAAAATTTCATTCGATATTGATTGTTGTATATTTCTGATCCCCCTAACTCCAAAAATTCAGTTCATAAATATATTCAAATATATATTACCAAAAATAGAAATCATGATTAAATTATAACCACAATTTTTTTTTTTATATTTCAAATTATACTTTTATTTTTCGATATATAGGTACATAAAATAATATAGTAAAAATATTAATATTGGAATAAGGTCAAATGTCATATAATTTATTACCTAATGTTACACGTCAAGGGCTGTTATATATAGTATTCATTGTTTTAGGATAATTAATATTGAAATTCTGTATATATAACATTCGATATATATTATTATCTATATTACAAAATGTCAATTATTTAAATTTATTTAATATTTTATCAAACGTTTAAGTATATATTGAATTCCTTTTTTGTAGCTTTTACATTTCTTTTTTCCATAGTAAAGGTTTTATTCAGGATAGTGTTTAAATTTTTTAGGAAATAACAAATAAAATAACTCTCTTTATTATATGTATTTCAATTTCAATATATAAAGGAAATTTCAAACAAACCTGAATTACAACCCTACATTGACTTGAAAATGTATTGAATATATTAAATAAATATATCATATATAAATAATATAGAAACATAACATATATTATTACTTTATATTGTATCAGTCATCAAGAATATATATATATAGTATGATATGTAGGCTCATAATAATTTATTCCTATACATAGGATTTAAAATAATTTTATACAATATCATATGCGATATACCAATCATCCATATGAATATATTTTGAAATTAAACATATTTCACTAGTGGTACTATAGTGAATTTTCACGTAGAATTGATCCTAAACAAACCTATTAGGATCAATTCTATTTGAAAATAATTTACTTTTTCTATATTATTTTTTCAATCATATTTCATATTATAGTAGTGGTAATAATCAATAAAAGAAAATAATTATATACCCGATGTATAATATATACAAACATCGTTGATAAAAAAAAAGAAAAAGAAAATCGATTTGGCAGGTAGGAAAATTAACCAAATTAATTATTTAAATATGCGTCACACGCAGTTTCGTTCATTTTCGTATGATATGAATTTATATATAATTAAAATTTGTTTTTCAACTATATTGAAATTGTACTTATTATTTATCGATTGTAATATCATTTAAATTATGTTTCTTAATACCTTTTTGTTTTGTTTAAATTGTAATCGCGAAAATTGTATTGATAAATTCGATCAATACATTTTATGGATGCAACATACTAAGAAATGTTATATAAAAACAACTATACAAAAAATAAATTTAGAAATGCAAATATTCGCTGTTGAACTGAGTTGTTGAAACCGGGAAATTCATCCATAAATATCCAGTTTTATATTTACAATTATATACATATACAAATAATTTGTTTATATTTAAAAATAAAAAGATCTCAAAATACACAAAATTGATTTTTTTTTTGTTTATCTCGTTTGTATAAACGTAAACAAAACATTATTTATAATATAATCAAATACCGGTTGAAGTAGAAATTATAAAACTACCTCAACATATCTGGTATATATATTAATAATCATCATTATGTTATAATAAATTTAACAAAAAAAAAAACACGCAACCTACAACTAATAAAAAACATTAAAATTACATAATCGATCCTATATATACAAGAAGATGACCTTTATATATCTATATAGTATTTAATACATTGGCTGGTTTAAAATGTGTCTATATAAATATATAGGGAACTGTTTTTGATATAAAAAGCACCACATTATTATATCAAAAGGTTCTCTTTCTAATATGTATAGTCGATTTTTGTATAGGTAAAACAATCTTTTTTATTCTTCAGTATAAATTAATATATTAACATCATATTTTGAGTTTATTTATGCAATGAAAAATCATATAAAAAGGTATAATAATTGTCTATATATTACATAGAGGCCTCATTATAAAACACATACATATATACATACAAGATTATATATATATATATATTTTAAGTATTCTATTACGAAAAAAAAAGCCAATGCAAGAGTATAAATAGCATCATAACGCAAAATAAGACATTCAGCAGACATTCACCTTTTTTTATGTGTTTTTAAATTTGTACGCATACAGATTCATATAATTTAATATTAGAGTGAACAGCAAAGTTATAAAAATTTTCTAAAATACGATTTGAATTAATTAAATGTAAATTGTAGGTATATAAACGCAAATTGTGCATATACAATATACATATATTATATTAAATATGTATGCTTATGTTAAAATACATACATATAGGAACGTGTAAGCAGGTACTTCATATATACATTCAGGTATAAAATATCTATACTTATATGTATAAAATAAAACATATATACAGATAAAATAAGATATATTAAAGTACTTTTGGGGAATGGGGAAAGGATATACGTAATATAATGCCTATATGATATAGAAAATACATGCATTTAAAAGAAATTATAGATTTTTTTTATTTTTTGTATACATTTAAATTGAATAAACATGTGAAAAAAAAAATAAAAATAACATTAAATAGAATTGCATGGTGTTGTATACATATATGCTGTACTATAGAAGATCGAGTCTCATTCGAGCAGGTGAATAAATAAATAAATAAATAAATAACATGTGCAAAGAATGTATAAATTTAAAATAGCAGTTTAGTTTTTACTAATATATATATATAATCATATAATATAATACTATCTTGTTTAACTTCTCATCGTCTATTACTTATGGATATAATACCTATATGTAAGTACCTATAAACACGATAAACATGTAATACTGCGAAGAAAAAAACAAAAAAAAACTATGGAATATGTAAAACAACTGTGACGTTTTGTTTTACAGTTTAACGAAGTTCAGTGTGTTTTTTGGGTATCAGTAAATCCCCACACATATGCACACATTTATTTTGTAATAAATACATTTGTTAACTGCTGAACGAAAATTGTTCATCTAAAAAAAATATGTGTTTTTCATTTCAATTTCGAACTACAACGAATTATTATTATGCAAACATATACATTTCTATTTAATTTTGCTAAACTTTTGTAAAATCCACTGATCAAATATTACTATTTTATACTTTATATACAAAAAAATTGTTATAAAGAACATGCTCTGTAATCTATGCGATGCTATTTTATATATATATAATTACAAATATAAAGGTAACAATTGAAATTGCACTATAAACAGATGTATTTTATTGCGTAAATGTTGTGATATCATTAGATTTTGTAAATTATAACTCCATTTAAAAAAATAAATATCTTTTAAAAATATACATACATATATTTAGAATGTATCATAAAGATGTAGCAAAAGAACGTGTATACGAAAACTTACTATATACAATATTGCTGAAATATTTACATTAAATAAACAGGATGTTTAAGGTGCTCGCGGTCAAGGATTTGCGAATAGTATAACCATAATAGTTTATACTAATTGTAAGTCATAAAAAATCCAATCAGATAATTTCAATCTGAATCAATCTGGATAAATTATCACAGTTTATAATTTCTGATAATTTCAGAAATGGTATTATAAATTTTTAAGCAATTTTTGTAAATTGTATACTTTACATTTTTACTAATATCCTTTTCTTCCTGTATATCAAAAGGAGTAGAAGATTCAGGCGTGCAACAATGTTTTTATTACATTTATATGTATATTCTATCTTCATTTAAAATTCAATTATAAAATATGTTTTATAAATGCAGTTATAGATATGTGAGTGTATATATATATATATATATATATAATATTGTTTTTAATAGTTTTATATATAGATGATATAATAAATATTTCATAAAAATCTTTTGAATTCTTATATCTTATATAAGTTATATAGAATATATAAGTACAAGAAAAGTTAAGCATTTACATGGAATACATTATATATATATGTGCACATAAAACACAAAATGAGAAAATTTGATTTTTGTATGTTTTCTTTTAGTTTTGAATATGTATAGTGCATATATATGAAGAAAAAAGGATATGTTCTTTTATATAACATTATTATTAATAATTTTAAATTAATTTTTGAAATTTCATTTCTTTTTCTTATACTATATATACATCGTTATAATATAAAAACGTTAATATTTTGTAAAAATTGCTACTGTAGGTATATTGTAATGATAAAAGAAAGAAATATTATATTGTGATATTTTTGTTGTATGAATATATTCACATTTATTTTTATGTTTTATATATTATCATATTATGTTGGTATAGATATAGATATGCGGTATATTCCATATAAATAATAGCGCAATCATATTCCTTAAGTGTATATATACATATTGTAGAAAACTGATGAAAAATAACAAAATCCAAAGGTATTTCTTTAGGTCTTAAATTGCGTTTATTTCTTCAGGTCTTAAATTTGCATATAAGAATTTATATAAAATAACGAAAAACTCCTTATAAGAAAACTCACTTATAAAACCAACGTCGAAAATCATAATAGAAAATATAAAAATAGATGTATCTATTTTATAAAGTTCAGCTATATTTTAAATCAGCTGTATTAATTTCTCTATTTCAACATATAGTAATACTTTGTATAGTGACCCATGAAAGAGGAAACTTCAAATCAGAATTATAGAATAGCAAATGTATGAAAATTTCCACATTTTTCTATAATTGTTGTAAATTTGTATATAGGCAATTAAGATACAAAACGATTATAGAATTATTACAATGAATTGGTAGATGAATATAGATTTCATCAATATATAAATATTTAAATTAAAATTTAAAAGTCTTTGTTACATATATAAAATATATAAAACTACAAATGACAGCAAATTAAATTTTGGTAATTAATAAAACTAATTTAATTGAATTCCAAATACATTTGAATTGAAAAATCAACAATTTAAATCTTTACTATATAATACCCATGTTTTGTTGACGAAATGTAAATTATTTTTAAAAATCATTGGCATTTCATTTAATCTCTATTGAATACTGTATATGTCATTAATTAAAAAATATCTATATCAAAATAAAATCACGAAATACGTATTTCAATCAGTAGTGTGTAATGATAAATTGAATATTATAACAAAGCAAAAACCAATTCAAAACAATTTAGTTACAATAAATGGGAAAGTATGTTAATCCTTGATGGTGATTTACAATTAATTTCAATGTATACGCAGTAAACAGCTTTGCAAACACGGTAAATAAAGAGTTAAAATAAAATAATTATTTGCCAATAGTTGTACAACAACAAAAGCATCACGCACTAAGAGTTCATTAACATATTTATATATACTCAAATGGAACTTAATTATTTTAATTTTAATTAAATGTTTGCGATGTCAAAATGAAACAATATACATATATTTATAAATAAAAAAAACACCATACAGTTATATATATCGTTTTATATATCAACCAAGTAACTATGTTAAACCTACGAATTATTGATCCATATATTTTTTTGTAAGTCATACTTTATTATACTCTGTATAGTCCGGGGGTATTTATTTTTATACACGTATTATATTTATTTAACCATTTCTTTTTTTTAATTCAAGTTAGTTAATATAATAACTATCTACCACTAATTCACAGTATATATTATCATATATATACGAATACAAAATTGTAAGAATATAGTTGTTTGTAATACAATAGAGAGGAAATAATCGCGATATATTATATACAACGTAGGTATAGGTATATGTATAGGAGGGAAGTTCACCCTTAAATTTGAAATACACCACATCGCACCTTTTAATAACAGGTGTTATATAATTTAGTTTTTTTTTCTGTTCATTTAAAATTGAATTATATACTTTTATCGAATAAATACTATACATATATATAAAATACTTTCTATATAAACGCATTTTTTTTTTAATATTTATTTATTATTATTATAGAGTATGGTGTTTTTTTCTTTTCCATTACTATTAATATTATTATTAGGTCTATATTATGTAGATGATGTTATATAATCTATATGGAAACTAAATTATAAATGTATAAAAGGACATATACAATAGAAATTGTAATAATAACATATGTCTACAATTGATGTATATAGAAAATTATGATCTTTTATTAATAGATGCCCGCAATATCAAATTGAAGTTCAGCATTCAACTTTTGTAACATATTGAATTTAACACGATCGCTAAAACGACGGCTAAAACCACGCATTACGACGGTATTTTAAATATTTCGTACTGGAAAGTCATTAAAAAAATATATAATATATGAAATTAATACACCTAATGTTTTTGTTTCATATATACATTTCAAAACAGCACGAAATATGGTGTGATTTCGATTTTCTTTAAGAAATACAAAGCAAAAAAATGTACTCTCATTTAATCTCGTTTAATAATATCGTACAATCATATTGTAATATTTTATATACCATATATATAAATTAAATTGTTATATATATATAATATTTAATATATGGAAATTGCCATTTAAATATAAATGTAAAAATATACATTTATAATAGGCATATATTAAAATATACATCCTTGATAAATATAACAAAATATGAATTTTATTGTATAACATAAAACAATATAATACGTCAAATATATTGTGTTAAAGGTGTATATAATTATACCATATACATATATATCTATATATATAATACCTTTAATACCTTTAAATATTTTGTGCGTGAGATTGTGCGGATTTAAATAATATTTTCTATAAAATCAGAATCATTTTAGAATTTTTAATTATTATATGCTATTATTTACATATATGCGCGGTATACATATTTTGACTTAATTATTCTTTACATATTCATATATATATATGATGCTATTTAAATTAAAAAAATTTATTACATTATTCATTTATATTGTAATAATATATAGGGTAAAAATTTACCGCAGTTTTATAGAAATGAATTTGACAAACAATAATAATGCGTCGAGAAAGGATATTGTAATATAGTGATTTTTTTTTATCTTGTAATTATATTAAAAAAAAAATAATAAATGAATATTTTATTTATAGATAAAATACCATTTTTTCAAAGTTAAAATAAAATCAATTGAAAATAATTTTCCTAATATTATATATATATATTTATTTAAATGTATAGTATAATATATAATTTAACGACAATAATTATAGGAAAAAGGAAAATTCTGTTTTTCAGGTATATATCTGAATTATTAATATTGTTTTTTTATGTATATATACATATCTATTATAAGCAATTATAATTTATTCTCCAGTGACTTATGGGTTCTGTTTTGGATTTGTAAAAGTCCACATAAATTGTTGGAGTTTTCCTTAGAAACTACACCACTGCGAATTGGAGAGAAAGATGAGGTATGTCAGACTGTCACTTCCGCAATCTCCCTTGGCCATTTATCAATATTTTCATATTTTTTTTTTCTAGTTTAGTTTACATAATTTTAAAGTTATACAACTGAAATTTTGATCCCAAAGTTTCAATTCCAGAACATTTAAGGGGGTTATTGAAAATTAATAATTTAAATATATATTATAGTGTGTATCACGTGTTATAAGTAAGTATTTGTACTTCTAGCCGTTCGGATATACACTTTTAGAGCTAGTTTTTCATCGGGATATAACTAGTTATAATCTGAAATATTCAATGTTTTCTTTTGTGTATATGTGTGTATATTTATATTTTATATATATATATATATCGATTATTTTTTATGAAAATATAAAAAAAAAATAAACGTATAAGTATATATTGGATATATTTATTTATACATATATAAACGACGAGAACTTATAAATGTAAAATATATTACATATGTGGTATATATACAAATTGATTTCATTGTACATTCCAATCACTTATGTATATTTTCAACTATATATGTATAAATATATATATTTTATTTTTATATGTTATAAAATAACGATTGTTCGCGTGTTGAATGTAATTATATAGACGAAAATAAAAATTACTTTTCATTAGGACATATATATACAAAACAATATATACAAAATAATAATAAACAAAAACACAACCTTTTATTACGTACATATAAAATAAAATTATTATCGTCGTTAGTTTAAGGTGGGTCGGTCGATTACCTCATAAACTATTTATATATATATATATATATATATACATTGTACATATAGATTGTATATATATATATATAAAGGATATCATTCCACTTGCGCCCAATATAACATTAGATATATAAAAATGTGATTATTATCATCATATTTAACATTATGTATATATATATAGACATAGAGATATAAAGATTCTCAAATACATATATAAACAGCACAAGTGTTTGCAATGCATATAGTATAATGCTATATTTATATACAATAAGGTGGAGAAATTAATCTCAAATATCGGAATTGCGGTTCCATAGGATTTATTTTGGTATACGTTAACGACAAGCTTTTAACTATAAAAATTTTGAATAATCAGTTTTTTAATTAACAATTTTCCTTTAACATAAACATATTTTATTTCATACGCATACATTCCGTTTTACATCTTGTATATATGCGGTCAGTATATCGATCTAAATATATATTCATATAGTATTTACAATAATTGAATTCTCTGCATTTGAATGGGTTATTCAGCAATTCTGTTCTATATATATTAATATATATTAATATTTATGTATCAATACAAAATAATTGTGGTTTTATTTTTATTTTTGGCATATAACGTAAAAATGTATATACTTACAATTTTTGTATTTCTCACTTTCTTCGACCTCCTGACAATTATACCAATCAACCAAAACAAATATTTTGTTTTTTTTTTTATTTTTGGTTGCGTAAAATTGTTCCTTTATATTCGTGGGGGGTGTTTTTGTTAGTGTTTTTTTTTTGTGTGTTTTTATTACCACAGCTCCAAATTAGTAGAAGTGGAAAGTATCATCGCTTTTTTTTTACATATGTGTTGTATAATGATAACAAAAAACACAATTTTCGGTTTATTGTGTATATATGGATGTTTATTTCTATGTTGTGTATGTATGCGTGGTGTAGAGTGTGTGTTTGTGTAGTGTAACACAACCCTACCGCTTTCCGATAACTCAACAAAATAAAAAAAAAAAACAAACCACCCTGTTATTATATAAATGGAAAATCCTTTTTCCTTTTTTTTTTTAATAATTTATTAAATATTTTTCGATTATTAATTATTATTTATAAATATATATATAGAAATTCTTATAGATATGACATAAATGATATGTATTTTATTATTTTTTATAAATTTCGTGAACATATGAAAAGGTAATATGTATATTTTTGATATGTATACGATATTAGTTGTTTATTTGTGTATGATATGTATAAAATAAGTTATAGTTATTATTTGTGTAGATATAAATGCATTTATATATTTGTATATGTATGCGTGTATTAAAATAAAAATTTCCTTTTTTTTCTAAAATTGTTGTTGTTTTATTGAAGAAAAACACGGAATTTTCTTTGTTCGTTTGTTCACACACTACCACATAGTTTCTTATATATATATTATATAAAATAAAATCACTTAAAATTAATAATTTTTATGTTTTTTTTTTTAACATTAAAATAAGTCCACTAAATTTAAATATACAGTTATATATATATGCTAACACTAAATCACAATAATGATATGTATGATATGTTTTGTTTAAAAATAATATAATATTTTTATTTTAATATTATTATTATTATTATTATTTAAAAAAAAAATTAATGAATCGGCAGGAGGCTGTCGTGAGAGAGACAATTTTAAGACTGATAAAGGACGAAATAATAATGGCGTTTATCAAAAGGGTCTTGCGCGATATATTTTCATTTTATCGATTTTTCGTTAAGAATACACAATATACAAGTTGAAAAAGATGAAATAAAAAAAAAAAAGAAAATCATCTATAAAAGGAAAATGTTTTATATATTTTATATAATACATGATGGTATATGAAATATATATATATATATATATATATATATATATGATGATAATAAACTGAATGACTGGAAAATGTTTATGTGCGTTTTTCAATGGAATATGTTTATGTATATTTAATATGCAGCAATAAGCAATATAATATTGGTAAGAATATATTGAAAATTTTGATTTTTAGTATTGCCATTGTTGTGAAAATGTTTTTTTTTTATATATTATGTATATATATGGGTAAAATTTTATTTTTATTATTTGAATTTTTCGCTGTACATATTATTCTATTGTAAAAATTTAAATATACATATCTAGCAAGTGTTCCAGCAAGGTTTTTAACAAACCCAGAAACCATTGATTCTTGGTATAACTCATTTCTAATCGAGCAGCATACTAAAAAAAATGTTTGTACATCTATATTAAATTTGTGACCAGTAATATTTATCCCATATATTTCTGGAATCGCAAAACTAAGAAATACACTTATAGAATTTCAGGAAATGAGTAATTGGAAATGAGTGGTAGAATCCATACTTGTGCCCGGTTGATCATACACGTTGAGATACCCTCTATATGTACTATATATACATATAGTAAATGACGTGAGTGTTCTTATATATACGGTGAATGCATGTATAGTACTATATATTAATACATGTATTTGTATGCATATGATAAATGATAAAATTTTAATAGAAATTGATTTTTCCCTTATTATACACGAAATATTAATAAAAGAATATTGGTTTCATTTTTATTTTTATGTATCACTATCTGTTTTTTTTTTTTTTGCTTAATATTTATTACAAAATAATGGATTTTTTTGTATACAATTGATTCGTTTTGTATATACATTTTTTACGGTACATTATTAAATGAAAACATATCTTATATATATATATATATAGGTATGGCAATCATAAAAGAAAATGATTATTATTATTATTATTATTAGGTAATTGATATAAATGTATATGCAGTCTTTTTTTATTGATGTTGGTTAGTGAGTACCAACGTATATGTTTTAATATAAAAATAGTTATTCCTGTTGGAATTTTTATAATAACTAAGATGTATGTTTTCGAAGGTGAACCTTTTTTGAATTTCAAAACTCATCAGAGTCACATAACCACTATACATATAGCTTAAATTATTGTTTTGGATGACATTCAAGGATGATATAACCAAGTCTAAAGGACATTCTGATATCAAATAGAATTAGTACATTATACATATACGCATAATAAAAAATATTAATTGTTTTTATTCACCATTCATACATTCTCAAGGGTATACATTCATATGTATATATAATTCAATGATGTTATATAGAAACACGCACTATATAATTGATATATTAATAAATAATATAATTATACTAATTCACAAGCTGTGTCTCTATCTAATTATTATAATGTAGTATATAATATTATGCATATATACGGGGTTAATATAAAACCATTTAAGAAATATTTAAAAAAAAAAAAATTGAAATTCATATAGTAAATTATAGTAAATTATGAATATATAGACAATTACGCACGTATAAATATTTAAACGTTTGATGGATACGTTATGATACAATCTTATCCATATGCTAAAATACGATTATTTAAGGTTAATTAAAATAAAAATATTATCAGTTTTAATCTCAAATATTTTATAATTGCCAGTTATTTTATATATACTTTTCGAAATTAAACCATCAATCGGAAAATCGACGTTTTCCTAAAACCTTATTATGTAATTTTTGTACTCAAAACACATTTTTTTTAAATCAATTTTGTAAAAATTTAATTATTCAATTATTTTATCTATAATATCTATAAATATTCAAATATAATTTGTACATAAGTATAATTATTTAAATAAAAAATTCATAACATAATGATAAAAAAAAACAAATAAGAAAATATACTATATTTTATATATGATATAAAAATATATTTTCAATGTATATTATTTGGTTTCTTCGTGAATTAATAATTTAAAATTGTATGGATTTTATTTATATTTTTGGATTAGCATTTAATTATACAAATATATATAAATATATATATATATATATAGGAGGATATAATATTATAATATTTAAATGTCAGTAAATTACATATATATTAAAACAATGTTATACGCATTTAGTATGGGCGCGATATATATATATATAAAGGGAGACGTGCTAAAAAAACACAAGCAATATTATTATTATTATGCATATTGATCCTTGAAATTGGAGGATTTTTAATAATCTGTAAAAATAAACTAAATGCGATTTTATCAGTCCATCTATAAACTTCCCATACCATAATAAAAAATAACATAATAAAATGGTATCTTCTCTTTGTCAAACTTATTCCGCGTATATTCGTTTTGTACGTGTATATAATTGTTTGAATATTATAATTTATTTTAATTGTAATTATATTCAAAAGAACACAATAACTTGAATTGAATTCTGTTGTAATAAATATAAGATTTATGTAAATCATTTATGTATAAATAGAAATTATATCGACTGAAGGTAGATAGTAAAATTTTATATTTATATCGATTCAGTTTCATCAGATTTTCATGGAATCTATATTTTTTCATAAATGGTCGGTTGTTATTTCGAATAAAGTATTCATATTCATATATCCACATTTATAATTTTTTAGGAATACCTTATATTATATTATAGGTGCAGTTTAATGAAATTTTCTATATATTTTAAATAATAATTATAAGTTTTTTTTTTAACATTCGTTAAAGATATATTTCGTTTCAATTTTATATGTATGAACGTATATATATAGTAATTATTTCGTAAATAATAAATTCAATTATTGATTTTTTGATATTTATTAAATTTGTTTTTTTATATATACGTAAGCCCTTGTTATAAATTATAATATGTGGTAGAATACGGAAAATCCCATGAATAATTTATAAAACAATCCAATAAATTAAATTGATTGTTTTATATAGATTTTATATTTATATAGCATTATGTATAATATTACATGTATAGAGATATGCAAGTACATACACAACTTATAAAATAATTGTATAATTGCATCATTAGATCATCATATAGTGGCAAGGTTTCACTTTCGATAATATTTATTACACAATTATGGGTTATGCTTGCCTATATACATACCAACGAATATATACACGATAATAAGTATCAACTGAATAACTATACATGTTCCACCCCTCCCTTTTGTTTTTACTATACAGAGAACGGGATTGATGAATTAGTTAATACACATAAACTTGCGGTTATACAGGAAAATAAGAATCGGAAGCAAATGCAAAGATGATTTTATACCATCTTTTAAACGCATATTGATAATAGACTTACCTATTCTAAAATAAAATTATTTGTAACCGGAAAAACCTTCAATGTATTGTAATATAAAAAGTATATATATATATATATAAATAAAAGTTAGTTCAAGTTCTATAATTTCATTGCTTTGATAAATTAAAAACTTTAAAAAAACTTTATATTTATATATTGAATAAATTCGACACTTGAATGTCATTTATTAAATTCATTTTATTGTACAAAACATATCAATTTCAAATAATGTCTATACATATACTCTATACAGATAATAAATAGAATATAAATCATCACCACGGTAGAATATTAAAAAAATAATTGTACTTTTTAATTTATATTTTTCCAATTGAATTCCAATTCCTCTATACTATAGAGTCTATAGCATCCTATTAATTATCAATTTCCATTTTTTCAAATTTTCATCAGAAAATCATTCAAAAAAAAAAAGAAATAATAAAAATATCAAGAATCCGAATTTCAATAGATTGAAAGAAAAAACAATTTAATGAATGCGTTTTTTCTTTATGCGCCTTGCCTTCATAAACACAAATATTTGCTATATATTTAGAATATTAAATCATTAAATCAGGAAAATTAAAGGAATAAACCGTATATGTAAAATGAATTTTAGAATGAAAAGTTTATCGTATATATTCTATAAAATTCTTATCAAAAATAATTTATATAAAAACTACATTTATATATAGAGAAAACATTATTTTTTTATTTTTTTCTTCAATACTGTTGAATCTTTACTAAACATATAATAAAAAAATTAGAAAACACCATCCTCCTATTTTACATATTATCACAAAATTTATATAGAATTCTATATGGATGGTTGGTTGGTTAAACAATTTTATGTATATATTTATTCTATAGGTAGTACTAAACACAAAAAAAAAATATTTTTTGTGGAATTATGTACAATGTTTTATGTTCAATTTTGTTATTTTGAATTTTTTTTGTATCTGTATTGTATTGTGTACTATTTGTATATAAAACCAAAAAAAAAAAAATAAAATAAAAATAAGAATAAAGAATGCCCCGCAGGCTTTTCTTATATACCGTTCGTGAATTGCATTTTTCTTTTATACATGTGTATATAATTATATATAACTTCTTTGGAATTTTTCTTTTTTTTTATATACATTCTTCTCCAAAATTCTTCTTCAGCTTTATATATACATTTTTCTATAAGATTTTGGCTTATTATTGTTTAGTTTTTTTGTAAAATTATACTTTTCTACTTATTTTCTCAGATGTCAGAAATTCGAATTGCCGAAATCAACATCAAAATGTTTTTGTTTTCAAATAGCCGTGTAAAAAAATTATAAAATTATCACCTAGATAATAGAAATAAATTGGTTTTATTCACTTTAGTGCGTTCAACAGCTAACAAAAAAAAAATAACATGTTTGCTATTTATTTACACCCATTTTTATATATTCATACATATCGATTAAACCAAGATGTAACAAAATTCAAAACATTTAATCATCAATTTACATAATTATAATAATCTATATGGTATAATCTGTGGATTATGGTAACATCATCCCTTTATTTATGATCAATATCTTATTCTGCTGCAGTCGCAATAGAAAAAAGGCAATAGACATAAAAAACAATTTAAATGTATATATCGTACAATCTATATAAAGAGACACAAATATATTTATATATATTTAATAAACGCTATGTATTCCATATAAAAAAAAATGTATTTTTGTTTCCAGAAGGATTCAATTTCCAAGTTACTTAAATTATTAATGAAATAACATCGAAAATAAAAAAAAAAACAAATATACATTATAGTAAATATAAATTTAAATATAAATGTTTAATATTATTTACTCATTCCCATATATTTAGGTATCCGTATATGTGGAAATAAACTGACATTATATATTTGAATGTTATAAAGAAATTGCCAAGCAACACCATTCTATTTTTATAAACATATATAACACAAAACTATTTTTTTACCTATATCCCTGAATGTTCTGTGTAAATTAATATATACAAATAAAATGTACATAACATATATAAATATTTAAGAATATTAAAAAGTAACTTCTTTACTATATATGCTGTTGTGGATTAAGTTATTTCCCTTAAATTCTAATTTATCGTTTTTAACTTTTGTTTTTTATTTAATGCGGTATCACTCCAATATAAATGTTTACATGTTTTATGATTAATATAGAAATTGAATAAACAGATGAAATTTAAAATATATACAATACTTCTTAATAATGAAAAACGGAAAATGCAAGAAAAAGCTGGATATAGGAAAATGGGATTTCTGAAGCTTTCCGTAATTCAAAATTTTAGTATATGTTAGAGCTGATACACATTTAATAATCGATAAATTAAAAACATTATTCTATTTTTCTATATAATACGTATCTGATTCTCTCTGATGTTACGAATGATTAATGGTTTTTTTTATACTGCATCAATTGATAATTAAAAAATTATATTTTTTTTGTATTGAATAAATTATTATTTTTCGATCGATTATATACTTTTTTATAACACAATTTTTACATTAATATCTGTCTGAATATGTTCTTTTATTTGTAGAATTTAATTTTAAATATATAATAAACGCTTTTGTTTGTAAAATGTCTATATACTTATATATACAGATTTATATGAAATGTGGATTGAATACCTATACGTTCAGAGGTAAGAACTATAAGTTTTTGAATAAGTTCACACTTTTATTTTCTCATAAGAATAAAGCTTATTTTGAATATATCTCTTCCTAAGAAAATAATTAAAATCGGAAATATAAAGTATTGTAAATTAGTTCAGTAATCTTTAATTCTATGATAAAGAGGGTAGACACCAATCTTCAATTAACTTAAATTTTTTATTCCTGATATATTAGAAAACAAAAGGATAATTGCCGATGGATGTTGGAAGACATTATATATGAGATTTCCTGATTCGTTTACCGATGAAATATCAATATATATTAAATTTGCTTATATATATATAATATATATATATATTAACTGCAATGGCAATGGAAAACGGTTCGATCAATTCAAACTTATACAATTGAATATGCATTGCAATAAAACAGATGATTATTATATAATTATCGTATTACTAAAAATAAAATATTATTGATTATGACTCATATAATATATTATACACATAAAACAATTTATAAAAAAAAATCTGTTCGTATATACTTATAGGTGTAAAGAAAAATGAATTTCGTTCTACAAAGAAATATGTCCACATATTTGAAAAATCATATACATGGTGAATTTGTATATATATCGTCATATATTAATATAATATAACGATATAACTTAAATATCGAGCTAAACTAAATAAACAAATATTTATTACAGGTAAATATGTAGGTAATAAAAGGTTTTCATATAAAAAAAAAATAAATGTTCATGTTAAACTCCATTACAGCGCGGGTATATAATATATGTAATATATATAATTGTTGCGTGACTACGGCAGCCATATTGCTATATTATTATTATTTCATATTTCATATTTTTTTTTTAAAGAAAACATTTTTATTTTGTGTATATTATGCAGAAGTTCCATGTAACAATTTATTAAAAAAAATTTTTCCATATTTATATATATATAAATATTAAATATGTATTTTTTGCTTTATTACTTTATTTTATTTTATATTCGCAGTATATCATATATAATATATATAAAATTATTATGTATTTATTCTATAATTTACAATTTTCCAATAAAAAATTGGTACCCGACAATGTTAACTACTTTAATATATATTTAAACAGTATTGTTAAACAGTTAACAAACGACAGCTTACAACAAAAACCAATTCACTTAATCATTACATATATTACTGATATTCTATATACGATTTCTTTTGTAATCGTATATACAGTGAACGATTTTATTGACTTTTCATTGGTCTGTAATAAATGAAATACACTCCGATGTAATTGAGTATACAATTTAACTTTTTACCTTCACTGTACTATGTATACCTTCATTACTTTATCATGTCACAGGAAATTATTATTATTATTATTATTATTTATTAAAATATATAAATTCATTTTACATAAAAAAATTAAATAAATGAATTTTCACTTGATATGTAGGTTAATTATTATATTATAAACATAACTAATCCATTTATTGTAAATTAACATATTTTATATAAATTTGTATCTGTACATAAATAAATAATTATAATATTTACCACCATTAAATGTATAATAAATGATGTGTGCAATTATGATGAATAAATGAATATAAAAAATAATTAAAATGCAACAAAAAAAAATCATTTTCACATACAATATACCTTTATTTGGATCGATTAAACTATACCCTATTAATTGTATTATAGAGTTGCTCAGATGACTTTTAATTAAAACAATATAAAATTTAATTTGAAATATTCTATTTTTAATTGTTTATTTATGATTCAATATACAGTTTCCGCAGATATTTAAACTATTAAAGTATAGACAATTTGAACCGTAGAATTGTAGAGATCAAAATAGTTTAACCTATACGTAAAGTCATAAAGTTTAAAAGTATTTTTATAAAATTTTTGTTTATTATGTATTTTTACATATATATAGATAACTATACATGACTGTATATAAGAAATATATATTTTAATAATATACATATAAACGATAACAACAATTTCATATATTGTATATAGTTTTTTGTTGAAATAAATTTATTAAATGTTCATAGTTTAGTTTTAATAGCAAAATGTCAATTGAAATGGTTAAAAAAAAAAACAGAAAAAGTTTTTCTTTTCCATACACGTATATATAGAAAAAAACTTAAATTTATAAACAATTTTGTATAATTTTTTTTGTTTTGGACGCCTTTTGTTTCCCATTTTTTCCTTTTTTTTTTTGACAAAAAAAGCTATATAATATAAAACCACATTTTCATCCTTTGCATTGTAATAAATGTCTAAATATTTTTTTTTGATTTGGTATATTTGGTTGCAAAACTTGAAAAAGTACAAGAAAGAAAATTAAAAATAAAAATAAAGAACAAAACAAGTTGAATTAGAAAATGTATATCCATGTTAAGATTTCCCAAAAGATTCGAAATGGAAAACTGAAATAAAATAATAAAAAAAAATAACATCCTATATATACTTTGTCTGTTGTCCTATTCCTTATATAGTTGCTATTATTAAACGTATTTAATATAATATATTAATTAAATATGCAGTATTTTCTATATATATACTTATATATTTATGTATCTATAAGAATAATATACTATGTTATATGTATGTTATATATATAATATACAACTTATGTATTTCTTGTATAAAGATTCTTGTATACAGATCCGTGTTGAATTTCACGAATTAATGAATTCACCGTTGAATTTTGGTCCATTTTCGTAGTCATTTTGATGTATACTAACTATTTGGATTTTTTTTTAACAAGGTATCGGCCAACATAATTTAAAAACACTACTTTATGTCATCTTTAAGATCTCATTTATTTGAAAATTTGTAAATAGCTAGTGGGCCCTATTCCTAAACCCGCTTGAATTCAATTAAATATGACGATTAACTTATTTAATATTTCTTATTAATGATAAAATCGAGTCAAATGTTCACGTTTCGTTTTTTGTAGAATCGCAACCTTTATTAAAACCGCCATTTGATATGAGAAGAAAACCTTTGTATATATGTTATAAGTATATTTGAATAACATACACGAAAATATTTCCACGTATATACAAGAAAATTCAACGCAAATTTCCACTTCTGTTACATTTTTTACACTAATTCTTTCTGAACTATATTTAAAATAAATGAATTATATAATAGAGAATATCCTATATTTTTATATTTCAATGTTTTGCAGATGTTATAAATAATATTTCGCAAATAATGAGTATATACATTTAATATAATTTATATTTTAACGTTTTGTTGAATTACTTTTATTTCATATTTATAAAGATTTATATAGTATTATATAATAAATAACCAAAAGAAGCAAATATATAATCAGAATGAAATTGTAATGTGTAATGTGCAGTACTCTACATATTATACGCTGTAATGAACAGATCATCAATTAATGAGGTTTTAAGTTTACATTATGTTTTTTCATGAATTTTCCAAATATGCAATTAAATTGATCGTATAAAACGCATTAATAAATTAAAAAGTTTTATTATTAAATGTTGCACATTTTACCACAAAAAGTGTATGTGTATTTTAAAGATATATATGTTCACGATGTCAAATTATGTTTATATGAAAGAACAATTCATCAAAGTTAAATTAACTGTTTTGAATAAATGTATATATACATATATGTATTGTTTATATATTTATAAACGTTATCGCAAATTACTTTCTAGTTTACCTAATGGTAAAATTCAATTTAAATCTTATATGAACATAATAATAATAATAATAAAAATATTATATAATAAAAATAATAGAATTCAAATGTTAAATATTTACCTATATGTATATCGGTATATTATATATATGTAAATGGAAAATTTTTAATAGAAAAATATATATATATATATAGGTTTAAATTGAAATGAGGTGGTCTTTCTATATAAAATAAATAGGCTAATATATATACCTAGAAAAAATGTTATTTGGATTGCACGCGATGCGAATAACACGAATGAATAATTATTATTTTTATTTGCTTTTTGAAATATATGTAAATTTTTTTTTTTACATATAAATGTTTTATTATATATATTTTTTTTTTGTTAAAATGTTTTCTATTCTCTTATATAAACATTTTTGGGTATACTACGTTACAGTATGCCGAATAATCCTGTTTTTCGAAGGATATAATAACATTGTTAATGGATTTTAACAAACCGCGGATCCTCAATATAGAAATGTCTAAAGAAATTATTCAATATTATTCAACCGTTTTTTTTCTTTCTAGAAAGTGATTATAAGAAAATATAAAAATTAAAATGGTACGTCTATAATTAAAACAACACAGAAATCGCTTTATACTTTGAGCTAATCAGGAAAGTGTACGTTCAATGTATGTATATGTTAAATTTACTTTAATATATACATACAAAAATAAACAAAAACATACATTTTAAGTCTATTTTAGGATATTTAATTTGTGTATATAAGTAAATCTCAACATAATATAAACATTTTAATAGGAAATATCAAAATTTATAAAAAAAAATTAATCTTTTATGAGTCATTTGAAATTTCCAATAACAAACAAATTTGGAAAATCATAAACCTTATATTTTATCATATATATATATATAGGATTACAAATTTGTCCATAAACATAAATATTTTTTTTGTAAAATTACTTCGATGTTTATGTCGCCAAGTTATATATGTGTACATAAATGAATAACGAAATTTTTAGTTGCATTTTTATGTTTCAGAGTATGTTTAAACTTTATGTTATCATATGTATATATATATATACATATAAACACAAATAAAGCATATATAAAATAACATATGTGTAAATATAATAATATTATATCTATATATAAAATAAATTTTACCTTTAATAAGACTATATATACAACAAATATATATATACATAAAATATTATCCCAGAAGGAATTCAATATTTTTATATATATATATATATAATATCGGTAACTACAATACATATAGAAAATAATCTAGATCTCACAGTCACAATTCAATACACTATTTATATATATAAAATAAGTTATAAAGGTATGGTCATAACAATTTGTCAATGTAGATTACTATAATAATATTACATGGACATTGTCTATGGTGGTCATAAAATAGTATACAGTGAACCGGTTAGTCATTAATTGTCGCATACTTTTTTGCATATTTAATTAACTCATAAAATTATTTCGATAATTTTGTAAAATTCCATAGCAAATATCCCTGCTTATTTTGACTGTAATTCAATTTTATTATAAATTATAATAATAATGTACCAACAAATTGGACGATATCAAAAGAATTTACTGTTTATATATAGGTAACATATAGTGAAAATAAATTCTCAAATAGATAAATTGTGTGATCAGAAAAAATAGAAGAATAAACTATATTCAAAAATTCCTTATGGAATATTTTTATATACATAATACAAAATTGTATATGTTTAGTTTATGGTTTTAATGTATATTAAAATATACTATATATAATGCCTTATTCCTATATATATAATTTAATGAGAAATATGTATCTACATATATATATACGATTTTATATATGGATATAATATATATTTATTTATTATAATATTTAAATTATGTACTGGATTTTCTTCTATATATAGTATATGAAAACCTTGTTTATATATGTGTTTATATAATAAATAACGTAATTTGGTGTGTTAAACCATATATAAATATAAATAAATAAAAACTTTTTGCAGATATTTAAGAATATTATTTACACTTACTTAAATAATTAAACATTTGTTATATATAGTAAAAATTAGATCTCTATATTTGATTGCATACGTTTATTTACCATCCCAATAGTTTATATTAACAAGCTACAAATAATAATTTGATTTAAAATTAAAATTTTAAATATATAATTAATATATATGTATTCAATAATATATATTCTTCTTTTTCTTTTAAATATGCCTGTGAACTATATTTACATTATTTCAAATACAATGTTGTAGTTAAATGCATTTTATATACCTTTATGTTTATAGATAATAAAAAAAACGGTAAATAATAAGGTAAATGAATGAATATTTGATAATAATAATAAAGAATAAAAATCCTATATACACTCACAGATATTAAAATGTATCTGTTTTGTTTTAGTATATAGGTATATATATGCATTCATTCAGAAAATTATATTAATATTTCAGTTATACGAAAGCATACCAACATTCGGTGAATACGTATAATATAACATTTTTTCAGTACATTTCATTTTTTAGTACATGTTTTTCAGTACTAGTATATAAGGATCAAAAATAGATATAGACTTTTTTAGAACAATTTCACTATAATTTTTCATGACTTAATGACTTAATTTCGAAATTGCTATAACAGAGAACATTATAGTAGAATTTTTTCCTGTTATCATTATAATTTAATAATTTAATTTTTTAAAGGGACCGTTGATGATTTAGTTGATAATATAGATTTTGTTCAACAAATTTTGTTGAAAAATATTAGTTGTATAAAGATCAATAATGATATATCTTATTATAAAACTTAAAAGACAGCGCTCAAGCTATGGAACGAAAACATTAATTCATTTCTAATATAAGTATATAAGTATATAAGTAATAGATAAATAGAAAAATTGTGGAAGAGACAGTGATCAATTCCTAAATTGTATAGTACTTAAGTCTTACACTTTTCAACTCAAATAGTATGAAATAAAGGTATAAATGCATATATTATAAAAAATATATGTATAGTTGTATAATAAAGTGCATATAAAAAAAATTCGTAAATAATATATAAAAGGGTGATATTATAGTACATGATATATGGTGAAACTTATGTTATATTTTATATACGGATGGGCGCTACCCTTACTGAATGAATTTTGTATATAGGTATAAGGTGTATAACCTTTGAATTGCTCTACCTACCTACAAACGAAATATATATATAGATATGTTTATAAATGCTGTCATGGTGTAGTGTATATGCATGATATTATAATAGATATATATGAACAAAAATGAAGGTATATATAGAGAATGTATAATACATATTTTCATCTGTATTTTTTTCTCCTCTTTAATATATTTTTGAATCTCAAAAGCAAAGTAATGTAAAATATAAATGTTATATTCGAATATATACACTAGTCGTATATATGTTTGTTTATATATAGTATATATATATATTGTATATATGTACAAAAGTACCTTGGTTATTTATTATGAATGTATAATAACATATATTCAGACTGTATATATATTTATGATTTTTTGTACATAAACATCTCTGATGCACACTATCTTTTTATATCTATTTTATATATACAATATGTAGCGATACATCTCTATAATATCAGATACAAGATACACAAACAGAAGATAAAGCACTGCATATTATAACCATATATAGAAAAAGTCTAAACATTTATACATCGGTATATATAAAATGTATTTTTATATTTACCACTTTTGGTAAGTGTATATTTTTTTAATCTTATATGTATATTCATTTTAACATAATCTTGCATGTATATGTTAAATACATTATATATGACATTTTTATCATGTTTCTTAAAATTTACAAAATAATTTTATATGGTTGACATATTATATGGAGTAGGAGTAACGAGTGAATCTGATATATATATACTTTGTATATCTAGAAACATCAACAAACAAATAGGTGATTTCACAATAAATTATTGCATATCCACCCAATCGATGCAATCATTTATATATTTATATACCCGTAGTATAAAATGTAAAAACAATATTTTAAAGCAAATATACAAAATGTTTTATAATTAGTATAAAATTGAACGATTAGAAATATGTATATTCTTCTAATTATTTTTTTTATATTATAAAAAATCGTGTATATATTTAAATATGTCATATTTTGATGTTCAAATTCCATCAATAAACAATTACAAATTTAATCATTTAACGATTTTGCTATAAGTTAGAATTATTTCTATATAAACTCTTACTATATTTCAAATCGTTTAAAATTTATTTGTTTTTTCTACATTTTGTTTTATATGCATTTATGCCTACCGAATGTAGGTGTATATAATGTGTTATGTGTATACACCTGATGAACTCAGATTCAAGCGGTAATACCGCAACAATCTTATTATTATTATTATTATACTGATACTCGTATTAATATTCAAATGAAAAAGTCTATGTAGAAACTGGGTAACAAATTCTATATGACTTGATAAAAGGTATTAAGTATATAAAAATTTTTTAAATTCGGGTACATGTACCTATAGTAAAATTATAAGATTTAACTTGCTGTGTGAAACATATCATACTGTATATATATGACTATTATATGAATAAACAAAATGTATACAACGGATGGCCAAATACATATACATATAATATAAAATATTATATGAATATTAATAATTTATGTGTAAAAAAATTAATTTAATTAATATTTTCATGTATAAATATGTATAACTATATATAGTATATATATGATGGTATACTTGCTCGTATTACATTGTATTTTATATTAAATTTTATATTTTATGCAATGTGTAAAATAATAAATAAACTTCATATGTTTCTGTCATATTAAAAAATAGAAAAAATAGTAACTATCATTTGGAATAAATGTTTTTCTATATATGTATATACCGAATATTAGCAAAATATGCCTTATAAAAGGCATAGAATTAGGTAAATAGCCTTATAAAAATTAAAATTGTAATAATTTGTTGTTAAACGCGTATATATATTTAGATATATCGGGAAATGTTTATCTTATTGTTAAATGCATTCATTAATGTGTTTTAAATATAGTTTATAAAATGTACTTATATAATTTATAGAGTATATATAATTGTAATGATACTAATAGAAAATTAAATTATAAATGATGTAGAAAATATTTCATTGATATTGAGTGAGTGTTATACATTTAGAATTATGCTATATATATTATATATATATATAATACCGTCCGCCGTATGCCGTATATGATATATATATATATATATATATACATTCATAACTTGAACATTATCCATCTTTATATCTTTTAAGAAAATATATAATGTACATATTACAGATTAAATAATTATAATATATAACTCAAATGACTTAAAAAATTGTAAAATATATATCAACGCGAACTCATAATAATAAAAATCCATATACATATATTTATGTTTCTTATATAAAATATGACAATAAATAAATTAACACACAGAGTATAAAACAAAAAAGGAATGAAAATATAATTGGCAATGATCCCAAATGTACTCACAATTAAGTAAATCCATTTTAGTAATATATAATCATTAATTATATGTAATTATTCATATTATAATATTTGAATATTTCTATATAGAATGCATAATATATATATATATACAAAAAGAAAAGGAAATTCTTTAATTATTCAAACATTGTTGCGTTAGAAATATCAATAGTCGTTCATTACCATATATACATTACCTATATATAGCATATACGAGTTCTGAAATCTCCAATGGATGTTAATGTGCGTTAATATATAAATATTGCATAAACACAATTTTCAATTCATTGCCATTTTTCGATTATTCATTTGTTACTAATTATATCTCAACAATTCATAATCGTATATGCCATATATTATCAATGTATATAATTGTAATGACATTTGTTATTGGTAGTATGATTATTGTTTTGTAACTGCAATATATCTATAGCATAATTATTAATTCATTAAATTTGTATCCGCATATGCGAAAATATAAAGAAATAAATATCAGATGAAAAATAAAACTTTTTGTTTTCAATAAATTACGTGTTTTCTCTATACTATATATTTTATATTTTGATGAACAATTTATTTGTATGTTTTTTTTTGTCTAAAATAAAACATTTCTAAAATAAAACAAAACAAAAAAAATGCAATTCGTATTTAATTATATATGTACATAAAAAGTTAAAAAAAAACACACAAAAATATATAAAATAAAAAAATAAAAAAAAAATATAGAATTTTTAATAATATGAAACATTTAGTGAACAGAAAATTTAGATTATAAAGAGTCACACAAACGTGTCCTATCTTATGATCTTAAAATTATGTATATATATGAATAGAGATTTTATGTTTTGTATATAGATACATTCCAGCAACTGCTTTTTTGTACTTTCATATAAAAACACAATATTATTATATACAAAAGGATGAAACAATTTTTTTATCATTATACATATTCATATTCGCAATTATAATATGAATATCCTATATATGACTTATATCCTTATATAGATTCTTAATGTTTCCAAGGATAATACATATATGTTTAATCGAAAAAAAAAATCATGTATAAATGTTTGTATATATATATGTTAAAACAAAATAAATCCATAGACAAATTTTAATTTTAATTTATTAAAATATTTGACTATAGCATAAAAATATCTTTGATTGAATTTAAAAAAATATACAATGAATTTTTTTTCATCAAAAGGACATTTCCTTTGATTTAATCATTTATATCCTTAATTTAAATGATTTCACGATTTCGTATTTTAAATGGATATTACCTTTCTATCAATTCACAATTGAATTCATCCTATATTTAATCATTTAAATTTATATATTATAAAATTTTATCTTAAATGAATAAACCAATTCAATATAGAAATATTGCGAAATTGCACTTTAAATATTGCACTATAAATAGCGCAACTTATATACATACTATATATATACATAAGTAAAAGAAGTGGGTACTTTAAAACATAAACTATATACGAATTTTGATTTTATAATCGTAATTTGTTTTTCATTTCATTCAACTAAACTCATTTTAAAGGATATATTTGAACAATTCATTAAATATTATGATTTATAATTCTATTAATTTATAGATAGGAAGTTTCAATATATTTATATATTCCATAATAAAACATAAAAAAATAATTAATATTAATAATGCATATATACACAGCAAAGATGCATTTTTATATACATGTATATAAATATAAATATGCATCATGTTATCCAAGAGTATATTATGATATTATAAATATATAATATATATATGTAGAATATATAATTGTTAATATTTATGAATGAACATATATTTTTGCTGCACACACCCATATATATGTATTATGGTCTTATTATTCAAAGTTGTTTAATTAATCATGTATACATATATATACGGATATGCATTTTTTAGTTGGGGCTAGTTGAAATTGAAGAAGTATAGTATTATTATTGCTAGTTATATATGCATTCATTCATCTGTAGCATTTTAACAACTTGAAAAAAAAAAACTTTATGTTGGTTTATTCTCGCATGCACTAAGCATATATATTATATATATCATATTTATATTCTGTGTATAAATTGTTCAAATTTAAAATTATAAAGAAAATGTATAGATAAGTAGGTATATATTTGATATATAGATATCCTCCTGGTCTACCATCGTCCTACATATATGCTTATACAAATAATCAGTATAATGATTTTAAATAATAAATTTTCTCCTTATCTCCCCCAAACCCCCAATTAATTTATACCATGGCATATGGGAGGGTATATGAAAATGCATATATATATAAGGTAATTTTAATATGAATATTTAATGAAATTTATATGTATGGATATAAAACCATCTCCCATGCAGATATACCTAGAATCTATAGTTATCCCTATATATTAGTTATTCCTAATCAAAGCGTATTCGAATTGGTACTCGCTGTAATATTAAAAATGGATTTTGTATTGCAATTGAAAGAATGTAAAGAAGTTTAATTAAATGTGCGGATTTCATACTTCTTATGAAGTTGATCGACGTCGACGAAAATTTCTGAATTGTTTATATGATGTTTAAAATCATATGGTATATATTGATGAATATTGTAATGCTGAAATTTTTTCATCGATTGTAATTGTAATAACATCAAATTGTATGGGACTTCACCACACCGTTGTAGAACATCGAAAATGAAAAACATGAAAAAATTTCACCATAAGACAAAAATGGTGTATGTTATATTTTTTAAAAGAGCTAAAAGAATTTAGTTTTGTATATGTTTTTATGACACGCAGTCAGTAGTAGCACTAAAACTATAGATATATAGTAGTATCACTTTGTTATTATACATTATTATATTTATTTATTATTATTAGAGTAAATGCAGTCAGAAATACAGGCGCCACAATACCCAGACATCTGATATATAATGGAAAATAAAAATATTCCCTTTTACAAACAAAAATCTAATTTTTTAACATTATAGGGGTATCCGGGCTTTAATGAAAATTGTATTCAAATTGTAGACTAAACAATTGTATGCAGAAAACAATATCTTAAATAAATCAACGTGTATGTATCCTATATCTGATGGACGAAACTGTTGACGATATTTAAGTTTAGTACGAGATAATGAACAATGTAGATATTTTTAACATGCTAAATATACATGATTTTATTAAAATATGAATACTTATGCATTCACATAGAATTAATATAGATTTTGCATTGATATATTATTTTCTTCATTAAAAGTATTTTTAATTTGATTTAGAGCTGGAGGGCCGAAAGATTCAACAAAGTTTATTGAGTGATTGTTTGTTTAGAAACTATATATAGAAAAGTGGTATGGTTTGATTCAATTTAGATTCCTTTAACAAATACCGGAATGTCCATATATATATATAAATGATTGATATATACATCTATATAGAGACAGACCAAAAAAACCCCAAAATTACTCAATAAAATCAGTCACCACACAAAATAATAATAATAATAATGTTATTTTATATCAAAATCGATTTCATGGTTGATACATTTTTTCATATGTGATCAGAAAATAAGTTAAATTTTCGATTTTATCTAAAAATATATCAAATCACCTCTATGTAATGATTTGCTATTTATTATATACACGCATATAACATACATATTAACGATGTATATAAATGCAATGAAGAAAAGGGATTTTCCACTGAATGGACAGGACATATATAATATCTATATATATATATATGAATGGACAAATATATCATAAATATAAAATGACAAATACCGATGATGTTTTCATTTTATACATAACACTATTTTATTTTTATAAAAAATTTGTTTTTTTTAAAATCCAACTTATTTTACCCCTTAAACGTTAGATTTTTTTATTTATGGTTTTATGTATAGCTATAATTTTTTAGAAAAAGTAGAAAATTATAGATAAATAGAAAAAATTGTTCATATCTATCCTGTTCATCTCCTTAAAGTATACAATTTTCTACATATATACACCTGAAATGGTCTTATATTGATGGTGAGGTTTTCATATATTATTTGCAATAGGTTTAAAGCTTTTTTTATACTAATTATATTTTGAAACCTTATTGTAGATTTGCAAATAAATGTTTTTACATATTTATTATGTATAATAAATATGTTTTAGTTGGTATATTTAAATATGCTTATATATTTCTTATTTTTCTCGTATAATAAAAAAAACCATTCCAATGAAATTGTATATATATTATATGAATTGAAAAAAATAATAAATGAAATTATATTAAACCAATTTAATTTCCGGTTTTACTGATGTTTAACCTATATATTTACCACATTCTCATACAATAACGTCATTCTATTATTATTTTATATAATAACTTTTTTTCGATTTATAATATATCTCACATTCATAATTTTATATACGGCGGACTTAATTGGGAAGTTCACAAAATTACAATATATTTTTTTATGTAGGCTGAAAGTATATTATAGAATTAGAAGATATATTTTACTGGGTATGACTGAAGAGGATGTAAATGTAATAAAAATAAACATTTCATTAGATGCATAACTGAAATAATGAAAACTGAAAAGGAAAATGATAAAATACCCTGTAAAATATTTTCTTGATATTCACATGTATCCTATAATTCTTAATTTCGTTATAATTTTAAGTAATTGAGGCCAAATATTCATTATATTTATAATGTATTTTTATATAATACATAAATGCGTATTCATGTTCTATATATGCATATTTACGATCAATAATTTGTTGGTTTGTATATAAATATTCAATCTTAATAAAATGAAATAAAAAATTTTTGTTTTGTGTATGTAATTGAGGGTTAATCTTATTTTTCTTTAATTTCAATGTTTGAAATATCCATTGATTGCATTTATAAATTGTTTATACATATAATTAATATTGTACAATGTACATGTATAATAACTCAAAAAATTTACCAATTTATATAAATTAAAAATAATGTTTTAAATGCACTTACACTTGAATGAAGATGTTTTCAGATGCAATTTTATAATTTCTAAGAATTATATTAACAAAATCTATATATACTATGAAAGCTAAGCCGAAAATAACTGTTAAGTATTTATACAATAAATTAAAATTGTACAATGTAATGTTTTGACGATGAGTGGAATCAATTTTATATTTGAAATACAAAATATTCTATAAAAAAAATTCATTTGAAACTGCAAAGTTTTGCTCCGTCAGTGTATATTATTATTAATATAATTTTGACATTATTTAATATATTCATATAACAAGGGTAGAAGTTAAATGTCTGTGAATGATTTTAATTGATATTTAACAACCACTTTATCAATTATATGTGCATATAGCAAAGTCCTTGTTATGTGTTATATTCATAAAATAAGAGTTTGATTTTATCAAATAAACAAATAAAATATTAAATTTGATTTAGTGGACAAAATCCATTGTTGTATTCTATGAGTGAGTAAACATTTTATATTTATTTATAAATAATATTTATTTCTTTTATATGCGACATATTCATACTTTGAAATGTATTAATAAATGAATGTTATGTAAAATTAAAATTGTATTCTACTATATATTTCTTTCTAATGTAATACCGAGGATGAATGAATAAATGAAAGATAAGTGCGGAAAATCTAAAATATTATTACGAATTTTTGGTAAATAGAAAAATTATGTTCAAAAAGCTTCATGTATAGTTTTTCTATATAAGGACCGCTACCATATGTATTTCATTTTCTTTTATATGAAATTTCAATGCTTAAAAATAGTAAGGATTAAAAAAATACCACGATTGTTTTCAGCATGGTTTGCCTAACGAGCATTTCGCAATATACTAAAGTATAGACAAAAAAATAATTAGAACATATTTCTTCTTGTAGAAACAGTAATCCTTCCATATAATAAAATATGGCATTTTTGAGTTTTTGTCTATTATATTATCAACTAATATTAAATGTCAATTAATATAATTATAACCTCTAAATTTTTAAAAAATTTCACATATAATTTGTTTTGCGATTAAAGTTTCGGTTGAATATGCGATATGCTGAATTTTCAAATATCTGCAGTGCAAATAAATGGATGCGAGAAATTAAATAAAATTATTATCTGTTTTATTTGTAGATAGAATTAATTTATAATAAAATATATATAGTGTCAACTATGTAAAGGTGTTGCAAAAGTGTTACTTTTATAATATAAACACTAGATTATATACAAAAAAAATCAGAATATGCTTATATATTTATATCACATACTTGTTATCGCAATATATGCAATATATATATACATATAATAGAAGATGTATAAAGTTTAAATATAAACATAAGTGTTTATATATATATATATAAATTCGAGCAGAGCAATATCAAAGAATACAACAATGCAGCATGAAATAATTGTTATAAAATACAAAAAAAAAAGAAAAGGAATTTAAATAAAAAATATATGAAAAAGAATGGTCCTTATCATCATCATTATGATCATCTTCAGCAGCATAACATCATTATATCATCAGCATTATTGTCATTATCACAATTTTCAAATCATATATACACTTTTATGCATTTATATTTTTACCGTACCCATCCCATCCGTACATTTATAGAAGTATAATAATCAGAATTAGTTTCACTTTTGTTAACAAAAAAAAATTCAGTGTTATCTATATATAATTCTATATATATATATATAGATGACAAAATGTCATAAGTTTTATGTAGACAATTGTACATATATAATATATACCTAAAAAGGGACAAGTTGCTAATTGCTTCGCTGCTTTTTTCCAATGGTAAATATATTTGACTTTATATAGTTATATACGAAGTCGCTATATATGCTTTATATATAAATGTACGGATATATATGACAAGTCTTACATTTAATGAATTGAATTGCCTTGGGGAATAAAATAATGGTTTAAATACATTGCAAACAAAATGTGGAATAGAAAAATAACCCATAATAAGGATGAAAGGGGTTTTTTGGTATTGTATATATGTTTTCACTCAGGTATATGGTAGCCTATATATCCTCTTCTTATATTATATATTCATCTATGCGATACGATATAAAGAATGAACAAATATATTTAATATATGACGCGAAGTTCAAGTGATTTTTCTTTAATTTTTCTTCTTTATGGATAAAAGTTGTGATTTAATTTAACGAATACACCGTATATAAATAAGATCAAATAAATTTGAAATTGTCATGGTTAACAATTACAAGAATAATTGCAATTTGTATATTATGAGATTTGAAATCTTGTCAATTAAATTAAAAAAAAAAACAGAACACTTAACATATATAGCGATAATATTCTAGCAATAGTTTAATAAAAATAATGATAATTTTTGGAATCACAAATGAAATGGTAAAATAATTTATATCAAATCTATTTTATCTATAATCTCACCCCATAAAGCAAAAGCGATTTTATTTTTTCTGAATGTACATCATGAACAGCTATTTAACATTTATTTTTAATTATTCATTTATCCCTTATAATTTAAATTTTGTGGTCCTTTACTTTGTTGCTGATAATTATACATCGGTTGTGCTATATATGGACAATCTGGACATACTCCAGGAGATCCTTTTGATCCTTGCGGTCCTTGTACACCTGTATTATATTAAATTACATTTTAATTTAGATAAATAATTATATGAATATGAAATATATAACTTAAATGGTTAATAAATAAAATATCTGCAGGTATATTTACCTGGACGACCAACAGGGCCTGCTTCCCCTGGTCTACCTGGTGAGCCTTCAATTTCATTCCCCGGCGGTCCTTGGATACCTGGCGGACCTTGTGGACCATCTCTACCTGTACCTGGTTCACCACGATCACCTTTATCACCACGATCACCTGGTGGACCAGCCGGTCCCATTCCGCCCGATGCACCCTGCATTCCCGGTAATCCCGGTTGACCTGGAAGTCCTTGGTACCCTCGATCGCCTGTACAATACATACAAACAAAAAAAATGAATATCGCTTCCATTGTCATGGAAATTGTAAATGCATACCCGGAGGTCCTGATTCACCCGGTGGTCCAGGTCTTCCTTGTCGGGATTTTCCAGGTGGACCTGGTGGTCCCATCATTGATGCTGATATATCGGTTAATCTTTCTATATATTATTTTAAACGTAAAATTTTTAAATAATTATTCTTCTAATTATTCTATTTTAGTCCTATTACATAACGGAATTTGTTTTATGTACCTCTCAAAACGGCTTCACAGATGTCACGAATATCGTAATCACTGTAAACTCGTCCTTCGACCCCGGCAATACCAGGTAATCCTGGTGATCCTGGTTGGCCATGCGGTCCAGGTAAACCTGGCGAACCATCTTTTCCAGGCATGCCCGGCATACCTGATGCACCTTCTGGACCTCTATCGCCTGGAGCTCCACGTTCACCTTTATATGAATACAATTTGATGTTATTCATACAAACGTTTTACATACATTGTTTACTTTAAATGTTAATAATTTATTAATTTTACCTGCTATTCCAGGTATACCAGGGACACCTCTGGGGCCTGGTGGACCACTATAGGAGGTACTATCGGTTAGATATCGTGATCCATCCGATCCAGAATTACCCGGTGGTCCTGGTTCACCTGGTGTTCCAGGTTGGCCTGGATTTCCGGATAACCCGGGAGCACCAGGAAACCCGGTTTGGCCTGGTTGTCCTGGTCTACCGTCTGCACCGGTATCACCTTTCATACCTTAATCATATAATAAAGCAGAAATCTATCACTTTTTTCTTATTTTAATAATATTAATTTTTTTTAATTGCAAATTATATACCAGGGTGGCCTTGTGGTCCAACTTCTCCTGCTGTGCCAGTTGCCCCTTGTGGACCCTGTCTTCCAGGTACACCATCAACACCCGGATTACCTTGAATACCAATCATACCAGGTGACCCATTGCTTCCGGGAACTCCCCTTTCGCCCTATTTTCATAAAGGAATTACGATAAAAATTGTAGTGTACTATGAATTCGACTTTTGTATTAGTGAATTTGGAATAGCCCTTTTTAAAATTATTTATACCTTTTCTCCCGGTTGTCCATCTGTTCCTGGCGAACCTGGATGTCCTTTAACACCCATTAATCCAGGTGAACCTTTGGGCCCGGGTGGTCCAATTGGACCCGATATCGATTCTATTCTCCCAAAATCATCAGAAATTACTCCGGGTGGTCCCGGCGGTCCTGGAAAGCCATCTGTACCGGGTTGTCCTGGTTCTCCCGGCAAACCCGGTAATCCCCGTAAACCAATAATGCCTTGTTCACCATGTTCCCCCTTTTCACCGGCAAATCCCATTAGACCCGGTTCACCTTTTTGTCCATTACTCCAAAAACCCGCGCCGTTTCCATTGGACTGACCAGGCTCACCAGGCGCACCCTTTATATGCACAAAAAAAGGATTTATTTCAAATGATTTGAATTTTGTTTTTAATATAAAATATTTGATTGAATAATTAAATATATTACCCTTAATCCCACATCACCTCGTTCACCCTTTTCACCACGTAGTCCTTGAATACCGAGTCCCGGAGCTCCCGGGAATCCTGGTGTACCATCTCTACCTGGTGGACCGACAATGCCAACGCTTCCTTTTTCACCTTTAACTAAATGACCACGGACCGATCCGGGTAAACCCGGTGGTCCTGGTAAACCGGGAATTCCAGCCACACCTCGTGCACCAGCAAATCCTTGAAGACCTTGTAATCCTGGTGAACCAGGTATACCAGATTTTCCCTGATATAGTACGCATATATTTAGAATATATTATTAACTTTTCTATATATGGTTAAAAAATATTTAATTACATCAGTTCCATTATAGCCAGGTGGACCTCGTGGACATTGTACTGGACATTCTAATTTAGATGGTATTATTGGTGGTCGTACTGTTGAATATTCAGGACTAATTGATTCTGATGGATAACTCTGCATAATAATTTATATAAAACATTATTAAAATAAAATTTTTAAAGTTATCAGCTATCTGCATCTTATACAAACCGGAATTTCTTCACATCGTTCTCTCGATGGCCTCGTTGGATCACAGCTAAGTACCATCCATTGCAAATCGATCTATTTTTTATTCATATTTAATTCCGCAAAAATTCAAAAACAATAATATCGTATATTGTTTTATTACAAAAAAAAAAAAAACAAAACAAAGAGAAATACACATTAAAATAATTTATTTTTTATGAAGACCTGAACAATTATTTCAAAATATTTCTGCATATTTACTAACACACACAAATGGATGTATGATAAAATAGATAGTTGCTGTATATGCATATCTTATCAAATGAATTCCAATGTAATCATACATATAAAAATATATAGATCATGATATGCTTTATAAAAGACAATTTTCATTATTTCAAAGCTCATATGATGACATACACAACACATTGTGTTGCATTTCAAATTGTGTATGCATGGGCAAGCAGACACATATAGATAATTATATATACAGTGAAATGAAATGAATTTTATATGTTTCAATCAGAAATGTGTGTATATATTTATATATAAATGTACATAATTGAGATTGCATCATTATATTTACATTTTTTTCTTCTTCTCGGTTACATATTTAATACTGAAGGTCCCGATTGAATCCTTTAACAATTTTCCATTCAAGGGAAGATATATCTTTATTATTATATGTTAAATTCGAAAAGAATCTTTGCCCCTAATATAATATTTATATTTTTTTTTTGTATTTTTATTGAATTGTAATTAATTCATTTTGTTTTATAAAGCATTTGATAATAAGAAGAGCTCAGAACGGGACACCTAATAAACTAAAGAATTTAAAAAATGTCATTTCATTTTGTTTAGATGAAACAAATGAAAAAATGTGTGTTAAAATTTTCTAATTATTGTTGATAAAATTCTTTTAAAATATCACCGTATAAATACAATCACATATAGTAATATATTTATACTTTAATCTCTGTGAACTGAATCCAATGAAGATTTCATTTCAGTGTAATATTACGGATTTTTTTTCGAGTTTATAGTAAATATGACACAAATGCCACATAACATGACAGGATTAGCAAAAAATAACTCATTTTAATTTGTTCAAAACACACTTTAAATTTGAAACTGATGATGTAGGTTTAAATTATAGATTTGAAGCGAGATTCGTGAAACGTTAACCGTAAATTAAATTTAAACATAATTTTTGTATTGATATATTTTATATAGATAAAGCTATAGATAGGTATTTTGTGTTATATAGAAAGTAATTCAAAGGCTATACGAAAATAAAATATCACACTAAACATAATAGATTATAAAGCATATACACTATATTCTTAGTTTCACATTTCCATTCATAAAGCGGCGAATTTTCTTTATATAAAACCAAAATATTTGTTTGATGAAAATTGATGATGTATTTAATATATTGAATGTGATGAATTATAAAATGAATTATATAATTTTGACTTACTAATGGCGTTAACTGAAAATGGAAAATAAAAGCGCTTGTAAAAAATTTTGTTTTTTTTTTGACCAATTAAAAGCAGAATATATGTATAATAAAATATATAAAGCAGATAATAAAGAGAATTTCAAAACTAAATTAATGTTGATTAAAACCTCATATATTATATATACATACAGGTACTGAAACGGGTACTTCAACTAAACGAGAAACATATAAATGGCCACCGGTTGCATCGAATTGTCCTCGAGGTTCCAGCGGTTCAATTAGGCCACCTCGTATACCGTACACCGGTTGACAATCCACCCATAATGTTGCTTGATCTTGTGATACACCCAACATCACCTTATGCCAACGTCTATCGAACAACGATGAATGTCGAAATGCTACACGTTGTAAATTACCCTCTACATCGGGTAAAGCCAATTCTAATATATGTTGCCGTGGATCCATTGTTATACTTAATTGTGATTCCTCATAGTAATCGGTTAAATGAAATAGATACCATGGTGTTTGTGGTTGCATACGTGCACGAAACGTACATTCAAATGAAAATTGATGAGGAATTCCTACGTAATAATATAATGTTAATTTAAAGTAATCAAAAAAACACGAGATTTTTTATTTATAATATATAGCTTTACAAAATGGTTAATCAATCACCTCTTGGGAATGCTTCTATTGCACGTAATGTTAAATTTGATTCTTCTTGTAGTTGATATGCAGTTTGTAAATAATTACTACCTTGAACTTTTGTAACACCAGCATATCGAGATTCATTGTATTCGTCTAGTCGAAATTCACGTATTAAATCGAATGTATTTAAATCTGCATCACCGGGTCTCCAACGTCCACAAGGACTATAATCATCGTATTCAAATGGCTCTTCTGTAAAAGATATAAAATGCGCTATAGGACACGTAATTTAATTCTGAAATACTAATAAGGCGCAATCATTTGCGAGAATCGATTGGGTAAAGCGAGTTTATAAAAAGAAACAATACTGACATCTTCATCAAAGTTTTAACCTTTCAAAAAAGTTTGACATCAATAAAAATAAAGAATTAATTGAAATGCTCATCTTTTAATTATGTCAATTGTATTCAATTATTTGATAATGTTTTTTTTTTTTAAATTAAACGAAGAGAAATGTTATTTTTTTTAATTAATATGTCGTAGATAATCTCGTGGGCATGTCGTAGGTACTCCATTACCCCATAAAAACATTTAAATATATATATTATATATACATTTATGAATATTTATTTGAATATTCCATTTATATTTGTATTATATGTTCAAATATTGTATAGAATTAGAAAAAATGATATATACTTTTGTAAATACAATGAACATTTTTCTACATATAAATAATTAATTAATTTCGGTTTGATGTGAAAAATTTATTATAATATATCGTTTTAATTATAATAATATTTTTAATTTCTACTAATATTTATACTTACGTGCATTACATTTTGATAAAGTTGTGGTCAACATTAAAATGATCGTGCTGAAAAACAAAATTATTTGAGTTAAAATTTGAAATAATTTCTGATATTACATCAATACTCATATTATACATATATCCCAAATTGAATTGGAAACTATTAAACTATTTAAATATATATGAAATTAAAATTAGTCTCAAGTATTGATTGGAGTATACTCTATCTCAATCGCATAATATAATTAAGAGTTTTATTAGATTCGTTGATTGAAAATTAAATAACATAAAGTTGAAAAGGAATTAAATACATATCTAATTTTAATTTAGTTATCAACTTCATTTTTTAATTATATTTAAAAAATATCGAATTTAATATTGATTAATAATATTTAGTATCTTCTTTCATATTACTTATTTCTTATTAATATTAAATATAGACAGAATAATTTCAATTTAAAAATTTACATACTGTGTAAATACTATTTACCAAAAAATTAAAAAATATTTTTTATTGGTTTCAGTCACATTTAAATATTAATATATATATAGAAATGTATTATTATATGTAGATATTTATGAATATACATTATTATTTAAATGTCATTTACAATTTTGTTATACCAATACTTAAAATTGGGTCAACATGTTAAACGGTATGAATATATTTACAGATTTTCATTATAAATTAAATCCAAATTAATAATACAATACACATGTATATATAGAAAATTATAATGCCTATATATATATATATATATCTAAATTTAAATGAAACCTTAAATTTTATTTATTTATTTCAATTAAAATGTCTCATTTTTAATTCATTTTTTGTATTTATTTAAATAAGGGCTTTCAATGAATTTGAAATTTATACACATGTGTTTTTTTTTTAATTCCATGTACATATAAATGAATAAATTAGAAAATTTCCTGACATTTTCTTTTGAAACTTTTGTGTTTACAAGTTTTTATTATATTTTATGATATTTTTATAATGAAAATATCATATACTGTGGTCGTCAGTGAAACGCTTTGAATAGTCCTTTACTTTATAGATCATAAATGATTAATATATATAATTAAGTTATTTTCTGTAAAATGTTATCTACATTTTCTAATGTGTATCCGTAATTAAGTCCGTTTAGTTATTAAAAAATATTGCTAATTTACTTGAAGATGCATATTTAATTGTATAGATTTTTATTTTTACTTAAATTTTAACAAATAAAAATTTTATTTCAATTATCAACAATTATCAACTTACGCGTAAAACACAAACGACATTTTCATATTTCACTATTAATATTTTTAAAATAAAAATTATAATAACAGAAAAAATTTAAATAAATAATTTATTTTTATTTCTTTAATTTCGAATGAATGATTTGCAATAACTTGATAATGTATATATCACAACACACACTATCCACAAACGCACTAACTAATAATACAATGATGGCACTTAAATTGTAATTTTAAAATAACCATTATTTTAAAAAAAATTAAATCAAAACATATTTTAATAACTTCATTTATAATATTGATAAAAATAAAATCTATACCACTGATCACAATAAAATAAAATCAATTTTTATATAAAAAAATAAGTCACTTTTATTTGAACCGATCCCGATCGCTAATCACGATCAACTAAATTTGTTTGTTTGAAGCCCATAACATTATTAATCTATTCTGTTGGCACATAGCAAAAATTTTGATTTTAAAACATTATTTTAATATCTGTCTGCGTCGTGTTATATATAAATAATAAACATTTTAATTTAATTTTTTTTTTGTTTATTTTTACATCTGTTTATGTCATTTGGATAAATTATTTTAATTATTGCTATTTATATGTATATTCATTATTCGTTATAACTATTATTATTATTATTATTAGAAGCATATACAAACATAAATGACTTAAACGATTTCACATAACCATATTTTAACTTCATGAATATTTCCGCATATTCGATATATAGTAAATTGAATCTACAATATATATATAAACTATTATAAGCATATAGGGAATCTTTTTTTTTATCTTTATATTTCATAATTCATTTGATTTATTTATATAAAAATTTTGCTATAACATTAAAATCTATAATTGAAATATCGTTTCTTTAGACATGATCTCATTTTTCAAAAAAAAAAAACACACACACAAAGTGCTTTACTTCGTAGAAATTATAGTTTAATAATCAATAGCTAAAAATTCTTCACAAATGTGTTGATATATAATTAGCCTTTTTATAATCTGAATTTTAACACAGAGTTGTATATTCAGCTTGCGGTTGGTCGTACGGCTAATTACCGACATCGTAAAATCCACAACTTAAGTAACTAACAACAGAAGGCTGTTGTTGGACGCTAAAACCAGATTGTTGGTTGTATAGCGAAAAATTTATTTTTTTTTTTTATATAAATTAGCCAAACATTTCGATTCGAAAAGAATTAAATAACGTGAATTTCCCTATTTATATATATTAAATTTATCAAAAAAATGAAGGATAATAAAACCAAATTTATTTAATTTTTTTATATATATTTTTATTTTCATTTTCATAGTATTTTTTTATTGTCGATTCTCGACGCATCGATTTTTGTCGAGGAGAATTTTTTATTTTCTTAAATATTCATACAATATTTATATTTGTTTTTTTTTTTTTTTAACTTATATATATATAATTTTTTGTTTATATTATTTCATGTACATTCACACACCGTATATTTTAATCATAATGATATAATATAACATAATCATAAATTTAAACTTAACAAAAGCATATAATAATAATAATAATAACTTTATTTATTCATTAAAATACATTTTAAACCAATAAAAAACATAATTATGTTATGGAAAAAATTACTAATTAAAATTACATTGCAGGCAAAATAAAAAGTGTTTGCCAAACAAATTGGCATATTGAATTGTTTTTTTTTATATGTTGTAATATTTCCTGTTTTTTTTTTTTTTTGTTTTAATTTACTTTCTTCGCATATAAAAATCTATATTCAATCAGAGATAATAAAATAAAATAAATTCTATTACTCACTATATTTAGCGGCAGGGATTTTACAGGAATTTTTATTAAATATATAGAACTTGTATTGAATTTATTAATTTCCATTTTACCATATAATTATTATTTCTGATATTCGCAATTATTAAATTAAATTAAAAATAAAATATATAGATACGAAACTCATACATATAACCGAGAATTACCCACTGAATTTATTCATTTTTCATTTTTCTTTAAAATTATAATATAAAATATTAATTTAATTGCAAATAATTGTTTATATATATATATATACGATATTTAATAAAAAGTAATAATACAAAAATAAATTTAAAAAATCAAAAATTAATTAACTTTCACAATAATTTCGTGTGAGAATAAAAATTGGCTTTTTTTTTTATGATAGTATATAAATTTATATAACGAATTATGTGCAATTTAATTAAAATTTTAGATTGTTTTTTTTTTTAATTATTTTATTTATTTTTTTTTTTTTATTTCTTTATTAATACAAATATTTGTATATACATTTTTTTGTATTTTTGGGGTTTTTAAAACCAAATAAACAAATAAATATTTACATAATTTTGCAAATAGAGTTTTATTTATATGTATTATTATTAATTTCCATATTATAATAATTATTAAAAAATAATTTATCGTATATATAATATAATTTTAATTATAAATTAAATGAAATATTTATTTTATATATATTATATAGTTTATTTATTTTTTTCTTGTTATTGATGATTTAAAAAAATGATTTTTATTAAAAATAATAAAATATAGGCCTTTTTAAAAAAGTTTTTTTTTTTTTTTTGTTTGAATATTTATTTAAATATATATAAGTTTTATTTTTTTTTTGTTTTTTTGTGTTATTTATTATTATTTATATTAGAAAAATATTTATGTAAACTCATAATTTTTTTATTCATTTATTTACTTACATTTTATTTATATATATAGTTTTAACTTTCGAGTAAATTATTTTATGTTTTCGTCATGATGGCTTTTTTGTTAATATTATTATTTACAATATATAGATTTTGAGTGATTTATATATCATTTATAAATAACCTTAATCATTTCTATTTTTCTTTCTTTTTTATTAATTATATTCGGATGTTAGGTTTTTTTTATTGAAATAATTTTAATTGTATATTGTTAATAATATATAGGTACAAAACTAAATGATAATATTTTCATAATATTTTTAATTTTGACCAAAAATTATATAGAACTTAAAGAATTATTCATTATTTTTTTTCTGTCAGTTTTTGTTGATAAAGCTATATATGCACATTTGGGTAGATATTTTAATTTGATTTCATCAGTTTTGTTGATAAAGCTTACCTGTGACTACTATAAAGTATCAATATTTAAACTTATACCAATTACCTACTCTATTCGGTAATCGTTTAACCAAAACCAAATGTGTAGATTGATATAATTTTTACATAAATGTAAAATTATCTTTACACAAAACATATTATTGATTCTTTAAACTATCCACGCAGGTATCTTAAAAAGCAGTCATAAGTTATTAATTTATAGTTTAATTATTTTTAACATAAGTTAAAATGTTTGTATACATTTCATTTAATATTTTTTATTATATTATATAAAAGAAATATTAAATTAATTATAAAATAAAAGATGTATTAAGCAGCAAAAAAAAAAAAAAATTCATTTGTACCTTTTTTTTTTTATTTATTTTATAATTCATTTTTTATGTTTTTTTTTTATTTATTTATATTTCGATAAGCTCTTTGTTTGCAATAATCACAAAACTATAATTTATATATATATATATATAATACACATATATGTTTAAAAATTAAAATTAAATTAAAACAAAATTAATAATTAATAATTTTTCAGTTTTTTAATATTTTTTTTTTCATTTTATTATTTACATATAATATAATTAATTTTAATATAACGCAAAGTTCTATTTTAATTTATGAAATGAAAACCCACCGATTAATGGAAGATTGTAAAGTATTTTATAATATAATTATATAATACGCTTTATGCAAATTAAATTTTTTAGTACTAAACTAAAGCACATTTTTCTCCATAAAAGATTATATGCAAATGGGATTATTAATATTATTTAATTAATGTTTTATTGTGTATGAGCAAAATATTTCTATAATTGTTTATTCTTGAATCTTTTATGGTTAGATTTTTCTATATAGATAGATTTTGTAATTTTGTCAATGTGGAAGAATTTGAATTGTTTTATTTGTTCTTGATTTTTGTTATCCATAATATTTTAATAATTATTAAAATATCTCAATTATTTGTAATGAAATATAATGACAAATTCGTTTTATAATTTATTGCTAAAAATTTTTTCGTAATTGTCTAATCACAATTTACAATTGAATTTGTCAAAATCAAATAAGTTTGATATCAATTTATTATTTGAATTAATATCTTTATACTCGATTCAACCCTCTAGATAAGATCATTTTATAATTGTTTATCGCGTAAGAACAAACGTAATATATTTATTGAAATTTTGCTCGTTACTTTAATTGATCATCATAACCTCATAACATATTATCATTTTATTATTTTATATCTACCCATTGTGCATATACACATATAGTAAAAATTTAAGCCATAATCAAATAAATTAGGGCAACAATAATGTGTATTGTATATTCATAATAATTTTTCTAGATTTTAAAATTGAAATTGAGATTAAGAAACTTTGAGAAATATGTATTAAAACATTCAAAATATTTTGATCTGTGTATTAATCGTTGCACTTTATCGATATATATATACCATACCATTCTAACTATATAACAAGCGATTAATAAAATAAAAATTCTCTCTCGTTGCCAATCGTACAATTCAACTGGATTGATTTATTTAGGATTATTCACCAATTAACCATATACATATTCATCCGATTATGAAAATATAAATGCGCCATAATATGTCATTTTCACATATCATTTCTTATCAAAAATCACTTCCGAATTTATTAAAATGAATGAATTTGTGTTAATTCTTCTTCTATTGTTAAATTTGAACAAAACAAAAAAAAAAGATTTGTATTATATAAATAAATAATGATATGAATTTCGGTTTGTTTTAATGTGTTCGGATTGGCTTTCAATTAAATACAAAATAAATATTCAAATAACCTTTTCTATATATGCAGCAGATTTCATTTGATATCACAGTTGGATCAGTATATAATATGAATTTCTCAATATTTATTGCATTATTTTTATACTTTAACATTTGTTAAATTCCTTATACTTTATTGTGATTTTTTTTTTGTCATAATTTAGTATTATTAAATTAATTTAATTATTTTACTTATTAAGATATGGATTGAAGGCTGTATGTTTAATTAAATAAAGCTGTGTGTGTGTGCTTTTTATGAATATATTTTATATTTTAATATTTACGAAGATAATTTTTCATGATTGTCAACAGTCTTGAAAAATTTTCGTTTTTTTCTTTAAAATCTTAATTAGTTTTTTCTATATTAAATTGTTTCCGTTTCATGAATTATGCATTTCCATTAAAAACAATATTTCTGTATATTATAAACATTTTTCGATTTAATTACCATTTAAAACATTTATATCATTTTTATATGATTCAAAAATAAAAACAAATATGATTCAAAATAAATCTTTGATTCACGATTAAATTTCTAGAGGTATATAAGAAATCAATTGGAATCTCGATGAAAATCGCGTGGTACTTTATCTTATTACAGGAAATATAGACAATGGTATTTTCTTATGCGATATCCATTCAAAGATATCGATGACGATAGACATTTTTCTTACAAAAACCTATCGCTGATATAGTTGGATTCTCCTAGCCTAATAGAATTTCATTATATCATATCAAGTACATATAGCCGAAACTTATTGCTCAACATAAATGTAATACAATTCATCAGGGATAAATATTTATGGAAATAGATGTTTGCACAATTTTTTTCTTTAAATTTAATGTGATCTTGTATTTATTTATATCCTGTATAAAACATTTTATCTGAAAATCTGTCCCTATTAATAATTAATATTTTCCGATTAATTATTATTATCAGCTGTCCTTCAAATGTGCAATCAATTTATTTAAAAATACATATTTTCTATCATTAAAGTGAAATATTATCTGATTCATTTCCATAAAGGATGTTCTTAGCAAATACAATTCATCATTCATACATATTAGATTTAGATCGGAATATATTATATGGAAATTGTATAAATTATTGTTTTATTGTTTTTATATATGCGCATTTATTTAATTTAAAATGATTTACTTTATTTGTATTTATCTGTTTTTTGTTAATAAAAATAAATAAAATAATAATGTTTTTGGTTTTATTTAAATTTGTAACTATATTTTTTTTTTTTACGTAAATTATATATATTTATTATTTTTTCTCTCGATTTGTAAGATTTGATATTTTATTTATTTTGTATATGTAAATTTTTATGTTTATATGGTAAAAAAGCTGTGTATGTATTTTGAATATAAAGTTTACAAATTTTTTTTTAAATTGTTATTATTATTATTATTATTATTATGAAATTATTTATAAATATTTTATCTATTAAATATAATTGTAATTTATTTATTATTATTATTTCTTTATGTATCTTTATTTTGTTATTTTTTTTTTTTTTTATTTAAAAAATCTAGATTTTATGTTATTTGAAATTATTACAAAATCGTATATATTGTATTTTGGTTTTGGATTTATTTTACTATGTGTAACCCCAATTTATATTTTATATTGTTTATTTGAAATAAAAAAAATTTTCGTGTATTCGTGAATATATATTAATTATATAGATTCCGAAATATTTTCCTTTTATTGATTTATTATTGAGAAGGTGACATTTCTTTTCTTTTTCTTTGTTTATTGTAAAAAAAAAAAAGTGTAACATATCAAGTTTTATTTAAAAAAAATTAAATTAAGAAATATTTTTGTTAATTATTTTTGTTGCTTAATTTGATTGAAATTGTAAGTATAAATTTTCATAAATTTCGTTGATTTGCATATATTTTGGTTCACGCTGTATGTATATTTTAAACCGTAAATTGTACAACTGATTAATGTGAATATTTGTGTAAATTATATACTGTTATTCAATTATGTGAATAATAAAAAAAAAAAGATTTGAGAAAACCCAGTCTTTTATGTACAGAAAATAAATTACTATGCAATACTCAGAGATTTTTCCAACATTTAATGTTTTCTAAACCTTATGTGAATCCCTTTAGTTGAAGTTATATATATATATATATAAATAACATCCCATACAACAGAATACCCAATTATACAATATTCGATTGAATATATATTTTTAAATGAAATTTCTCGAAATTATATTGATTATTAAATATACAGATATCTGATGGGTGGGAATAGTCAACTTGAGCTTCGCACATTTATCAGAAAATCCAAATATAGAAAATGATTCTTGTACAACAAATTTTCACATTATGAAAAGTGATATGTAATTTTAATGTAAATATATATATATATAAGAAGACAATTACGGCCTTTCATTATACATTTATTTTACATTTTTGTCTATTATAAATTATAAATAATCATATATAAATTAAAAGAAAAAAAAAAATGAAGCAATTAATAAAGTTATATGTATTAAATATAAATTTATCAATATATATTATATATGATTATATGTACAAATATTTCAAAATATAAATTTTGTTTTTTAGAAATACCATATAACTTGTTTATTATAAACAAAAATTTATAACAAAATAAAAAACAAAAAAAGAAATAACAATTTTACTATCTTTCATTTTAAATGGGACTTTTCCTAAAGCAAAATTAAAAAAAAAAAAAAATATCTTTCTTCGATATGATTTATTTTTCAAAATCTATTTATACACACACACATATCCCAATTAATCGCCATTATAATACAAGATTTTTATTTATTTTAGAAACATTTTCCAGGAGATAAAACTAAACGCAATGTTTTATTGATTTTCCAATAATATTTGAAAATATATATAGGTAATAAAAAGTTAAATAATGTGTTATGGAGCATAATCATTATTTCATGAATTAACTTTTGGATAATTTGCATCGAATAAGTTGAAGATTGGTTTCATAATCAGTAAGTATCATTATGTAGAAAGTTGCTGCTGCCAAAGTATAATGAAATGATTATTTCAATAAATGAATTCATAAATTAATAATGTTAAACATTTGAGTTTTGTAATGGTGTTTTTTATTCAATGAATGAGTTTATTAAGGAATATAATCCTTTGCTTCTATCTTTTTTTTTTTTTTAATAATATATCGGTGGAACTATAATTTCTTATTAAATTTGGCACAAATAATGGTTAAGTAATGAATAAAAAAAAAACGGATGATTAATTTTATATTTTAAAATAATTAAGTTATTTTAAAATTAAATGAAATTTAAAAATTGGAAAAATAAATATTTTTTATTAGGATATAAATTAAGGATATGATGCATTTTATTTTGATTTTTTTTTTGTATATAGAAAAACCATTTTATGAAAAGAATTCATATCGAAGAACTATATCTTTTTTTTTTTTTGCATTATATAATATTTACCACTTTTCAATACTTTTGTTTTATGTTGTTTTATATATATATGGTTAAATTCTTTTCCATTTACAAAAATTAATTAAAATATAAATTCAATGTTATATATATAATAATATAAATAAGTCATATAATATTTATTTTATTTAAATGATCACTGAATAATATTTTTATTTAAATACATACAAGTTTAAATTAATTACATTTAACCAAAAATATATATATATATATAAATTAATATAATAATAATTATCGTATTTTCCTTTTATATTTATATATAAATTAAATAAAATTTCAATTTTTAATATTATTTCTAAATAATTTAATAAATGTTTTGTATTTACAATATTTATATATATATATATATATATGTATATAAATTTCATATCTATCGATTTTATTTATTAATAAATAAATATTTATATTTAATAAAAAAATAATATATATATTAATAATTTATTCAAAAAAAAAACAAAATCTTGTTATAAATTATATTTATATTTTATATATAATTAATAAAGTATTTAATAAATTTTATTATTTATATATAAATCGTCAATCGATTTGATATATATAAAATACCGCGATAAAATTCACCTCCTCATATCACAGAGAATATACGGAATGATGTGAATTTTTACTGACTTATTTTTTATAATTTTTGTTTTACTGATAATATATGTACATATTTAATATATTTACAAAAACAAATAATATTTATTACGAAAATTGGAAGTTTTTATTTTTATATATCTATTTAGAACTTTTTTGTTTAATATAGATTCCCTTTATTCATTGTCGTTTATGATGCGTTTATTTTTATTTTAGTTTAATGATTTTTAGAATAGAAAAAACAAACATCACCATTTTTTTTATTTTTATTTATGCGATGTTCGTATCACTGAAAAATCTTTTAATTTATATGTTCTTTTTTTGGAATCGGCATTATAATAATTTATTTTTATTTATTTACAGTTTGTTTTTTTTTTATTATGTTATTATTAGTTATTTTAATATTTTATGATCCACTCTATTATTATTGTTTGGTTCGGTAATTAAAAGCATTTTTTTAAGTCGATTAAGCAACGTTGTTTTACTGTAAGTAAATATAGAAAAATATGATTAATTAATTTAAAATATTATTAAAATTAATACTATTTTTTGTTTTATTTAAAATCTAATTAACAAAATGAACTATATTAATAAGGTATTTTGCTAACTAACAATATCCATGCGTTTTTCAAACAAAATAATAACAAATTTCAAACTTTTTCTATAAAATTATATGTTTGCATTGTATGTAAAATTTTATATAATGAATATTTGGATATAATATAATGATGATCAAAATTAAATATTGAATTTAACTTTTATATATGTGATATCTAATCGATCAATTGTTTTACCTATAAGCACCACCAACCAATTGAAAATTAAATTTTTCTGATAAAAATATTCTATTCCTCAAAATAACTAATAATTCGAATGATTATTAATATGTATAACAAAACAAAAAAAAAAACAAAATTATTTTATTTTATCTAATAAAAATTTCTAATTTAAAATTCACTCGAAAAGCGATAGGGACATTATAAAAACAAAGAATTTAATTAAAAAATGGAATTAGCATCTATCTTTTTTTTTAAAAGTACATTTTCAGTTCATATACTATGGTATAGATCAAATTAAATATATTTTGTAAATACATCTTATATTGATTTTATTTTGAATAAAGCAATATTTGTTTAAGTTAACGTAAAATTCATTAAAGTCCTAAAGTCCATAATTATACCATTATTTGAAGATCAGATAACCAAATTCATTTTATTTATAGAATTTTAATAAAAAAAAATGTGAAAAAGCAAAAAACTTGAATATCATCACAAACATTATATTTTAATAATCTTTTATTGGGTCTATATTATTCATTGATTGAATTATTGAGATATATATGAATCAGAATTTCTGGTGCGAAAATGTACCTTTTTTTTGCTTTGCATTGTATTGTAAATTTCATCATGCTAATAAACAATACGAAAAGGCTGACTATGGCTAAATGCACATACCTATATTTATAAATGATTATTTCTTTGTTTACTAATGCGGTATATAGTCGATCGATTCTATATACAAATTCAATTTTTTTTGATTAGATTACTATAAATTAATAAACAGATAATATAATTTAAAATGTGTATATAAATCTGAATTTGTTTGTTGGTTAAACGTAATTTCGATGATTGTATTTAGACTATTAAAATAAAAATAAATAACATAAAATAGATCCATAGATGTTTGAACTTTTCTTTTTTTTTGTATGTATGAAGAATAATTTATATATATCCGAATTTGTTTTTACATTTAATGTTCAATTCAATTTATAGTTAATGTCTTATGTATTATTTAGTTTTTATCATTATCTACATATTTAACAACTATTTATGTGTATATAATTAAATGTAAGAGAATTAAAATCTGTGTTACTACAAATATAATATTATACATGATTGAGTTAAATTGATGAATATACTTTATAAATGAATGTTATAATGATCAAAAATTAAATATTTACAAACAAATTATAAAATATATAAACCGAAAAAAATCATATTGAAATAAAAATATTAAAAGTATAAATACATAAATTTTTAAATGATGTTTTTTTTTTGTATATGAAACTGATGAATTCAAATTAAAATGAGATACAAAGAAACAATTAATTTAATTAAACAATAAAAAATAGAATTATAAAATAACAATATTTCGATAAGTTTCATTTTAAAATTTCACATTCTGTCTGAGAACTTCACATTCTGTATATACATATAGAACTGCGGAAATTGTAAAAAAATTTACAATCTATACATGAAATTGAAATGAATTAAAAATAATGAATGAAGTTTCAGCAATACTGACATTTGATTCTAATATAGATTTATGTATATCACATATTTTTTATATAAGGAAAAAAGTAAATGTATTTTAAACATTTAAAACGACGTCGTGAAAAATATTTACGAATTTAAATTCCACAGAATCCTTTGCATAATACTTTGCATAATGATTCTTATAATGATAATTTGCAATAAATATTACGAACCATTAAAATATATATTTCTTAATAATAATTTTATTATGTGATAAAAAATATTAAATATATTAATAGTACTAAATACGAAAACATCTGCTATTTCAATTAAGTAACTATATATTTATACAAGATTAGAATCTATCTATACCATTTTTGTAATAATGATATAATTATATATGATCTCAATATAGTAAAATAAAGTATGTTTTTTATTTAAAGAAACAATCATCATTGCTAATGCAGAGATTTCATTTCATTCCCAACATCATCACAATTTAATACGATATTTTCAAAATATGCTCATTTTAATAAAAATAAATTATAATTATAATAATAATAATAATAAATTAAAAAATTATATAAAAAAAAATAAAACTAAAAAAGATGATAATGAATTTTACAGTTTAAGTGAATCAACGGATGCAATTGAAGAACGTCTAGGTGCATTTAGACCGTAAATAGGTGGTCCACCCACCAGTACTGATGTTCCGAATAGTTTGTACCATGAAGATACAATATCTGATAAATCTAAATCGTCTAAAATTATTTGGGCAATACCCATAAATGTTTTTCTATCGTCCTTTTTTTCACCATAACCCCATACTGTTATCTGAAAATATATATAGACACATATATATACATATATATATAAGATAGGTAAGTTGCGGTTACATTTTCTTGTAATGAAACACAATTTTTTAACAATAACATTAATTTGTATAATAAACTTTTCCATTACCTGAAGAATACATCCAGCAAATGGTTGTTTAAATACTAATTGTTGTTGATATAATGGTTCAATGGTTCGTCGTGCAACGGCTGTTTTATGTTTTGCCAGACAACGTTTTCCTTTTATCAAATAAACTTTAACAAATGGTGCAAATCCCTCTGTTTGACCTTGAATTTTCTATATATAAATATTTATTTTTATTAATTTTAGATAAAAATTAAGTATAAAGATTAAAATAATAACTTATTTTAGAATTAATCACTTACTATTAATCCTTTTGCTCGAACAATTTCAACTTCCAAATGTTTTTTTTGTAAACCAATAATTATTTGAATTTCACCATACATCGGGGCACCTAATACTTGTCTGCCAACTAATTGACCAGGTCCTAATCCATTAATAAATTGATTCAATTCACCACTTCCACTACGCTCCTCCGCTAGAAGTGCATTCCTTAACGATGGTGAACACCTAAATGATTATTTTTTTTAAATCATATATAATAATAATATTTAATTAGTATATATTCGATAATTTAAAAATATATATAAAATTAATTTTGTTAGTATGAAATGTTTTGATTGAAAACTAAATTAGAAATATTTGTTAATTATTAAAAATAAAAATAAACATATGTATGTATGTAAAAATAATAGAAAAAACAGATAACAAATAAATAATAATAATAATGAAATATTATATAATTTTAATATAATCAATATGGAATATCTTTTTAATGGGGATTTTTTGTTGTTTTATGTTTTGGTTGATTTTATTATTGTAATTTTACACAGGGAGAAATAGATCATAATTAAATATAAAGCGTCTAGCTAAAATAAAAATAAATTTAAAAAATAAAGAGTGAAATCTATTTACTAGCGAATTGCTATATTTATATATATATATATATAAGCTACATATTTAACATATAATTGAATAAGTTAAAACTCCATAATGGTACTCGCACGTATATAACTAACATTTTTTTAACGAGTTAACGAGTATTGTATAAATTTAAATAATTAATTTTGATACGGTTGTGAATGCTAATTAATTCAATTTCATATTCGATCAGTCGGATATGCTTAGGAAATATAAAACGATTTGTATTTAAAATAACTTTCTTTGAGGTAACTATAAAGATATGTTAGATTTAAATTATTACATAAGGTGCTCTAAATCTGTTGGGAAAGTAGGGAAAAGTTATATACCACACCTTGTAATTGCCCGAAATAATCCTCAACATTCATAATCATTTAAAACTTTAAATAAATATAATATTTTTTTATGCAAAAATGTAAATACAAATTAATTAATTGAAAATAAATAAATAAATATATATAGAATAAAAGCATATTGATTCATTAAAGCGGTTGTTTTGCAAGCATTTTAACTACGGGTAAAATAAGTTTAATTTAAATAAAATTAATATAGTATATAACAAAAATTTGGATTTACATTTCATAAAAAATCTGATCACATATCATTTTAAAGTAAAAAGAACTTAAACCGTAACAAAAAAATTCTGTTTAAATCATAAATTATAAAGTTATTATCAAAAAAACCACAGAGATTCACGTTACTTATATATATATAATAAATATTTTTTCATTTAATTCTTTATAAAAACCAGAATTTCATTTTCTATCAACATTATGTAGATTTTCTATCAATATTTCGGTTTTGATTAATGTAAAATCTACGGACTTCAATCCCCACTTCTGGTGATGGTTTTCTATACATATATCTATAGAAATAATTGAGTTTTTTTCGATTAAATATAATTATAATTGAATCCACCGGGCAGCAGAAAGATTGGATTATTGAAGGAAGGAATATTGAAGGAGTTTAATTCATCAAAAAAATATCTACGGAAGGGAAAATGTTTATAAGGTACTCTTAATGATTTTCTTCAGAAAAATCAGAAAACTTTTTATTTGTAGGAAGAATGTTCTTAAAGGAATCGACAATCGAATATAAAAATTCTATTACTATTTCAAAAATCTTTTCGAGTGCATACAACTTAAATAATTTGCCGTTTCCGAACGATTATCAAATCTTATAAAATTCAATGCAAGTGTCGTAATAATAAATAATAAAGTTTTTGTAGATAAAACAAGTGTCAAATAAATAGCATAATATATAGAAATAAATAGACAAATAAAACTCACATATAGTATTTATCATTATCAAAAATTATAATTATAACAATGCAATAAAATATTAGGATATTATTATTTTTTTTTAAAAACATTTATATATAGAACTTGGTTTAAAGAAGAAAATAACAGTCACAATTATAATAATAAATACAATTTTGAAAAAAAATAAATAAGAGAGTGTATATATAGGCATAATGAATTAATATAAAATACTTAATCATAATTATATATTTCCAGAATGGCCAGAAGGAGCTATATATTTCTTCTATAAATAGTATATTATATATATAATTATTTGTTTGTTTATAGGATTATTAAACACAAATGGATGTTTTATTAACAAATTTATTAATTCACATTAAATAGCTTTAAAAATAGGTTTAAAAAAAAATAAAATATTGATAGTTTTCTTCGAAATAATAATACAAAAAAATGCCAAATTGCATTAAAAATCATAAACCCAAAAATATAATCATGTATTGAAATAATAAATCAGTATAGTTTATAGTATATAGTTATGGGTAGGTGGATTTGTGGTAGTTGTGTTTATTTTGTGTTATATATGTTTCAGCAATTTGTATACATTATGTGTATCTTTATATATATATATGGTATATATACACTTTATATATATGAAACTTACGATGAGCCTTCGGTACTAGTAGTTAAAGATAGAAGACTGCCAGTATTACAAGATGCATTTTCTGATGCAGGATTTACTTCAACAGATCTTTGTATACATCCCGAAGATGCCCGTTTTTGTTGTAAAGATGATCCTCGTTTGTCTGTGTGTGCATCAACATTTATATATATATAGATATATATATTTATAGTGTTTTTGTTTTAATGATTGTATATTTTGATTTTTATGATTAATTTTTATGGTTTTTTTTTTTTTTTTTTAAAAGAAAAGATATTTTTTTGCGGTGGTGTGTTTATTATTATTATTATTATTTTAATTTATTATATTTTAGTTATTATATTGTTTTAGGTTAACAAAACATAAAATAATAATATATAAAACGGTTTTGGGTACAGAAAGAAACATGAAATGGATTTGGAAAACCTGAAATCAATATAACGAATATATAGAGAAAAAACGACTCAATTGATACTTTTTCTAATAAATTAAAACACAATATACCTGCTTATTAAATATAATAATCAATGATTATTTTAAAGTTATAGTGAATGCAGTATAAATAAATCCTGTATAAATATATCATGATATAGTTAAAATATAAGTTAATTATTTTTATGTTAAAGTTATGTTAAAGTTTATATCAAATTTGATTGATTTCGGATCAATGGAATCCTTTTATTGGATTAAATTATTGCACACTCCGTTCCATTTCCATAATAGTAATTTATCAACAATTTGAGGAAGACTCACGATTCGGTTTATTTTAATGAGGTATCTATAGAGGAGACATATTACCATTGACAGAATATTATATATATTCCATGTTTACGTTAAAAGGACGTATTATTTTTTTTTGTTGATTTGTTGGTAAAATTTACAGGCATTTGTATATTATTTAATACTAATATAAAAATACAATAAGTATATGTATAATTTGCGCCTAACCACAAAAATAAATAAATATTAATTTTTAATAAAAAAAAGTATATATGTTTATGTTTTGTATTAGTATATATATATGTATATGTGACTTATTGAAAGCCGTATGCAAATCTGCGAAAAATTAGTGAGAATATCTATATGATTAAAAGAATTATATTCATTTTTGTATAATTCAGCATTAACATCCCGTGCAAGTAGTGCTTAAAAAACTAATTAAATAAATACGACTCTGAATATTTTAAATTTTAAATATTATATACATCCTATAAAAATTAATATAAGGTGATATCAAAATAGTTTTTGACAGGGAACGCGAACGTATTATAATTTTCTTTTTTTAAATAAAACGTGTTAAAACTATTGATTATATGTATTTTGTATGTAATTTAATAAATCGATACACAATCAATCAAAAATTAAAAAAAAATTTTAAATTAAATAAAATAAAATATTGTTTATGTCACTATAACAAAATATGATATATTAACATTAAAAGAACATAACACCATATACGATTTGTAATTTTGTATATTTTATGTATGTATAATTTATGTATATGTATATCAGAAAACAACTTAAAATTAAAATATATGTATTATTTACAAAGTATAATAATTATTAAAAATGTATACAAGCTGACAAATTATCCTGCAACTACTATTACTTGATATACATTTTAAATGTCATTTTATTTTTATAATGCTATATATAATGCTATATATAATATGGCTCTAGGAAGCTGATCATCGCTTCTATGTCTCCCTGTTTAACATGTAAACATTAGTTTTATATAGATTATTGATTATCTAGTATAAAATTTGTGTTTTTTTTTCAATCACAATTATGTCAATTAAATTAAAACCAAAATCAATTGAATAGAATATTTTTAAGATTTTTATTTTGTAACATTAAACACTTAACATCAATATATGTATATCTATATACCTAATTACATGAAATCACATAATTCAGTATATAAATATATAATAAAATGTACACATAAATGATATTAATAATTTTTTTGGTTGGTGTCATTTGAAAAAAAATTCAATTTAAAACAAATAAGGAATAATATAAAATGAAGTATGTGTGTGATATATTCTTCTTTTTGCTTTGAATTTTACAAATAAATTAAAAATACGATAATAATGACAATAAAACAAATCAAAATTAAAACGAAATGATAATAAAGTAAAAATGAATGGTCTATAATGGTTCTCGAACCTGTCACCATCGATGCTTCCCTCTCCATCACTTGATTGTGAAGAAGCTCGTGAAAGCACTCCACCACGTAATTCATCAGGAAGAACTTCTTCGCTTCGATGTATCGTAAATGAATTCTTACCCTTTTTGCCAAAACCCACACGCCTTTTTCGACCTTTAATTAATTCATTGATGTTGTTGTTATTGTTGTTGGTGATGGGATTTGATTATTGTTTATTTATATATACACAAAGGTATTTTAAAATTAAATATATTCGAAACATTCAAAAGGTATATAATAATAATAATAATAATAATAATAATAATAATATTATCAGTCAGATAAATTATTTTGATTTTGTTTTAATTTCATTTTTAAAATTAATTTTTAAAGTTTTAATTTACATGTACATGTATTTTATTTTAGCGATTGCAATAAACTTAATTTGATCGAATGCAATTTGATATTGAATTGGTTTTTATTTTTTCATTTATAGTAAAATTTGTGTTTTTCTTTTGTTTATTAGAGGTATTTACAAAATTTACAATAAATTTATGCAATTCAATTTTACAAAAACAAAACAAAAATAAACTTACCCGTTGCTGATAATTGTGATGTTGAATTACTTTTTTGTCCCATATTAGACACAAATCGATCAATATCACGATTTCGTGTTGCTGTATCAATTTTACCCATTCTCGAATCATTTATACAGGATGAATCCATTCGTAATCCAATCGCTGTATCACTTAACGTTTCATCTGTATGCAAATGCAAAATACGTATTTATAATTACTTAGTATTCAAATTCCGGATATAATGATCAAGAGACGGATGATGGTTTATATATATATATATATATATTCGTATATAATCTTACCTATTTTATCATCTGGTGTTCCTTCGGTTGTCGATGCACTACGATTAAATGATCCATCATCACGATCGCTTAAAGTGTTTGCGTCTCTAATACTATCACGATCGTCTAGAGTATTAGAATCTCTAAGATTCTCACGATAATCATCCCTGTCTCGATCAATATGTCGATTTCGATTTCGATCTCGATCTCGGTCTCGGTCTCGATCGCGGTCTCTGCCACCTCGATCTGTATCACAATCACGTAATCTATCACGTTCCAAATCAGTACTCCTATTAATCACCATATGGTTAACGTCATCATCACGGTATGATTCACGTCGGCTTGGATTACCACTTCTACCACGATCTCTTACATCATAATCACTATTCATTTTAACATTATCGATATCATCAGTGTAGTATTGTCGTTTATTGTGACAGTTATTTTGATTATGACGGCGATGATCATCATCATTATCATTATTAACATCATCAACAGTTGAGAAATCATCGAACGTAGAATGTTGTCGTGATTGACGTCGTGTTATTTTCGTTAAAGATTTTTTCAATGATCCATGTTTTGGTTTTGTATTTAATAAATCAATAGCGGTGGAATTTGCAAAAGTAGAAGCATAATTAGCCATACTAGTATTTGGTGATTCATAACTATTATTACTAAAATTATCACTAGCGTTATTATCGGATATTAGAGGTGTTTTATCGTATTCATGATATGTTGGATTATCATTGATAAACACAGAACTACGACGAACATCAGTACTATGTTCACGTAATTTTGACAATACAACAGAATGTAAGCTATCTAAACTATTTGTACGATTTGAATGTTTACGTTCCCGAGAGATATTTTGATCTTGAGAATTTTTACGTTCAAACGAATTTATAAGTTCTTGAGAATTTCTATTTTCCAGAGAATTTTTACGTTCTTGAGATTTCTGATACTCATGAGAATGCTGGGTGGTGCTTCTATACTCTTGAGAAAATTTACGTTTTTGATAATTATTATGTTCTTGCGATAAACTACGATCCATTGATTTTGAATTTTGTAGTCGTTTAGTAATACCAGCAGTATCATTTTCTATTTCATCGCATATAATCGAAGGCGATTCTTTATAGGATGATGCACGTTTAAATGTTTTTGATTTTGGTGTTGAGGCGACACTGGATTTTCGTTGCTCACTTTCAATTAGGAATTCTCTATCATCTGTGATGGCAATAGCACTTCTCATGTCATTACTATTATTTTCAGAAATATTACATTTTTTTTTGAATTCTTGTTCAATACTTTCATCGTAAACATTTTTAACAATATTCAATGATAAATTGTTTCGACTACCTGAGATCATTTTTTCCTGGATATTAAATGATTTTTTCTTAATATCACCGAATGTATCAATTTTAGTTGATTTTGTAGTCCAACCCGTATCTGGATCATATTCAATATCAATAATTTTATTGTCGGTAATTAATGAATGTGATTTATATAGTGGATTTTTTTTTAAATTAGATGCAGTTTGTTGTGAACCACAACGTTCCAGTTTCCTACAATTTGAAACTGCGTAGAAATCATTTGAATGACTATATGATGGTATCTCATTTGACGGATTACGTTTGACAATATTATTTAATTGAAGTTGAATTTGAGAATCATTTGCAATTTGATGATTTAATGAATGGAGACCATTTGGCGACGCAAAAGCATTCGTTGCATTTTTTATAGGAATAGGATAATCATAATCACGATCACGAGTAGGTATTAAAAACTCATCAAGATTTAAATTGGTATTTGGTTTATATTCGTCAACAGATTTAAATCGTACGGAGTTTTGTGATAAGAATTTCGAATCTATTGGAATCGGTCTATCGGAAATTGGTGGTGTTACTTCATAATGAGTTGTGTTGTCAATTCTTGAATCAGGCATCACTTGTTTGTGACAATTTTCCATTTTATTGTCGTATAATCGTTGATGATCAATCGGTCCATAATCAACAAAATACAAACTATTTTCACCGTTCATTAATGCTTGTGAATTCAGTGCGGGGTAATTAGCCGTATGTGATTTTAAATTATTATTACTAAAAGAATTATTATTACAATTATTCCGTAAAATTGAATCCTTTTTAAGCAAAGATTTACTAACATTAATACAATTAGCCAATGTATTGAAAGATGTTATATGATAGAGAGGATTCGGGGAACTACTTTCTAATAATATTTCAGGTGATGCATAATAATTATTATTACTAGTTTTATTTAACGAATGTTGTTCGAAATGTGGTTGTTGTGGATGTTGTGTTTGTTCTTGAATTACCGTTGTGGGTATGTCATAAAATTGTTTATTGACATTATTAGAAAAATATAATGCATCAGCCTGATTATTATTAACGGATGTGGGTATTATTTCTGTTGGTAGCATATTCATCGAAGGATTTGTTGGTAATGCATTATTGAATTGCATACCAGTTGCATTATTATGTCTTATTTATTTATTATATTTATCATAATTAATTAAATAAAGTCAAACGAAAAAAAAAAATAGATTTGAAAAATAAGAAAACATTTGTACATTACCTGATTCCACGGGAACCACGTGGACGTTCAGATTGTGTTGAAAATGCACTTGAGGTAATACTAACTACTGATTCCATATCTGAATCACCGAAATCACCCATAAAATCCTTATCAGGCGAAAGTGAATGTCTCGGTCGTGTTCTAGATTCTAATGAATGCATTGTTAGATCGCTATCCGATGCTCCCGTAAAATGTCGTTCCCAACCACCTAATCCTGACATTCGATAGGTGGTCGCATGATGATAATGATGATTATTATGTGCTGGTCTTCCACGATACCGGCTAAAACGACCACCTCCACGATCATCAAACTCATGAGCTAATCGATCACGTATAGCTGTACGACTGGTCGATGTCGACTGTGTTGGTATCTGTGGTAATTGTCGTTTTTTAGGTGAACCGGTGGGTGTTACTGTTGCTGAACGTGATTGAAATCGTGATCCGCTGTACACATTTTGTTGACCGGGATACTCTTGATATCGATCGTCGGGTGGTGATAATGATCCTCTTCGTGGACTATTACTACTATGATAATGATCACTTGGTGGTGCCGCCGAATGACTTCTTTGATTCATTGTCATTGTACCGTTACGATGTTGTGTATTACCCTGTAATTCATTAATTAATATACCAATTAAAAGTAAAAGGTCACAAAATTTGACAAGTTGTTTTATATCTGCTTTATATCTGCTATATATATATATATATTGAATATACACATTGAAATTTAATTACGGTAAACCAAATACGTACTTGACTATTATAATAACTTTGTCCAACACCAGAAACCGTTCTATAATCTCGGACTACCATAGCACTTGCTCTTTGTCTACCCTGTGGTGACATATCACGCCTTGATTGTCGATCGCTTATATCCGTCTGAAATATATTAATATATGTAAGAAGATATATGTTATTATCTAATAAGTATGTGTATATTAGTATTTTTGTTTATTTTTATTTTTAATTTCTGAGATATTAATTATTGAAGGAATTTAAAAATATTTTGTACTTGTGCAAATCACATTAGTTTTTGAATAAAATTATTATGGAGTTAAATTTTATTTTCGCTATGATCTGCACTTATCCTCTATTATTAATAGAAGGACCGCATTTATCATTTGAACAATTACTTTCGCGAATCTCTATATATATTGTTTTCTCTAAAATATGTGGATTCGAATTATTCAAAACCAACAACATAATAATAGCACAAAAACTATATAGATACAATTTAAAAATAAAATTATATTCTAAAATTGAATTATATTTTGATAAAAGCTCAAGATTATATTTAAAGAATTAATATTTAAAATGTCTATATTTTCTCTATTTAATATTTAAAAAAGAAACAAGCGAACGAAATACAAGCGTATGTATGTAAAGCCTTAATTTATGGCATTCTTAAAATTCACAAACTAACAAAAAAAAAACGAAGAAACGAAAAATAATCTAAATTAAATAATATATTAATAATAATAAAAAATGTATAGTATTTTAATTTTGTTACTTTCGTAGAAGTTTGTTTTTCTTTTTGACGTCATTTATTGTATAGATAATATTATAGTTGAAAAAGTTATATTCTTTATTTATTTATTTATTGTTACTTATCAATATACTGTGTATGCGTATGTGTGTGGATGCGTGTGTTTGTGTTATATAAATCGATCAGTTCCTGAAAATATTTAAATTATTGATCAATTTATAATATTATACAACAAAATCGACTAGCCGTAAATATACCAAATAAAATATATAAAGGTATTTATTATTTCTATTTTATCATCATAATCTGCGAATATCAATTTTGAATGTTTGTGCAATTCATTAAATGTTATAATGTAAATGAATGTGTGTATATAAATCTGAAAAGCCATGGTACTCGTGTATGATACACAATATGATATAACATAAAGTAAAATATAAATTATGATAATCTAATTATGTTGATTAACTAAATTGATATGACATATCACATTTATTTATTTAATTTGATTGCCTATATTTAAGAGTTGTAAAAATTAAATATAAATATAATAATAATCCCGCAAGATGCATAAAAATGTGATTTCAAATCAGTTTGAAACAATTGTACTTTTTAACTCATTTAAATGTTTTAAATTTCACAATAATAAATTATGAATACAAAGGTGTAAAACTAAACATATTAGAGCGGACTTTTATGAAACAAAATATTTAGAATCCGGGTAAATGCATAGAAAATAGTTATGGGTAAATATTTTTTCTTATAAGGAATTAATGCAATAATCACTAATGATAATGATAAATGCTAATTTTAACATTTGGTAATGGGATGATATCATAACATACCCCATATAACCGTACTAAGGTTTCGGTGTATTTTTTGGGTGTTTTGATTTATTTGATTTGATTTTTAGTTTTAATTGAAATTTTAAAGAATTATTTAATTTTTTCATATTAAATATGTTTTAGAAAGCTTTTTATTTTATTAGTTTATAAAAAATAAATGTTGCCTTTGAAGTAAAACTGAAATAAAATAATTAATAAAAAAATAAATATTTTTTAAATAATATATAGACAATATTTTAATAGTATAAATAGAAGAATTTTATATAAATGTATATATATAATTTGATTGTGGTGAAAAATATATTAATGATAAATAAATTATAATAAAGTCTTATCCATTTGAAATCTCAATGTTACTTGTTATTATTATTAAAAATGTATCTTTTCCGTTAAAAATTTTACACTTTCAATGACATGGATTAATTATATAAACTTCATATAATGTATCAAAAGATCTATTTGTAAGAAGGATTTAGGAATAATTGAAAAACAAAAAAAATCAATTGAATGTTGGAAATAATGATTTAAAAATAAATATTTCTGTAATTTACTCAGAATGGCTAAAAAAAAAAAAAAGAAAAAATAATTCAATAAATAATATTCCTTACAATCTTAACATTTAATGTTAAATGATATTAAATGTAATATTTTTTGTTTAAAATTAAATCACGTGAATATATATAGCACATTTTCGTAAATTTTTTTTAAATTTTTACGATTAATTTAATTGAATTTAATTAATTTTAATTAAGAATACCACCACACACATTGAGATTTCAAAGTGATAAAATTTTCTTAAATTAAAAAGAAAAATTTAACACAAGTGAAGAAAAAATGCATAGAAATTGATAGAAATAAAGTTATACACACACATGTAAATATTTTTGGTTGATTAAAAATACCCCAAAAACAAATAAGTGTTTAAATATAAAACATTTTGGGAAAATTTTAAAAAAATAATAAAGGGATTTATAAACAAAAACACACACCAATACGAATAATAATAATTAAAAATTATAATAATAAAATTTAATATACATAAAAATATTTGATAAAATCCAATCGTATTTTTAATTGTAAAATACATATAATTTTATATATATTATATATAATATAATATAAGTGTCAACACCACCCGCGAATTATCTGTTTACCTCAGGTGGAGGACTTGTTGAACTTCCTAACGATGATAAACTAACACCATCTCGAGCCAATTGTATAGCATCTATATCACATTCAGAGGTTGTATCGGAATCACTGAATCTTGACGTTGTACTGGCTGGAGGTGATAAATGATCAGTAGTAGTAGTAGTAGTGTTAGTAAATATCAAATCCGCGGTCGGCGCCGTCGTCTGCTTCAATTCATTTATGCCATCTTTACGTAACTAGAATTATATTGATCCTATTTTAGTGATTTTCTGTGTTATTTTTATTTTACCGTAAAATTTTTATTTTAATCGTATATATAACAACACACATATAACATACTAATATACATATATATTATTTAGTATATTTGTGATTAAATTTTTATATGCACAATATATTATATCGCATTTTTATAATGATTTTTAACAAATAATTTTTTATATTTATTCCTTTTTTTCCAAAATGAAATTCTGAATTTCGTAATTAGTGTTCAGTTGAGGGGCATTACTTCATCATCAATGGGAGTTTTTTTTTTTTTTTAAACCATAATTAATTTAGAATATAAATTGCCAAAGCTCTAAATTGTATAATATTATTGATATGATTATAAAATTGATTATCTCTATATATCTATATATAGTATGATAACAATAAATTTGATTACATTATAAATTCTTCAATATTATTAAAATAATAAAAAATATTGGATATTAAAAAAAAATATATGGACGAACATTTCTATGCTCATAATGTTTTCTAATTCTAAAGGTTATTAATATTGTTAATAATCTACAATTTAAATGTATACACGTTTAGTTTTGGAAATTGGAAAACATTTATAATTCTGGTAAAAATGTAAAAACCTACATCGGTTACTTATATTGTTGATTGAAATTATATAATGCAGGTTAAAAAATGAGCCATTACCGTGCTCATACATTGCAATAATAATGTTAAGTTTATTTGAAGCACAGAAATGCAAAAATTTTATAATTATAAAAATATAAAAATATAATTTCAAATTTACCAATTGATATCTAAACATTTTTTAATATTTCATATTAATATTATATAGTATTTGAGTGGGATTCACCCAACCCAATCTAAACATCATAAAATTCATACAAATATAATTTTTAATTTTGAATTTTATAGAATAAAAAATTTTATACTTAAAACGTCCATCGTTATCTTATCAATGATTGAATTTGATTTTTTTTTGTATTTGTTTAAATAAAATTTGATCAAAAATAAATGAAATATTTAAAAAATAAAAGAAATAAAAATAGATTTTGTGTAAATGTTGTTTTTTTTTTTTGGTTATTGTAAAAAAAAAAAGAAAACAATCAAAATTGCCCACAAAACATTTTCAAACGTATCATTTTTGTTTTGTCGGGGGTAATTTATTAAAAATTGTATATTTTTTTTAATTTGTAAGAAAAATTACCAAGTTATTAAGTTATGACAGAAGTAAATACAAGAATGAAAATAAGAACATATAAAAACCAATCTAACATATAAGTATATATATGTAATATATATATATATATATATATATAGATATACATAATATAGATCAGAAAAATTCTATGATAATCATTAAATGTCTATTAAATATTAAATTAAATTAAATCAAAATTTATAAATTATATGTTATTATAAATACAAAAAAAAAATAATTAAATTAATATATACAAAGAAAACTAAATATAATTAATTTATAAAAAATTAGATATACGAATATATATGTATATGATTTAAAAGTTTAACTTGAATAATAAATATTATAGTATATTACATAAAGCGTTCATCATGCCCTCCTACATAATTACAAAATTGAATTATAAGAAAATTATTTGTATATTTGTAAAACGATATCTACGTAAAAATTTAGTATTTTCACGGCATTTTTTATTTAGATAGGCTATAAATCTATTTTGATCTGGTATTATTGGTCAAAAGAAATTATAAAGATTAATTTATATTATTTGTTCATTATTGTCATCGTCATCATCATCATCATCATCATCATCATCATCATTAGTACTTATTATAATATTCACACAATAATAAATAAATTCGTACGTTTATAAAATTTTAATTTTTGTACGCACAAAATAATTTTGTTTTATGATGATTGTCAAACAAAATTATTTTTTGTGCACAGTACGGCGATTTTTTTTTTTTTTAAATTAAAACCAATAGAACTATATTTAATTAAATTTTATCAAAATTTGTTTCTTTAATAAACGTACAGAACGATTGAATGAATCCTGACTACTGGATGCACCGCGTAATTGATGAAATTCCGCTTCATTGTCAAACATATGTCCTCTAAGTGGTATTGTTACTGCACCTAAAAATTCGTATTCCTGATGTTTTATATAATCACAAACTTGGATCTGTAAATTGTTGCCAAATTGAAATAATACGATTTTAGAATATTAATGTTTATCAATGTTTATTTATACTAGATTAATTTCGTATTTTTTTTTTAAACAATCAAACTCGTTACACTCACTTCTAAAAATCGATCCTGCAAATCCGCTAATCTTATACCAAAATACTCAAATTTTTGACACCATTTCGGTGTCAGTGTATTTATTAATGTTTTTGTAACTCTCCTATCATCCACACCGGATAAAAATATCTTTATACAAAAGGAAAAAGAAAAAAATAAAATTCAGAAAATAAAAGATGTTTACAGTCATGAAGATTTGATTTAAAATGTTGTTGACAAAAAATGGTTAAGGACAATAAAATTTCTAGAATATCTACTAAATTTATTCAAGAAAATGCGAATGAAATTTTATTTGTTTAATTTTATTTTATATAATAAAATAATTATTTGTTTATATTCTTATATGGTTTAGTTATTTTTATTTTCAAAAGAAACATTTACCTTAGCAAAAGGATTTCTAGTCTGTCCATCTCTTCTGCATGTTAAATCGGTTGCAGTAAGTATACTAACAACCAGACAATATGAATTTTGTTTGAAATCTATTTTTAAACAAATGTTACCACCTATATTTCGATTACAGGCGGTTGGTCGACCACCACCTGATGAAACAAAATGTTGTTGATCCGCTGTTGTTGCATGTTGACTTGAGACGTTCCCCGTTAGCGATGAAGAACCTCTATTAAAATATGTGGTATCTGGTGATGTTGGTGATGTTATTAAAACACTGGGTTTATCACGACGAGCATGTGCTTCTGTAAATTGTTCTTTAATTATATATACGATAATACATATATATATATAATTAATAATACATATATTAATATATGGTTATGTTAATTTTTGTGTATATTATTTGTGTATTAGCATATTTGTGTATTTATTCACGTCATGTACTTATAATTATATTCTTGATTGTATGACTTATTGTATTATTCTGAATTTTGTGTAATTATGGTTGTGTTTATGTTGTGTTTTGAGATTTGAATTCATAAGTTGTTGCTCCCGTATAATTGAAAATAAAATGCTATTTGTATGAGACGTAAAAGTGGTATATATCATCGAAAACACTTAATATATATATTGAGGTCATAAGTGAGAACGCGTAAGATTCAATATTTATTCATTCTATAATATATAATATTATATCTAGAAACAAATCATTTATATCTAGATTATAGAAATAAATTTGTTATATAATCAATAACTTATATGTTTTGCCGTAACGAGAACCATACATAAATTACATATACATAATTGTATGTAATTATAGGATAAATCTTACCAAATACAGAATTTCATTTTTGTATTATTTTTTATCATATATATTTATCTATACCTGTATAATAATTTACTGGTATTGAATCATATGGTTGATGAGTCGGTTTAACACGTTGTGATGATGTTGTTTTTAACCGTGAGATAATTAATTCTATTTGAGGTTCGCGTTTACAAGCTGCAATTATCTCAGATACTTCTGTCGCCGATTTACCACGACAATTTCGACCATTATATTCAATGACTTCATCGCCTGCAAAATTATTATATAATATTTTTCAAATTAAGAACATTTTTCGTAATACTGGACAATAATTATAAACTATTCAAAAATTCACGAAACTAAATATAATTCACATTTTCAGCTTACCCGGTACTAAGTGAGCCTCAATATCAGCAATTGAATCACGTTTAACTCTTTCAATAATTGCTCCAATATAACCATCTGCTAATAAAATACCACCCTTAATTAATGCACCTAATCTATCTTCACCTTCTTCGTATTTTTTTCGTAATATAATATGACCAATTAAACGAGAACCATCAGCACATATTTGCCAATTTACAGGATGCTATATATATATATATATTGAAATAGTTGATGTGTGCGAATATTGGAAGAACACAATATAATTTGTTCTCATTATTAAATATTTATTTTTTGTTCTTTACCAAACGACTTTTTACTTTTCAAATATCCATTAAATTATTTATAGGATTTAAAAATATAAAAAGATAGGCAGTAATTTTTAGAAAATAAATTTATTTTTATGGAAACAACACACACACACACACACAATACAAAATATTGAAGATGTTAGAATAAACGAACAAGAGGTTTTTTGTTTGTTTCGAAAAAAAAAAAAAGAATTGCCTTTTTTAATTATTGAAATATGTGTAAATTATTACATTTTTTTTATTATTAATACAAATTTTGATTTGCCTATCGTGTTCAAATGATTGTTAAATATATCTCGTTTAATCAATAAAATTCGTTATATATAATATTAGGATCATTTCCTTTTATTAATTGTTTGCATTTTGTAATTTCATTAAATATTGTAATTAATAAATTTTTATTTTCAAATTTACTCAATGCAGATTAAATTAAGTATCGTCGTTTAGCATTACAGCATTTATGTTCTGATTTTTGGTAAAACGGACAACTCTATTTGATATCTCAAATTATATTGAAGCACCTATTGAATCACATAATATAACATTACAAAATTATTTCTTCCTTTTAGTACAATTCAATAACGTATATTGATAATTTGCTGCTTTAGTAGTTTTATCAATTATATATGAATTAATAAATAAAGTGTGTACAAACCACAGAACGGTAAAACCGATTGTCGGTCGTAAAGGGAAATTTTATTTTTAAACATTATTTATTAACTAAATTAATTATTCTGTCAAGATTATTAATCTTAAAAAGATGAAAAATTTTTTTAGCAATAGAAAATAAAAATGAATAAGTTAACAAATTTTATTGCGAAACGAGATTTTATCAATAATATCATTTCACACATTAAATTAACGAAATTTCAATTGAATATAAAAATCTTGTTCCATAAATTATAGAAAAAAGTTAAAAGCGTGCATTTTTACATACAACAACAATAAAAACAAAAAAATAGAAAACTACAAATATTGAAAACTAGTAGAATATTAATTTTTTTTTTTTTTAAATAATTCTAATCAATAAATCTAAACACTATATTTGAAAATGAAAGCAAACTGCAAACGAAAAATAGAAAGCATATATATTTAATTACAAGTATATATAAAATAGAAAGGAGTAAAAATTAATATCGAATATACTGAATTAAAAATTTATTTCTACATAACATATATAGATAAAAATCTACAAATGCTTATTTACAAATTATTCTATTTAATCCATTTGTTTAATATTTTATAATAAAAAGTACTTATAGGACATATTTATTTATAGACAGCAAATACTATATACATATATATATAATTTATATATATATATATATATATATATAGAATAAAGTAACAGAATATATATATGGATAAACATTTAGGTAGATGAAAAAAAATTGAAATTAATTTATACATTCATATATAAAATATAGATATTTTTTTGATAATGCAATACTTTATATACAAAAGAGTGTTCGATATACCTTCGGACCTTCACCACGATTTGAATCTTCACTACTTGTAAATGTACTGCTGGTATCGATCCCCGAATCTTTTGTGGCTGAATCTTGACTGCTTTGTCGTACATCCCATCGAGTCCATTCATCTGATTCTTGTCCATCAAATCTTACCGTTTTCTTTCTTCGTTCCGTAAATTTACGATTGTCCGCATGTTCATCCAAATGTGGATCGGGTTCAATTGAGTGACCGGTCGATATTGACGGAATTTTATATCGATCGTATCTGATTGGGTGAGTGCCACCCGATCCTTGTGTTGTTGATCGTAAAGTCTTTCGTATTGTTTTAGTCGTTTCGTTTGTCGTGTTATATGATGATTGATGACCACCGCTACTGATTTCTTGTTGGTGGTGTTGTTGTTGTTGATTTCGATTATGATTTGTACTATTATTATAAGTATTTTGTACAACATCTAATTTTCCCGTATCAATGTAATTGGTTGTTGATGACGTTATAGATGCAGTTGTTGATGTATTATCTAGAGATTTGAATTTGAATTCAGTCATATATGTGTTTGTGTATACTACTTTTTTATAGGTATATACATTTTATGTTTTTATTTCGCGAAAAAAAAAAAAGGATGATTATTAAGTTAAGAGAGGGATGATTATTTTTTTTTAGATTGTTAATTTGTGGGGCGGTGCTACCAAAAAATAGAAGGCCTAATTTAATTCTTGCTTTTTTACATTAATTATTAAGTACATTGTTTGAAGACTCACACGTAAGCATCAAAGATAACAAATTTACAAAATTTAATTTTCCCGATAAAAAAAACCCTCTCATGCCTACCGCCAACCCACCGATTTTTATACAGAGGGAATATACCCAAATTCAAAAATGTATCTAAAATTATCACATAGAAAGAAAATAAACGCGATTATATCTATTAACAAAAAAAAAATGAATTATGCATACAAATATAGTATATATAGTAAATAGAAAAAATTGCGATTCTTATAGAAATCAACAACAACAAAATAATAAAACAAATCATATTGTATAATGTATAATGATTAAGCAAAATGTGATTTTAATTAAAAATTCAGTTTAATTAAACCAAACAAAAAAAATTTATTAAAATATATTTAATCCTTATTTTATTTTTTTTTTGTGGAATCGAAGAACTTAATTTAACGAAATATTCTGACATTATTGAGAAACGTCAATCGAACATCTATGAATTATATACCTGCCACGATTATAGAAAATTTTATATACAATTTTTAATGAATACATATATAATTGATTTTATATTAATTTTGCTTGAATTTACAACTTTTATACTTGAAACAATAACTTCTTAAAAGTTATGATAAAAATACATGTGAAAAGCAATAGAAATAAAAATGGCAGAAATATATTATATAGAGGTATAGCGCATAAAATATTTAATAATTTGTCTAGTGCGGTTTTACAGCTTCTCATTATATCAACAACACATTCTTTTATTACTTATACTAAACTTTATAATTATAATATGAAATCACAAGAAAATTAAAAAACGTTTAATCCGATGATAATTTCTGTCAAAAAATTAAGTATAGGTTTATATTATATAAACAACTTATATAATATACTTAAAACATTGTCAAATTTAAAATGGCATGTACAACTTATACAAATTATAAATGGAATAGTTAAACATTAAAAAAAAAAAAATACCAAGGAAAACATTCAAATGCCAAATTATAACAAAGTAAAATATTAAATTTTAATTAAATGACACACTCGCAAAATAGATAAAATTATTTTAAATCAATTTTTCCTTATTTTTTAAATACTTTTAAATATGAGATATATATTTATTATATATATTTTAAATGACACATTAATAAAAACAACATTAATAAATGTATTTAGGGTGTTAGGGCGTTTGTGATTGTATATATAATTCGATGGGAGCAACAACAGTTTAAACAAAAAATATAATTTTTTTCTTTACATAACATATATTAAATTTAAAAAAATAAATATATATATATTTTATGTTTTACATGCATATTAGATTGAAAGTGTTAAATTTTAAGTTATTTTTTTAGTTTTTGTGTTAAAGTGTAAAATTTTTTAATATTTATATATATATATATATATGGTTTCATTTTATTTAAAAAATAAAAATTGTGTATGTATGTTTTATGAATTTTATATAATATTATTAAAATATATTTTTTTTTATCATATAAATTGTAATATATATATAATGATAAAGAAAAAAAAATTACACAAGATAAATATAGATTTATTGATTTATTGGTTTTTTATTCGTATATGCGCTTATTATTAATTTATTTTATATTTATATTAAAATAGAAAAATGCATCGTCTATATATAATTGACGTATAAATTCAATTATCATCGGATTTCTTTTATCAAATTCCTGTTTGATGGACCATTCATAAAATAAATTTATTTTTTATTTTGATATTAAAATGATTTTAAAATATTCGCGACGATATTGAAAACCTATATGAAATATATTTATTTTTTAAATATTTTTTGCGTCTTTTATATTTATTTCTGATTTATGAAATGAAATTTTCTTGGTTTTACCAAATGGATTTTTGGATTTTCATTCAATATTTAATAATTTTCTTCTTTATTAATGATATCCTCTTATACGTTTACCATATATGCACTAAATAATTATAAAATACGAGCTGTCGTCTTCATTGTAGATTAAATATATGCGCATATATTTGTAATCAAAAATATTCTTTTCATTTTAATATATTTAAAAAAAGCGGCATACATTTACATATATAGAAGACCATATAGTAGAAATTTCGGTTTAATCACAGATTATTTTTTTATTTATATACATATAGAAATCATTCGACACTAATTGTACAATATACATATATATTTATTTTTTTTTATTTATACATTATATATTAATTTTTTTTTGCATACGTGAATAAAGAAATTATTTATTGACCCTGACATCGCACTCGCCGTTTTGAATAGATTTTAATTTTTATGTAGATGGTGTATGGTGTTGTATTACACACATGTGTTATTCAGATGAACATTTTATAGTTTTTCATTTTTCATCTATATATGAAAATCGCATTTTCTTATATTTGTGAAAACTATAAAAAGCTTACACTAATATTCGTGTTTATAGTTGTTTGTAAATGAAATATAATGTTCTTATATGTTTATGATGTACTTCCAGAAATTGCAATCTGTTATATGTGCACATATGTATGAATATTATATATTTTATCATTTAAATTTAGATATATTTATTTCTGACAAATTGACGTATTTATACAACGTATTTATATATACATATATATCTTGAATTTTATATATTTATCGTATATTTGTAAAAAAAAATAAATAAAAATATGTCTATTCAAAATATTAGAATAAGATTCGATTGAATATATACATGAGATAATTTTTATTTGGACAGTTGATTGATAGCTTTCTTTATTTATATATAAATGGTATTATAATAAATATTATATAGTAATAAATATGATTGGTACCATATACTAATATATATATATGACCATGTCCATATATAAATAACATGAAAATAGCAGTTATTTTGTAAGTGGCAAATCGATAGTTTAGTGGATAGTTTTATTAATAAAAATGTATTTTTTACAATATAATTTTTTAAGAATAAAATAATTTTTAAATGAATTAAAATGACAACAGATAAAATTATAATATTTTCTATTAGTTTTCCACTTTAATGACCTTCATCTAAATTTTCTGAGAAATATCTCTCTTAAACATAAAATAAATATATTAAAACCATACCAGACAATAGAAAAACAGCTGTAACGTTTGAATAATATACAGGTGGAGCTGGAGCTGAACGACTAGACGACCGATAATAAAAAAGTTATTATTTGTGTTGTTTATTAAACCAAAATACCTTTGTATACTTATATACATTTCCTTTGGTATTCAGAAATGTATTTCACTAAATATAATATATCTATTAACAATGAAATTACACAAACCCACATAATTAAAACGATAAAACACAATAATTATTATACAAATAGAATAAAAACGATCAGTCGTTCCGTAACGTATGTAAATCATATAGAATTTTCTTACTCAATTATTGAACCAAAAAATCATCATAAATTTACATAACATAATCAAAAAAAAAAAATTATAAAAATAACTATAACAAAACACAATTTTTGAATATCAATTATCGAATCAATAACTTTTCCAAATAACTATCTTAAACCACTGTATACATATTTTTTCGCAGATCAATTTATTTAGGTATTTGTAACAAAAACTTTTATTATTATATTTTTATAAATAAAAATGTTATTATTGTTACTAAAAAATCTAGTTAATGTATATAGAAACCCTAGAATATAATATAATAAAAGAGTTCAATTCACTATATATATACAATATACATATTTTTTATTTATAAGCAATTTTTAAATTGTATTCGCGAACAAAATATTTTATATTTTTGTTAAATGATTCAATCTAAATAATTGGATTGTCCCTTTTCCATTGATTATATACATATTTATTTTTGTTCAATATAAAATTTTTTTTTTTTTTGTATCAATTAATATATTAATATTACATTTTAATTGGAAACATATAAAGATATAGATAGATAATAATAATAAAAAATTGATTATATTCAATCAATAATTGGATCGTCTTTATGGTATAAAATAGTATAAATTCACATAAAAAAATATACACTTTTTTTTTTACACAGAAGAAAACCTTGAAACACTTTTCATTTTTTCATTATGTTTTTATCGGGGGAAAACGAAACTTTACAATAACTATATATATGTAATTAAGTCTATGTGATTTTAAAATAATAATATAAATATATATAATACACATTTCAAACCAATCATATTTTGATTTTTTTTTTGTCAGGTGAATTTCCACGAAAAACTTTTATTATTCGAAATATGTATTTCCTTTTAACCGTATACATTATAACTGATGCAATTACACCTCAAAATATTAATTTTAAATTTGCAAAAAAAAAAAAAAAAACAGCATTAAAATATTTATTTCTATGTATAGATGAATATCCAGTTCATGAGAGAGTTTCTCTCCCATTGTTTTTCATTCATCCCTTTATTTTTTTTTTTTATCACACGTATCATATGGGGGTGTACAGCAGCAAAGTGTATATGAATTTAACAACATTTTTTCGGTAATATATATATATATAGATATTTATTGTCATAAATATATACTCGATTTGAATATGTGTATATGTATCATAAATAAAATTCACACATCCAAACCTATACAAAACCGCGATTACATAAAACATTTTATCAGTCTCTCATTTTAACTAAAATTAAAAACTAAAAAAAAAATTTATTCAACTACCTACACAATTTTACTACCACTTATTACATTCATATATATCACATAACCAACAAGCAAACACCCACCCACCCACAATCACCCAAACACGATTTTTCCAATATCACATATATATTTTATTTATTTAGGTATATATATATAGACATTCAGAAAATTGGAAAAATGTTATAAATATATGTGTGTTGTTATAGTTGATATATAAATATGTATATTAGAGTGGATCATATATATACATATTATTTGTATATATTTATGTATGTAATGTACATAATTTAAACCAAATACAACATTTATATTTAGTGCACCGACCGAAATACAATTGGTATTTAATATATATATATATATATATATATATATATATAGTATCATTGTAAATAAATAAATATATAGTATAGTATTTAGTATCTATATATATATATTTGTAGCCTGTGACGTCAACAATTAGAAACCTTGACAATTTTATACTGTTTAATATTACATTTTTCCATATAATTTATGTATTCATATATACAACGTAGAAAATGAGGATCCATTCGAATTTATACAAAACAAATATATATATATATGTATATATATATATTTACACCAAAATCGTATTCCCGCATCAGCATATAATAGAAAGTATATGGAAAACATAAGTGGTAAAGCAAAATTTTTATTATTACGTATATCTTTCCTTATATAATCATAAAATTTTCATATTACACATTTCCTTGTCATAGGGATGATGTTCATCATATATGAACTAACTATCCCGTTATTCAATAGTCAAATTTATATGACCTAAAATTTGTTTTACTTAATTATTTCTTTGGTTCTTAATAATAAAAATCCCATAAACACGGATTTTTCTTGTATTTTCTATGTATTTTCATCCCCTTTCTATATAGTTGATTCATTACACACAAATCTATATCTCTGAAGATCATATAACCGCAAAAAATGTATTATAATTTAACGATTTAACGATTAATAGCCAGAACAATTAATTGAATCAATGTTTAACTTAAGTATCCTTTTTCCTTTCAAATATCAAATCAAATTTATAGTTGTCGAAGTTTTTATAAAATATTGATATTGTCGTGAAAACAGTGGTAATAAGAAGAAGTTCAATTTCGCATATTTCTCTGATGTTCATATCGCTTATTGTCAGGTTTATATTTACAAAAAAATCTAAAAATTATCAAATGGCAAAAAAAAAAAAAAATAAACAAACATTGACCGTCATATACTTTTAAAAGTCAATATACGAAACGTGTTAAAATAATGTTTATCAAAATTTTATCATAAAAAGGCCACATAAGATTTTGCACTTCATAAAGATTGTATTTATTTATATATATATATATATATATATGCGACAAAACAAATCTACCAATGTATATCATATAATCATATAATATAATGTTTATACCATTTTTATATTTTATACTATATTGTATACACATATGCATATATACCTATATGCATATATATATATGAATGTGGTAGAAATTGAAAATGGGGAAAATTGAGTAAAAAAAAAACAGTTAAATACTTAAGAGATATGATAGTGTATATAGAAAACTTTTCTGGTAAAAAAAAGTAAAAAAAATAATAGCGTGTGAGTTTTCTCTGTGACGCATCGCATTTCATCGCACTTATTATAATCGATAAGGAATTTTTAAGCGCTAACATTTACCATATAATATACTGTGTGTGTGTTCATTTTTTTTATATACAGTTATCTTTAAATATATTAATTAAAGTAATAAATATTAATAATAATGTGAGAAGTGGTACTGCGAGTTCTATTTAGTAATTATACCATTAAAATTTACCTCATTTATGAAAGAGTAATTTAATTTCTATATATAGGTAGAAAATGTCAAAATACCTATATGAATTAATATATTTAATATATTTAATATCAATCAAATCAAATAAAATGAATCTACTGAATCCAATTATCATATATGTTTACCCTGATAACATTTTTGAAGAATTTATCCGGTATATTATTTACAAAAAAAAACTGCATGTATCTAATTCAATTTTTACACTATATATATTATGTAGTTATATATGTAAATTTTTATTTTTATTCTCAACTTTAATTTTGTAAAAAAGAAAACTAAACTGCTGCCATTGCTTTTACATTATGCCTCTATCTAACATATATATATTTACAATGTACATTCTTATTGATTATTGTACAGAGTATAGTTTTTTATATACATATACATTTCATTATAATTTATAATATATGTGAAGTATTGAAAGAATATTATTGATAATTAGGGCAACATATATAATATATAAATATATAAAATATATATATGAATAAAAATACACACACACACACACACACAAAAGTACTGAATTAATATTAAGTATAGTTTCAGTAGTTTATATAAATAATATGGAATTAAAGTTAAAATAAATGATTTTTCGATGATAGTTTAAAATTTATTATACAAATTCTCGCATATGAATAATCAGGTTAATATAATATAGATTATATAATTTTGTAAACGCTTGAATCAAAAAGTTAATCTGCTTAATAATTAATTTATATTATCTATCACTATATACGCTTCGATTGGTGAAATTTTAATAAAGTCGCTGCCAAAAAACGTATATACCATCGATCCTCCGACAACTTTTTGAACTAATATAAAATCTTTATATATATAATTATTTCTAGTAACACATCAGTTGAATTCTATAATGTTAAAGATTTTTAATTTGCCCAAAATTTTAACAATCTAAGAAGAATAAACCCCGCAATTACAATATTTTTGGTATATATATTTACTTCATCTTTCACTATTTTATTTGACAAAATTCTTATACTTATTTAGTTCTTTAACAATGATAACTATATATAATTAAAAATTATTAAACATTATTTATTGATAAATATTTCATAATAAAGTTTTTAATTCATATAACAATCAATTTTCATACCATATATCCCCAAAAATCATCAAAAACCCCAAAAGTATATAGACATAATAATAATAATTATCTTATAAATAGATGTAATTTCTATTATCATATTTTCCATTTAATTAAATTCGGGTTTATTAATATAGTTTTTCCCTATATATATTTATCAATACATAATAATTTGTATGAAGGATTTAATTCCTATACCATGTACGGAACAAATTTTGAAGGAAACTGTTCATTTTATTATTAGCTGTGAAATTTTAAAAATTCATTGATTTATTAAAAAGACGTTTCATCAGATAATCCCTATAAACTAATGAAGTAATTAAAAAGTTGGACAAAATTCACTGTTATCAGGAAAAACTAATAAAAAAATATATTCATAAAATTGTAAAATAAAACCAGAATGTATACCGTATATACCTGCTGCCATAATATACTGTATATATATATATATATATAACATTTGGAATTTGGTACCCGTAAAGGTTTATATATATATATAATTTATGAATTATATTGTACATATATTCACAATTCATAAAGGATATATATATATATATATATATCATATTATCAACAATACATATATTACTCATGGGAATGACGCAAAATTTATAACAAAAAAAAAAAGAAAAAAATCAGTATAGGATTGTTAATATAAAACGAAAAATGTATATTATATATATTAACAATAAGAAGATGTATATTAAATTTTTCAAAACATTTCACAGACACATCTCACACATCTTCATACCCCAAATTCATAGTGTAACCATATTATATATTATATGGAGGAAGGGTGTTAGAGATTTTCTAATAATAATAATAATAATAATAGGAAAATATTAAATACTTTAATATATATATATATACATATATATATATCTATATATATTTTATATGTATATATATATATATATATAGAAATACATCTCTCATTCATAAATCAAAAAATTATTTCTAAATATATATATATAAATATATGTATTTAGATTGAATTAGTAATGTAATATTTGGATGAAAAAAAATTATACAAGGTCAATACATTATACATAGTCCTACATAAATATATATATAGATATATCTTTTGGTAAATGATGCAGCAGTCAAATTACTATATAAATATATATATATATATATATATATATACGACGACGACGAACAAAATGTTAACGTCATCGGAAAATATTTATTAGTGGGTGTATATATATAGAATATCATATACCGCTGTGTATATATAATATAATATAATGAAAATGAAATATTTAAAAAGATATATATAATCTCTTATAGCAGTACAATTTGTATAACATTTTACAATATCTTTTCTTTTTACATATATACGATAAGGATCAATAACCATAATGATAATGTTTACATACATCTATTTATCTATGTATACATATATATCTATAGGTCCGTATATGGCTCATAATATATAATAGACAATCTTATTTATTACATTTTACATTATAGATACATATATTAGTAGTTGAGTTTAAAGTAAAGTAAAATGTAACATTGATTTTATTTCAAAACTATACAAAATAAATTACATTATATTTATACGAAATAAATATATCTATGTAAAAAAATACATCTATAAATATATAAGGAACATTTTTGGAATCTAGCACATTTTTAGCATTACAATTTATTTTTGTGTTAGTGTACATATCTTTAAATATATATATTTATCTTGTGTAATTTTTAACTTTATATGATTTTATGTATGTATATATAATAGATGTGTTACAAAATAAGAAATTGTAAAATTATCAATTCTATAGCCGCAAATAATTTAATAAATAAATTAAAATAATTTTAAAAATAATACACAAAATTCTTACCTTCAAAATCAGGTGTTGAACGAATATCTTCTTCAGAGCTACTATATGAAATTTGATGATGATCTAAATATTGATCATCGATGGGATGATGTTGTTGTTTACGGCGGTGTTGTTGTTGTTGTTGTTGTTGTTGTTGTTGTTTATGGTGGATATCAGTGGTTTGAACCACAATATTTTGTGGTTGATAATGTATGTCGTGCTGTTGAATATGATGGGAATATTGATCAAGATGTGATTGCTGTTGTTGTGTTGATGGTATTTGTGGTAATTGATTATGTCTAATATTTTGTTTATCTTGTGGAATTTGTGGTAATTGTTTCAATTTTTGTGGTTGTAATTGTTGCTGTTGTTGTTGTTGTTGTTGTTGTTGATATTGTTGTTGAGGTTGCTGATGTTGTTGGTATTGTGAAATTTGCGATTGTTGTATTGGTGGTATTGGTAATTGTGGATATTGTTGTTGTTGTGATTGTGACTGATATTGCAATAATTGTTGTTGCCGGCTCATATGCTGTTGTTGACGAGGATGTACTAAATGCGGATGTTGTCGCATCAATCCATCAAGTTCACCCTATTTGTAAAATAATATATATACATAAAATTGTATATTAAAAACTATACATAATCAATCTAATAAATATTGCAAATAATTTATAAAAATTTCTATCATTCAATTTTTGGTGAAAATATAATAAAATTCTTTTAAAACTTATCAATTTTAGATTTTTAGATTATCGTAAAGTTTTTCTTTTAATTAATTATGATGATATTTTTTTTATCATCAATTAATTATGGATAATTTTTATATTTTATTACCACGAAACAGAAATAAAAGTATATAAATGTAATGAAAATCTATACGTTTACATATTACATATATTATAACAAATTAAAAATGTACCTCATAAAATTTTGGATCATCTTCTGGTTGCGTTCCTGTTGCCATTGTTAATTCTGTTCTGTGCTGTTGGTGTTGCATTCTCTGCTGTTGCTGATGTTGTGCCGGAATTTGTGGCATTTTTCTACCGGTGCCACCTTCTGGACGTCCATCGGTTGACGATAATCTTCTCATGGTCGTCGGTTGATCTTGTTGCGAATATTGTCGACGCAATAAACTTCCTGATCTTGTTAAATTTTCCGGTTCAGCCGCACTTCGAGCTCTTTCTAATTTTGGTCGTTTATCAGAACTATCATGTGAATCGAGTAATAATCCCTAAAGAAATTAATTTATTAATAAAATGGAATAGATATGTTTACATTTTTGTATTGATTGATTTTTATTTTTTTATATTTAAGTTTAGATAAATGGTATATATAGCTTACCCCCACCATATGCGCATCAAGTCTTGTATAGCATTCCGGTTGATCATTTGCTTTATTTATCCATTGTCCCGTTTTCGAAAGAAGTTCCTGCTTTTTTCTACACAAAATACAAACCCATATCACCTGTTCAAATAAAGGATATTAAATTATATTTAACAAAACACATATTAATAATGTGTATATACACATATGATATATAATATGAATTTGTTTATACACCTTTTATTATATTATATTAAATATAAATTATATTATTGTTACAATTTTCAAACCATTACTATATTAATCAATAATATTATACTTGCATGACTATATATGTTTATTATCATATATTATTATTTGAAAATTTATGGTAATTGTACTTCAAATACATACTAGTATATAACTATATATATATATTATAAATAACAAATGTATTTAGTGAATATGTATATATATTAAGAAGCATTAAGAAAATTTTAAAAGTAAATTATATATTATATTACACATATATATGCACACACACTTATTCAATGTCACAAATCGCACGGAAAATACAACAAAACTATATATATATATATAATTAGACATATGTATATTATATTTATACATACATTGTGTTTTCGAAAAGAAAATTTTAATGTTAATAATAAGCGTGTCAAGGACATACAACTTAATTGCTTGTTCTTTCTTTCATTTTTGTGTTTTATATCCTTATATATTTGAAAAAAGAAGATTTATTTTACGCCTTTTTTGCACAAAGTATTGTTAATTATGTAAGGATGAGAATTTAAAACTGCTGTATTTTACCATTATTTATAATTTATATCATATTATATAAAATTGCGTATATTGTCCGAAGAATTTAATTAGTTTATTCTATAGATCTATATATATCTATCTGTGTCACAATTAAATTTGCATTTTTAGGAAAAACTATAATATATATAATAAGTACAATTAATATAATTTTTCCTGACTTTCACATATCAATAAAAAAATTCAATGAAGTCATATATTTTCAAAACGATAGGCTATATTCCTCAAAAAAACCGAATACCTTTTCTGAGAAATCATTTTGTACATAAAATATACAGAAAATGTATGATCTAATATGTTATTTAAATTTTTCAATTATATAGATTAATATAAAAAATGAGGTAATGAAATTTATTAAACACAATCAAATTAAATTGTTATTTATACAAATTTTTAATTTTGGTTTGATAATTAAATTAATATAAGAATGTTTATATTTTTTGGCAATCAGATTTTTTTTTTATCAAAGTTCTATATGCACAAAGAACTAATATTTAAGCAAATGTGTATTATACTTACAGCAATAAACGATTTTGATAACTGAACTAAATATTATTTTAATAGTATGCAGATATACTAAAAAAAATCTTCCTATATCTATATATTTACACATGTATGAAAAAGAGGATATGCCAAATAAACCAATATGACAATTTGCTATATATTTATAATTACCTATATAACAGAATGATCATTTTGCAATAACTATACAACGAATATGTATCTATATATGATGTGATAATGAATACTGTGATACTTAAAAAGAATAAATAGAATTATATTTGATATAGATTCTTAACTTATATATGTATATAACATATACATATAATATGTATAGTTCTTCTTTAGAATATATTCATTGGCGCCGAAGATTCTGGAGACTTATATCATACAAATGTTGACATATACTATATTATGTATATCGCATATCATAATTCTTTATGCGTCTTCGCATACATACAATAAATATATATATGTACGAATAGTTATTAGAATAAAAAATCATACAGTAATCATGCTGATTTGGATAAATGCCAGAAGAATATATAACATATCGTGCGATGAGTAATAACGATTGTAATAACTGCGTATTCAAATTTATCATATATATACATATTTTCTATTCCTTCGCATAGTGTATACAATATTAATATATTAGGAATTACATATGTTATTATAGTTCATCAAACTAATTTGATATTCATTATCAATGTATATATTTATCGGAAAAACGTTAACGTTATAGATTTAAATTTCATCTATATATATATATAAAAAAAAGGCAAAATATAACGTTTTTTCGATACATATATACATTGATAATGAATATCAAATAAATTTTAAATGAAATATATATAGATGAAATTTTTACAAACCTTATTGCTTCGTAATGTAACTTTTCCACCACAACGAGCACAACATCGTATATTACAATAATGACAGGTATGGCCAATACCATCGGCAAATTTGGTTTTTAAACATATATGACATGTTGCATCCAATTCAACACCGGCTTTTTTCTGTTGTTCTGATCTTGTTCGAATGGCATCTTCAAGAACGGCAACCTCATCTTGTTTTCGTCTATAATAATAATAATTGTATAATGAAAATTAAATAATAAATATTAGAATTAATTTGAAAACAAAGATTTTGGCGTTATTGAAGAATTTAAAAATTGACGAAGACTATTTTTTAAATGGTGATTTTACATGGCACAAAAGGATGATTTGAAATGTGATAAATATTATTTAATATTGTGCGTGTTAGTATATATATTTATACTTACTTCATAATTTCATTATTTCGGTCTTCTTCCTGTTTTTGACGCATCATAACAGTTTCGATGATATGACGCTCTTCGGCAGTTAAACTTGATAAGTCAGGCATATCGGCCATTTTTTTCTTTAACTGACTGGTGTTTTATACATAAGTATATATTTAAATACGATTGATTTCAAAATTTGGCAAAAACACATTCATATACACATTCACCCATCCGTTCACATGCATTCAAACACACACAAATTTATATACAATTGATTTCACAGCATATAAAACAATTTCAAAAGACTTTCTTTAAATTTTTTTCTTTTGAATAAAATCACTTCTTTTGAAATTAACCACACAATTAATTTTATAATAATACACGAAATAAATTTTTAATAATATTATTGTTTAATAAAAAACACAAATTCATCATTGTCATGATCATTAACAAAATCATCACAATCATAACGAAGAAAAAAAAAAAATTTCCGATATATCATAAAAACAATTTCACGACGCGTTATATTCAAAATTGAATGAATGAATAAATCGAAATAATTCACCCACATGCACTATATTTTTTTGATATTTAAAGTTTTTAATTTTTTTAATTAATATTATCATAATAATATATCATAATAATACATTATAATATATGATTTTTATTAACAATTGAAGTTTTATTATATATATATATATTATTTATTATTAATAATTTTAAACTGTTGTATTTTGTAGACGCAATATTATTTAACAAATTTATAATACATTGAAGTTCATTTATTATTTTTGTGGCTACCACATCCGTACCAGAAGAATCTGAAAATAAATTTAAAATAAAAATATATATGTTAATTTAGTATATAAATTATAAATTTGGTGTAAACGGAAAATATCGGTGACAATTTCTGAAGAAATTGTTTAGTAATAAGTTATCTTATAGGAAATTGTGTATAATTTTCTTGGGATTACCAGCTTATATATATTATAGAAATAATGGTATATAGATATGGAAATATTTTCAGTTTTTAAATTAACGATGATTTTACATAATTTTAGAATATTATATTAAAATTTATGATGTGGAATGATACGCATTTTTATACAGGATCAACGAACTTGAGTAAATTGAATAGAATAAAATCCATATGTACGTAAATGGAAAACTGAACAGAAAATATATATGAATTTTTAATAAAAATTTGAACTACATAACATATTAATTATTTTTTTTTAATATGTATTTACCTCCCATATATCTCTATTCTATACTATAGAGCAAAAAATATCCAAAAAGTAAATATTCTAATATACTGAAACAACGAACGAATATATTTGAAAAGGTCAGTATTCTATTTTAACATATATATATATATTATGATATACACTATCTAGATCTGTATTATATTGGAGGATGATATACGAGTATCTCTGTTTATTTATTATCATAATAATGGTCGCTCACACTATATATATATATAATAATTCATATACAAATATAGTATAATGCAAATATTTTTAGATAAAGAAAATTTATAAATAAATAATAATCGCGGCAGTGGTAGGTATATATACAAATACATATATAATGGGAAAATGGGAAATGATAACTTTCTAGCACATTATTATATTTAAAAAAAAAAATAAAAATAAATACATTATATATATGCGTACTGCAATAAAATTTGCATATAATGAAATATATGTACTATATAAATAAAATGAAACACTAACAAAACAGAAATATACATTCAAAAATATGAATCCTTTTTCATTTGACATATTTTTACAATCTACACAATATTTCACAAAAAAAATTCAACAACAACAACAAAAAAAGGTCAACAAAACTATATACACCAAAAAACCTTCATATCGTCGTTATATTCCTAACACTATAAATATAGGTTTTAAGAAAAAAATGAAAAATATTTATATCGATATACATTTATAATGTGATAGATAAAATAACCCATATATATGAATATGTATAATAAATAATAATACAATAAAAAGAGAAAGGATAAAAGGATAAAAATATCTTATCAGTTTGAAAATGAATATACATATATGATACATCAGGTATACTATATATGCGCATGTATGTATAAATATATTTTAAAATAGAAAATTTTCCAATTTTCTTTGTTTTTCTCTATAAATAAACATTGCTTTATTTATGTTTACCCCCCATATATGATATATCTGCGTATATATGTTGTGCATATACAGTATAGCGATAATAAAAATTGCTTCGTTCATTGAAGAAAGGATATTTTAAATTCTAATTAAAATTCGTTTTTCAGGAATTTATGTTTAGTAAAATGTTATTTCGTTTTGTTTTACACTAAATCTTTTTTTTTTTTTCATATTATCAAATGAGAATTCAATAAATTATTTTGTAAATTACGGCCGCATGTCCTTTTCCAATAACAAAAAATATTTTTTTTTTAAATTCTTTGACGGATTTTACTGGGACATAAGAAATGGAATACGAACCATCATCAACTGTCGTACTATATACTTTCGTATAAGCTTCGAAAACATTGAAAATGACATATCGAATACCGATAATGATAAATCCGCAAGCAAACAGTAGGCACTTAATGAGAATCCTGGCTGCCTAAAAAATTTAAACAATGTTGTGTTGTTGAATCCGGTATGTTATTAAACAATATACAAACGGGGGGATAACTTCTTGAGATAACCAAAGAACGACTACATTAAAATTTGTGAACCATGTTTGCGGAAACCCAAAAAAGGTAGTCTTTGTATAGATAACTTAAAATTACCCCAGGAGTAAGGTTATTTTATTATTAATTGATTAACATTGAATATATATACATATGTTTTCAAAAATTTTTTCCTTTATAACCCATTTTAAAATCGGTACTGTATGATTATTTATATCTTTTAAAATTTATATGAATGATATAGTAACAGCAAAAAAAGGAAGGAAAATAAAAAAGAAAAATCAAATGAAAAGCCGTATCGTGAATGGAAATTTCTTCTCTCTCCGTCTCACAACAAATATATATATCTATATATATATATATCCGCACAATATTTCGTCCTAACATAACACTTAAAATTTAATCCATAAATCCTTATACACTCTCCTATACCTATATAATCAAACATGTATTGGATTTCATTAGCGTATATACATTTATCCTTATTTATATATATTTATGTTTCCATCACAATGCCCCTTTAATAATCATTATAAATAAATAAAAAATACGCATAAATATATATGTCTATCTATCTATGTATATACATATAAAATGATATATAACAAAACAAAAATAAAAGAAAAGAAAGGAACCGCAGCTGTTACTTTTCACAATTTTCATTATAGATATTATCAATTCATAAAAAAAAAAAAAAATCAAAAAAATAAAATCTATATTTTTATTAATGAATTATGTGTGCATATTTATATAGCGTAAATAAAATATTTTTTTCCATTTTCAGGATGCATTAATAATAATGTATACAAAAAATCTATCGAAATATAACGTATTTATATAGATTATAAGTGATAAAAAGTTTAATATTCATCGTAAAATGTATCGCACCACCACAATCATCCATTTATCCATATTTATATATTTGGTGCGATCCACCACCATAATTCAAAAGATAATTTTATATATGAATTTTTGATATATAATAACCAGACAAAATGATAATAATAATTATTATTTACACTTTATTATTAATTCGCAAACCGATTTATGTTTTGATTTTACATATATATAGAGATTTATCGGAAAGTAATTATAAAACATTTGTAATATGTTAGATTTTTAAAGGCAAAAAATTAAATTGGGTTTTTATAAAAAATTAGAAATCGAAATAAATTTTTATGGATTATGATTTTATGCACATAATAAATATGATGATTTTTTGTACCTTTTTTGTAAGGATGAGTGAACCTTTTTTTTCATAGTTGCATTATTAACTATCATTTTCACAATATAGAATTTTCTTTTATTTATGATATATATATATATTGTGAAAAGCACTCTGTATATATAAACACTAATTATAATTTAAAATTTAAATTATATATATTTAAATTTTACTAAACACAAATTATCACAATAATTTATAATAAAACGCGCACGCATTTCAAAACTTATCCGATTTTTACACAATAATAACATGATTAATAAATTTTCCTCGAATAAGATAAAGCATTTCCATGCTTACCACAAACACACACAAAAAGAAAAACGCGAAAATAATATGGCTGACACCAGCATTTCGTATATACGTATGTGTATGTATATAGATAAATAACTAGATATATATTATATATATATATATATATATAATAATTGATAAAAGAAAAAACGGAAAATCTCGAAAATTTTCGTATATTAACTTATAAACAATACAATTTTTATAATTAATAACACATTAAATGAATAAAGATGCTATTTTATTATGATAATTTCCTTCATTATCATTTCACAAACGATTCAAAGAAAATATATAAGAAAATTATATTCGTAAAATGTAAACTGCGTAACGAATTATTTATTTGATTTTTCTTTGATGTTTTTCAACCCGATAAAATTTTTATACTGAATATATATATATATTTTTAGGATATTTTATATCAGTGGATTGTACAAGGGGTGGTATTTTTTGTTTTGTTGTTGTCATACATACAAAGTAAATGATATGGAGATATCTGAAAAAAAAAAAAAATTTCCTTTCTATTCACAATCATATAATAACGTATAGGTTTTTCTTTAGTGTACGATAAGTACGTACATACGTGTGCGTACGTCCAGATAGAAAAGAATGAATGCATTGGCATTTTTTTGGGGTTGACGTCACGCTGGAAAATATATTGATTTATTCATGAATTTTTTCCTGTATTTTCTTTAGGTTTTCGCTTTTTTCTTAAATATTTATTCAGCCTTTACCTCGGCCTTTACTTTTATTTTTTTTACTATTTAAAAAAAGCTTTTTAAGCTTTTTGTTCAGAATACGTAAAATCTGTATTGTAGCAGTAAATGGTGCCATCTATATATTACTATATTCCTAATTGAACGGTGAAAAATATGGATATTTATTGACAAGAAAATTCCTAATATTTTATGAATTGAATTCATTTCATACAGTGTAATCTGTCATACAGAAAACAATAATAAAAAAACAACCCCAAAAAGAATTTTTTGCAAAATATAAATAAATAAACATTCACGTTTAATTACAAAAAATTAATGAAATATGTTTTATTATTATAAATAATTATTAATTAATTATGTTATTTATTCAAAGATAATATTACAAAATAATAATAAATAAAACAAATATTTATTATAATGTTAGATTTGAAAAAATAATATAGTGTTTTACAAAACGTAAAGTGAATTGAATTTGTTGAGGAATTTTCGGATTCGACGCCCTAAAATGACTGGTGGAGGATCATTTGATAATTCAACATTATCATATCAAGCAATGGGTTCTAGTACAACTAATGGTCCTTCATCAAGCACAAACATTTCAATTTCCCGAAATTTCTTTCGTTATAAAAAATTATTTAAAATTTTTGGTTTTATATTAGCATTTATTTTTATTGTTTTAATGATAACACATTATTTTTTAATACGGGTAAATTATATCTTTTTACATTTATATTTTTAAATCTGGTAAAACTAATAAAGAATCATCTCAAATTTTAATAGGTTGATACGGATGTTATTGAAAATGATAATTATCGTTCACGAACCCAATTGGATGCATATGAAGATTTTAGTAGCCTGAAGGCATCTGAATTAAAATTAAGGATCGATGAAATGTTACGAATTAAGGTAAGGATTTGAATAATCTAAAACATTAGAATTCACTATTATTTATGGTGTATATATATACTGGTTCTTTTTGGTTTTGACACACACATACATTTCATAACATAATCGTTTATTAAGATAATCAACACACACACACACACAGTGATTAAACCAATTGATGCTTATCTGGTTTGGTTTGACCTCTTTCAACAATACAGATGTTTAAAAATCAAATAAAATTTCTATTTACAGAGCACCGTTTCCGTTGAATTACGTGAATTGGAATCACGTCGACAGAAACTTCAATCGGATATATCAATATATAATCAAAAAATTGATGAATTAAAGCAAGATTTGTTGCGACAACAAACGGAATTGGATCGTTTAAAAATATCGGTGGAACAAGCGCAAGTGGCGCAACGTGAAGCCGTCCAACGAAATACCCCCGAATTGGCATTACCAAAACCATTACTTTCAGCATTGGCACCACGAAAATATCAATCGTTAAGTAATGCACGCGATCGTATTAATTGTAAAATGAATACATGTTTTGATCATTCACGATGTAGTTTAACATCTGGATTTCCGGTATATTTATATGATCCCGATAAAATATCATTAATAAATCATGGGTATGATATTGATGGTTTTCTAAAAACAACCATTAAACAAACCCTCAATTATAATGCACATTTGGTTAAGGAACCGGAAAATGCGTGTGTATTTTTTGTATTAATCGGAGAAGCTCTATCCGATAATGATATTAATCGTAATGGTAATAACAATAATAATAATAATCATAATAATTATCAAAATAATCGAAACAATAAACAATCAACATTATTTTTGCCGTCATTAAATGTAACGGAATTAAAACGATTACCATATTGGGGCGGTGATGGTCGTAATCATATTCTAATTAATCTATCCAGACGAGATTTAAGTGCCGGTTCTGGCAATGCATTTAAAGATCTCGATACCGGTCGTGCAATTTTAGTACAATCCAGTTTTTCCGAATCACAATTTCGTGATGGCTTTGATCTTATAGTGCCACCAATATTAGGACCACCCGGCGGTGATATTTGGCAAGAATGTGCCACAATGGTACCGGCTCGTCGTAAATATTTAATCAGTTTTCAAGGTGAACAATTACCGGTGAATAATAAATTTATGGGATCCAATTATAATACCGATAATAATCAATCAAATAACATGGTTATAGTTGGGCAAGACAATAATAATAATAATAATAATAATAATAGTGGTGATGATGATGAAGAGATCGCCCAAGAGTTAGCATTAGATGAATTTATTATTGAACATTTAAAGGAAATGTCCAGTGGAATGACACAAGATAAATTTTATTTGCAATTTGAATGCAATCCGGCCACTGAACATAAACAATTTGTTTCGGTACGTGATTGGTCGCTATGCGGTACAGATTCATCACGTAAAATGGTATTAAAAGATTCAACATTTGCATTAATATTGGTGCCGGGTATGCATGAAATAACCTCAACGCTATTACAAGCTCGCTTATACGAAGCGTTACGATCCGGTGCAATACCAGTTATATTGGGTGCTGATCAAATACAATTGCCATACGCCGAAACGCTCGATTGGCGACGTTCCGTTATTCTATTGCCAAAAGCTCGAATAACTGAATTACATTTTCTCTTACGTGCCATACCCGATGTTGATCTATTGACAATGCGACGGCAATGTCGTTTGATTTGGGAACGGTATCTGAGTTCGGTACAATCAACAATTGATACGATCATTGCAAGTTTACGTGATCGTTTGGGTATTCCACCTCGACCCGTACAATCGATTGTTGCCCATAGCGTTTTCAATTCAACATTTAAACCGTTAAAATCGGATCCACCCATATTGGATGCTGAACCGGAAGAATCACTCGGACCCATTGAACCACCGTATGCAAGTCCTGCGTATCGTCGTAATTATACGGTATTTTTATTACAATCACATGAGGCATGGAATGATTGGGGTGATCCATTTTTACTATATCCGCAATTACCATTTGATCCAATATTGCCATCTGAAGCGAAATTTTTAGGTTCGCACATGGGGTTTCGTCCGATAGGCAAAGGTATAGGTGGTGCTGGCAAAGAATTCAGTGAATCATTGGGTGGTAATTATCCTAGAGAACAGTTTACCATTGTTATGTTAACGTATGAACGGGAACAAGTGTTAATGGATTCATTGGGTCGCTTATATGGTATAGTTTGAATTGAATTTCTTTCAATTAAATTCAATAATATTCATTTGCATTTTTTTTTCCTTTTCTGGTAATTCAAGGATTACCATATTTACATAAAGTGGTGGTTGTATGGAATTCACCAAAACCACCGATGGAAGATTTACGTTGGCCGGAGATTGGTGTTGAAGTGGTTGTCGTACGAGCACCACGTAATTCGTTAAACAATCGTTTTATCCCGTTTGATGTAATCGAAACGGAAGCCGTACTATCGGTAGACGATGATGCCCATCTACGACATGATGAAATTCTATTTGCATTTCGTGTATGGCGTGAACATCGTGATCGTATCGTCGGTTTCCCGGGCCGATTTCATGCATGGGACTTAAACAATAACATGGGATGGAATTACAATTCAAATTACAGTTGTGAATTGAGTATGGTATTAACGGGCGCCGCTTTTTTCCATAAATATTACACATATTTATACACGTACGTTTTACCGCAAGCCATACGCGATAAAGTCGATGAATACATGAATTGTGAAGATATAGCTATGAATTTTTTGGTTTCACATATTACTCGTAAACCACCGGTTAAGGTGACATCACGATGGACATTTCGTTGTCCCGGTTGTCCGGTGTCGTTGAGTGAAGACGATACACATTTTCAGGAACGACATAAATGTATAAATTTTTTTGTGCAAGTATTTGGTTATATGCCATTGTTGAATACACAATATCGAGCGGATTCTATACTTTTTAAAACCCGGATACCACACGACAAACAAAAATGTTTTAAATATATATAATAGTAGAAAATGATTACGAATTCTCACGTTGCTTATGTATGTAATATAACTAGTCTTATATAAAATAATAATAATAATCACATCACCAAATTCTTTAAATATACAAAAATACGATTTTGTATTCAGACACCGTTTTATAACAGATAATGAAACAGAAAATATAGTTTGTTTTTATTTTTGTTTTTTATATTGTTTTACCTTATAGAGGGCAAACTAATTTTAATAAGATATTATTTCTTATATAATTAATTTCGCATGTTTAAATAAATATGCATATATATTTAAAGACTGTGATTGAGATAACTAATAGACAAACAAAAACAAAAAAACTGAATCGTGTAATATAACATATCTTTTGTAAAATGTAATTTAATTAATCAATTAGAATAATAGACAAAAGTGCACACGGCAAACAAAAATATATACTTGTTGTAAATATTAGATAAACTTCTAAAAACAAAAATTAAAGATAATTAAAATTAGACAATTTCTGGTTTACGTTCTTATGCATTTTATGAAGAAAATCCTGATATTTAAGTAAATGCGGTAGCTACCAAATTATGCACTGATCTTAAATTAGAATGTATCGGATAAACTATAGCTCTCTATTAATCCGTCGCATTCAAATCTATAATAATATTCTAAATTTTGGTATTTCAAAAAATAGCCCAGCAGATTCAATGAATTATGTATAAAAGAAAAGTAGAGCACTTACAGATGAAATTTTGCTTTTAATTTAGCAGCAATATATTTACTCATTTGATTACTTTTAAATCGCAATTCATCGACTTTAAAATATCATTTTTTTTACCATTATTTCTTTCGAAAGTATATTTTATTTAAATTAAAACAATTTATCTGTGATATTTTGTAATGAGATGTAAAATACTTTTGTTGTTGAATCCATAATCAGAAATGATATATTACATGTTACATGATATGATACATGTATGATACATGTAATGAAGAAAAACATCTAAATGTTAATAATATTTTGATTTTAATAGTGCCATATATTTAGAGATTAAGAAATCATAATTGAACCATTGAACGTAAACTATATGAACGTAAACACGCATTGAATGGCTAATTCAACGTAAATTAACCGCAAATTTTAAATACAATGTTCTAGAGAATTTTTTCGTTTTTTTTTTTAATTTAATTTTTAGAAAATAACATACTTTTAAGCCTATATAAATTTAAGTACAATCAGTACAATAATACATTTATTAACAATTAAGAATATAAAATTTTACTACTTGATAAGAATAACGATTTATATAGATAATAAATTCAAATGAGGCTTAGGAAATATTTTGTTATTGATAATAATAAGGATTATTTTGATAAATTTCGAAAGTCCATCACACCGGGGTCTTTTACTCAAAAAAATGGAAATCAAGTGATTTGAAATTCTATCACATGAAAACGATAAGATGCGACAATAAACTGCATATGTAATTTAAACTGTATAATTTAAATTGGTTACGTAAAAATAAACAAAATTTTATTTCACGAAAAAAAAAAAGTTACGTTATTCACAATAAATGGTAAAAATAATATAATCTCAATTCAAATACACATCAAAACTATACAAATGAAATTTGAAATGGATTATATATAAACCAAAAAATTAAATTACAATACTTTGGTAAATTAAAAGTTAAAAATAATGTCCTTATGATCTAGCGATGATGCAAATGACAATATGTATAAAAAGATTCATATACTACAATATACAATATATAAAAAAAAAACCTATAAATTAATTTCTTTTTTTTGAATAACCTTAAAAATATACAGTTAAATGATTTTCAGTCGATCCCATTTCATCCGTTGAACTCATCAATTCAGTCTGGAAAAGAAAAGTATTTTATTTATTAAAAGGAAATTTTTGTATTAGTTGTTTTTTGTACCTTGCCATTTTTAATTGAATTCAATTGTGAGCCATTAGGGCAAATCCCATCAGTTCTTCCGTTTAAATTTCCGATAGATCCATTTACAGCCGCAACGGCAGCAACACCATCCGCCAGATCCCCATCGTCCTCATGGCTCCAACTCAATTTCTTACATCGATGTAACGTTCTGTGATCATCGGATGCACCGTTATTATACCAAGCTTTATTACCAATCTCAGAATTTGATATTGAATCTTTATCCATTTCATTATCGTGATCATCATCAATATCATCGGTATCAAATAATTGACCTGTGCCATTGCCGCCGCCACCACGTGCAGCTGAGGCTCTTGATATTATACCTTCAATTTGAATTATTTTTTATTAAGTAATGAATGTAAAAGGTTTAATACGTATATATATATTTATATCGATAAAACTTACTTCGCACCGTTTCAGTATAATTATCACGATCACGTTCCATTTGTATATCACGTTCTAATGTAGCAGCCAATATTGTTGAGGCACCAGCACTTAACGTACTTCCAGAACCATTTATTCCATGTGTATGATGAGTATTATTATTATTAATATTTGATGAATGTTGAATACTTGTACTAAATGGACGTTGTGTTAAACCAATTAAACGTAAATTAGCAGCATTACCATTTCCATTATGCATACGTAATGATTCATTAATTTTTTCATGATTTTTCATTAGATTGGCTGACACTGCCGTAATGTTTGTTGCTGTGGATGATGATGTTGTCGTAGCGGTTGACGTTGACGATTGACCATGTGATATACGATTATTTCTACTTTTTGAATGTTTTTTCTGTCGTACAATATAACAAAACATAACGACGATGATAATCATAAATATTCCTAAAACAGAACCGAACACTCCTAAAACACTTGCGGTCCATTTTGATGTTTCGGCCAATAGTAATTCTTCGGTGACAATGGTAACCGGTACGGACGTACTCCGCGATGGAGTACCTGAATCGGTTGCCGTCGCAATCAGATGAATTTCGCTAACATTTGGTTTATTCGATTTTAACCATAACATTCCCATTGAATCCACGTGAAACAGATGCGCTTGAATACCTCGTACATTATAATTTATAATATCATTTCGATCACCATCGGCGGCCTCCAATTTACCTAACGGTATTGGTTCATTGTCAAGAGCATTTTTTGGTATTAAAAATTCATAATTATTCTGTCGAAATCTTGGTTCCCAATCATTCACATCAATCACATCAATTTCAATGTTTGTCGTTGCATTGGTTTGGCCACCGTTAACTGCACCTGTAGAAGCAAAATCACTTGCCATCACCGAAAACATATGCTTTGTTGCTTTTTCATAATCCAATGGATGTTTCAAAATAATTTCACCCAATGGACCCATTGTAAAATAATTCGATTCATTACTATTTAAAATTTTATATTGTATTGTACGAATTCCCGGTTTATTTGTTGGTAATGCCAATAGCCGACTACCAATTGGTATATCTTCACGTACTTTTATTTGAAATTTTCTCTGTAAAAATGTTAATGTATTTGAACGACCACTTTGACGATTCTCGGCAATCTGCATGTTATACGATTATACGGACAAAAGAAATCAGTTTATTTCAATTAAACAGAGATCACCGCCAATAAAACAAAAAAGCAATCACATCCATATAATAATAAAACAATAAATACCTCTTTTTTGGATACAGCCAATGTTGTTAATGCATACCGATCAGAATTATCCAATTGTGTTGCTTTTATTACCAATATTATTGGATGTAATAAATCAATGGGGTTCAATTGAGCAATTAAACTTACTATACCGGTTCTTGGATTAATAGAGAAATACCTTGATTCGGGCGATTGAACAATTGTATATTTTAATATTGCCCGTAAACCTTCATCCTTTATATTAATCAATTAACCAAAAAAAAAAACAAACAAAATATTACAAATTAAAACCACTGATTATATAAATAAATATATATATATATAATACGCGATCACCTAACCTGATCAATAGCCTTTATTGATTCGGGTAATATTTTTAATTCACCTAAACGATCACCGGCGGGTAATTCACCAAAATATGCTGATTTTAAAAATTTTGGATTTTGATCATCAGCATCGTCAATAACTACCTGAAGTACGGTATCAGAATATTGTGCTGGTGTACCTTGATCTTGTGCCCGTAATGTTACCGTAAAATTTCGTAATGTTTCATAATCCAATGGTTTACGTAATACTAATGTACCTTCCAGTGGGCTAACAAATGAAACATAATCAGAATATAGACCCGGTAACACTTGATATTCAACCGTTGAAAATGGACCTTGTTGATCTTCATCGGTGGCTCGAGCTCCTTGTAATATTCTGTAAAATTATTTATTGTAAAAAGAAAAATTGTTTTACTGCAACCTTGGGTAAATGAATATACTAACCTTGTTCCAGGTACAGTTACTTCAGACAATGTTAATGTATATGGAGCACCAATCCATTTCGGTGCATTATCATTGACATCCGTTACTCGAATATTTACAGGTATTACAAAACTCTATATATAGAAATAAATATTATTATAGATTAATTGAAAATATATTATATGCGATTAATTTGAAAATACTGAGCCTCATCTTTGCTGAGCCGACAAAGGAAAAGGAAAAATGTATGGTGAACTCGACATTGTTCGGTTAATCAAGATTGATCGTTTGAGGGGGTTTGGTCATGTGCGGTGCTTATGGATGGCGATCGCATATATCGTCAAAAATGTCTGACGAAAAATGAATTATGATGTGATGATAAATTACTATTATTAATTGAAATTCAATTCAATTTACTACATAAATACTATATACAAAATTTGTATGCAATTATATATAATCAAAATATATGAATAGAATCATTTCGCATGTATATGAATAATAAATTCTAAAGAACTAAAACAATGACCTGTACGCAGCTATATATGACCGCAATGGCAAAATGGTAATTCATATTCAACTTAAGCAAATCTAATATACACTCATAATTAGATTTTGTGTACAAATAATATAATAAAAACTAATAGATTTTATTACATATTGTAGATTACAATAATATGCATGCTTAATTTTGAACTGATTTGGACAAAAATTACTACCAGTAAAAACCATGTTATATATATATGTTAAATTATGAATTTAATATATATTATGAATTTAATATAAATTATGAATTTAATATATATATATATTATATATTTTGTATATATAAATCCTTCCATTTATTCATCGTATATTGGCAAATTTGATACAATTAATTGCATGCAATAAATATTTTTTTTTTAATAATTTATATAAGCTTATTATAGAACACACAAATTAAAATAAAGTTAGTATACATATTCTTTATATAGGCGGTTTTGTTTTAAAAATATAAAATAATATTTATTATAGAAGAAATTGATTTGATATATAATAAAATATAATTGTGAAAAAATGCATTATAGTAAAATAAACAGCAACAGTGTATAAAAGTAGTAAAAATAAAAATTGATTGCGTGCATAGCGCGATTAATTTTATTGATTCATTTTATTTTTTATATATACAACACGTTATTTGAATATTTAAAACTGATTATTGTTTATATATAGTATATATAATTAGTATATATATTTATAATAAAAGTGTATATCGCTCGTACATAGACCCTTTTTTTGATTTTAATATTATTATTTTACTATAACCATATAGAAATTAAAAGTTCGTTGGCTTTTTCTTTCCAGATATATGCATATAAATAGTTTATTTTTATTTATTCAATATATATGTATTTATAAATTTTTATTAATTTAACGCGACAGCGACAGGATATAAGAATTTTTTTTTGATAACTGTTTTATATATTATTGTATTATTAAATCTTTGAAATTAATATACAATCCATTAAAAAAATATATTAAACCATTCATTAAATACTCGAATAATAAAAAAAATCTACATCTTTTTATTGGCATCGCATCATCCGCATCCAGAATCATCCCATATACCTCTCAATAAAGACTATATATATAAACATGCCATCACATCCAAAATAATAATAATATATAAATATCGATATATAGAGAATAAATGAAAGGAATTTGGTTTTTTTGATATATGGTAAAGTGAAAGTAAAATTTATATTTCAAAATATATCCAAAAACAAAAATTAACTATATATTTATATATATATAATAATAATTAAAAAAAAAAAAAAATCATGTAATAGTTTCCAAAAATATTTTTTCCACCAAAAATTCAAATTTATTATGTATATTTTTTTTTGTATTATGAAAAATCAAAAAGTGGAAAGATTTCTCAATGTTAAAAAATTATATATTATTTCAAGAAATTGTACTATATATACGGCTCGTATATATTTAAATAATACCACAGCGGTAGAGGTTTTTCTTTATTTTTTATATAGCAAATAGTATATGGTATTTTATATATACTACCATAGACCAGCACAATATAAATAAAAATATACATATATAGTTTGAATATATCAATATATAAAACTATAATATTATAGATATTTTTCCACACTTACCGGATCACTTGAATGCACTCGATGACATTTAACATTTACATATACCGATGATGGACCATTAACATTTTCTTTATCTAATGCTGTTACAAGTACAATAACTTTTGTACCTGGTGTTATTGCAACCGGTGCATTTTGTTCACTTAATGTTAAAAAAATATCACCATTTTCTAAATTCGGGTTTCCGTTTATGCGAAGTTTTCCTAAATTATATATACATAGATATACACACAAAAATATAAAATAAAATAAAACCAAAATACGTTTAATATTATTGAAATAAATTGAACCAAAATAAAATTATAGTTTTATTTATATACCAATTATTGAACCAACAGCTAAATCTTCACTGGCCATAAAATTTTCAGCTGAACCACCACCTTCCAAATAACATCGTGAATCGATGTTTGTTAATAATGTTTCACCTAAAATATATTTGACAAAAAAAAAAATGAACTATATTTGCAAATTCAAATATATACAATATTGTAAATGTTTCTGAATTCTGAAGCTCTATTTTTAATAAATAAAATTACTTTATGATGATTTATATGAGTAATTCGGTTGATTACGAAAGGATTTATATATAGTTGATATACCATCAGGTGTATAATTAACTATAATTACGTTTACCGGTTTTGTAGTTTGAAATATGTGGCTAACGAAATATTCACATTTTTATAATTTAACATATATTTTTTTTTTTGATTTTTTCCACACATTCAATATAATATAAATAAAAGCCCACAAGTTAAACATTCGGGAAATTATAATAGTGTCATATCGTATTTATATAAAACCTCTATTGAAATGCCAAAACCATAGAAAAAGTCGACCATTTAACGAAGTATGTGTTTAAGATAATGTATTAGCAATTCGCTTAAAATTAATGTGAAAGATTCAGAAAATCCACACATGAATGAAAGACAAATGGAAAAGTGAAAAGTTAAAAGAAAGTCGTCATTTCTTCATCGAAGCGTATTATTGTTTCGGTCAAATGTCGAAAATTTTATTGTGTTTCCCAATTCATAAATTCCCCGAAAGATGGGCAAGATGTGTAGAATCAATATAATAGTCATAATACTTTGAATAAAACATTTAAAACTATACATTTTTACCCGTAACGAAATCACTTAATCAGGTGATGAACCTTAGATGCATTGAATACACTTAAGTGATTTTGGGTGGTAAATCTATTATAATATGCGGATTAGTTTATGAAATTTTGAAAATAAAGCAAACATATGAGATAAAAAAAAACTTTTACTAAAACAAAATAAGAAAAAATCACTCATATGTTTTCAAACAATTGTCCAATTGTTGCACTTTAGGTGGATTAGTTTTTAGATAAGATGAAATCTTTAATTTAAATAACTGATAATCAAAAGTAGGGGGAAATACTAGTTCAGGGAGACATAATCCATAATCTTGCTGTTCTTGGGAAAAATGAATTTCCAAATCTGTTTGTTCGCCGAAAAACTAATAGATACAGAATATGAATGAGCCCCTTTTGTGAATTTCTCGAATTATAAGAGAAGCTAATAATTGGGGCTCAGGAATTAGCTTTAAAATTTCATTACAGCATTCATGGTAATAATATTACCTATAAAATGTGCACAATGAAGCTACTGCGATCGTCTATGATCCAATGATTCAATGGAATTTGTTATTGTTTCATTTCTTTGATCAGCGAAATAGCGTGTTTTTGGATCCTGTCACTAAACTATGCGCAGGGTAGTAATTGGTGCACCAGCCCATATGTATAGGAATTGTACTCTAGAAGTGGTCTTATAAAAGACCTATAAACTAATGCTAAATTTTCAGAATTGAGAAATTCTTTCGATCTTCTTAAAAATCCAATGCGACTAGCTGCCTTTTTAGCTGCAATTATTATATTATTACTCCATGAAAAGTTGTTTGACAAAGATTACATTTACATTTGTAAATAGCGTGTTTTCTTTAACAAAAGATAAGTAATTGACACACCTAGTAGAAATTTTTTTTGACCGTTTAGCACACATATATATCCTATAAATAATTGTTATTTTATCTATGTGTAATGGAATTGTAATAATATTTAGGTTTTCCATTTGAACTTTTCTCTATATATAATAGATAACTTTTTTATCTGTTCATATACATATATGCTTTAAACAGAATCCTTTTCGTTGCCTTTGGAACACAAATTTTAACAAAATTATATTGATTTTGTGTTATGAATAAACAAAAAAAAAACATTTATATAAAAATAATTTTTTTTATATAAAAAAAAATGCATTGTGATGGGCTTTGAAAAAAAAACAATATTCTTCTAACTATTTTGTTTGTTTATATATATATTTTATGTTACCGCGGTGGTGAACATATAAAAACCTGTCTATATATATGGATATGAATAAAAAAGACCCCCCCTTTTAAAGTGATACACATATATATATATTTAAATTTACATGAATTTCCTGTTACACATTTCCATATCATTGTATTATTAGACTATATATATCCCCATTATAACAATTTTGTTTTGTTTCTATCACACATCACCTATATATTCATATATATGTACATGCTGTATATATATATTAAATTGTCGTTACGTGGATTCCCACACCGGTAGTTATACAAAAAAAAAACAACAAAATAAGGACAAAAAAAGAAAATGTTTTTTTTTTTTTTTTGTTCAGATATTTCTATATCACAATAATGCATTTCCTTTTGAGAATATATATATTAATTCCGTTGGATGATTGATTTATTTATTTATTGTTATTTTTCTGTAAATTACTATGGAAAATTAAAAAAAAAAAAACGTGGAAAATATGTTAAAAGAAAAACTATATATAACATAAAGTTTCATCATTTATATAATATTATATGCATGCGGCGGTGTAATATTCAATTTTCAATTAAATTATTGATGAATATAAAATTTGTGTTGATTAACTTGAAAATGATTGAATTTTAATCTTAACAAATATATTTTAATGTATTTCTTTTTTACTTTATAAATTTTATTAAACTATATAAAATTTCAAAGCTATGAACATTTGGGTTACGCCGCGATGATCATTTTATGTATTTAGATTAGAACGAAATCGCATATTATAAGATATATGATCATCGCATCGTATTATATAAATAAATAAATACAACATTTATTTATATACGAGTCTATATAATCCATATATATATAAAATAAACAGCAATTTATATATTGTAAATTGGTTTGTAGTGTATATGGCATAATATTTCAACAACAGTAGATAACACAACAGACCGTGACGATAACTCTATATCATATATAAAATACGTTTTTTTTGTTAGTCTGCATAATGTCTTAAAATATATATATATATTTTGGTTTAGCTTATTATATTATATTAATACATGAAAATTTTTTTCAATGAAAATCTAAATCATAATCGTTGCCTTTGCCTTTCAAAGACCCAACTAATTTTCTCAACGCAGTTATTTTCATACCCGTGTGGGTTTATCCGTTTTTTTTTTTTAGTATTTTTATTTTTCTCTTGTGTGCCTCAATTCAACTGTATTTTTATGGTTATAAAACTTGTGGAAACATTTACCTATTCTATATATATATATATATTTCTGAAGAAAACTTTATGGTTTTAAAATGGGTGAGTCCCATTTATAATTCAAAAACAAAACGTAATCATTATATATATATATATATGTATATTATTTTATTTATGTATTTATATATGCGTATTATTGTTATGGAATTTTTCAATATGCATGATTAATGAATTGTTTGAATATAAAGATATAACTTAAAATTATATATCTCATCATAAGAATTTGATTGCATTCAATTTTTATTATTATTTTTTACAGTATTTTATAATTTTAAGTATATATATCTGTTTTAATTCATATAAATTATAATTAAAATTGTCTTTATATGTATATATATTGATATTGATATTGATATTGATATATATATACAAATACAGCTATAGTATACGTACGATTATTTTCAAATATAATGATTATTTCTTTTCAGCTATATATATTTATTATTTTTATAATTCAATAATTTATAAAAGAATTTCATGCATAAAATTATTATTATTTTTATATCATAGCACAAATAAATAGTTGAATGATTTTCTATATAATTTTATGACTTAGAGTTTAAATTAAAGTATATAATAACAAAATAAGAAGAATTAGAAATTAAGAGAAGAAGAAAGTTCATATCGCGACGAAATTGTGTTCAACGACGAAGCTCATTTTTCAGGCTCAATGTGGGTACGTAAATAAGCATAGAATTGTCGATTTTGGAGTGAATATCAGCCAGAAGCATTGCAATGCAACTACCAATGCATCCGCAGAAAAAGTCACAGTTTGGTGGGGTTTATGCGGGGTGTTGGCATCATTGGCATAACCGCGTACTTCTTCAAAGATGATGCGAAAGCTCGCATGTCTATACAGACAATAAGCCCGCTTCAATTGACGCAACATTGAAGACAACATTGAAGCATTTATTTGTCGTGAGATAGGGGCCGAAATGTTGGAAAGAATATGCCAAAATTGGACTAAGCGGCGATGGACTATTTGAGGCGCTGTCAGGGTCAACATTATTTGCATGAAATAATCTTCAAACATTAAATTATATGGACCGTATACTATATCGATCAAATAAAGATTTCATGAATTTTTCTGAATTTTATGTGTTTTTTTTTTTTTAAAAAACTTTTCTATAGCTTTTAAAAAATCACCCTTTATATATATATAGATTCTATAAATAATTCTAAAAGGTATATAGCCTCTAATAAATTATATCTTTAAAAAATTATGCTGATATATAAAAATCAAATTAAATTTTGATTGTTTTAATTTATTAATAAATTTTGTATAGTAGTTTTTGAATAGTAAAAATAATTTTTTTTTTTCTTAAGCATTAAAATCAAACATCAACGGTCCTAAATTTCCAACAGGTTCCTAATTTTTTTATATCGTCCCCTTTTTTTATATGTTTTGCGCGTATATAGATCAGAATGCAAGGTTTGTTTTCGTAAAGCATATTTCCGCATGATGTACTTTATAAAGAAAACACTTTAAATAACAATTATTATACCATCAATAAAATGTATAGATATATATAGAAACAAAACATTATCATTTCCTTGTTGTTTATTATAAATAAAATTTTATAATTTATATTATTTTGCTATATTTATAATATAATAATAATACATGTTTATAGTGTTGTTGTATATTAAGTGATATTTTTTCAAAGAATATCAACAATATATAATGAATGAGTAACAGAAAATTGTTAATGAAAAATAACCAAAACAATATATATAATGAATTTAATTAAATTTTGGAGTGGTCGCGGCTAATATATAATTGTTTTTATATATATGTTATATAGTATATATAGTATTTAAATTATAATTCAGTTAAAATCAAAAGAAAATGTCTTTAAAAATTGTCGGTTTTTTCAATAGACTAAAATATTATTACTAATATTTTATTTTGTCTATATATATATAGATATAAAACAAAAAACAAAGTGTAAATAATATACTTAATAAGACGAAATTTTATATTATATTATATTATTGTTCCTTCTTCTGCATTATATCTCATTCATTATATCCCCCAGTCATAACCCGTCGTATAGAGAGACATATAAAATAAATTATTGTAAGTGAAATTCGGTATCAGAATATCTCAACCATAAATCCTGTACGTACGTATACTATATATATATATATATATATATATATATATATATATATGTATGCGATAGTTCTAACATATTACACATTTATATTTATTTTATTAATATTTAATATTATATATAAATAATTTATATTTATTAGTAGATTTAATAAGAAAATATATAAATTTAATTCAAATATAGGTGTATATATTTGAGATATATAGTAATTTTATATTATAATTACTTACCCGAAACAATATTTGTGCTAAATATTATAATTACAAATAATATAAACAGAAACCATAACATTTTCACATGCTTTTTTTCTATTGGTATTGATATTGGGTATTTCGTCCTCATCAGTCTATAAGCGTTTATATATACTATTTTATATATATATGCGCTCAATATTTTAAGTAATTTATCCTTAAATTATTTCGTTGTTAACCCAACAGAGTCCACTTGAATTTTCACATATAAACGCAATAATTTATAGTACACCGCGAACACACTTTTTAACACTTTTAATTTGATTAATTTCGTCGTATCATAATTTGAAATTTATTATTTATATTATTCTATTGTATTAGTTTTCACATACTTTCTTTCCTTAGCAGTTTATTATTTATTATTATTTATTTCTGTTCACTATCAGCAATATAAGCAAAGAGTATGGAATCAATTGCAATATTATATTAATTTATTTATTTGTAATATAATATACAATCCATAATTTATTTATTATTTAATTTAAAACAAATCATAATGATAATGTTTATTTTCTATTCTATATATAGGAATTTATCAAAAAAAAAAAAAATTGATTTATCCGATGAGAAAATTAATGAAAATGATAAAATTGCTTGGAAAATGTGCTCTGTGATCTATTAGATATTTTTATTATTATTATTGAAGGGTTATTAATAACAGAAAACAGAAATAATAATATACCACATAGTAACCATCAAAGATGAGAACATTACATCTGATGCAAGAATTCCGGTTCTTAACAACAATTGTTTGCAGATCAGGAATCAGCCCTGTATTGATAAATTGTCACCTAATGCATTGGACAATAATCAAATTTTGGATAGTTGCAGTACTTCATTACAAACCTGGTCAATTAAGTATAACGTATCACACAACGTGATTTCGGCATTACTAAAAATACAACGGAAAAACGGACATCGAGATTTGCCAATTGATGCAATGTAATGTACTTTATTATATGGTAGGTTATATTTAAATGTATTTTTGTTATGAATAAAATTTAATTTTTTTTGTAAACCTATAAACATTGTTGTTATTATTAAAACTATGAGCTGGTTTACGAGAATACTGAACATTCAGTTCAAAAATAGTGCATTTACTGTTAAAATACGACGGCCTATAAACTATTTGAGAACCGGAGAATTTGCATGTTTTGTATTATGGTGAGAAATGGAGACAATGTAACCGTTTTTGTAACGGTTATATATTAGTAAACTCACCATTCGGTTGCGGTTATAACTATATTGTTAGCACACCAAAAAAACACGGTGAAAAACGGGTGCGACAACGCTAGTTTCACCTGTGTAGAAATGGTTAACCCACAGGACTATGAATCGTAATAAAACGGTTATAATTTTACTATTTATCACTGTATAGTGCAAAAATCTGGGCATTTACGGTTGTTAAACCATTAACATGCGGTATTTTAATTGGAAGATCACTATTTTTGCACCAAATGTAGGTATCACTGTTGGTCAATAAACCATATAATGCGTGTATACACGTTTTGTTGTTACTTGGGTTTTTGATAAAGAAAAAAGGGGGTCGCCCTTATTTGATATGGAAAATTTAAGATTTTTTAAAGCTAATTTTTTTCTTTGACGCTTATAGGGATTATAAGGGTTGATATGGTTATTTTCCGTGATTGATACAGAATTTCATTATAGAAAATCATATAAAAAATTTCCTTGCAATGAGCAAATGAACATAGCTCCAATATATATGATAATTCTGTCAATATATATGTTAATAAAAGTCATCATATATATTGTACATGATAACGCGTATTATAGTAATTAGAGATTCGTTGCTTATCATCATAATAATAACCGCATATATAAATATAACACAATTAATGTTTCAATGTGACTTCAATATAAAAATATATAGCAAAACACAAAAAAAAAAAATGTTATTCACCTTAATTTTCAAAGACAGTTAAGAATATTGTAGTAAATTCACATATATCGAGCGAGTTATTATATTATTTATATAAAACAGTAAATATTTATGTTTTCATATATATACATATATACTTTAAAAAATATAAATAACATTTATTATATAATGTTTTTATAATAAATTTTAGTTATTTACATACATTTTACAAATGTGCTTATAGATATAAAAATTTATTTACGCCAAGTTAACAAAAAAATTTTCCTACATTTCAATATTCATTTCAATATTATTCAATTATATGGTGATAAATGCGATGATGTTCTCAAATCTTGTAGAAAATATAAATTAAAAGCATCCCATTTTTAGAAGTTAAAATCTCAAACTATGAATTACCAAAATCATTAACGATATATCATATATATGATGATATGTGGGCATTCAATGTGATAAGACAATAAGACAAGATTTAAATTTACAAAACAATTTATATAACAAACTTATTATATTATATATTTTATAATATAGCGAATTGTAAGCACATTTTCTCATTCATCATTTTATTAAGTTCCTTTTGTTTTTTTTGTAACATTTTCTTTTATATATGTTTCATATTTCAAATAAATAATAATAAATAAATTTACATAAAACTATTTTCTCGTATATTCGCATCGTATATCATTCGTTATGTGTTATTTTATTATTTAAATGTTTCTATCGTTTTTTTTTTTACTATTTATTTACTATACACACAGGTATAAATAATTCTTATTATTTAAAAACACATTTAAAAAAAAAAATATACTTATTTTTTTATGTATAATAATAATAATAATAAAAACATAGATGTAATTTTGTCATCTTTATCCATTACACAATGTTTTTTTGAAAATTATATATACAGTTAACGTTCAATTAATTATACAATATTACATTATTTTTTAACGAGTTTAATTATACAAAATAATCCTTTAAATGAACGTTTGATATATTTATATATAAAATTATCAATATTTTAAACATTCACTATATTATTATCACATAATCACAATCATATATTCAATGCCTCATCATATAAACAGGATTCACTCACTTTTTCAAATTTTCACGTGTCGTCGCGTGTGTAATATATCACCTGACCATATATCTTTTTTCACAAATATTGAAGACAGTAAAACGCAGTAAAATAAATCACAATTAAATTTTATTTATTCGAATTTCAAAAAAACTATAATAAAATACACTTCCACATACTTCTATTTATTTAAATGTTAACCGTACCATGATTTTACACCAACTGAATGACTTCCTCGACTATAAAAAGTCTTGAACGCAATTTTCCATTCAAATTATATATATATGGTATATATTCATCCAGCAGTACATAACAGTCACTTTATATATATATATATCCAAGTTTCTTACGTATTATAAAAATAATAATAATAACATGGTTAATTGTGTAGCAACAACGAAAGTTAAAAAAAAAAAAAAACTGAAGCAGAATAAGGCAACGAAGTGGAAATTTATATACATAATAAATATAATATGAAAAATAACTACCGCAGTTGTATATATATATATACATATATTACATTTAAATCATGTATAAATACTATTAAAAAATTTTCTTATTGATATAGTTAAAAATTTGGAATTGGAAAGCTTTATTTTCTCTATATTTGATGTGAATCCATTGAATTTTATTATTTTTTTTATAACTAATTCATTTTAAAAACATAATAAATTTCTTTGACCATAATGAATCGTCCCAGATTAGTCCTTATTACGCTTAAATTCGTTTATAACAGGTGGTTCAAACTCACATCCTAAAGACATTACTATTATGTATTAAGATATAAATTATTTATCAAAATATTTGATTATCTTCTTACGATATAGTATATACTACCGAATGAGAGTCTATATCCCAACGTTCGTTATCCCTTTTTAAATTTGATATGAATTTCCAAAACAAATTGAAAACAAATTTCTTGATTGCCAAAATTCAATATTATTACTTTACATAATAAAAAATAATATATATATATATTAAAAAAAATTATTTAACAAAATAAGTATTCAAAAATAAACAAAATATATAACACAAAAAAATATGACTATATATAAAAAATAAATAAAAACAAACTATGAAAAATCTTAAATAAAAATTCGAATATTCAAAACGAACGAAAAGACGAACCGAAAAATTAAAACTAAACAAAACACTTTTTATGATTAATAAATAATATAAATAAACAAATAAAAAAAAAAAAAGCGTAATCTTGAAAAACCTTAAAATTATTATTATTAAAAAATTGTCTATATTTATGCTGATTGCCGTTTTACTGTTATAGTGTTACCGAAATTCTAATATTTTATTATAATATCCATCTGTTTTTAGTGTTTTTTTTATATTTATTTGGTATTTCTCATTTATTGCATGGCTTTTTAAATGTGTTTTATAATAAAAAGGTACTTTCAGCCCGAAGTGATATGAAGTAATTAATAAATGTCTTTTTTCAATTTAATTCAATTTAGTTCATTTATCAAATGCACAATATTTAAATATGCCTATAATGTATGTTTAAATCGTTTACGTTGTAATAAATTAAAATTATTAAATCTTATATATTTATGTGATAAAAATGGTATGTGAAATGCTCGAAATATAGGATGAGAATATTTAGCATTTAAAAATGGTATCGATTTTATAACGGTCCAATCTTTTTGCATAGCTGCATAGTTTGGTTCCAAATCCGTATATTGTTCGGTATCGAAATCAATTAAAAAGTGACATTTTGACAAATCGAATAGCATAGCATCATCGCCTACATTACGATCATTAAAATACGAATGCCTTATGGATGTACCATTTTCTTGTTCCGTAAAATATGCCGGTAAAATACCACGAAATTCCGATTCAATAAAACGTACACGAAATTGATCCGATGGTAGAAAAAAACTATTTGGATAACGATACCAATCTTTACCAAAACATACATTATACGTTATGTCTGGTCGTAATGCCGTAGTGGTCGACACAAATTCAGCAACATTTTGTTTATTATCATGTTCATGTTGATGAACAATGTTATTGGTTCGTCCAATCACATTGATTTCCATCATTACATCGAATGGTGCACGATAATTATTGTATAAAGCATAAATGCGAGATAAACCGAGTGTGGCTGTAATGATCATTGTGATGGCCGCTATCCAAAGGGTATCATTTAAATAATGATTACCGTATTCCGATGTGGCGAACAGCCAATTTTTCAAACGAAAATATAATTTCTGTATAATATCAATGGATATGGCACCGCATAAACATATCATTGGATATACAGGAAATAAAAAACGTTCTTCCTTATGCGGTTGCATAAAAAATACAATTAACCATAGATAAAATGGTGCTAAACTTAAATAATATGGTAAATATAATGTTGAATTTGCTTTGGCAGGAATACAAACAGAGCATATCACTATCATAATCGGTGCTAACAATGCCAATATCCATATGATGTTAAAATTCAGAAAACCATTTATCAAATAATATGATAACGGTTCGGTACCATATAAATTTGGACCGTGTGATGTAAACACATTATAAAATATTAAATTTAACGGTGCCAATGTAAATTTTCCAAAATATGTTGAATCAATGATTAGCATTGGTATTCCAATTGTACATCCGGATATGATTGTCCATATAAATAGAGTTTTATATTTCCTTTGACAGTATAACAAATCAATGCATAACGGAAGCCCAATGATGACAGCAAATGGCCAACCTATCCCATAATCGGTTAAAATAATATTTTTGTATTACTTAATTAATAATCTAATAATTCTTCTAAAAACTAAGAAGCAGATATATATTAATCTATTATAACAACTTACCAAGTAATGCTGATTTTGCTGTAAAAAATATTGCCAAACGATACTTTTGATGCCACCAAGCTGCCATGGCGGCCATACTAAAATACATTGAAAATGAACTTGGCAATAGAGCTGTACTGGCGATAAACATGCCCGGACTGAATAATTGAAAAAGTAACCATAAACGACCAACTTGATGACCAAATTCACGACAAACAGCTCTAAAAACCAATTAAATTAACAAAAAAATTTATAATCTATCGATAATTTGGTTAATTAATACATGTCATAGATAAGAATCACAAACTTACTTGTAAAAATAAACTTCCATAACCGCACAACCCAATGCCAGTAAACATCGTACAAAATAAAATATTAACATTGGATTTGGATTGAATATACTATTATATATCCAACCGGGAACACCATGCGCCAATAGATATGTATATGAACGTAATGCAAACTCTGGACTATATTCCCATGTTTGTAAACCCTTTCCGAATATTAAATAATGTAATGGTTCCCAATAATTAAATGTTTCATCGCAATCCGTAATATGTGACCAAATTGCCGCACAAAATCTTGCACTTAATAACGCTTTAAAGGCTGTATCGGCATATGGTGTAATTAAACCATGTGATTTAACTGGAATTGTTGGTGGAGCACTACGGACGGTGAAAGAAAAAGAAAATAATACTTATTACCACTTGGATAAATTATTCTAAAGGAAAAACGAATCTTTTTTGATTTCATAAGCATACTTTTAAGGTTATACAATTTTTTAGTTTTTTTTTTTCTCTAACGTATTGGATATTAATACATACCTGTGTTTTGTATTACGAAATGAAGATTCTCTTTTAACATTCCGTTTTCCACCTTTTTTTGTCGATACATTTGAATTATCCAATTTAACTGGATTCCTGAACGATGAAGATCGCGATGGAGGAGCCATTTATTTTATCAACCAGCAAACAACAATCACCAATCAAACTATTATTAAACCGCTTGCGCCTTGACGTTGACGATTTGATGATAACAAAATAATAAAAATAATTATTTATAAATAATGAAAAATTGACAATATCAAAATCGGTTTCGGCTTCGTTCTATTTTGTAGCGTTTTTATTTTAACTTTTTCATTTACATCAACTCCTCTACATTTAATAATTATAAATATTTTCATTGGAAATTATTGTTTTTTTTTTTTTTTGGTACAACCAACCAAATAATAATATTAGGAAAGAATTTTGTTGTCAAGATCAAGATTTAAGATTTTATAGATTATCATCAGCCAGAAACCAAAATGTCTTGTATTACAAATTATTTAAGATTACCAAATTTTCAAATTAAATCTTCACAAATTGCGGGTTTTGGGGTAATTTGCTATATTGAAAACATTGCATTAGGATTAGATAATATCAAAATTTTAATTTTATAGTTACAACAAATACGGACAAAATATGCAGATTGGCGAATGATAAAGGACGTCCGTAAACGTAAAACATTAGAAACACTGGGAGCTGATAGACTTCGAATAAACGCATTACGAAAAAATGATGTCTTACCGGTAGAATTAAGAGAAATTGCCGATGCTGAGATAGCTGCAATGAGTAGAGATTCATCAATTGTACGAATAAGAAATCGTTGTGCTTTAACATCACGTCCACGGGGTGTAGTGAAATACTTTCGTTTAAGTCGAATTGTTTGGCGTGATTTAGCTGATAATAATAAATTATCGGGTGTGCAAAGAGCTATGTGGTAATAAAAATATTTTGTTTCGTTTTCGTTTTTTTTTTTAGAAAATATAAATTTAATTGTTAAAATAATTATTGAAAACTTATTTATAATTATACAATCTCATTTTATTAATCACTATCAGATTCATCATCATCATCCGATGGTGGTTTTTCTTCTTTTTTCTCATCGACTTTGTAGTGACGATATTCCTTTTTCAATTCCCACATATTTTTGTGTGGATTTTTCATATTATAGTCACACACATCTTTTAAAATCTCTTTCAGATATCCAACTGGTTGACGAGTTATTTTAACAATATCTTTTATATTATAGTATTGATGTTTTTCGAATGCATTAAATAGCATATCCAATACGGCCTGTTTATCATCACGCGATTTTTTACCTTCCGCTTTTTTACGTTCTTTATATTCGATATTATGCTTATGGTCTGAAACCGGTTTGAAATTTTGTACAATTCTATCCAGTGATTGTACACGCCGTTGGGGCACTGAAGCTTTTTTGATTGATTCACGTTTTAAGTCCATATACGTGGTATCTGCATACGGACGACATTCTAATTTCTGTACAATTCTACCTTCCATGAATATTTTTTCACCTTCAGGTACAACATCATCAGTTTTATTTGCTACGTATATGACGAACATTTTTACGGTATTATTATGAATTTGACACGATAAAATATATATAGAAATTAATTTCTGGATTGTTTTTTTTTTTTTTTTTTTGATATAATACTTACGAATAATGTGTGAAAAAACGCCTAATGTTTGTTTTGTTACAACCGACACATCTAAGCGATGTTCCTTTGGAATTTTCTCATCTGGATCTAAATTGATTACCGCATCGGATAATGTCAATGATACTTGTGCTTTTTGTCCAGTTTGTTTTGATATTCTAAGTTTACCAACTTCAACGTTACCCTGTGCTTTTTCCCATTTATTTGCAATGTATTTTGGAACTTTAACTAGCCAAACGCCACGACCTGCATTTGATAAATCCAATTCTTTATCATTATGTTTTGAAGATTCTTCTTTAGACATATTATTTTTAATCGAGATATAATTATACACTTTTACTGATAATTACTTTTAAAAAAAGGTTAAAAATCAGTTACAAAGACAGAAATATCTCTGCGGCTAAACAATTTTATATTCGATCACGAAGCAGAAAAATCTTGTTATTGTTGAATCGTTGAATATATTTCTTTTATGCAAGTGTAAATAAATGGAAGGAAAACGGCACACGGCAAAACTCACACGTAACAAATAAAAATATTACGAATTCATATGAAATTCTAATTTATTAACAAACAAATGTTTATAAATTATTTATTATCTAAACATGAGATTATTTTTTTCTTATTATGGAATTGCATTATTTTATTATTAAATTAATTAAGAACATTCAATTATTTATACAAAAAAGTTTGTATTTGTTTTTAAAATTCACACGAAAAAGTAAAAAAAAAAAACTAAAGAAATTTCCTACTGTCCCTAACCTAAAAAAAAAACAGCGTTTTTTTTGGTGAATATTATCCGAAAAATTGACATTGATTTTTTTGGTTATCGGTTTTTTTACTGAATCGGCTTAACTCTATGGTAAAAATCCCTACATTTTTTCAGTTGAATTGATATTAACGATTAGTTTATATCACAATCACAAGTGTTCAGAGTAGTTGAACCGGAGTTACCGCGAGTGTAAATAAATAAATAGTATTTTGTTTGAAAATTTGTGAATGTTCTTTTATTTCGATTCCGATTAATTATGTCCAGTTAATTCTTTTAATTTTTGTAGGAATAAATTATGTTTTCGATCACGTTCAGATTCTAAATGTTTATCCAACATCTGTTGTTGTTCAAATAATAGGTTTTCATGTTCAACAAAATTTTGCTGTAAATTATTCTGTATGTCTTTCGTTTGTTTTATAAAGTCCTTAAAACGGATTAACGATGAAGGTTGCATATCATCAATATTAAAAATTGTATCTTTATGTTCAAAATTTATCTTTGGAATTATAACTGATGGTCGTTCTATTTCTGTATGTTGTTCTATTAGTAGCTGATATTTTTTTGTTAAATTCTCATGGTAACCAAGATCTTTGGAGTGATGTTGTTGTTGTTGTTCAATGTTTGAATCATGATCTGATGAAGAGTCATACGATTCAAATAATTGATCCAATTCTTTTAAAAACGATTGATTTCTTTGTTCATCACGTTTCTGTATGTCCATTTCGAATTTATATTGTTTTTCTAATAATATTTTATATTTGGCAAAAAACTCTTTTTGTTCATTTCCATGAATTGTTTGCAATTTCGATAATAATTCGGTTACCAAACGTGTATAGACCTCTTTGCGATGTTCTAAATATAGAATAAATATAAATAAAATGAATAGCTTTCTTATAGATTTATATATATATATATATTTAAAATTATAAATGTATTAATTACTCTTCATTTTATTGGAAGTAACGTGTATTTCTTGCTCGTTTGCCCGTTTTTGTATTTTTAAAGAACGTAAATTGTTTTTCGTTGATTGAATTGATGTATTTTGCTGTGGTGATTGTGGTTTCGAGGGTATTTCAAGTACTTGCGATATTTCCTGCTGATCATCATCACCACCACTGGGTTCAAGTTTATGATGTTCGGGAAATACACTTGTACCATCCAAAACATTTACAAATTCAATATGTGATATAGTCTGATCAACCGAATGCCTTAAATTCTTATCTGAATTAAAATTATAATAATTGATTTTAATTAATTAAATAATAAATAGAATCATAGAATTTATATATATTTATACCCATTGATAAATTCTCTAAATTGGTATAATTATGATCTTTTAATGCAACAAATTTAGTTTTATTTTCCAACGATGTTTCATGATCATTATCGGTCTTATTGGTAGCAGTAGTATTAGTGGTCAAAGTGAAAAAATTTGTTGATCGATTTTTTAACATTTCATGCATCAAATCAAAGTATTGGAAGTTTGTAATTGATGGGACATAACCCAAGTTATCATTATCCACATATAATGCATCATAATATTGTAACATTAATTGTTTTAACTTAATTTGTGCTTGAAATGGTAATTTCTGCGGATAACCGAGTTTATACAGATCATCAACAACATTCTGGAATATTACGGCTGGTGACGATTTCTTTTCATCCATTTGATACATTACTTTATATTTAATACATAACTTGATGAATTTTTCAATTTCGTCTGAACCCCAACTATTTGACGTTCTTATTCTTGAATTTCTAAAATTCATTATCACATAAATCAGTCGCCAATTTTAGATATTATAATAAAAAAACAATTCGAATTCAATTAAATTGTAGTTTTTTTTTATTTTAACAATTGTTTAATATTATTGTTTTATTTTTAAAAAAAAAAAACAAACAAACAAACGATCGTAAAACAATGAAAACAATAACATCAAAACAACATCAAAACAAATTTCAAATTTGAGGTTATGTTAAATAAAAAAAAATATTCAAAACGAATGGAAAAAACATCGACTTTATTAAATTATTTCTAGAATATTTAACCGAACGAGTCATCAAAAGATATTAACATTATATTTAGAGGAGATTGATACAAATCCAAACGATGAATAATAAAATGTATCTGCGTAGTTCAAGGACATACTCATAATATTTAGGACTATATTGACAAAATCTGAATTGAGTAAATTATTGTATTATATTGCATATTTATTATATATATTCTAAATCCTTAATTATACAATACATTAATATTATAATAACTATCGTTTTGTATTTATATATTCATCATTGTTTTTATATAAGTAAGAACATTGTCATAAATGTCGATTGGTGTACCAAATCGTACCAAATCAAAATCACCAAACATCTCAAACATTAATCGCTTACCACTTTGGAAAAATTCGGTGGCATCTGATATTGCATACCGGAATTGTAATTCTTTACTTATTAAATGAAGTTTTTCCTCTGGTGATTCAAAGGGATTATCCATAATTGTCCGACACGCATTAATTTTTGCAATTGAAAATTTTTCAAAATATTGATGACGATTACTTAACTTAATTCCCGTATCTGGTTTTATATCCGAATTTTTATATTCGCGATATGTTTTGATAATTTTCTCCGGTGGTTCTTGCTCTAACGTTGCAATTTGCATTTGTTCCTCATCTTGTGGTAACTTGATTTTTAACAAATATATATATATAAAAAAAAAACAAAGGAAATATAAGTAAATAAATTTATAAATTACAATTTTATGTAAACGAATACAAAATAACAATGTCTTTTTTTTTTTATATATATACTCTCGTACATTTTGTAAAACTTTTAATATTTCTTGGGCAGCAATTTGTTTAGCTCCCCGTTTCGTTGAAAATGTACCACAACGTACAATACTAGATACACGGCATTCAACTGTAAAATTTGGTGAATGTGCTTGTCCACTAGCTTGTAATATTGTAAATATTGCCATTGGTATATTACGTTGTACACAGATATCCAATAGGGTACCAACAGCATCTGAATCAACTATTTGTTTTGGTGTATCTGGTGTATTTACTAAATCATCTTTATATGTTGGTATTTCTTTTAGGATATTTATTAAATTTACAGCCGATTCATGTTTTGCTTCTTTTTTCGAGCGTCCCGAACCGACCGCCATATGATTAAAGGCAGTCACCTTATAGAAAAATAATTTTGTTGGATCCGTTGGTTCACCGGTCACTTCATAAAATGGAACACTTTCACGATATTTTACGCATAATTCCTGTAAAGTACCAACTGGTGTTTTTGTACTGGTTGCCGTCGCAGTTGACATAATGAATTTGGAATGATATATTAGAAATATTTCGTTAATTTATTACTTAACTCTTTGTTTATGTTTCGAGTTCAGAATATCTTTTGTTTGATAAAATGTTATAATCAATAATTAAAAATAAAATCAAGTGTATTTATTAATAATGAATTAATGTATTTGTGTATTAAATTAAAAGCAAAAAAATCCATTGGCAAGAAAAAGGGATTTGTTTTTTTTTTTTTTTGTCAACAATTCAACATCGACAATCGATTCGAAAATTGAAAACAACGAAAAAAAAAAAATAGGTGTCGGCTAAATTTACATTTTGTCGTGGTTTCGCCATTTTCCACTTGGCATTTTCGCGAAACTTCCCCTTTCATACTTCGGCTTTTCGATTTCTTTTTTTTTTTTTTTGCATTGGTTTTATTTTATTTATTTATTTGTTGTTATTCCTTTATTGGATAAGTTTAAGTAGTGTAAATTTTAAAATTAAATATAATTAAATTAAATTAAATTTTATTAATTTTTTATTTTTATAATTTTTTTATTGGTTAACGCGATAGCGTGATCAACATAAAAGTTATCTACGTTTTTTTTTGTTTATTATTTATATATAATTTGATATCTTTTGTATATCGAATCAATCGATCGGTTGAATTTTTCGAGTTGGTGGTTTTTGAAAAATTTTTGTATTTATGTTTTTTGGTCATTCACATTCATAAATCCTTAAGTGCGATCGAGGTCTTCTGGGTTTTTTTTTTCTTTTTATTGAAGAACCCGAATTTTGTGTTCTTTTGTAGATTACATTAAAAATTCAGACAGTACGAACAGGAACAACAACAACCACAAAAGAAACAAAACAAAGTGATTAGAAAAGCAAAAAAAAAAAAGCTTGCAAAAATTTACTAGGTGATCGGAGTATTTGTATATAGCCGCTATTTTATAGTACAGATTTAATCATTGAGATGTTATTTTGAGATAGATTGTTTTTAATTTGTGTATTTGCATATCCGTCGCGCCGCATATAACACCAGGAATACATCTGTTAATTCAAAAATAAATACCTTAATTGCAAAAACAATCCTCTTTTTTTTTTGTTTGTGCAAAAATATATATATATGTATATATATTGCAATTTTACCTACAGCTATATAAAACCTAAAAATATTTGTGTTTGTATAATTATGTAATAAGAATACAGTAAAAAAATCAATGTTAATGTTAAATTGTAAATTTATATATAAAACAAAACAAAAAAAAAACCCAAAATTCTCACAGATTCTGTAAATTTCTTTTTAACAAAACCAAAAAAAACAATTTGATAATGAAAATTTATCAGTGGCATTTTGTCAAAGTTCAGCATTTTTTTTTTTTTATTTAAAAGTTTTTAATATATTTATAAAGATTATATGTGAAATGAATAATCGATTTTTTTTTTGTTGTTTTACAGGAAGAACTAAATACGTACAATATATAGGATAAAATGGCCAGTTCAAATTCTTCAACACCCATAGCAAAGCCAAAACAATTTGAGTAAGTATTATATATAATTGTTAAAAGCAATTTTTATCTTTAAAATAATTAAATTATTTTTGTCGTCTATCAATGCATCAATCCATAATAAATACATAATAAATGTATATAGTAACCCAAATAAAGCGTCATACATCCGATAACGAAAAAAACGAAAATTCATTATCTCATTTAAGGTCCTTCAACTGAACTATGAGCTTATCACCGCACCACTTAATCATACAAAATAAATAAATTACACTATAATATTTCATTAAAACAATAAACAAATTGAAATTATTTGTTATTTGCTCAACACAATCGCAATATACATGATTATCTTCTATTCCTTATCTATCAATTAATTATTTTTTTGTTTTATTTATACTAAGGATATCAGGTATATAGATTATAATCATAAAAAAAAAATGCTATTTAATCCCATCATATTATAGAATATAGATATAATAATCGCAGTAATACTAACTAATAAAACAAAATAGTCTATAATATAATTGTTGACCGACTTTTTATTATCATTTGTATTATTATATATTAATTGAAATGAAGTGTTAATTTTTTTTTTAAATATTTTTATTTTTCCATCGAAGGTAAACTTTAAAAAGTAAATATTTTCAATTAAATATATGTAAACATATATTATTATATGATCTTTTTTTTTTGTTCGTTACTACGGCAGAATCGGTTTAGCGGCGCCCGTAAAACCTCGGAATTCTATTGCCGTGAGCCCATAACGAAATCACTTAATCACAGGTGATGAACCTTATTAGATGCATTGAATTACACTTAAGTGATTTTGGGTGGTAAATCTTAAATTATAATATGTGGATTAATTTATGAAATTTTGAAAATAAACCAAACATATATGAGATAAAAAAAAACTTTTACTCAAAACAAAATAAGAAAAAATCATCACTCATATGCGTTTTCAAACAAAATTGTCCAATTGTTTCACTTTAGGTAGATTATAGTTTTTAGATAAGAGATGAAATGTTTAATTTAAATAACTGCGATAATCGCAAAAGTAGGGGGAAATACTAGTAGTTCAGGGAGACTATATTCCATAATCTTGCTGTTCTTGAATTCAAAATGAATTTCCAAATCTGTTTGTTCGCCGAAAAACTAAAATAGATACAGAATATGAATTAGCCCCTTTTATGAATTTCTCGAATTATAAGAGAAGCTAATGGGGGGCTCAGGAATTTGGTTTTAAAATTTCATTAGAGCATTCATATGGTAATAATAATACCTATAAAATGTGCACAATGAAGCTATACTGATCGTCTATGATCCAATATGATTCAATGGAATTTGTTATTGTTTCATTTCAGCGAATCAGCGAAATAGCGTGTTTTTGGATCCTGTCACTAAACTATGCGCAAGGTAGTAATTGGTGCACCAGCCCATATATGCAGGAATTGTACTCTATAGAAGTGGTCTTATAAACGAAGACCTATAAACTAATGCTATAAATTTTCAGAATTGAGAAATTCTTTCGATCTTCTTAAAAAATCCAATGCGACTAGCTGCTGGTTTTTAGCTGCCATATTATTATATTATTACTCCATGATCTTTAGATTTTAAAGAATATCGACTTTGGTTTGCTGTTTTGTTATACAATTTGTGCCCATATACAAGACAAAAGTTATCCAAATAATGTTTAATTTTATTAATTAAAGATTCGCTGATGATGATGATGATCATAATAAAAAAACATATCTATTTTTTTTTTTTTTAAATTATATCAATATATAAATGTATTTGGATCTTAATTATGATTTAACTATTTCTATAATGATTGTTTAAATTGTTGTTAGTATTTATAGTATTTGGTTGATGACCCCCAAAATGTTTATTTATTTATTTATTTATAGATATTAAAATGAAAGGAAATATACAATTTACCATATATTTTCAATTGAATTGAATCAAATAATTGTAATTTATTATTATTTTTGTTTATGATTTGGTTTTTTTTTTCTCTTTTGAATTACAAATTGAAAACATTTTTATATTTAACGTATGAATTATTTGATTCAAATAACTATACTGTATCAAGAAGATATTTATTAATAAGATTATATTAATGATGGCATTATAACGAAAGAATTGTGTCGATTTTTATTAATAAGAAAAATCATAGATTCATTTCATTTCATTGTAAAATTGAAATATTTTATATATGCGGATTTAAGCACTGCAACACATTTCATTTCTTTATTCCGATTTAAAACATGGATTTTAAAGGCTATGAACTTTATTAAACCAAATATGCACCGTTTTGATCGATGACCCTTTGCCATTTTTCTGGTAAAGACATATTATCCCATCACTATGTAGAACTTCTGTGTTTTCTGGGCTTCAAAAAACTGATCCAAGTGCATTTTGCAGTTCTCTGCGGAATTTAATTTTAAACCATTAAGGGAGTTCTGCAGAGACCGGAATCTAAATGATAATCTGAAGGTGCAAGGTCCGGGCTATATATGGTGGATGCATTAAAACTTCCCAGCCAAACTCTCTCAGTTTCTGCCGAGTCATCAAAGATGTGTGTGGTCTGGCGTTGTCATGATGGAACACAACACACCCTTTCGATTGATTAATTCTGGACGTTTTTTTTTTTAATCTCGTGCTTCAATCTTGTTAATTGTTGACAATATAGAGATCGGAATCAATGTTTTGACCGCGGGTGCTAGTAATTCATAATGAACGATTCCTTTCCAATCCCACCAAACAGACATCATTACCATTCTTGGTGTTAATCCAGGTTTTGCTACTGTTTTTTAGGAGCTTCACCCTTCTTTTGGACCACGATCTTTTTCGTACATTATTATCGTATGTGATCCATTTTTCATCACCTGTAATCATTCATGCTTTAAAAATGACTCGATTTCGTTCCTTTTAAACAGCGTTTCGCAAATGGAACGCATTCGGTTCATTAAATTGTTTTGTGTTAATTCATGTGCGGTCAACCCAAACATCGAGCTTTTTCTTGTATCCTGCTGCCTTTGTCAAATGGTTTAAAACTGTTTGGTGATGGATGTTTAGTTCTTTAGCGATATCATGACTGCTTACGTGTCGATTTTCTTCAATTTTTGATATGATTTCATCGACGTTTTTCAGTGATTGGTCGACCAGAACCGCGAGGTGCATCTTTGACATCAAAATTACCGGAACGAAATCGAGTAAACCATCTATAGGCTGTTAATTTTAAGATAAAGTTCCTTCACCGTAAACCGCACAAATTTGTTCATGTGCCTGCGTTACATTTTCACCTTTTTCATAATAAATTCACTGTTTATTAATTCATTTATTATTTATATATATAGACTTTTACCGAAAATTGTAAATGGTGGAATTGCTGGAATAATTGGTGTGTCCTGTGTATTTCCATTAGATTTGGTTAAAACACGTTTACAAAATCAACAAATCGGACCAAATGGCGAAAAAATGTATAAATCAATGTGAGTATGACGACGACACAAATACACATATATGTGTTAATTAAAAAATACATATTTCAAAAAAAAAAAAAACTATTTATATAAATTAAAATTGTTTTTTTGTGTTTGATTTGAATTAAATTTTAAAAAAGGTTTGATTGTTTTAAAAAAACCTATCGAGCTGAAGGATATTTTGGAATGTATAGAGGTTCAGCTGTTAACATTCTATTGATAACACCGGAAAAAGCTATTAAATTAGCAGCAAATGATTTTTTTCGTCATCATTTAACAACTAAAAATGGGTATGTTAAAACGGCCCATTCATATAAAACGTTTATATATATATATATATATCTTTATTTTTATGTATATAATGATAAAATATTAGATATGTTTTGTTATAAACAAATGCCTTTTGTCGTTCACCAATAGGAAGCTTCCGATAACACGTCAAATGGCAGCCGGTGGCCTAGCTGGTTTATGTCAAATTATAATAACAACACCAATGGAATTGCTTAAAATACAAATGCAAGATGCTGGTCGTGTTGCAGCTCAAGTAAATAAAATAATATATTATATTGTTTTTGGTTGGTTTGTTGATTGGGTTTTTTTTTGTTATGGAAAATTTAGCGTATAGGTTGAGGTTTTAAACCTCATCGATCCCGTATGAAAATATCTATTAAGTAACAAGATCTTATAGTTTATTTACTGAACATAATCATGTTTTTCTATCTATATATTATTAATACACGAGCTAGGAAATAAGATAATTAGTTTGAATATTTAATTTTTATATATCAGTATCGAATCCTACTGAATACATAAAATATGTTTTGGTGTTTTCGGTTATTTTTCGAATCTGAATTTTAACACAGAGTTGTATATTCCGCTTGCGGTTGGTCGTACCGCGGCTAATTACCGACACCGTAAAAGCCACAAATTAAGAAACTAACAACAGAAGACTGTTGTTGTTGGACGCTAAAACCAGATTGTTGGTTGTATAGCGAAAAATTGATTGATTGATTGATTGATATCAGTATCAGATTGTTTCCAAGCTTTGTATATTTGTGTCATTATAATATTTCTCACTTTAAATGACTCATTCCAACGAATGATTTCTGTTTGAGATCCGATTAAATGTTCTGTAGTGTAATGAGAAAATATTTTTTTTTATTATTATTTATGTAATGAATTGTGTTTTATTATTGATTATAGGCAAAATTGGCTGGTAAAACTGTACCGAAAACATCGGCTACAAAAATTGCCCTAACATTGTTACGTGAAAAGGGAATTATTGGTTTGTATAAGGGAATCGGTGCGACAATGTTACGTGACATATCATTTTCAATTGTGTATTTCCCATTGTTTGATACATTGAATAAATTTGGTCCACGTAAAAGTGATGGTTCGGGTGAGGCGAGATTTTTCGTTTCATTTTTGGCTGGTTGTGCTGCTGGTTCATTTTCAGCATTAGCCGTTAATCCATTGGATGTTGTTAAAACACGATTGCAGGTGATACAAAAAGCCGAAGGTGAATTGGCATTTAATGGAATTTTAGATTGTTTTTAGTAAGTTTTTATTTATTTTTTTTTACTTAATCAAATGATGGATTATTGAATGTTAAAGAAAATCTTTGATTCATTTTAATTAATTTTTTTTTATTTAATTTTAATTTTACAGTAAAACATTAAAACATGAAGGTGTTACGGCATTCTTTAAAGGTGGTTTATGCCGTATGATGGTTATTGCTCCATTATTTGGTATCGCTCAAATGGTATATTTCTTAGGGGTAGCTGAAACAATTATGGGAATTAAAAAAGTTCAACATTAACATAACATCAAACAAAAAACGGTTTTTTTTTTTAGTGATAAGATATTAAAAATAAGGTATATAAATAGTAAATGGAAAAAATAATGAACTCGGATTTTTCAGTAAATTAAAAACAAAATAAAGAAAATGAATTCATAATAATAATAATGTGACGCCATAAAACATGAAGACAATAATAATATTAATAATAAAAAAATGATATTTATTTTTAATTTTATTTTTATTTTTTTCCTTTTTATTAGAGCATTTTAATTTAAATTTTTTATTATTATAATAATATTTTGTTTTAATGAATTATATTTTTTTATATATTATATATAATTAAATTTAAAATGGGAATGAGTGGAAATGACATTGCAATTAGAAAGGAAAGGAAAGGATTGCAATTAGAAATTAATTAAAAATTGTAATCGATAAAAATTTTCCTATTATAGATTATTTATTTTGTTTTAAAGAATATATCGATCGATTATAATCTCACATCTTCCAATTTATTTAATTAACGTCTATGGAAAAAAAAAAAAACTATTGATATATTAAATAGTGTGATAAACAAAAACAAAATATTCTGTTTCCAATTCGTAATTACGTAATTTCGTAATTAAATTAAAAATTTATATATTTTTTTATTATTTTTAATAATAATTTTATTTAGTAAATATAAATATGTTTTTTTTTTATTATTTCTCTATGTATAAATTATTCCTGAATTTAATTTTAATTTTTTTTTTCGAAATCGGAGTCAATTGTTAATTCTAGAGTTAAAAATAAATATTTTTTAGTTAAATTTTATGTTATGTTATGAATATATGTTTCTAATTATGTTGTTATAATTTTTTTTTATCTAAATCAAATGTAATAATAATAATATATATTTAATAGTTGTGCTTTGTCTCACTTTGTTTTGTTTTTAAATGTTTAAGTGGACATTTCAAATTTTTTTTGGCTACATTTAATTAATTTTATGTATATGTGTGTGTTAAAAAACTTAAAAAAAATATTCAATAATACTCTTGCTTTTTAAGTCATTTTGTCTGTTAAATGTTAATTTTTAAAAATTATTTAATTATATAAAACACAATCTTATTACAACATTATGGAAACAAAAGTCCACAAATAAAAAAATTAAAATGTTATTTAAAATAAAAAAAAAAAAAAAAATGTTTATTTATATGTCATTGAAATTGATCCTTCCTTTCATAAGGAGAATATATATTCGATGATCGATGTAACCTTTTGATGTGACGATTTTGTGAAAGTAAAAAAAAGTTTTTTCTTTATTAAATGGAACTGCCCGCAGTAGTGCTTATTACTTAAATATACGTTATTCGATAAATAATAATTTTAAAACTATAAAATATTACAATAATTAAAAACAGAATAAAAATTTAAATTTTTGTTATATTTAAAAGAATGTGCAGCTTTCTACTTTAGTACACCCACTTAGAAAACTCTTTCACAAATCATTTTCGAATGGAATATATTTCCATCATCTTGGAAAATTGCTAATATTACACCTATTTCAAAAGCGGGTACTAAAAGCAATAATCCTTCCAATTATCGCCCAATAGCCATAACGTAATCAATACTTTCTATAAGGTAATGGAGAAGATATTGTAAATCGTATGATTGTGCAATATCTCGATGATAAAGAACTTATTAGTGATTCCCAATATGGCTTCAGGCACAAACGATCTATACAGGAGATTTACTAAATTATTTAACCAATAAAATAGGTAATAGTATATTGCAAATTTTGGTGAAACACAAGTGGTTTCACTAGACATTATAGTAAGGCTTTTGATAGAGTATATGGCATAAAGTCATTAATATCGCCAAATGCCATTCATTTGGATTAGTAGGGGACACATTCTGTAAATGTATTAATTCTGTATTTGTAGGTTGTACTAGATGGAATTAGTTCCAAACTTTATCCGGTTTATTCTGGGGTACCTCAGGGTTATTGTGCTATATCGCGCCCACTCTCTTTTTAATTTTTAAATTTTATCGATAACAGAAAATCCAAGCACTGCACTGTTATGCAGACGATAGTACATTTTACATTCTTCGTATGAACTACATCGTGTAATCATAATGCAAATCAAATGATTCAGTATCGCCAGAAGATGATTTCCTCAATTAACAAAGATTTATAGATTTAATATCTAATTTGGGGATGGATAAACTTAGTATATAGGATTCAATCCATCTAAAACAAAGGCATGCATGTTTGTTCTCAACCATAAATGATCCATAAATGTTGACCCAATACTTATATGCATAATACAATTATTCCACAATCTAAGGACCTATTAAATCTTTGGGAATATCTTTGTCAAACAACTTTTTCATGGAGTAATAATATAATAATATGGCAGCTAAAAACCAGCAGCTAGTCGCATTGGATTTTTTAAGAAGATCGAATCGATGAATTTCTCAATTCTGAAAATTTAGCATTAACTTATAGGTCTTCGTTTATAAGACCACTTCTATAGAGTACAATTCCTACATATATGGGCTGGTGAACCAATTACTACCCTGCGCATATAGTTTAGTGACAGGATCCAAAAACGTACGCTATTTCGCTGATTCGCTGAAATGAAACAATAACAAATTCCATTGAATCATATTGGATCATAGACGATCGCAGTAGCTTCATTGTGCACATTTTATAGGTATTATTATTACCATATGAATGCTCTAATGAAATTTTAAAGCTAATTCCTGAGCCCCCCATTAGCTTCTCTTATAATTCGAGAAATTCAAAAAAAAAGGGGCTCAGATACAGAATATGGTATCTATTTTAGTTTTTCGGCGAACAAACAGATTTGGAAATTCATTTTGAATTCAAGAACAGCAAGATTATGGAATATAGTCTCCCTGAACTACTAGTATTTCCCCCTACTTTTGCGATTATCGCAGTTATTTAAATTAAACATTTCATCTCTTATCTAAAAACTATAATCCACACAAAGTACAACAATATTGGACAATTGTTTGAAAACATATAAGTGATGATTTTTCTTATTTTGTTTTAGTAAAAGTTTTTTTTTATCTCATTAGTTTTTCTTTATTTTCAAAATTTCATAAATTAATCCACATATTATAATAGCGATTTACCATCCAAAATCACTTAAGTGTATTCAATGCATCTAATAAGGTTCATCACCTGTGATTAAGTGATTTCGTTATGGGCTCGCACGGCAATAGAATTCCGAGGTTTTACGGGCGCCGCTAAACCGATTCTGCCGTAGTAACCAACAAAAAGAAAAAAAAAATAACATTTTTATATATTTATACAATTTTTTTATCGATGGTTATAATTTTTTAATTAATTTTATTATTTATTTTACTTATTTAACTAAAATAATGATATTTTTCATGTCCTATATACTTAAAATACCAATTTACTTAACTCTATATACATACATATTTTATCGTTATCGCAATTAATATTAATATATACAAAAAAAATAAAGAAATTTATTACAAATAATTTAAAAATTAATATCTAAAATAATTACAAAGATCCCACATATATTATAATCTATTTTATATTGTTTCAGTTACCTAAATAATTTGTGGGAAAATCTAATTTGAATTTCAAAATGAAAATGAAAGTCGCGTTCCATTCAATTACCAGGAGTAGGTAAGAGTAGGTAAGAGTAGAAAAGAGTAGATGTTTTCTACTCTTATCTACTCCTACCTACTCCTGGTAATTGAATGGAACGCAACTAATAACTCTGCATCGCAATAGATCTATGGGTTCAAAATTATTAAATCACAAACACTTTGTGTATATACTAAAAAATTTTTAAAACTAAAAACTATACTAAGAAATTTAACTATATATAAATAAATTATGATTCTGTTAATACGTTTTTATTAATACGTAATCTATTTGTATGTATATCAAAATGACCGCCAACATAAAATGTTAAGTCATCAACAACTTGATTATGAAGTAATTTTTTATATTGCTTAAATGAAACCAATTTAAATTTTCCCGATATTGTTAGGATATTCTCTTCATGTGAATGATTCGAATTATATATTACATTCTAAAAAAATATAAAAACCAAACCAATTAAATCAAATAAATTAAGATGGGAGTTCTCTAATATACATATATTATATTTAAAAAAGATGTGTGTCTTATTACCGAAGAAAATCTCAATGGTTTTCTTGGTCCAACCGATTTCGGAATGTCACTTGATAAATAATACCAATTTATATAAACCATTCTCTCAATGAAATTCGATCTTTCAATTTCAAATAATTTTTTTATTTTACCATAATAATAAACATCAGCTTCATCCGATTTCAAATAGACATCATCATTTTCCTTTTTTTTTTTTTTTTTTTTTTGAAATAACAGAAAAGAACCGCATTATTACAATCATTCATAAAATTTATAAACATTATTATATTATAATCACTATATATTTAAAATATACTAACTTTAAACGGCACACCTTTGATTATACATTTTTTATAAAAATATTTATTTTTCGATTTATAAATGTGATTACCAACCCATTTAACATCACCTATTTCGTATGGTTTTTTCTGTACTGTTTTCTGCATTTTTAATCCGTTATTATTATTATTATTATTAGATTTTATAGGTATATTATAATTGTATAAATTATGGTTTGGTTTGGCGACAAATCGAAAAAAAAATTATAACTTACCTTTATAGAATTGTTATCCTGCTCATTACGATCGCTTTGATTGCTATTACTATCACTACAGGTAGTTATATCTGTGCTGGCACTGCTATTCTTACTGCTTACATTACTGCTACTACTGCTGCTAATAGTACTACTTCTACTACTACTACTACTACTACTGCTACTACTTCGAATTCTACTGCTATTACTACTACTACTACTGCTGCTGGTAACAATTCTTTTTCTAGTCTTAAGCTTCTTTCTATACGTTATAGTTTTCGGTATCGCATCATCATTACTTTGGATATCTTTTCGTGTTCGTTTTTTAGGTGATATTACCTGCTCTGCCTTTTGAATAAATATACGATTGATAGCATCAGTTTTCCTTTTCATTATTTCATCAGTATCGCTTGATGATTCAATATTTCGTTTACGTGATTGTTTATCTATTTTATTTGAATTTTTTTTTTCAATAATTGATTCATCGTCATCGTCTCGCGGATCTTGATTTATTACTACAACAGTTGATGATGTTGAACTATTTCCAATTAGTTTCACGGTAGACTCATCAATATTTAATAATGGCGAGCTAACATTAGTTTCAACTAATTTGTCCTTTTCCAAACGTCGTTCTCTGCTTGTCGTCGAATCTTTTGATTCCACTAATGAAACTAATTTATTTTCTTTAATATCGGTTGAAGTGTCGTTTTTTTCATTATTGCTTAATTGTTCTTCTAATTCCATATCTACATCGGTCATACTTTCATTTAAAAATTCCAAATAGGATTTTTCAAATAAATTTAATTCAATATTTTCATCGTTGGCTGTTGTCGATTCTTGCTGTTCTTTATTATCACTATTATTGCTGATATTCGTTATTGGTAATGGTAATAATGAATCAGTTTCATGACGAATGTCATCCATTTCAGTATTCAAGATAATGGAATTATTTTCATTGGTATTATCACTAATTGGTGTTGTTATTGATGATGATGACGCATTTATATCTGTTCTATGTACTGATGATGATTGTTTATTATTAGATATTGAATTTACATTATCATTTGAAACGTTATATAGCTCTACCACCGTTGGAATATTGTTAATTACTTCATCCATTTCATCCATAGAAATGTTAATCTTTGTTTGTGTTACAGAATCCATTATTGTTTGAGACGTTATTTGAGGATGGTTCACCTTAGATGATGCCAATTTGTTTAGACTTTGTATACGATCTGTATGATTATTTTTTGGAATTTGATCAATTGCAAAGGAATTATGATTTGAAAATTTAAATAGATTTGAATTATTGTATGCTGTATGCTGTTGTTGTTCATGTGCGATTGATGCAGTCGAATTTAAATTGAAATTTTCATAATTCATATAAAGATTTTGATTATCTTTATTGTTGGCAATATCAATTTTCAATATTGATTCATTTATTATTGGTAATTGTATATCATCGATGACTGATGATGCTTCATTTTCCCTATTTGGAATATCATTGAATTGTTTACGATCATTAGTGGATAATTCCGGATGAGATGCTGATTGTAAATGAACATTTAATATATCGTCGGTTATTCCACTAACGGCGGATGTTAAACCAATATTATTTGTTGCTGTTGAATTTTGGTCAATTGCCAATAAAGTATTATAATTCGAATAATGATTCATTAACATTGATGGCGATTGATGATTGATGGTATTCGGGTGTAAAAATTCGTTTAAACGGTTTTGTTGTTGCAACAAAATTTGATTATTTTCGGGATTTCTCAATTGTTGATTTGATTGTTGTTGTTGTTGAGTTTCTGGTTCTGGGAAAGTGGATTGTGACCATAGATCTTCACTTCTACAATGTGTTTCCCATTCATTTTCGAATGGCATTTGATCAGTTTGTTGATGATTAGTTTGGTATAGAAATTGTTGTCCACTAACACCACCACCACCACCACCAACATCACCACCACCACCACCGATATTTAAATTCATAAATTGACCAAATTCTGCCAACGGTGGCTCAGGGTTATTACTAATAATTTCATTATTTACGGGATTATAAATAGTTGATTGGGAATTGTTATTATTATTATTATTATTATTATTATTATTAATATTAAATGAATTATCGTCTAGGTGTAACGATAATAATGCCGGATTGATGCCAAAACTAATTGAATCATTTAAATCATCGTAATCAGGTTGTAAATTTTGAGCTTGATCGAGGTTATATTGATTATTATTTTCGAATAAATTAATATTTGGTTCCAAATTATTAACATTATTATTATTATTATTAACAGTTGTGGAATCGGTTCTGTTTTCTTGCAACATTTCAGCGTTTATTATAGAATTACGTTCTTGATTCATTTTATAGAGATAGATTAATCGCTCTTGATCATACGTGTGTAAATATGTACTCATAACCAATATTCGGTTATACACTAATATTTAATATATATAATTAAATTTTAAATTAATTTGTACACTAATCTAAATATAATCAACTAGAGATTGGTTTAAAATGTGCAAACGTACTAACTAATTAAAATAATAAAAATAATCGCTTATTAGTTTTTTTCTTTGTCGAATAATTACTACGGTTAAAACCCCGTTAGCATTTTTCAATATATATTTGGTAAATAGCGGTTAGTTATACAAAAAAAAAAAAAAAAAAAATAAAGGATTTCATTTTTTAATGAACAATAATCACAATTATTATTTATAAAGCAGACGTTTGATAACATTTAAATAATTTTAATTGAAAAATTGAAAAATAAGAATGTTTTTAGTAATGCTTATATCATTATTTAATTTCAATTTTCGATCTGCTCATCGAATTCATTATAATACATAATTATATTTCTTTTCAATTTATTTATTTAATACAAAAAAAATTCCTTAATTTTAAATCATGACTAAAATAAATCATTAAAAATATTCATTTTGTTTTGTTTTGTTTTGTTTTTATAAAATATAAACCAGTTTTTAATTCATAAATCAGTACATTTTATTAAATATAAGTTGTTACAATTCAATAAACAAATTGAAATATTCATACTTAAAAATTATCCCAATAAAGTGAATTCATATTTTCATCATTACGTACGTAATGAGTCCATTTTATTATTTCAGTTTGTTTTTTTTTTTCATTGATATCTGGCATTAATTCATAGAATAAAAATTAAAAAAATATAATAACATAATTCAGTTCCATCATAATATTGATCAATAATCTAAAAATAAAATAAAACAATAGATTTTTGACTTATAATCATTTTAACGTGATTTGATAAAGGTAATTAATATTGATAATAATAATAATAATAATCTAATTAATTAAAATGTTGATTATAATTATGGGTTAGTGAAAATATTGCAGGCACTTCCAAATTTTGAAAGAAAGGAACCGTTCCCGGTAGATATGGTAATGCGGCAAAATTTGAATTATTATTACGTAAAGCTGATGATGCAACAGCGGCAGCTGATGTTATAAATGATGATGCAGGATGTTGTGCTATTGTTGTTTTTGGTAGCGATGACGATGATGATGTTGTTGATGACGACGGTGGAGGTGATATTGGTCGAGCTACGGATGACGACATTGGTGATATTACATTTAATGGAATGGAAGGTGTTCTTGAAGTTGGAGAAGAAGCTATCATATTATTATTTTCAATATTAGCATCACTTAAATGATTTAATGCTAATTGATTTGCTATTAGACTAACAGATTTATGTAATTGTTGATGATGTTGATGCTGTAGATGATGATGATAATTTTGGTGTTGGTGTTGTTGTTGTTGTTGCAATTGTTGATGTATTTGATGTTGCAATAATTGTTGATGCTGCTGTTGCTGAAGATGCTGCTGCTGCTGCTGCTGCTGCTGCTGCTGTGGCAAATGCAACGGATTATTATCAATTTGTAATTGTTGTGAATTTATAAACGATTGATTTGGTAAATTCCGTTCTTGTTTGACGACCGGAGCGGTTGGCAGTAATCCAATACGATTTACACGATTTGCATTTGTATAACGATTTGGATTATTCACACTAATGCTAGCAAACGGTGATGCTTGATTATTATCCTCAAAATGACCTTGAATTCGTCGATGATTTTGTAGTGCAGTCCCTTGTATAAAACGATCACCACACACTCCACAAACATACGGTTTATCGCCGGTGTGCCGACGAATGTGTAATGTTAAATCATTTGATTGGGTAAATGCACGATCACAAAATGTACATTTATATGGTCGTACACCCGTATGTATTCGCATATGGCGAACTAATTTATTGGAACGCGAGAAGCCTAAATCCAATAAAATACAAAAAAATACAAAATTACAAATTAGTAATTTTAATTTATTTTAATCTGTGCCGGAATCCCACTTACTTTTTCCACATATTGTACATAAACAAGGTTTTTCACCAGTATGCGTTCGTCTGTGACAAGAAAGATCCGATGATCTTGGAAATCCTATGTAGAATAATTTACAAATTATTTATATATATAATGCAAAATCATTTTTGCTTTTGATAAGTTGTGAGGTTTAATGAACAGTTCTAACAGTTTCAAATTTTATTGGTCATACAAAATATGAATTCCATTACAAATTTATACCTTTATCACATAAATCACATTTATATGGTTTTTCGCCGGTATGCCTTCGCATATGAACAATTAAATTTGATGAATTTGAAAAACTTCGACCACAATAAACACATAAATGTTTATCACAATCTTCTTTTTCTTTATCTTCAAGATGCACCCGCATATGTGATCTGATAGAGATAGAGAATAAATAAAATAAATTATGGAATAAGAATGAATAAGAAAAAGAAATAAATCATAATCATACGAAGAATAAATTACTTTAAATTATCTTTTCGATTGAATTTCTTTCGGCATACATCGCAGCCAAATCGTTTTTCAGCTGGATTATGGACTTTATGATGTCGTTCCAGGTGTTCTTGACGATAAAACGATTTTGGACACAACGCACAGAAAAATGTTTTAAATTTTGGTTTCGGTTCTTTAATTTTATTTGTACTATTACGTTTACGAGATTTTCCCTCCGTTTTTCCAGTTAATTTTTTATTTCTTTGTTGTTGTTGTTGTTGTTGTTGTTCTTGTAGCTCTACATCCAATTTGTATTCACTTGCATGCACCTGACGTACATGCTGATCGAGGCTACTTTGCCACATAAATCGTATTTCACACAAACTGCATCTAATTGATTTATGTTGATTTTCACATTGATCCATTAAATGTTTTTTTAATATTAATTCCGTTGGAAATATATCATTGCAATGGCGGCATTTAAAATCAAATAAATGTTGTTCATTTTCATGTTCATATCGCATATGATAGACAATTTTATAGATGCGATCAAATTGTTTATCACACAGTTCACATTTATATTTAATACGTTCATCTTCTATTTTTATTTCAAAATTAACATCATTTTCAACAACAATTTTTATCGCCTGATAACGAATAGTATTATTATTATTATTATTATTATTATTTTGACGATCAACCCCATTATCATTTCCATTATGATCGTCATTCACGATATCATTGATATCACTTAAATCTGTTTCAGAATCATTTAAATTTAATTCACGACCATAACTATTTACAATTTGATAGTATTGATAGTGTTCATTGTTTTTAATTTTTCCCTTTACAATATCAATTAGTTCATCATTTGAAAATAAATTAATATTGGGAACATTAAATAATTGTGGTACGGATTTTAAATTTAAATTTTTAAATGATTCCGTTTCGGAATGGATTTGTGTTATATGATATTTTAATTCACGTATTTTACGAAATGTTTGATTACAAATCAAGCATGTACATTGTTTTTCACCATTTGCATGTCCCAATTTAAAGAATGTATCATATTTTACATTTTTAACTAATGCTACTGTTTCAACAGTTGTAGCTGCGGCCATACATCCACGTTTACGTTTTCTATAATTTTTATAGAAAGGAAAACAAAACAAAACAAAACAGTTTTATTGATAGATTATTTAGAATTTACTACAACTACAATTCTAAAAATGAAATTTACTTTTTGGGTTTATGCGTTGTTTCGATGTGTATTCGTTTTTCCGTTGATGTAATAAATGTAGCCGGACAATAATTACAACATTTTTCTTTTGTATGCGAGCTCATGTGTCGTGATAAATGATTGGTTTTGGCAAAACCTAAATTGTCTATAGAAAAAAACATGTTCAATATTTCAGGGGGTGAAATTCAGAAATACAAACCTTTATTACAAATTAAACATCTTTTTAGATTTTTACCCGTGTGCAAACGTAAATGTAATTTTAATGTACGACGATCACATAAACTTTTATTACAAAATTTACAAATATATCGACCATTTATATATTCGGATTGATCCACTAATATATTTTCTTCATTTGTATCTGATTCCATTCCCGGTTCATTTTTATTATTTACCATTTCAATCGCCTTTGTCGTAATATTATTATTATCTTTAACATTTATATAATCATAGTCATCATCATCCAGATGATTGTTATTTTTATTATAATGCTTTTTCGGTGGTGTTCTTCGTAGATTTTTCGATTGAAAGTTATCATCGTAATTAAAATTCATGTTTATTGTGGAAATATCTTGTGGTGGTGGTGATTGTGGTGATGGTGATGATGGTGGTGGTTGAACATTATCAATATTCTCCACCGTAGTGATCTCAATATTATTTGGGTCAATTATTGTTGTTACTGCAAAATCATTATCATCAATATAAGTTTCAGGTAAATTAAAATGTTCACTAACACTGTATATTGAATGTATTAATGGATCAATTACAATTTCTGGTTTCATTTCAATAAAACCATCAATAATTTCACAATTATTATTATTATTATTATTATTTTTATAATTGTTATAATTATTATTATTTTCAATTTTAATATTATCAAATATTGGATATTGATCTTTTAAATATCTTCGTAATTTCAAATCACTATATTCACATTTTTTACGATAATCAAATGCAATTTTAACTTGTTGTAAACAATTTATACATATTTTATCTGGCATTCCATCATCTTTGGTTATCTGGAATAAAAAAAAAAAGAAAAAAATACAAAATACCATAATTAAATTGCTTAATAAAATTCTGTTCTGTGGTCTATGGGGAAACAAGCAAAATCAAAAAAAAAAAAGGGATTAGCAATCCCTCAAAAATGTTATATAAAATGTTGTACGTTAAAATTGAATTTCATAATGAATGTTTGGGAATATTTAGAATGTGAGTGTATATATATGTTCAATAGAATAATATGTAAATCATTATTTATTGTATAGGAAATTATTTATTGTATAGAGATAAAACTTCCCTTTATCATCTTATTATATTGTTATTATTATTATTATTATTATTATAAACGGTAATTATAGACATAAAGATATATATGTACCGTTTACCGTATGCGGATATATAACAACCACGATTTGATCTTATTCAATTTAAATATTTTTTACCTGAATTGATGAACATTCCATAATAATTTCATTTAAAGTTTTTGTTTGTGAACTATTATTGATTTGATTCAATTCATCATCATTGAACATTGTATCAACTGTATTGGTGTTCTTGCTGGTTATATCCAAATAATTTTGGAACATTGATGGTGTTGTTGTTGTTGTTGTTGTTGTTGTAAATACAGATTCTAAATCGGTACATTCTTGAAGACATGTTCGGCATGTCTTTAATAAATTATATTTCACTTCCATTTTTATTATTCTTTAAAATTATATATTTTGTACAATATTTAATTACTTCAATGTATGTTCTTTGTTTTTGTTTGGCAAATTTGTGGCCAAAAATACAATTTTTTAATAAATTATTTATTATTTATTTTAGATTCGGTTTTTTTTTTTTTTTTTTGCTAAACATATTTAATGTTAAAAATTTAATATAAAAGAAAAAAAAACACTTTATCTTCTTTATTCATATTAAAAAAAAAATTAAAACTATTTTTATGAATGATGGATGGGCATAGGATCGGGATTTGGGATGGGAAAAAAATTGTTTTTTTTTTTTTTTTTGATTGAGTTAAAAAATTATAATTTTTATCTCTGTGTTTATTTTCTTTTTGCTCTCTTCGCGCTCTATACACATTGAGTGAGATTGAGAATGAAGATGTCATAGAAAAAATATTACGATTATAGCGTCTAAATGTTATGTAGTGGGTGTGATTAAAATTATTATTTTGATAAATAGTTTAACGAAAAATGGGTGATAAAAAACGATAAAAATAAATAAAATTGTGGGGAAATGTTGAAAATTGAATACTGACTGTACTTATTTTAATTTTCGTTATGAAAATTAGATAAAAAAAAAATTTCATCAAAATCTCATAAAATAAGGATCAGTTTATAAGATAAATATATAATAATATTATAGAAATTCGTTCATTATATCCTTAATTAAACAGGATTTTTGTTTTTTTTTTTTAAAAACAAAACTGTGTATTAAAATATGAAGGTATAATTGCAGGTCTTTTTTCTATTTTTTTTTTTTGCTATAATTTTTATAAATAATTAAAATTAAATTATATAATGTATATGTAAAATTTATAATTATTTAACATACAAATTATATATATACTTATTTTAATATACTACTCTAATAACCACTATAAATATATCGGACACCTGCTATTTTATTCGTATGCTCGACTTTGAGATGCCCCGCGAAAGGACTTTAAACAATAATTTTTCAATCCTTCCAATTTTATTTCATAAAATGATGGTTTTAGTTAAATAATTGCGTAGACAGAAGTAAAAAATCTTTTAAATTCAATTAGTTATGGAATTTAATTCAAAATGATTCAATTTCACAAAAAAAAAATTTGACCATTATAATATCGGACACTTATATTCCATACGCCACTAATCACCCTTGTAACGCCTCCATTGGCCTTTATAATATCATCCATTTTCTTAGACATTGTATTTACTAAATTTTTACATTCATCCGGTGGTTTTGTATTCCTCATTTCAATGATTTTTCCTTGGAATTCTTCACCCCTTCAATTGTAACTTTCATATCATCTATATATTTACTTTGTTTTATTAATGCCCACCACGGTTCTATTGAACTTAAATCAGGACGGACTTGAAGATGTCCATTTCTAAAAGTGGCTTTCTAAACCCATTTCTTTATAGCTTATTTCAACAGCAGTTCTTAGTTGCTTTAGCGGTTTGTGGTAGACCAACATCTTATTGAAATGTATTATATTCGCCGTTTGAATATAATTTAATAGTTGATCGCAAAAGGTAGTCGTCATTTAATATATGAATGTGTTTTTGGGAGTTAACCGTACACTAATGAATGGAATGGAAATTTATAAAATTAAGTAAGTAAATTAAAACAAAGAAGTGACTCCCTTTAAAATGTAAATTATAATAACTGGCTGAAAATTTCACAGTGCGTTTTAAACAATCACGATGGAATGCTTCATTTTGTGTGTGAATTACTCGATTATCGGAATCACCAACGCAATAACAAATTTACATTCATCATCAAAAATATAATGCTATCCCGCATTTCCGCAGAACTCAAAATTGTTTATTGTTTTGTTTTTTTTTTGCAAAACAATTGAATGGGACTTTGATTTGTGATAAAATATTAATAAGGATTATTATTAGGAAAAAAATATTGTTTAATAAAATATGTCTGTATTTTTATCTTATATTCATATATATAGTTCGGTTTATGAATCCATTGCCTTGTCCACTTTCGTGCGACCACTTTTTGGATTGCTGTTGACCATTCACATAGACTTATATCACTCATAACAGTTCTCCTTTTTTTCACAGTTGCGTTTATCACGATCGCGCAGTAACATTAAATTTTACACCACTTTATGTGACTCAAATGAACCGGTTAACCATACATTTTATTTAAATATCTGATACGGTAGACTTACAATTAGTTACATTAAGTTTTTTTTAGGAATATTTGGTATTATTCTTATTGATAATAAGATTAAAAGGAGCCATATACAGTCCCGATTTAAGTCCAATAGAATGGTTGTGGGCATTAATAAAACAAGGTAAATACATGATATGAAAGTTACAATTGAAGGAGTGAAGAATTCCAAGGAAAAATCATTGAAATGAGGAATACAAAAACACCGGATGAATGTAAAACATTTAGTAAATACAACGTCTAAGAAAATGGATGCTATTATAAAGGCCAAGGGAGGCGTTACAAGGGTGATTAGTGGCGTATGGAATATAAGTGTCCGATATTATAATGGTCAAATTTTTTTGTTTTGTGAAATTGAATCATTTTGAATTAAATTCCATAACTGAAATTGAATTTAAAAGATTTTTTACTTCTGTCTGCGCAATTATTTAACTAAAACCATCATTTTATGAAATAAAATTGGAAGGATTAAAAAATTATTGTTTAAAGTCCTTTCGCGGCATCTCAAAGTCGAGCATTCGAGCAATAAAATAGCAGGTATCCGATATATTATAGTGGTTATAGAGTAGTATACCAATAATATCGTATAATATATAATCAAATCTAAATTAAAAGACAAAACAATATTATATATATTATTATAAAAAAACAGTTTAAAAGCAAATCAGTCGAACAATTATATAAATCACCCTAATTTTTGGTTGTTTTTTTTTTGTTTTCTTTTTGTTTCTTTATATTAAAATATTCCCTGCTTATTAGTTATATTTATAGGAATTATATTCTATATAGTTTATTTATATTAATATAAACATATATTTATTGTATTAAATTGTATATACAATAAAAACAACAAGTGTATATCATCCCCATATATGTATGTATAATATATATCAATCAGATCAATTTAAATTAAGCAACTCTATAGCTATATATATATTGGGGTTGAAATATTATTATATATGAATGTTACATTTCATATACCTATATATACACATAGATGATATGATATTATATAAATGAACATATATATATTAAATCATATAATTCATCTTTAATAATTTTTTTTAATATATAAAGGCGATATATATTTGACTTTTGTATGCGATTTTATCACAAGTGTTGAAATTCCCATTCATATGTGTAATTTCGTCTGTATCGTATATATTTTTCTAAATTATATTAAATTTTCGTGAAAATTAATATCATATTTAGTTTTGTTTGGCTATAGATATATATATTATGATGGACAACATTCAATTATACACAAAATTATATATATATAGTGTGAAATATTAATTTATAATCATTTATCATAATTGCAATTATTATAATATATATAATATATATCATTTTTTGAAATTCTGAAAACTTATATATGACAAATCTATTATATGAAAAATCGATTTAAAGGCAGTTTTTGTTTTTATTGGTTTAAAAATTACGCATTTCTATATAAATCATATGTCTATTTTTGACATAAAGATAAGAAACAATTAGACTGCGATGACTTTTCTAATTTTACAATTTCACGGTATCTTTAAAGAATATATAGGGATATTTTAAGAATCATACCGCGATAAATCAAATAAATACGAATTAAACATAAAAAAACACATCATCCTTTATATGGGAATGCTTCTCATTCTCAATATCTATCTATATATATAAATGATACAAAATATGTATATTTAAAAGTATATCAATATAACAACAAAAAATTAATAATAACAATCATATATGGTTTTTGTATAATAATAATAATAATAAAATTATAATATAATAAGTCTTTCTTTATTAAATACAATATGTCATTTATATATACATACACTTTATTATTACATATATATACTTTATTTGTTTCACTTCACATTTTATAATATCAAGATTATATCGCTATATATTCTACATTATTATATATATGAATTCTGTATATATATATACGTATATAAAATTTTTGACTAAATGGTTTTGCGTATATTCCATAATAATATTATGCGATTTTATACCCTTATTATTATTGCTTATTTATTAAAAATCACACCCTCTGCAAATATATAACCAAACGCGCAGTAATTTTAAGCATATTTTTTTTGTGAAACAATTTTTTATATATATTTGTACATATATGTTTATGTATGTTATGTTATGACATTTGGTGTGATATGGATATTTTCGGATATTGTTAATTTAAAATTATTTTGGGGAAATCATAATGTAAAATTTGATCCGGAAAAGGAAAAGATTTTCAATGCGCAATGATTTTAATTAAAATTATAAAATTACTATATTATATATTATACTAATTATATATTAATATCTTTAAAACCTCGGAATTCTATTGCCGTGAACCCGTAACGAAATCACTTAATCACAGGTGATGAACCTTATTAGATGCATTGAATACACTTAAGTGATTTTGGGTGGTAAATCGCTATTATAATATATGTGGATTAATTTATGAAATTTTGAAAATAAACCAAACATATATGAGACAAAAAAAAACTTTTACTCAAAACAAAATAAGAAAAAATCATCACTCATATGTTTTCAAACAAAATTGTCCAATTGTTTCACTTTAGGTGGATTATAGTTTTTAGATAAGATGAAATGTTTAATTTAAATAACTGCGATAATCGCAAAAGTAGGGGGAAATACTAGTAGTTCAGGAAGACTATATTCCATAATCTTGCTGTTCTTGAATTCAAAATGAATTTCCAAATCTGTTTGTTCGCCGAAAAACTAAAATCGATACAGAATATGAATGAGCCCCTTTTGTGAATTTCTCGAATTATAAGAGAAGCTAATTGGGGACTCAGGAATTTGGTTTTAAAATTTCATTAGAGCATTCATATGGTAATAATAATACCTATAAAATGTGCACAATGAAGCTACTGATCTTGGTCTATGATCCAATGATTCAATGGAATTTGTTATTGTTTCATTTCAGCGAATCAGCGAAATAGCGTACGTTTTTGGATCCTGTCACTAAACTATGCGCAGGATAGTAATTGGTTCACCAGCAGCCCATATATGTAGGAATTGTACTCTAGAAGTGGTCCTATAACCTATAAATTAATGCTATAAATTTTCAGAATTGAGAAATTCTTTCGATCTTCTTAAAAAATCCCATGCGACTAGTTGCTGGTTTTTAGCTGCCATTATTATATTACAGATATATTTTATGATATGTTATTTAAATGATATCACAGAAAACGCGTCAATATGTTCTGAAAGAATTTTACGGACATAGTATCGGACTCTCGTCGTTATCGATTGTAAAGTTCTTCCGCGACTAAAACTTCACCCCGCCGTTGTTTCATTTGATGCGTATACCACCCCTTATCGGTGGTACTCAAGATTACTTTTAAGCGAAAGATAAAGATAAAATCATATTGCAATTCTGTTTTATATATATATACATAAATATATTGATATAATTTTCTATATATATATACAGGAATTTTTGTAAAACTTAACTCCACCCTCAATTATTTGTATATATATATATCCTTTTTATGTTTTTATTATATATATATATAGCTATAGCTTTATTTGTAAACCAATCAGATTATCACAAGCTGTGAATAAAGCGCATATATATGCATATATATATATATAATAAAAGGACATTCATATTTATATTCATTTTAGTCTATGTGAAAATATTAATATATATATAGTATAGAGTTATAGATTGATTCGCAGTTAGAAATCTCATCTTAATTGTATATAGATAAAAAAAATTTTGTCAAATATCTGCATTATATAATACACAGTATAAATTCTATTTTTTAATTTTTATTTTACAATTTTAAATATATAAAAAATCAATTTGAATTTTTATATAAATATATATCTATAATATATAAAATCAGTGATATTTAATAAAATTATGAATGCAAAAATGCATTATAATTAAAGTGCAATTAAGTGCGAATTTTAAGAATTATTAATTACTTTTTTGCTTTAATCGAAAAAAAATCTTTCATCGCATATATATATATATATATGCATATATTGTGTGTGGTGAAGAAATGTCCGTGTTTTCTTCTACAAATCATTGGGATCATCATAATAATCATACAACTAGAGTACGTTATTTACGATTTAATTTAAAATAAAATATCGCGCAGATAATTTTGAAAAAAAAAATTTTAAGGTTCATATATACATATTATGCGGATTTGGATCTCATTAAAGCAGAGGGTCAAAGGAAGACGTGTATAAATAATATATGTGGTGAAAATGTTTTCCTGATGTGATATAACAAAAACAAACATTTTATCATTAACCGCATATATGTATATATTATTACAGCGACGGCAAAAGAAAATCTCAAATAATATATATACAATTGCGATTGGAATAATTATTTTATTCTGAAATCTGCGATTTCGCAACGCAGAACTGCATGAATTCGAATTTAAATAATTTAGTTTTTAAAATATTTAATATAAATTTCTTTGATTGATTTAATTAGAATCCTAAATATTTTCCAATCATTTCCATCCGCAATCAAATAACTAAAATTTAAATAAATTTCAGTGTTATATAATATATTGAGTTAAATTTATATATATTTATTCGGATTTAAATTTATAGATACATTTCTTAAGTTTATCGTGTTTCAAATTTGATTATTTAATTATTGATCGGGAGTTAACTGATTTGCCAATGTTTTATTATATGGATTAATTTTTTATAATACGGAATGGCATTTCTCGGAAGAATGGAAAAAGGATCGCATATCCTAAATATATATAAATAAAACCCCCAAACTCTATATAATTTTATGGTATGGAATATAGATCCCTTTTATAGAAATAATAATATTTTTATTTCGTTACGCAGCATCCAGAACAATCAGCATTCATGCCCGATGTAACTGCATTTACACCGATTTGGGGACAAGAACAAGCACCGCCTCCAATTGTTTCGTATCCAGATTTAATGGCCGCTGGTTTTCAATGTGCAGCTGATCTTGGTAAATTTGTATTTTATTTTATGAATGGACCAATATATTATTAACACTATTATAGATTGCCCAAGGCAGTCATTTTGACTGCTTTTGAATTTCCATTAGAAAAACAATTATGTATATATGTAGTGTAGTGATAGAATTTCTAAGAAATTTGTGACTTTTTGTACAACGTATATAAATGCTTTTATTAATAATTGTAATTTCCGGTATATACATAATTGTTTTTCTAATTGAAATTCAAAAGCAGGCAAAATGACTGCCTTGGGCAATTTATAGTGTTAATAAAATGGTATATGCTTATTATTATTATTATTATTATTATTAGCAATATGGCCAAGATCACAAATGGGTGGTTTGGTATCCCAACGGATGTCACCACGCGGTGGTTTACCAGCACCACATTCAGCATCAACATCAACGACCTGCACAACAAAGAAAACACGTCGTCGTGTTGCCTCATTGGCACAACGTCGTGCAGCAAATATACGAGAACGTCGTCGTATGTTCAATTTAAATGAAGCATTTGATAAATTACGTAGAAAGGTAAATTTATAATTAATTTGCAATCAATAATAAATCATAAAATTTGTATTTATCCCATATATGTATAGGTTCCAACATTTGCCTATGAAAAACGTTTATCAAGAATTGAAACATTACGATTGGCCATAACCTATATAAGTTTTATGACAGAATTAATGTCCGGTGGCAATCCAGATGGACGTAATAATGATATTTATTCACCGCCAGCAATAGTGGCTGCTGAAACAAATGGTGAAAGCCATCCTCATCATCATCATCATCATCATCATAATAATATGAATAATGGTCATCACCATAATCATATTAATAATAATAATAATAATAATGGTCATCATAATCATCACCATCATAATCATAATCATCATCATCATCTTCATCATGATCATCAATCAATTTCACGGGAATTTATATCATCCTTTAGTCAAAGTGGTTGAAATCAAATCATATATAAAATTTATTTACTATATATATATATATGTGTATTTTTGCGGTCATAAAAAATATATCCTTTTAGAGAGATTTAAAGATTTGTCTTATAGAAGGTTTGAATTACACTTTTTGTTCTGCACTATTAAGGTTCTATGCATAATTAATTATTGTATTTTATTTTTATTATTACCCTTATCCTTATCGCTATATATGATGTTATTTATTCTTGGCTTTTATTTTTGGAATCTTTAGAATAATATTTTTTTACACCTTTAATTGTTTAATAAAAATATATAGTTAATTTTTTTTTTTTTATTTTAATTGAAATAAATACTTATAGTTTTATTACTTAAGGAAATTACTTAAGGAACGAGGAATTTTATTATTTCTAAAGACAATTTTCTTATATATTTGGTGAAATCCGTAAGTAATAATTCATAAATAATTATATAAAAGGCTAAAAAGGCAATTTATTGAATTATATCATCAAAACATAAATATAAATATGTGATCCAAAAAGTACTTAAAACAATCACTTTAAAAATTAATAAAAATTCATTAAATTAACGGAATTTAAAAAATCATATATTCCGATTATTTTCTGCTATATCCCAAAGGATATTTAATTTATCATCGTTGTAATTCCTTGTTGGAAATAATATAAAAAAAAATTCCTCCATCTATCGTTTGGAATTGTAACAACCAAATCCGAAATTATCATCGTCGTTAAAACAGATATTCTCTTCTACATCTACCACATTTCCCCTGCAAATAAAAACCCAAAAAAAAATTCTGAAACTTTTTTAAGACAAATATTTTTGTTTTTGTTTGTTTAATGTTTAGTTCATAAAAGAATATAACAGACGAAACTAGAGACGAAGCAGATTCTTTTCTTTTTTTTTATGTTGAGTGAGTGTAAAGTTAAGAAAAAATTAATGTTTTCAATTAAAAATTATGATTATTAAATAATTAAAAATGTATAAATTAATTTATCTTTAAATCAATCATTATAGGTATGTATAATAAACGATTGTGTTTCATAAAAACAAAATAATAATAATAATTCTATATTATTAGAAAAAAAGACATTATGTTTTTTTTTTTTTGTGTTTTGATATGTAAAAAAAAAAAATCAAAAGGCGATGATCGATGAAAAAAAAGGGTCAAACAAATTAAATTTTTCTTCTTTTTTAACAAATAATGTTTTTTTTTTTTTCAAATATCATAATTAAATCGCGAATTCGAGTTCAATTGAAATAAAGATAAAAAAAAAAACATTATTAAAATATAAAATATTAGAGATTTATGTATATTAATAAAGAATTTAGAATAATTTTTTGGCTATCATCATATATTATCTCACCGTCATCATCATTTATTGATATTTTGGAAAGGCCAAAAAGCAAAAAAAAAAAAAAAAACACAATTTTATTTATTATTATTATTATTATTATTTATATTATCATTTTTGTTTCATATTTATCTTTATAAAAATCATCATCATTTGTTTTTTTTTTTTTGGGTGCTAATGGTGCTAATCTATCCTATCTATATGTACTGTTTAGTATTTGTATCTTGTTGCAATTCCATTGTGTGTTTTCAGTTATGTTGTTGATTGATGATGTTTATTGTTATGCGATTTTTTTGTTTAGTTATTAGTTGAGGAAATGATGGTAGAAGAATCATAAGTGGAATGCAATTGATGACATGTTGTGGATGTTTGTTGAATGTAAAAGACTTTTTTTTTTTTTACTTAATTATTTAATTGAAATTAATATGACTCTATACAATAAATCAACTGTTCTTCACTGCATTATATATTATGAGTTTAGTTTGTTTTTATATTGTTATTATTATTTAACATTCTATTTTTTATTCATAATTTGGTTCTTATAATGTTTATTATTTTATTTTTTATTATTATAGTTGTGTAATTATTATTATTATTTTTGTTTTACACGATGAAATATTGATTTAAAAACGTATATTTCATCCTCGCAGAATATGTTAATAAAATGTAGTGTTTTATTGATAAAACGAAAAATTTCCTGGGAATTTTTGGATATATTTTGAAATGGACGTTTTCCAGTTCAATTTAAAGTCTATATTCTTTTAACATTCCCCCCAATAAATTGGTGCAGAATTTCATTTATCAACTTGTGTACATATAACTTCCGCAGTTGAGAATTATACAGAATTCGATCTAGACAGATTTATAAAAATTTCGGAATAAATGGCATCTGTTTTAAGGATATGGCATATTACAGTATATTTTAGATTTTCGATTTGGTTGACCATAATTATACATTCTTATATATATTAGACCAATGTGAATTCTATATAAATAACAACTCTTATTTATAAATTAAACAGTATATATAATCGAAATTTATTGAATACTATAATGTAATAAGATTTTTTAATCACAATTTTTCATTTTCATTTTAGAATTCATTATTCGCAAATACGCAAATACAATTATGATAAATATATACAACAATAATATTAGAAAAAAAAAAGAATATGTAATAGAATAGGCGCCAATTAATTAAAAAAATAATACAGCAAATAATTAAAAATATTTTGAAATATATATATATATAAAATATTTATATTTTATTATGTTAAAATTAATATATATTAATAATTTTTCATTATAATATGGATGTAATAAGAGACTATGAAATTGTATCTTTATCAAACGTTTCCACAAATACAACAACTACTACGCCAGCAGCATCAACAACTACCACAAATCCAATGGTTAACGTACAACTTCAACAACAACAACAACAGATTACTGCTGTAATGACAGCGATAAATCCAAATCAAAATCGTAATCATAATCGTAATAATCAACAACAACAACACCACCAACAACAATTATCACGTCCAAATAGTTTATTTGGTCCCGAAAAAGAACCAATTTATTTTAATATAAATTTAATTGGTGCTCCACCCGAAGTTGAACAATTAGTTGATCATATAAAAACCGTTGCCGAACAATTTTTATATCACTATAAAACATTTCCAATTGGTAAATTAAAATTATATATTCACGTTTAAATAAAAAATTAAAATAGTACATCACACTTCACTATTTTTTTTCTACACAAGTTCTACCAAATTCACTATCGGGAAATGCATCAACATCAACAACAACAACAACGACAACAACAACAACAAATCGAAAATTTCGTCCAATAAACTTACGTGATTTATTTGTACCGCCACCATTTGATGAATTGGATGCAGTGGCAACCGATGGTACAGGTGAACCAAAACGATTAACAAATACCCAATTGAAAAGTGTTCGAGATCGTGGGTAAGTCGCTATTATATATATTATAAATTATATATTTCATATTTCATATTTCCATCATGAAAATAAACACAAAAAAAAACATAGTCTTGGATTTAATAAAACCAAAAACGAAAAAAAAAAAACTGTGTTAGAAATTTGGCACTTAAAATAAATAAAATAAAAAACACATAAATTAAATACCGATAATAAAAAAAAAAAACAAATTGAATCAGTGGGTTAGTTATAAAGCAATTCCACCACTAAATTTTTTTTTTATTATTATTTTATTATTATTTGGGCTGCACCACAATAATATTATTGATTAAAAATCACACATAAATATATAATTACTAAGACGACAAACAATCCCACTACCAGATTGTTTATTGAAAATTGTTCGATTTTTTCTTTGTTGATTATTGGATTTTTAATGATAGTTTAATTTAATTTAAATAATTTAAGAGTAAACCTATCAAAAGCGCACTTAATTTATTAATTCTAATCTCGCTAAAAACCAACGGATGTTCAAATAAAAAATATTTGTTTTTAAATGGGTATATGTGTCTCTTATTTTCTATTCAGAACAACAAATACATCCAAATCCATGATATTAAATATTTTTAAAAATTATTAACTTATTAATCAAAATTGAGTTGATCATCTGGTAATGACTGTTTTGTCGTCCATAATTGTTCGCTTATATTTTCTTAAAACAATCGCGTGGTTCATACATAATAAGCATAATATAATAATAAATAGTCACAAATTCATTCATGCATTATCATAAATATACTACTGGGATATATTAATAGAAAGTATTAATTAATAGTCACCTATTATTTTGTATAATCATATCAAATATCACCTATCTTAATTTAATCAACAAAAATATTATATTATTAATATTTATGTTTAATATATTAATATTTTATTTGTTAAACAAAAAAGAAAATAATATTATTGTTGTAAAAAAAAAAACGAATGAATATTTTTTTAATTAAATTAAATATTAATATTTTAAATACAAAAAACAAAATAGTTGGCACATAAATTATATAAAAAAAACAAAATAAATAATTAACCCCAATTAAAAATAAACAAACAAACAAACAAACAAAAAAAAAAAAATATGAAATCATTTCTGTAAAGCTTGCAAAAGGATAATAAGTTGGGAAAAGCGAAAAAATTAAATGTGGAACAATTACGAAGCATCCAAACGACTGGGTAATTATTCATATAGAAACAAAATAGTTTTATAAAACACAAATAAGTTTAAATTTTTATTTAATATAGTATTTTGAATTTGAATTTTTATTCTTAAAATTTACTGTGTCTTTTTTTATATATTTATATAAAATTATACATAAATATGATTTGTATTTTTGTTATTTCTAATTAATGTATTTTTTTTTTGTTTCGATTATTGTTTTAGGATTTATTTTTTATTTTATTGTTGTTAGCTACATCACAACATTTCATATAATTATAATATTTCATATTTCACATTCTCATATAATAATCATATAACCGTCGATTGGAATTGTTTTTTGACAATACAAAATGTTAAATTCATTGCAGTATCAAATCCGTTGCATTTTTTTTTACCATTTATAACCTGATGACCGATTGTTATATACTAATTAAAATGGTATCGATAAAATTGATAGAATTCTTAATTTGGTTTGGTTTGGTGCTTTGCTCATTATAAATTAAATAAGCTAAATAAAAATTGAAAATTCACTGCACTTTATTATTTGTCATTATTCCGTTTTGTAGTCATTTTATTCCTAATGTACCTACCATCTGATCTGAAATTATTCTGAAAAATATATATTAATCTCTTATACAAAATGGAACGCCACTATTACAATCCTTTTTTTTTTTTAAAAATTAAATCGATTAATATAAAACATTCTCCCAATAATCCTGAATTGAAATGTAATTTTTGTAAGTATACCTCAATAAAATCAAATGTTTACTATATATAAATAGAATTTTGTAATGTTTCGTATATTTGTAATTTAGTTTCGCTTATATGTTTAATATTGTATAATAATATCAATAATATTTTTGGACCGAAACGCTATTTATGTGTATTATACTTATGCTGTGAATCAATTAAAAAGGATTAATTTATATTTAATTTGGCTATAGGTAATTTGTAAATTGTAATATACATAAAACAAATGTAAAATAGAAATTGCTGAGATAAGGAATAAGGAATAAGGAAATTGAAAAAAAAAAAAAAACTGTAATTTTCTAATCTGCTGATGGATTTGGACGAGTCCATCAGCAGATTAGAATTAGATTTAGGTGAACTCATTATTTGTTTTATAAAAAAATAACAAAAACCTGGCATAGAATCTCTCAAGATTATAAGACAATATCAAATTCAATAAAATCTCATCACAAACAATAAAATCGCATGATTAATTAATGCTTTTTTTTTTTTGTTTATTGATTTAAATAATTTAATTCAGCATGATCAGCAAAAAAAATGTGAATAGGAGTTTAGTTTAAAAGATAAAATGACTTTATAGTCTCTTATACTTGAATTTATGTCGGAGTTTTTTTTTTTACTTCTGGTTATTCTATGTTTCGTTAAAGTATTTTTTTTGTTTGCTTTTTTATTAACACAAATAATTGTGTTTTTATATATATAATGGTCTAACTATAATGTTATGTTTATGGATCTTTGATGTTGTTTGTTTATGTCTTACCTTGTACAAAATTTAAAGAATTGTGTTTGCTATAAAAAAAAAAAAAAAAAAACAAACGAATAACGAATAATTAATTAATAATAAAATTAATAAATAATTTTTTTTTTTTTTGTTTATCTTTCATAGTGAATTTGAAGTACAAAGTTTACATTTTCCCGGTCAAGTACATCGATGGCGTTTATCACAATTATTACAAAAAGGTTCCGAACGGACACAAAATTCATTGTTAAGTGATTTGGCATTGGCTGCTCGTTTTTTAATTGTAACGGCACGTACACGAATATTTGGACATTTTTTTTCAATTGCACATGCAGCACGGGCTCTATTAACCGGTTTATTACGTTTCATTGATATATTCGTTGGTATTCCATCACTGCTGGCGCACAATTTAGAATATAAATTACGTGAAGAACGATGCCGATATTTAATTGCCGAATTAGTGTGTCCGGTAAGATATTTGAATACATTTATTCTTAAGTTTATATGATGTAAACCCGGTAATTATCCATTGTTTTCACTATATAGGCTGAATATGAAGATTGTTTACATTCATTATGTGGATATGTGCGTCGTCAATTGCGACGGGCAACAACGGAAAAATTTGATGTTGAATGTGAATCAGCCCAACCGATTCCATATTTGTTTTTAACACCAAAAGGACAACAAATTGATTTACGTTTATTTTCACGTGATGTTATACGTAAAGCGTTACCGATTTTGGTGGTCATATTAGAACGTGAAACACGTGGTTGGTTTTTACATTTTCGTGAACGCTTGATAGCCGAATTACGTGAGAAAAAAATGACAGACCATGAAATTGAAGAGGTAGTTTTTTTTTTTATGACCAAAGCAAAAAAAAAATCCTTCATTCACATATCACAAAATTTAATATAAATGGTTTTTTTTTTCCTAAACATTTTTATCAATTTAAAGGAAGTTAATGAAGCCGTTATGAAAGAGTATCTACAACGAGTTTATAGTTCCATACTAAATCATACGGATTTAGTTGATTTAGGTGAACATATTCCTCAGTTGTTAGTTCAACAAGCGCAATCAGTTGTTATTATGCATAAGTAGGTGTTTATTATTTTAATTAACTTAAAAAAATTGTATTCTTATAAACTCTGAATTTTGAAAATGGTATTGAAGTGTTTATGCATTATAGTATATTTAAATATGAAAATATGTTTTTTTTTTTGTTTCAGAGCCGTTGAGAAAATGCAAAAAGAATTGAAACGCACCAAGGAAGAACATCGAAAATATTTAATAAATGATTATCCGGTGTTGTCACGTGTCGCTCCATGGATACGCACCAAATTGCAGACGGCCGAAACAACAAAATATGCTAAATTAATGTGGTCACCGTATGAGGAGGCGATTCGATTGTGTACCAAACATAATATACCACAAACAGCATATTTTCTGTCACGTGATATGGCATTCATGAAAGAACGTGAACCGGTACTGTTAAAGGAATTGCGTAATGCAAAAACCCCCACGCGTAGCTTTCAATGGTCTTGTCGCATATGGTCACCAAAATCATGGATAATTCGTCGTAATTTTCAGGGACAATCCGAAACCATACCGACAGTCATATGCCAACAGGCTACGTCAATTGTTACGCCCCGTTCCGATCCAAGTCAAGCCGTATTTTTGATTGAACGCGAAACAATTCGAACGACAAGTACACGTTGGCCATTTTGGCGTCTATTAAATTTAATGCAACGCATTTGGTGTTGGACCTGGAACACGATGTTTCTGCTGGGTGTTATTGTACCATGGGACAGTGCCTTCAGTATACGGGCACTATTTTCAATTAAACCATTTATGTCCGATTTAGAGTTATCACAGGTAAATGGAACACTGTTTCCACGTAAAACAAGTATTACCCAAACGTTACCAAGTCGGTTAATTGAATTGTGGCGTCATATATCAAAGGCGCGTACACATTTTGAGACTGAACCGGATACGGGGTTCATTGGAAAAGGACTGACAAGACATTTAAATCGTTTATGGAATTATTTTATTAAAGGATTCTGTGGCACGTTAATGATTGTTTTTCTATTTCCAATACTTTGTGTGACAATCAGTGTATGCAGTATTATATTTGCACTTACCGCACCTTTATGGATACCAGTATTTGTCGTATGTTTACACATTTATATGATATTAATTTATGATTTGGATTGTCCAAATATAAATACAAATGCAAATATTAATAATAACAACCATAATAATACCAGTTCCAATACCAATAATAATAATAATAATAATAATAATAATAATAAGGCACATCGACGTTACTGTATTCTTTTTCAAGTATTATTTTGGAATATTTTATTACAAGGATTGTGTCAACCGATTGCTGCTATTTTAGTTGCAACTATTTTATGTCCATTAGCGGCATTATCGATATTTATTGGTTAGTTACATTTACATTATATTTAAAATCGAAATTTAAAACTGATATTATAAATTAAAATTGTTTATGTTAATTTATATGTCAATGTGTTTAGTTGGTATTATACGTTATTGGATTCGACGACTATGGGATGCCATAACATTTTATTCATTTATTAAAAAATGTGGACGTGTACCGGCTGGCGATAGTATTGCGGTAAAACGAATTGCCGGTCCCGGATTGACACTTGATTATTATTTTATTATAAAACCCGAACAAGCATTGGCCGCCTTCGAAGCCAAAATGGAATCGGATGAATTACAGGCATTTCAAAAATCAATGGAACAATTAATATTACAACCACAAAAAGATTTTCATCAATTTGTTGAAGCATGTTTTGGTCCATTTTCGGCTAACCTATCGAAATCCGCCGGACCGTATCGTGCATTGGAAAGCGAAGGAAAAGATTTAATGAGTTCATTACACGAGAAATTGGATAAAAGACACAGGGATTTACAAATTGGTTTACCAACAATTATTAAAACAAAAATAAAATTGAATACAATGGATTTGAAGGTTTTTTGTTTGATTTTTATTGTACAAATTTAAAAAAAATATATATATAAAACAATTAATAAACAAAATCTATTACTATTATTGTAAATTATAGATTGCAATGCAACAAGCAGCACATTTACTAGAGAAATTTTATCCAGAGCATGTTATGCGTCGACTGTCGATGACCGAAGAAGAATATTGGGATTCAAAGGTGATTATCATATATGATTCTTAATATTTGTTATTATAAATGACATATTGTTTTTTGTTTCAATTTAGGGTTTACAAGTAGGAGATTGGGCCGGTTTAGCTGGTTTAATGTATACCGATATATTTAGTTTGGATTTTTTAACACCGCTAAGTGATATCGATACACATTTTAAATTAATAGCCCATTCACAATTAGATTTATCACGTTACACTGAAATGGTACAAAATTCTATTGATATTATGGGTGAAAATGGACCAGATCTATTGGGTAATGTTTATGCACCACGTGGTAATATACAAATACATTCACCGTTTCTCGAGGTGTCTGCATTCAATCCAAGATCCAGAATTACGTTAAATTTTCGTAAAGCAGAGAAAAGAAAGTATGTTTATATTATGTAATAATATGTTTAAAATTTTTTTTTTTTAAAAGATCACATTAATTCATCTGGTAAATCATTTATTTATCAATGCAATTATTAAGTGCATAATTAAGGAAGTTCCATTATTTTGTTTGTGCATAATTATTTATTATTCCGCATAACTTAAAAAATTGTCCTTAATAATAACAAAATTCTTATGTATCCAAAAAAAAAATTTAGTGATACAACAACGGGTTTAACAACGCCTCGTGTTCATTTACATCGTACGTCTACATTAACGAAAAAAACCGAAAAACTATTGTGGCGTCCATGGAAACGAAAAAATGGTGATCGCAATAGTGGTGAAAAATTATTAATACCATTACCAGTACCACATCCAGCACACATTGCAATATCCATACATAATCGTGATTCAGAACATCCAATACCATTGGATTCGGATATATGTTGGGATATCTTGAGAGCCATTGAAGATTGTCACGGTGACATTCAGGTAAGAGTTTATTATATTTGATTCAAAATAAAAAAAAAATCAACACTAAACTGCACTAATTGCAATTAAATGAATTGTAGGCTAATATCGGTTTTGTAAGTCGAGTTCGTGGTGGTGAGGGTATGCGTAACAGCTTAGACGAATGTGATTCTAGTGTCTATTCATTAGATTCACATGAATCACAAGGTGGTTCTTCTTCGAATGGTACACGCGATAGTTTGGCCGCTGTTGGTGGTACCGAAACATTACAATGCGGTGCCCGTGAAGTTTGTACAACAGTTACCACCCAACAAGCGAATACCGTTCATCATACACCATCTACCAGTAGTTTTCATTGGACATTGAGTAATTGGGGTGCGGCGGCTGCTCATGCGGCACGCCGTCGTAATAATTCAGGAGGTACCGTACGCGTGGATTTAGCCAGTCCTGAAGATATTTCATTGGATACAAATGATAGTACACGTGTTGTTTTTAGTGCTTACGGTACAACTGTTTAACGTATTATTTATTTAATTGATATTATTTCTGCTTTTTTTTTTTTTACCATATTTAATAAGAAAGAAAAATAGAACACTCAAAAAACGTACACACAAAACAAATCAAAATTCGTATAAATTAAATAATTAATATTATAGCTATAATATATATTTATATTATATTGATAATTTTGCAACAAGCAAAGAAAAATATTTAATATATTAGAGCATTAGAGGAAAATTTATATTATATTTATATTTAAATATATATAATTTAAGAACAAATAACAAAAAATGAAAAAGAAAAAGAAATTTAACCATTTTTCTTTTATCTAGTCCTTTATACTAAAACATAATATTATTAATAAAAATAATAATAAAAAAAAAAAAACCGAATAATTTACCAAAATATATAAACACACAAATACATAAAATTAAACAATTTTACAAACTCATAGAAGATCGCAAATCGCGTATTTAATTCAAATTTACACATATTTTTTAATTAAATTTTTTTTTATTTTCCTTGTTGAATATAAAATACGAAATAGAATATTAAAATTAAATCGAACACAATATTTTTTGTATATATATATTTATATTTTAATCATCATCCTCATTGAAAGCATTTTTACTATGTATAATTTTAAGTTAAATAAGTATTTTTCAATACTTAATTATATTCGTTGCGTTTCAAGAACAAATAATAATAATAATAATAATCGAGATAATTCGCATTTTTTTAGTAGTATCTTTCGGAATAAATATTAAAATATTTAAAAAGAAAAGTAATATTAATAACAATAACCATCAACAACAAAAAATCAATTAATACAATTTATTGAATTATTAAAATATGTCGTCGCTTTTACCATAAATATTACATATCAAATTTCATTTTAATTTAATTTAAAGACAAAAAAAAGTAAAAGAAAAACATAGTAAAACAAATCCTATACAAAAAAATTCTCTAATTGATAATAATTTATATAAATATATGGAATTTTGAAATTAAGAAATGGTGATTTTTTTTACAATATATTGGTAGAAAATATTGGTTAAAAATATTGAATTTATGCAAATTATGAACAATTAATCAATTATAAATTAAAATAGTTATAGAATGTCCTTATGTTATATAAGCTTAATATATTTTTAAGTATTCCATTTCAAATTTCCAAGGGAAAGTCAAAATAATTTTTAATTTATACCCTAAAAAGGAGTAAAAAGAAAAGTTTCCTTTAACATTAAAGTAACTTCATTTAAAATAAGCATTGCTTTAAATCAATCAATATAATCGATTCAAAAACTTAAAAAGAAAAAAAGAGTTCAACCATTTCCAAATTTTGACAAAGTGTAAAGCGTAAAGATCTTAAATATTTCATATCATTTGAATTATGTGAGGCATAGATATCTGTCGAAAATTCAGCGATTTTTAGTTTTTTTACTTCTTCGATAAGTCAATTGAACTGATTTTTTGGTTTGATAATATATTTTTAGACTTTAGGAGAAAGCCAATTTTGTTTAACTTTGAAATATTTACTCCATTTTAATATTCTTACCTATATAGATATATTCTTTTTTTTTTCAAATTTTAATTATTTGAATATTTTCTAATATAATGAATAATAATAATGATTTTTTTTTCGCTATCTCAACTCTATTAATCTTTTTGTTTTTTGATCTCTCACATTTTGTATACATTTTTTTTTTTTTTTTATCGATTCCATGACAAACATCTTAAATATTCCATTAATAATAGAAGCAATATAATAATAATTTAAGATAATCTCCCGCAAATTCGCTGTTTTTTACTTTTTTATAAAATATTTTTTATTATATTTGACGAAAAAATTCTTTTCAATTATTTAAGAATTCATATTAGATATAGTTTGCATCGAATTGATCCTAAGAGGCATTTTTGTTTCATTATCTAAATTTTCTATATTCTAAATTAATGTCAAATTAAAAAAATAAAAAAAAAAAACAATTGAATATTTAAATAATAATGTAATAAAGAAATTATAATATTTAGAGAAATTTGTAATATATAAAATAGTAAATTACAAAAAAAAAACAACACACAAACATTTAAAATTAAGAAAAATTTAATTAAAATATTTACCATTCAGATGAGTATAAATTATAGTCGCATTGATATATTTAATATATTAATATTTAATAATAATAATAATAATAATAGGCGTAATATTGCATTTATTATGTATTAACTTTAAATCAATGATTCAAAACTTATAACAAAACATTTTTACTATCACACAAAATTTATTTAGTTGAAACTAATAAAAATATAACTAATTATTAACAAACAAAAAAATAATAAAAAAAGGTATTACAAATATAAACATATAAAATATTCTATGTTTTTTTATCTTTATAATATCATATTTTCAATCGCACTCATTAAAACCAAAAGATTCTATTCTAAATATCTTTATGTAAAAATTATGTATTCAGTGGCCAATGCCCGATAGAGAATGAACAAACAAAGACTATTATTAGCACATCACCATAAATATTTTAAGGACTTGTCAGCAGATGCGGTATTGTTTTTCTTTTAAAAACCCCTAAAAAACTAATACTGTATTAAATAAAATAAAAAAAACTTTAATTATCCATTATTCTATTTTTAAAATTTATTTTATTTGAAATTGTTTCATTACATTAAAATTGAAAAAATTTTTACTACAAAACAAATATCGTTTTAAATATAAGAAACATTTAATTGCAATTATAAAACAATATATATAAATTACAAGTAATTGGAAAATTCTTTAAATATTTTTTTTATATTTATAAAACCGATAAAACATTAACGCAACCATCGAAAACAAATGAATAGAATTATTTATTTACTTAATTTTTATAATTTTAAAATTCAAATTTTGGTTAAAGAAGGACTATACGCCATTTTGTAATTTAAAAAAAAAAAAAATAGTCAACAAATTAAGTTGAACCTAAAACCCTTTGACAAAGAGATTTGTAAAGATTTGTATTAATTTGTTGCTTTTACAGTTTCAGTAATTTAGTTGTACGGGAAAATGTACAACTCTGAAAATTCATTTTATGTTTTCATTAGGATTCGAACCAATGACCGACCCCCCATTCTTATAAATTTTATAAGAATTTTTGGTTGGCGTTTTTTGGTTTTTATTAACTACACCACCACAACAGAGTTGCAATTAGTAATTACAATTACACACTTTTTATTTATTTTAAAAATTAACAAAGGAATTACAATTTTTTGGGAAATTTAAAAATATTCGTTATTTAAGACTACAGATCCTTAATTTTTTTTTTACAGATCATAATCAGTATAATAAACTATAATCCATATTGAGTTAAAAAATTTATGAATATCCTCTTAACATACCTTAAAATTATTTATTTTTTTAATTAAAATTTATAAATTGTTTCGGCAATCGGGAATAATAATAATAAAATGCACAAATGAAATTCATCCGAATTTCAGATAAATGATATCTAATATGTGTAAATCAGCTATTTATAGTTCAACATTATTTAAATTCGACCCAGATCCCTGAGGTAGATCAATGCCAACAGGTGGAACAAATGTACCTATTGGTTTTTTTAACTCTTGTGCTTCGATTAATCTTCTCATTTCTAATTTTAACTTATCTAAAATTGCATAATTTGGTTGATTTATGGCCGCTTTACTTTGTAATACGGTGATTTCTTGTTCCTCTTGTTTTTTTTCTTTAAATGATTTTACCGATTGATTACCATATAAACGTAATAACGAACCCCATGTTTTTATATGCGGATGTAATATCTGTGAATTGTGAAAAACAAAAAAAAAAAAACCATTACCTATAGTAAAATTGTTTTTAGTATGAACAAAAAAAATAAATAAATAATACTTGTAATATCGCTTGAGATGCACGTTGTTTACCATCACGTTTATTTTTACAAATAACTGTTGCCACATGCTTACCCACCGTCATTGTAAATTCATTTTTTTTATGCTTCATTGTATTTACTTGATAATCGATTTTGATATCACCCAAACCAAAATTACGTTGAAGACATGTCAATAGAATTGCATGTGGTGATGGTTCAGTTGTTTTGGCACAAAATTCAGCCACACGTGGATCTTCAATGCGAATTTCATCGAACACCTGCAATTCGGATGAGTATGCCATTTGGATGGGGAGGGAGGAGAAATAAAATTAAAAAAAACCCTGAACTTTAATCGGTATTATATGAAACATATACATTTCCATCATTGCAAATGCAACCAAGCCATATACAATTTTTAGAGCCAATGTTCATTTGGAAACATTTACATTTGGCGGTTATAACTTACCGATAAATCTTTACATGTATCTTTTCGTGCACCGTTAACATTCTTTACGGATGAAATTTTATCATGCATTTCTGGTATTAGAATTTCCAATGTTACACGGGCCGCTTCACTTTTTGCCTGTTTTTTACTTGTACCATAACCGGTACCATATTTTAATTCATTAATTGTTACCGTTGCCGAATATGGGGTTTGTGCTGTTTCCAATTCTTTAAATTCATACGATGGTTGTTTTTTCAATGCATACTGTACGTATTCATGTAAAATACACACGAAACTTTTACCACTCGGATTCATTGTCCATTCACGTTTTTGTCGAGCATTTGTATTATTCTCATTATTCGGATTTACCAATGGAAATGTTATTAATTTTGTGCCATCCGGTAATGTTGGACGTTGTAAATTTCTGATTTGTTTTTTATTTTTCGTAAATTTACGACGTGCTGACCAAGATCTAAATAGAAAATAAAAAAAAAAAACTTGGTTGTACTATAATTTTATAATTTAAATTATTAATATGAAATCAAAATGCATACTTAAAACGCATAACGCGAATTTGTTTAAAATGAAATAATCGTTTGCAGTATGCTGTTATTTGATCGGGCGTTAAAGATTGTGCTTGTATATTTTCTTTAACGGTTTCAATTTTTGCATTTGACAATAAATTAAACGGTTTAGTAATATCATTTTCAGTTAAATTATTGCTGTTACTGCTGACCTCAGTAGAAATGATCGTCGTACTGCGAATGGCGGTGTCTGAAATTAAGTCTATTGCTGCCGAATTATCCATAATTGGGTCATTTGCGGATAACTCATTACCATTTTTTACAATTGTACCATTTTCTTTTACCCCTTCATTATTTGATTCGTTCATCAATTGAACATTTCCATTACCCTGTTGTTGTTGTTGTTGTTGTTCATTTTTTAATTTTTCTTCCTTTTCAAGTGCCCTCACATAATTTAAACATGGAATAGCATTTAATGGTATTTCATGTTTCTGATAAATTTAATACAAAAAAAAAAAGAAAGTTAATTATAGAATTTTTGTTTTACAAAACATAAAAAATGTGTGTATCCAATGAATTTCATAAATAGAACATATAAATAAAAATTAGTTAAAAAAAAAACATTCACACTAAACAAAAATTACCCGAACACTACCAGGTCCTAAGAAATATGGTCTGGCCGCTGTACAAACTCTAGCAGTTTTATGTAAATATAATGGCATGCCACTATTATGGGTTACTTGAACCCATCCTTCTGGTAATACATCAAAATGATTATGTCCCTTTTCTATATAATGAGTTAAATGAAATTAAAACAACGTGGTAATTCATTTAATATAATTAATATAAATTCGACTGTACCTTCTAAAACAATTTTATATTTTTCATCGTATTGAGTTTCTTTTCTTGTTTCTCTTAAACTCTCTGGTAATTGTTCATCCAGCATACGTTCAACTTCTTCAGCATCAAATTCAGTGTCACTGCTTTCATATTCCGAATCTCCACCTTGAAAATAGATTTTATAAAATAACATTTACTACGAAATTGAAAAAAAAAAATTTTTATTGACAAATCATTATTTTTTATTATGCACTTAAGCAAATGTCTTTAACCTGGCGGCCACAACATATTGGATACATATTGGATTTATTAGTAGAAACTATATCCATACTGACTACTTACCTTCATAGTCTGATGATGAGTCGTCTCCTTGCACCTCATCCAATACATCAAATTGCCGTAATTTATTTTTCAATTCATAATCAGTTGTATTCTCCATATTGGATGTTGCCTCCTCCTCGATGGTATCATACGATTCAGATTCATCATTTGAATGTAATTGCAATTGTGACGGTTCTTGTTCATCATTGGTTAATGATTGGTTGGTTTCAAATTCATTTGATTGATGTATTTTAGAACGTTTCATTACTGGACAATAATCCATGATGTACTGTTAATTATGTAAGTTTTGTTTTGTATTTATTCAATTAGATATATCGTTCTCAGTGCGGTCGGCCTGCACAATTCCAAGAGCTCAAACACAAAACGTTACACAATTGTACGATATGTATTAATTTATTCTTTAAACAGTAAATCGTATTGCAGTTGAAGTTGATATGGGGTAAACCATTTCAAATTGTGTTAGGTGTTTAATAAATTTTTTTTTTATTTTATAATTATTGTACAATGCTTATTGAGATTTTAATACAATAATATTTTGTTTTGTTTTTCTATTTTTTTTTTTTTTTTAACTATATATTAACTAACCTATAAAAACTTGTAGGTATATACATTTTGTGCATATCAAATGGGAAGTTATGATGTCGAGGTTGACGTTTTTTTTTTTAGATATTCTCATTTATTCATTAATTAACAAAAGCTGTAGTTGAATTGATTTTTTTTACAAATTACCAATGTAGATTACCAAATTTTTCATTAATTGTAATATTGGATGTTCTCAATTGGTTATAAGTAAAAAAGAATCACAAATTATATTTCATTTAAAAAATAAAACCATTTAATTTGGAAATTATGGAAATTAATTTTTCGTGTGCGTTTCAGTGAAACAGTGAAAATTATTCCTATTCATTTTTCTTATGGTGATTGGAGGTAACCACAAAAAAAAAAAAAAAAAAAAAACATGTTTGGGTGAAGCCATTTCTGAAATGATCCCTTTAAAATATACCAAACAAAAAAGTGACCAAAACAGAATACTTCACGTCTTTAATTAAAATAAGTTAAAAGTAGTTTTATGTGGTTTGTATTAGTTTTGCTTTACTAAAATTAGGTGTTCTTTATTAATATTTATAAAAAAAAAAATTAGGTTATATTAATCGATTAATAATAAATTAATATTTTAAATATACTTCTTTTCCTTATATCACAGCACCACCCTGATATTCAAATATTCAATAAGTTTAGAATTTTAGATATAAATTAAATATATTATCTTCTTGTTATTTTATTAAAATCTTTTCCACTTTATTTATTTTTTTTTTTTTTTGTTATTTATCACATTTTTTATTGTTAATTTTTATTATTTTCTTCTTCTGGCTGCTGAATGCTGACTGCTGTGCTATAGTTTTAGTTAATTTTGTTTTTCTTCTCGGTAAAAAAAAAAAAATGGAAGAAACAAATATGGAGGGATTTGCTGCAACTTGCAAGGTTAAAAGCTATAAAGTGCTACATTTAAACTATATTATTTTCAATAGGTGGCGGTGAGCATGATTTGTATATAGAAATTCGAACAATTTTGATTTAATTTTTTCATACTTTAAATTTTCAAAATATTTCATCTTTAATTCTGTATTTGTTGAAATGAAGATCAGCATTCAAAATATATAGTATTAAATTTAATCTAATAATAAATCCCAAATAATTGGAATAGAATGCAGGTTAATCAATCAATCAATTGTTATTTTCTGCAGTATATATCTGCAGAAATATTTTAAAGACAAGAAAATTGTCATAATAAATATATAAGTAATTTCTCGCGATTAATCGAAATTAATATAATTGCGAATAAAAATCTATTTTAATTAACAAACTTTATTATAATTAATTACATAATCTACATAATTAATTATTTCATTAAAATTTTAATTAATAGTAGTATTAACAAATTATAGTAGTATTAACAAATTATTGTAATATACCTTTTCAAAACCATATGCAATATATACCATATATTTACCTATATAGAATTTATCTTGATGAATATCTTTACGTATAAATATTTATTATATATATTTAAAAATATATATAAAGATGTTTTTGCTATCCAATTAGTGATGCTAATTTTCATATATTTAACTAAATAATTTTCAAATCCATTTTACTATATATATTGATATGCCTTTTCAATTAAATTATATATACCATACATATATTATTATGTAAATTAATGCCGTATTTAACTTATTTTAAATATATTCAAGTTCAATGGTACTCTCTATACTACCACTCATCATATATATATGATAAATTAGTATTCGCATGTAACTTTTTTGTATATGAAGTTCAAGCGATCTAAAGATCTGATAATATTTGGTTGAAATAGTTTAACTTTTTTTAGCTTAAATAGTTAAGTTTAATAGAGTAGATATGATTATGTCTATTATTAAATCATAACTGAAATATTATATCTAGTCAATTCGTCTCTAAACTTCACCTATATAACCTTATAAAGGTATATATATAGTAATAGATATAAATAATATGGCTTCATATATATATATATATATAGGTTTTCTTCAGAAAATTCTATAGTATTCTTTGGAGAAAATTATATAAAATTTTTTTTTGGGAAAATTATTATTCAGAATTTACCTTAGAAAATCGTACAGAATTTACTTTAGAATAGTAATAAGACATGCGAAAGAAAAGAAATGCAAATTTTAAAAAAGAAATGATTTGTAAATTGAATTATTTTTCGATGTATAATTTAAATATTAATAAATATATATAAATAATATATATTAAAATAACTTGACTCCTCGAAATGTAGGACAAAAACAAAATTTTAATATTATGTTTTATTTAATATGAGATTTAAAAAAAAAATTATTAATCGTACTGATTTTGCATAAAGCGATTTATTGATATATATGTTAATATATTCCATTTTAAAGCTTATTTATTACGGTATACTTAATTTTTTATATTTGCACATTCGACGATAGCTCTTTTTGTAAAATAATTCAAGAAATATCATATCGCATCTCATCTTTATGAATGGAATACAAAAAAAAAACAATAAAAAGTGCTAAGACGGTGCTAACGCAGGTTTTAGAGGTGCACACAAACACACGACGTCTTCAAATTTGGTTGGGTTAATTTACATTAAAAAATTGGTATAATACTATTGCTAATACATATATAATAATTGGTTGTGGATGACATTGCCAACCTTTATATTAAAATAAATCGCCTTAATCAATCGAACTGCGAATATTATTAGAAAATATTACACGATGTAAAATGATATAAAATACGAAATGGTCAGGAACGCATCTGTAAATATATACCCATATATATTTTGAATATTGAAGAAGAATGGTGGGTATAAATTTTGTGTATTTCTTATAAAAGAATAGCCATATAAATAAAATATTAAACATATATATAAATAGAAAAATGAAAAAAGAAAGAAAACACACAGGTAAATATGGTAAAAAAATATATATTCATTTTATATATATATATATATATATATATAGAAATAATATTAAAAAATAATATATTAAATAAATGAACAATTTAAAAATTCTCTTAGTTACAGAAATTTATTTGTCGAGTTCAGACCAAAATAAGAAAAAAAAAACAGTGTGGATCATAAAACTTTCTTTGATAAATAAAATCTGTTCGGTATTTTTTTATTTTTTTTTTTTTTACATGGGGTTTTATTATTTTAAACAAATTTAAAATGAATTAATAATATAAATTCAAAATATATATATAGTGCAAATTTCTTTTTATGGTTTTAATCAAAAATCAATTTAATTATTAACTATTTTATTTTATATCTAATTATATCCAAGTAAAAATATAAAATTTGTGTTTTATTTTTGTGATTTCTATATTTAACTTAATTAAAAAATTATAATAATTGAAAAATTCAAATATTTTAAATATTTTAAGATTTCGCCGAGTGCATCATATACAATAATCGTTCGTTCAAATTATTTGAAATATACTTAAATTGTATAATTTTGTTGCATTTCTTTTATTATATTTTTCCTATTTTTTTTTCATTTAAAAATACAAAATACTTTAAATAATACTTATTTGTACTAATTCTTATTTGTATCGGTGGTAATTTTTTTTTATTTTTAATTCAACCAAGTGGAAAAAATACAAAAATAAAAGGTATATATAAAAGTGCAATTTTATTAACCATATAATTTAACTTAATAATTTCTTTTCTTATTTTTGTGTTTTAATTTCTTTTCTTATTTTTGTGTTTTTTTTTTTTTTTTAAATAAATAAAACAATAGAATATTATTACTAAACCTTATTATATACTACAGCTGTTTTTATTACTATAAGACTTTTTACCATTTATACAAGATTTAATTTATTGCGTTAATATAGCGATACATATACTATATATACAACTATGAAAAATTATGTAAAATAATTTTTAATTATTGTATATAAAAAGGAAAAAAAAAAATAAATATATTTATCTTATGATATTTGAGCAGCACAATTTAACATTTTCACATAATAATAAATCATTTCACATTTATATTAATGATGAGATGTTTGTAAATCTAAATATATATATATATATAATAATAATAATAAGGAGCTCAATGATTGTGGTGAATCTTCGCACATAAATATACTTGATTGTAAAAAAAAAAATTTAAATAATAATAAAAAAACAAATCTCATCATTCATCGCAGCTTATATATATTTATAGTATATTTATATATTGTAAATTTTGTATGCATAATGATATTTTGAATTAACTTTTCATCATTTATCATACTTTTTAAGTTTATTTTAATTTAAATTTAGAGAAAAAAAAAATTGACAAAAGATATATTGAGTAATATATATATTTATATAGTAATTTATTATTACCGATCGAATTATATATTGAAAAAAAAAAAAATTAAAAATAAATAGAAGTAACTTATGTGATGCTTTTGGGTATGAAATTCGACGATACCAAATAATCTATATGGTTATCATCAGGGTTCGGGAGTCGGCCCAATTTTCGATCGACTCCGATCCCGACTCCGATCCCGACTCCAAACAGAACTCTTATATAGACTCCGACTCCGACTCCGACTCCAGCTTTATAGAATTTTATAATGTTTTAAGGGAAATAAATTATATTTAATGATTTTACATATATGAATTAACTACATTTATAATAATTCTTATTAACTTCAGTTTAATTTTTATTTAATTTCGGATTTCCATTTAATTTAATAATAAAAATAATTTCATTTAAATAACGCATATATTCTTTATTCTCCATTAAAAATTAATTCTTAAAATAATAAAATGGCATCAATCAAAACGCCTTTCATATTTGCTAGCAAATCTGATTTTGTTATGCGTAAAGCCGAAAATAAACGGTCCACACTGACTTGGGTTGGTGGTAGTGCGGTGGCTAACAGAGTGCAGCATGTTGTACAATTTCTGGATATTTGCTTATCGCACTACGCACATCTAAATTGCTGCTTCGATCGAATTTTTCCACCGTCTCTTTGGGCATTCATTAAATTCTAAACCGAATTTATCAGTTTCTGCCATGCCATTCTTTATAAAATACGCATATACAAATATTGTTATTGGGATTTAATATATGTATATGCACTGCGAAGTGTTTATACGTGAATATACGTGATATTCTACATTTTTCATTAACAAATGCCATACCATTTTTTACTCCTATATATAAATTGGGTTTAGTATACTCAATTATTCAATATTTTTGTATTATAAAAGACAAAACCTTCTGATGTTTACTTTAATAATTAATAATATGAGGAAATCAATGTATGTAATTTAAAAAAAAGTGAAAAATGTAATTGAATATTAATGTGTTGGAGTCGAGGAGTCGGTCCAAATATTTCGACTCCGACTACGACTCCGACTCCACTAAAATATAACCGACTCCTCGACTCCGACTCCGACTCCACACCCCTGCGGTTATCATATATAATATTGTTAACTATACTGAAATTGATTGGACTAGATTTTACTTATTGTTGCAAATATTCGTTAATAAAAATTTACCAGATATTACTAATTTATTGAGAATGATCAACGTAAAATAATAGACTATATATATATATTTTTCCTTAAGACGATCGATTTAGAATTTATAGAAATTGCAAAAATATATTCACGGATTTTTAGTGTATGTTATATATATATATTTCATAAGAAATCATTTGCCATTTCTCTGATAATGTGAAATCATATGAAAATTGAACCAATATCTGCAGAGTTTACAATAAATGATGCAATGAAAAAATTTAAACTTGAAGAATATATGACTAAATTGAATATTTGGAAAATGTTTTGATTGAGTTATTTTTTTTTTTTTTTGCATATCTACCGCTTTTGAGTCAAGACACATTTGTTCGCACATATCACGTACCGCACTCTGTCAAGTATATTATAGATATACCTATATATATATTTCCGAAATCTTAATGATAAAATTTGATGACCTATACAAATCTTGTAAATATATAAATTGTACGTATATATATGAGCTTAAATATATTTTATTCAATTATATTTAAATTTATACTTTTATAATGATATAACATATATTTTTTGTGACTTTTAAAAATAATTTTATTATATAATATAATAATTTTAAGTATAGAGAAACAAAACTATAACTATATTTTCTGTGAACAATCAAAACAATATTCGAATACAATATGAATTATATGAATTAAATTTTTCATCATTTATTTCTATCTTATTATTAAATACGAAGAAAAAAAAAATATGAATATATATATTTAAAGCATAATTGTAAAGGTGAAAAATACATATTCAGTGATTGCAATTTATTCACTTATTATTATTAAAATTATTATTAGTACATACTCTCGCACTCTGTATATATAATATGTAGATATAAAGTAAGATAAATACACATAGTGATATTATATATATATGACTATTTGGTTCATAAAAATAAAAACTATATGAATAAAAGTATATTCAAGATGAATTGAAATTGTAATGAACATATTTCAAAATTTTTCGTTAAATCCAAGGTTGAGACAATTTCTTGCCATTATAAACTTTGATGAAGCAAAGTAAAAAAAAAAAAAAAAAGTGAAATACACAAAAAAATCAAGCCACTGTTTCGTTTCATACGTATATATCTATATATATTTTAAATACACACCACATCATAGATTTATTTATTGTCGGTTGATTACTTTTAATGGTATTATTTTATTTTTGCTCTTGTACTCTTTGATTTGTATAAAATTTTTAACTTTTTCAATATAGCAAAATGGTATATAATACAATATTTAATAATAAATAAATAAATAAATAAATAGTAAATATAAACAATACAATATATAATCGACATATATATAAAACTTTTTTTTTTTATATCAATATATAAAGTATATATAAAATATATAAACAAAAAAAATTTGTATTACGTATATTTGAATAATATTTTAGTATACAATGGCTTAATATTTGTAATAAATTTTAGCAAAATTCAATTAAAAAATGGGTTCAGTTATTAGTATATATTTAAGTGGCATATTATTACCCACTAAATTCGTTTCATTTCTTGACAAAATGAATCACAAAAAAATGTTTATCAAATTCCACAAAGAAACTGCTTATTCCATTTGAGTATAATTTGATATTGTGTGGATTAAACAAAATCCTAAAAGAATTTTATTAGATTATATAAAAGTAAATATAAAATATTTTAAGCTTTATTTAAATTCAAAAACTCTTTTACCTTTAATTTTTTTGTGTTAAAGAAAAAAAATGAATACAAATTTTTTACCTTTAAGTACAATTTATATAGAAAACTGTGTATTGCTTAAAAATATTATACAATTTGAAAATATGTTATTTTTTTTATCTATATATGCGTTGAATCAAATGAAAATTTAAATGATCTAATTTTAATGTATTAAAATTTTTACATATATTGAATTGTAAGTAATCGTAAATCAGACTATATATACATATATATAGTATATGTATCTAATATAACAATACAATGGTATTTTATATTATTATTATTATTATTTTAAAGTTTTGTTTAAAATTAAGCAATTTTATAATTTAAAATTACAAATGAATATAAAAAAAAATAAATATAAAATAAAAAAAAGAAATGGAAATGAGGTTCATAGAAATAAAAAAAAAAAATCAATAAACTTTATATCTTTAAATTATACAACAATATATATAGCAGCGGCGAATATCAATATATATTATGATGGATATTTTGCTGATTTTATAATGTATATTGAAATAAATATAATTGTAATGTAAATATTATGAGGCAAATTCTCTATTCAATCTTTTTTTCTATTTATTGTTTATGATTTATATTTTTTTTTCCTCAGAAAATTGTATCCATAATTTTTTTCGCCCAACCATCGCCATCAACAAATCCTATATATTTTTTTTATATATATATATATATATATGCATTATACTTCTGTGCCTCATATATCTCAAAATATATATGGACATACCTTGTAATGTAAGATTTTGCAAAGTTACGTACGAGTAATTATTATGTTGTTTGAAAGGAATTTTCATATAAAACAATTAGGCGATTTCAAAATTTTTTTTTTTTCTATAATGAACAATCAGATATTGATACAATGAAGATATGCTTCCGGTTATATATATATATATATATAAACTATATAGGTGTTTTCTGATTTATCTATAAAAACCTTTTTTGTTCGTATAACAAAATAAACACATATCATTCGGTAATTATATATACCTATAAAATTAATAATGCTTTCATTATAAATAAATATCAATTTAACGTTAGGCTATCAAATTTTCGAATTAGTTCTGAATTGATAATAATCTGTTCGTCTTCAATGCAATGTGACTGATGGTTATCGCCGCCGCCGATCACAACAATACATAATGGTTTCTTACCCATAAAATATAATTGAGTCTCTGTCGCCGTATGAACATATTGTATATGATTAACTGTTGCAATTTTTAAAATTTCATTTAAACATTGACATTGCCATGGATTTCCTTCAATGTAAATACGTTCAATTTTATTAAAATAATAATTAATATTCGATAAAAATGACAGTCGATTATTGGCAATCGAAAGCGTATTTAATTTTCTTATTGTATCGAATAGATTTTTAGATAAGTTTTTTAATTGATTATTTGAAAGCAATAAGGTTGATAATTCCGGTGTATGCTGAAATAGTCTGATATTTAATGTTTGCAATTTATTATGTGATAAATCCAATAAATTTACAAATGGCAGATTTTTGAATGCATCCACATGAATTTCCTGTAAATGATTGTGTGCAATTTTCAAATAAATTAATGATTTCATTGGAGGACCACCAAACAATTGATCTGTAATTTCTATAATATTATTATAACTTAAATTAATTTCCTCCAGACATTGTAAATAATCATTGAATAGTCCATCTGGAATTGATTGTAAATGATTTCGTTGTAAATACACTTTTTTTAATTTTATCGTAAATATAAAAGTTTTCCGTTGCAATTCATAAATTCGATTATTTGATACATCGAATATTTCCAAAGATGTTAATCCAATTAATGCCATTTCCTGAACCATCGATATACGATTATTATTTATATAGAAATATTTTAATTTTAACATATTTTCTAAAACATTAGAGTTCATAGATACGATTTCATTATGATCTATGTTTAGCTTTATAAGATTTACTGATAACATTTCCGCCGTATAATTTGTCTAAAATATAAAAAAGTATACATTTAATAATAAAATAATGGTAATGTAATTCGAATTAATTATTAAAACATGCGTCTTATTACCAAATTATTATGAGACATATCAATTTCAATTATATTTATGGTTTTTTTAAATGTATTTGATGAAATCGATCGTAAATTATTTGCATAAATTTTTAATTTTTGTAATGCCATTAGATTATTGGAATTACCGAAAATTTCAGCATTCAATGTAATTAAACTATTTCCAAATAATTGAATTTCTTTTAGGTTTTGTAGATTTTGAAAAGTTCCATCATTTATAATGGTTAAAAAATTTAAACTTAAATTTATTTTCGTTAAATTTTTTAATGTTGTAAATGTGTTTGAATCCAATGAACTGATTTCATTTTTTGACAAATTTATTATCTGAATTGATTGAAATCCATTGAAGAACGTCAACGGATGAATATTTTTAATTCTATTACTGTTCAAATGGAGTGCTTTAATTTTTGATGTATCCGAATGCACAAAACAACCTTCAATTAAATACTGGATTTTATTATGATGTAATTGAATGTATTCAACTGCAAGTGGTAATTTTATTTGACTTATGTCAATCTTTAAAAGGTATATAAACAGATTAAAACATTAGTTTGAGAAGACAAATCAATTAATTTGAGACAAATTAAAATTTATTTAACTTACTATATCATTATACGATAAATCTAATGTAATAATATTTGATGCGTATATAAAACTATTTGGATGGATAGTCGAAATGGAATTGTTTATAATTGATAAAAAATTAATTGAACAATTGAAAATATGTGGAAGATAATGTAAATATAAAATTCGGTTATTATTCAAAAATAGACTTTTTAAATTACGAATAGCTGATATTGCAAGTGATGGTAAATAACTTATTAAATTATTGGCTAAATTTAAATTCTCTAATCGTTGTGTATCACTAAATAGATTTGAATGTAATTGTTCAATATTATTGTTGGATAATTCTAATGTATTTAATGACCGTAATTTTTTAAAAGCCAATTCATGTATTTCATTAATTTTATTATTATTTAATTTTAATATTAATAATTTTGAATTGTGATCGCCATCAATATTGGCAAATGCATTTCCACTTAATGTTCTAATATTATTATAACCCATATGTAATTGTTCAATGTTTTCCGGCCATTTAATATGACTAATATCAACCTATACAGTATACAGATACACATATATTATTATATTCATATATTGAAAGGAATTAATAATAAAAAATATACTCTTATGGGATGATTATATGTAATAATACACGTTGTATTTTAGCTCAATTAGGTATTCATATATACTTACAATTTGACTATGTGATAAATCTAAATATTTAATGTTTGGTGTTAGCCGAAAGGTCATTTGTTCAATGTCTATCAATTGATTTTCATAAATCATCAACCAATTTAATTGATTTAAAATATTTGTTCCGAAAATGGATTGATCTAATCGCTGGATATTGTTACCATATAAATGTATTTTTTTAATATTTATCAATGGAGCAAATACATTTGATGTTATTGACTTTAATTTATTTTCATATAAGTTTAAAACATTTAAATTTTTTAAATTAAAAAATGTATTGATATTTAAATGGGTTAAATAGTTTTTCGATAAATCCAATGTTTGTAATGTTTCAAATCTTGAGAATGCCGATTGTTTAATAATATATATTCGATTGTTGTGAAATGAAATTTTTAGAATCTTTATAAATTCTGACGTTCGATCAAAACATCCTTCATGAATCACTTTTATATTATTAAATTCTAAATTTACATTTTGCATATTTGTAATTTTTATTTCGTCTATATTTTCCTATATATGTTTGAATAATAATAAAAAAAAAATCAATAAAATTTAGTTTTTTTTAAATAATACACACACTCACAATATTATTATGTCCCAAATTTAATGTATTCTGTGTCAAATGGATGCCAATAAATGTATTAATTAAATTGAATAGATTGAAAGCTTTTATTGTCGAAAATGTATAACTATTAATATTTAAGAGAAAATTATTAGACAAATCCAATGTTTCCAATAAATTCAGTTGACCAAATGCAGATGGATGTATTGCATTAATACGATTGTTATGCAATATGATTTTTTTTAACTTCTCCGTTTTACTACCGATAAAACTTTTTTCTGGTATATTTTCAATTATATTATAAGATAAATCGATATGTTCCAAATTTCTTATGGTCCACAAAATTTCCGGAGTTAACTATATATTTATTTTGAGTAATTATATATATATATATAGAGCAATTAATTATAGTGTTTAGTGTGTTATATATATATAAAATAAAAAATTCAATTTATTACGCACTTACACTTCGAATATTATTATTCACTGCGTTTAAATAAATTAAATTGAATAATCCATCAACAAAATCTAAATTTTTAACATAATTATTGTTTATATTAAGGTCACGTAAATTATGTAAACCGCAAAAACATGATCTATATATACATATTATATATTTATATATGGACAAATTAAAATAGTATATATACTAATATAATCACAAAATGTATAACCTAAAGGTAGGATTCCATAATTATTAAACAAATATTTTAATATAATAATAATTATATATGCATACACATTCAGATTGTATATTATTACACAATTGGAAAAGGTCAAATTATAAACTTATTTGTTAAGTTATATACATTATACATTTATAAATATTTTCACTATTTAAAATCAAAATCAGATCATAAAAATTTAAATCAACACATTTAATAAATCGTCCAGTGGACTCATGATCCAGTGAACTGCATGATATATCATTTTTAAAATAATATTAAATAAAATAATAAAATTAATCATTTGAATGCAAATGAAAATATATATCGTCATTTTTATTTTCGTTTCCCCCATACCAAAAAAAAATGTTTTCAAAGTTAATAAATACATATTTGTACATGTATATACTATTATGATGATGATTAATCATATAATATTTAACAGGAATAAGAAAAAATTAACTTACTTGAGTATATCATTTGTTAAAAGAATTAAAAAATTATTTTCAAGATTTAAAATTTCCACCACATTATTATTACTGTATGCTGTACATGAGCCGTTTAATGTTCGTATATGATGATTTGATAAATTAATCGTCTTCGATTTGATAATATCTATATGAAAATATCAAATTTTTTTTTTTTTCAATTAAAATAAACTTTAAATTTATACACACAAATTACTTATATAGTATAATTTCGTATATATACCTTCACATTTAGTAAATGAATCAGCAAACTGAATTCTTGTCGATATTATTAAATATATTATTGATATTAAAACAATTACACATTTCATATTGTATATTTCAAAGGAGGAAAACTCGCATTACTATACATATATATTTAAACTATATATAATAATGAAAATATTCAAAAAATAACTTTTATTGCATAACACACAATATTTACGATAGGACGGATTTAAATAAACTGTTTTTGAGATGATTTTTTAATGAAAAAAACCATAAAAGATTAATATCAACACACACACACACACAAAAAACCGCACATATAATATTAAATGAATAACAAAAAAATGAATAATGTAATATGTGAAACATTATTGCCATTTCAAATATACAAACGATTATTTTTTTTTGTAATAAATATTTCTTTTATATTTTATATTAGACCTAATTAGAATAAGCTTTTTTACTGATAAATTTTTATATACATGTGGTTCTTAGCATATTATATAGAGAGTGTCCGAGATGTAATGTTTAAAACAAAATAAATATCGGAACCTTTCCGGAATGTACTTGTTGTGGGATAATTTTTTGTCAAATAAATTAAAGTGTTAAATCAAAATTATTTCATTGGACATATATACACCAAAAAAAAAAAATAATAATTATAACAAATTTATGCGAAAATAAAAAGATTTTAAATGTCACCTGCGATAAAATTAATATCATATTGTTAAATCATATATATACAAAATAATTTATTTTGTATTATTTCAACATTGTGTGTATTATGAAAATTATATATTTTTGTAATACAATAATACAATTTATATATTAAAAAAAAATCTTTTGCCAATTTTATAAAATTCATTAATGTTCACTTATAAATATACATATAGACAGTAGTGCAAAACTATAAAACTTTATACGTGCAGACAATATATAATAATGAAATTACATCTATTTAAATATATGTAACATATTTGTGATACACATCATGCAAATCGCATAAACTTATAATATATAATATACACGCAACGATAAGAATGAAAACAAACAAACATTAAAATGTGTATATTGTTTTTTTTTGTTTTACTATATACTTATATAGCATTTATACAAATCAAAACAAAATTAAAAGTGAAAAGAGGAAGTTAAAAAAAAATAATATTTATATATTTTTATTTCTTTATCTTTGGTATGGTTTAATAATATTAATTTTTTATATGTTGTATAAAATCTAAATATATATTATGTATTATTATTGTAATAATACCATATATATTCTAAACGTTAGTATTATGTTATCAATCAATCAATGAAATTTTAGATAGATTTGCCCACACAATATTTCAGTTGCTAAAATATATACATAACAATTTAAAATAAAAAAAACAGTACACCGGATTGGTTAAGTTAAATATATGAAATATTATTTATAATAATTGTTGAATAAAATAAATCCTTTAAATTTATCTTTAACAACTTTATTTATTTCTATTTTATTTCACCATATATATAATAATAAATATATAACCATAGAGATAGAAATAATTATATATTATTAAACCATAAATTAAAAAAATTTCATTTTTTCATTTTTTTTATTATATTAAATAGCGATTTAACAATTTATACGAAAAAATATGAACATTTATCTATAAATAAAAAAATTATATATATATGTTGATGGATGGAGGTGTTGTATATAACTATATATATATGAATGAAGAAGAATGCAAAATTATCTATAAAAAGTATAACTAACAATAATGTCGTGATCTATTCAATATAATAAATATAAAATAATTAAATAAAATATACTATACACGAGCATATGTAATTTTCAATTTCGAAAGATACTCTTTATTATTTAATTTTATTTATTATCTGCGATAATTGTTATTATATACATATTACTATTATTATTAGATTATTATATATAGAAATGTTTTATTATTCATTTTTTCATTTTTTTTTTGTTATTAAATTCAATAAATATAAAATAATAATGTATAAATAATTCATTTTTGAATCTTCTTATATATAATAATATATTTTATATTAATTGTTAGAAATTTAAATTTTTCATACATATATAGTCATGAAAATCGTATTTTGCGTTTATATAATAATAATAATAATTTAAATATATATTATAATAAGATTTATTTAATTTTCTTTTGTTAGTTTTCATATATCATCATCATGTTTTTTTTTTTATAATGACTTTTGACGTATTTTCTGTTTAATTTTTTAAAATAAACTTCAAATAATGCATGATTTTAAAAACATGAATTGCATAAAATATTTGCTTTTAATATTTTATTTTTATATATATGTATATCGCGTTTATATGAAAATACGTGTGTTCTATGGGATAAAGTACACGAGAATTTATTGAAGAATATGTTTATTATATGATTTTATTACTAAAAAAAAAAGAAGAAATTTGCATTTCATCTATCTATTCATCTACATATATATTATATACATATATATAAAAATAAAATATTCTTATTTAATAATTTAAATAATAAAAAAAAATTCTTTGTAAATCAAAATAAATAAATGCGCTGTCCCGTATAGTAACTACTATAGTATACTATAGTTATATACAAAATGAAGTGTAATCAATCTTCTTATTTGAAAATCTATACAACAATAAGTGTTTTTTTTTTTTAAATACTAATAGCTTATTATATACCTTTGATCACTTTATTTATTATAAATATTCTTGCATCAAATACGGTTATTTATGGATCTTGGGCAAAACCCCAGAAGTGTTATAAAATAGTCACGTATACTAATATAGATAATGATAGCAATATTGTTTTAAACATTATGTATTTGAATTGTAATACAATACATTTACAGAAACAAAAGTTATAAGATTATTATTGGGTGACCGAAACACACAAACCGAAAAAATTGAAAATCGGTTTCTATATAATCTACAAAATACCAACATGGTCTATATAAAAAAGCATCTTTATAATAATATTTCTTATTTATATACTGTAAATAATGAGTATTAAACAAAGTAAAAATTAAAGAAAAAAAAAACTTTCTTTATATAGAATTTGACATATTATTCATTCGGTCATTGAACTATATTCTTTAAAAGTACAACAGAAAGCAAAAAAAAAAAAAAAAATTGATGATCGTGTATTTAAACAAGAGACTTGTTAAATTTAACAAACAAGTAAATATAAAGGAAATAACAAAAAAATTATTGAACTTTTGAACATAAAAATGTGTTATTGACTTCTTTTATACAAATAAACACCTTTGTATATGTACGTGATTCTTCAGCATCTATTTTCTTCTTTTCCACTTCTTCTTTGTCTTCATCGATGACCATTTATTACCATATATATTTTTATTTTTTGTTATTAATAATATATATATATATATAATTAGCCAATTAGATAGATAGTGGGTGTGTGTGCGTATTTAATAAACAATTCTAAATTTTTCAAAATGAACAAAACAAAAATAAATTAAAAACACTTATTTCCACAAAAAAAAAAAAATGGTTTATTAATTTGCAATTAAAAATTATTGTGCAAACATAATATATATATATATTATATAATATTTGATAAACTACATATATGGAAATTAGTGTTTTAAGTGTGTTTTCTTTTATATATATTCAATTTTTATTTAATCAATATTAAAATATTAACACGCATTTCTTTAAGAACATTGCAAAATTCCCATTCTTATATAATTTCATATAATTTATAGTATATATTATTTATAGTAGATATTATGCAACATAATTTGAAGAAAAAAAATTAAATAATATTAACATTAATTAATATACTTTATGTAATATAGTAATAGTAATACACATGAAATTATATATGAGAAAATTTGAATTGAATATGACAATGATCGAAATTACATTGGTTTATTAGTTAGTACATTATAAAGATCTACAAAAAAAAAAAACAAAATTGCTTAAGGTCTATATATAATATATACATTAATTTGTTCAATTATATCTCTGTATATATTGTTATTTCCATATCTCAGATTGTTTGATTATTATTATTACTTGTTATTTTCCTATTGCCCTCAAATTCTCAATTGATGTTTTATAACAAAAGAATAAAAGAAAAATAATGTATAATTTTCACTTTATTATCAATAAAATGTATAACTATACGATAATCACAGTACGATTATATTATAATTTTTGTTTCTTTAAAAGGGAAATTTCGTTGTACATTATTATATAAGTTAAAAAAAAAAAAACATTATATTATTATAGTACATATATATAATATTTTATACTCTGCGATTTATCTATATTGAATTTGAACGAAAAACCAAAAAAAATTATACACTTAAAATAAATGCAAAATTTTATCGTACATTTTTTTAATTTTATTTTCTCCTATATATATATATTGTTATTTTCCAAATGACCAAATGGAATCGTGATTGTTATTTTATACTATGAATGCTATATATATATATAACCGATTCTGCCGTAGTAACGAACAAAAAAATGTATATATTATAATCTTTAAAACTATATATATGAATTATTATAATATATACAGATACACTCGTGATATATTGCATTTATTATTAAAAAAGTTAGATAGATTTATTATCAAAAATAACATAATTTTTATTATTATTTGTAATATCAATATAATAAGGAATTTGAAATAAGTCGTTGTTTTTTATTTTTTAAATTTAAACAAATGTTATTCGGATTTTTTTTTTATAATTGCCATAATACAAGCGAACTTTATAGAAATGGATTTGGAAATTGAAATAGAAATGGAAATTTCATTCAAATACAATTTATGGTTATATTCATATGTTAATATTAAATTCAACACCGTACTGTATATATGTATTTTTTCGGTTATTTAATCAAATATTATAAAATAAAAGCGTCTATACTTGATCTATACTTAATATTGGGGAGTTATAGCGTCAATGTTATTACCACACACAAGACAAGATTATACATACATAGTTAAAAGATCAGGTAACTTTTATTTAGTCACAAAAACTGTATCAGTTTACCGTAAACCATAAACTTTATAGCGCATTTTTTTTAAATATAAAGTTAAATCCTGCGTGAAATCCATCTATGGATCCTGCAATCCATAGAAAATCTTATTTAATTAATATTAAATTTTATGTACTTATATATATATAAAATTATCCATTTATAAGTAAACTCTAATTTAAAAAGCGAATACATAATTCATTTTGAAAACAAATTCAATATACATTTATTGTATATATTTCTGTTTTACGGGAATGCTCATCATTCGTTTAGTTCTGTTTAGTGTGTAATTAATTATCAATGCTTAATTAGCATTTTTTATTATTTATAACTATAAATAGTTTTGAATTAAATTGTAATATTATTATATGTGTTTTTTTAGATGATGAGGATATTATTATATTTAATACTTTACTTTACTTTACTTTATATTTTATATTATATATATGGTATGTGTAGTGTATACTTAAAAGTTTATAACCGTATGTTAAGTATATATATTTAAGTTCAAGATCAAATAGTCGTAATGATCTAGAAATTTAATGGCAGAGTTGGATAATGTTTTAATTAAATATGTTACGCAAATATACTATATATAATGAATATATTCAAGAAAAAAAAAATGTATACTGTTTATTAAAATTGTATATAGGAATTATAGTTTTGTTATCGTACCAAAATTGGTTATTTGTCGGATTCTAAGTCGTGCAAGATATCAATATTCACTATTTATTGTTTATTTTGAACCTTAAAAAAATTTAATTATTTGTATACAATATTTTAAAAGAATATATTTTCTCTGGTTCTACTCATATCTGCGTGATGAATTCAACAAAAAGCATAAAGTTATTCATTTTTTTTTTTTTTTTAAATATGGACATGTAGTATTTTTCCATATACTTATTTATTATTGTTATTAAAATATATGATTAAGATTATCGTTGTTGATCAATTAACCAAACTCACTAAATAAAAAATAATTAATTTTAACATATACATAAATATATAAGAACAAAAAAATTATTGACATTGACATTTTGTACTGATTTTATTTAAAAAATTTTTTTTCTCTGGTTTATTTCTTTCATGATAAAATTCAAATTGTGTCTTTACCATATACTTTATATAATAAAAAAAAAAAAACGAGAAAAAAGTCTTAATTATTAATATATGATTAAGTTATGAGATAAAATTTATATTTTTTTCTTGCCAATTAATGATTCATTATATAATATAGTACAATATATATTTTAATTACAAGTTTTTTTTTTTATTAATTGATGAATTTGTTAATTAATTTTTTTAATAAAAAATTGCAGTAAAATTGTTATTTTTTATTTAAGTAAAGATATAAATGTAGATTGATTGTTTTTTTATTAATTTGTTTTAATGATTATATGTATACCTGTAAATTTGAAATTGAATTTAAAAAACAATTGATTTTATAAATATAAAGTGAAATCATGTCTGTGGTCTGTGGTAATTCTATATTAATTGTGATTTTTTTTTTTCATTTCAAACTTAATTTCAATTGAAAATGTTAACGCAAATTAGTGTTTTATTTTTTTTTCCAATTTAAACTCAATTCCATTTAAATGGTTAATTTAATCTTACGTTTTTTTTGGGTATAGGTAATTAACCTAGTGAATAATTCATTTTGCATATGCAATAACAATTTAAAAAAATAAAAAAAACACCATTTGGTTGACAATAAATAATGATATATCAAATTTAATAAAAAATAAAATGTAAGGTGTTTTTTTCTCGCATCCCACGCAGATATACGTACGTACATACATATATAACAACAATAAAGAACTTTCGAAATGAATATAATGTGTATACAAAACAATAAATAAAATTATACTTTAATTTATATATGTGAAATGATTTATTTTTATGTTACTTTCAATCTCCTGCGATCCCGCATTCAATTATTATTAATGGTATTATAAAATATTAATTTGGTAAATTTATTCAAAATATATGCGATTTAATCATCTATTAATTATCTAATAAATTCTGCAATACGCAGAGCAGAGACAAATGTCATTGCGAATATAATGTGATTAATATATGGTAAAAAAATGTTTGTTTATTTGGAATAATTTTATTTGGAATAAGTACATGTAAATTATGGGGTACATTTTTAATGAATATATGAAAAAGAAATTTAATGATATACACTCTGGTATATTTGTTGCACTATATATACTCTATAAATATACATAATCAATTAGACTTATCCCCATTATTTATTTATTTAAAAAATAATACCCATATATATACTTTTCATTGAATGAACAGGAACGAATAAATGTAATGAATGGAATTATAACTATATAATTATTATAAATAATTTTAATTTTGCATTTGATAATTAAAAAAAAAAAAAATGATCATGTTCCTAATTTTCTTTTTTTTTTAAATTTTTTGTTGCACTATATTATTATATATAGATTGTCAATGGCAGTTTGTGATTGTCCGCTTAGTGCACCGGTCGGACCGACTTTAGCAGCAACATGCGGTGGTAGTTCGTTCATGCTATTCATGGGATTACTTGAGGTGTTCTTAAGATCACAATGTGATTTGGAAGATCCATGCGGTAGACCATTGGTAAGATAATTTTTCAAGTAAATTATATATATTTATTGAAGTTATCAATTCAAATCCGCACACATACTCTATGAATATACATTTATTCAGGTGTTATATTTAATCGTGCTCGTGTTTTTAGATACCTATATATATATATACTTGTTTATTTTAATAATCTTTTTATACTGTTACAGTCACGTGAAGTACCTGAATTCGAATATGATTTTATAATTATTGGTGGTGGTTCAGGTGGGTCTGTCATTGCATCACGATTATCAGAGATAGCACATTGGAAAGTACTATTAATTGAAGCTGGTAAATACTTTTGTTTTTTTTTTTTGAATATCATTATTATTTTATTCACATATTAAATAATAATAATAATAATAATAATAATATCATTTTGGATTTATCCTTCAAAAACCTGATCTTCTTTATGCATAATTGAATATATATATATATATATTTTCAATTAATATTATAACATTTACTTTTTTAACCGATATAATATAATTACAATTTATAAGATATAAATGCGATTATATATACGTATATTCAATGTTAATATTTTTTATTAAAACCAAACTGAGACATCGTCGTGTTTATAAAAAATTAAATATTTAGTTCCATCATGAATATATATAGTGTAAATCTTCTTGAATGCCATAAAGGTTTTTTGAAAAAAATAAAATTAAGTTACATGTCTTTTTATTAAGTAATAAACAAACATATATATATATATATATTTCGCTCATTTACCTCTTAAAAAATATATGGATATATACTTGATTTATATAAATATTATGTATTAATAAGTTTAAGTTGTTTGTTTATTTTTAATTATGAGATTGTATACGAATAAAATAATTAAAAGAAAGGGGACTTTAGATATTTTTTTATTGACATTTAAATGTGTATAAATATTAAATGTTTTAAATGTATCAAAGTTAAATAGACACAATGCGAGAATAAATTTAATAAGTTTTGAAAAATAATTTAAGTATTATTAAAAAGTATTAAAAAAAATAGTGTTGGCCGCATGGTAAAATATGCAATTCTGTGTGAAAAAAATTCAGATTCGAAAATCCCCGAAAAACACAAAACATATTTTATATCTTCAGAAGAATTCCAACACACGACCCCAAATTTTGTTAGAATTTTAGATGGATCGGCTATACACCACCATATAATGCACAACAGCGGAACAATATAAAATATGTTGTGTAATTTCATAACATTTCTATTAATTTTAATATTCATTGAATGTTGTTTAAAAGCTGTTAAAAGTTAAAATATACTCCCCGCATTGTCTTTATAAATTTATTGTTTAAAACACACATAAATGGAAACTTTTCTATATTATATTTATGATTCATATTCGTTGCATGAATTTTGATGAAAAATAAATAATAAAATATATCTATAGAAAAATAAAAGAGTATATATTTTGAATTAATTTACAATTTACCATTCGAGTTTTGGTAATTTTATCAATGCATATATATTATCTTACAGAAGTGTAAATATCGGAAAAATAATCAATATTATATGGATAATTATCAAAATTTTGGTTCATTGCCATCTTTTAAAAATATATTTTAAAACTATTCAAAATAATTCACATTATTCACATTAAATTATATTAAAAACATTGGAATGTTTAAAATTTATTTATTTTAGCAATGTATATATAATTTATCTTTCAAATATATGCTAAAAATATACATATATATATAATATCTATTGAATATTGAATTGATTAATATCATTTTTTTTTATTCATATATGTACGCTAGTTAAAGCGTTAAAACAAATTAATTTTACGCACGTTTATGGAAAAATAAACATTATTTTAATATGATAATATCCATAAAATTAACCGCAACAACACAAATAGTTTTGAATCTAAAATAATATATTATTTTATTTATATATTTTTTTTAAGAATATGCCAACATACTGTGAAAATATTGTATAATATATCGTATATATATATATATATATATTAATATAATAAATGGTTATTTTATTGGTTGATGATGAGTATCATTCGTGTATCGCTTGCACATGCATGCAATTCTTAAAATAGGAACTTCACAATGGTATAAATCTCAGGTATTCACATAGGTTTTCGATATATAAAAAGAATTCATATATAATTCAACAATTTCGAATGAAAATAAATGCTACCACATAGCAAATATTGCAGATAATATACATGTATTATATAATAAATACTGTTTTTAGATATACTAAAAAAAAAAAAAAAAGTTAATAAAGAAATAAAAATCTATATTATACGTATAATATGATTTCGTAATATTACCTTTACTAATATTATAATAATATATGTCTATCTGTAATATTTATACAAGGTGTTATATAGTTATAATACAAATCAGTTGATTAACAATTACATATTACAATTCATATGGAAACTGAATGAATTAATATCGGTATCGGAAAAATGATCAGTTTATATTTTATTCAAAACTATTCGTGGTATATATGTTTGTAATTCCCTGTAATTCAACGTTTTAATATAATAAATATTTTTCATATCCACAATTTAAAAACAAATTAAGCAAAAAAAAAAAGGTAATATTACAATAGATACTTTTAGGCATTTTTAAGAATTGTGTTAAAAACACAAAATGTATTGTTAAATAAAAAACAAAATAAATCATTAATTACATATTTTAGTTTTTTTTTTATTTACAAAATCATTAAATTGCACGAGCGAGCAAAAAATAGAAACATTTTAATAGAGTACCATATTTTTGTCCATCACGACAATGACCTTATTTGAATATACTATAAATTATATTTATTAATTGCCTCAAACAAAAAGCATTTTTGTAAAATAAAATACATTAATTTATTTATTTTTTTTTGCATATAAAAGTTTAATCTTATTAATTCATTTAAGTCTTAAGTTATAAGATCCGCATATATTTTAACATTTTGCAAAAAATAAATAAATTGATTAAGTCAATATTTATATAAATAATTATAATCATTAATTAAATTCGAAAACAAAAAATATATATTAATAAAACTTTATTTTTTTTTAAATTAATTATATTTATTGAATTTCACATTTCCACTTATACCTAAGCGGAAATTGTGCATTTCTAATTTCATTTTTCGTTTTATGAATTAAAAATATAAAACATTAATTAATTCTATTTGTTTACCTAAAATGTTTTATGCTATATTCTTTTGAAATATTCGATATAATTATTATAGGTGGTGATGAACCGTTGGGATCACAAATTCCATCAATGTTTTTTAATTTCATTGGGAGTGATATTGATTGGAAATACCATACGGAACCGGAATTGGGTGCTTGTCTAACGTCACCCGATCATAAATGCTTTTGGCCAAGGGGTAAAGTATTAGGCGGAACGTCCGTATTAAACGGAATGATGTATATCCGTGGTAATCGTGAGGATTATGATGAATGGGCTGAAATGGGAAATCCTGGATGGTCATTTAATGATGTATTACCATTTTTCCGTTATTCTGAAGATAATATGCAATTGAATGAGGTTGATAGTCATTATCATGCAACCGGTGGTATGTTACCGGTTTCCAAATTTCCATATAATCCACCTTTTTCATATGCTATTTTACGTGGTGGTCAGGAAATGGGTAAGAATAAACTTAGGATTCATTTGAAAAAAAAAAATGTTCAAAATTTAATCATAAATTAATCATTTTCATATGAATTTAAAATAGGATATTATGTTCATGATTTGAATGGTCCAAATTCAACTGGTTTTATGATAGCACAAATGACTAGTAAAAATGGTGTTCGAATGAGCGCCGGACGTGCATTTTTAAGACCGGCAAGAAATCGTCCAAATTTACATATTATGTTAAATACAACGGCAACAAAGGTGTTATTTCATCCAAAATCAACGACCGCATATGGTGTTGAAATAATTGACGTTTATGGACATACCATGAAAATTAAGGCCAATAAAGAAGTTATTGTAAGCGGTGGTACAGTCAATTCACCGCAATTATTAATGTTAAGCGGTGTTGGACCAAAAGAAGATTTAGAACGTGTCAAAATCAATCCCATTTTAGATTTACCTGGTGTTGGAAAAAATTTACAAAATCATGTTGCTTATTTTACGAATTTCTTTATAAATGATACCGATACATCGCCGTTGAATTGGGCTACCGCAATGGAATATTTATTATTCCGTGATGGGCTTATGTCGGGAACTGGTAATACCAAATCATGTTCATTATATTATATTTTTTTTATGGTGGGGATTAACCTTTTATTTATTTACAAAATATTCAGGAATTTCTGATGTTACAGCAAAAGTTGCTAGTAAATATGCTGATAATCCAAATAGTCCAGATACACAATTTTATTTTGGTGGATTTTTGGCAAGTTGTGCTAAAACCGGTCAAGTTGGTGAATTACTAAGTAATAATTCTCGGGCAATTCAAATATTTCCAGCCGTATTACATCCAAAAAGTCGTGGTTATATAACATTGGGATCGGCCGATCCGATGGCACCACCAAAAATCTTTGCCAATTATTTCCAAGACGATCATGATTTAAAGGTATTAGTTGAAGGTGTTAAATTTGCAATACGTTTATCAGAAACGGATGCATTAAAAGCATATGGTATGGAATTGGATCGAACACCGGCAAAAGGTTGTGAAAATATTGAATTCGGTTGTGATCAATATTGGGAATGTGCTTTACGAGCGGATACAGGACCGGAAAATCATCAAGTTGGCACCTGTAAAATGGGACCATCCAGAGATCCATATGCTGTTGTTGATCATGAATTAAGGGTATTTGAAAAAAAAAATTTTAACACAATTGCATATTTTATAAAATTTATAATAATATTTTGCAATTTACAAAATTTAGGTTCATGGTACAAGAAATTTACGTGTTGTTGATGCATCGGTTATTCCAAAAGTACCATCGGGTAATACAAATGCACCAGTAATTATGATTGGTGAAAAGGCAGCCTATCATATACGAAGGACGTGGGGAGCTGCATAGAATAATTACTTTGTTTTATCGTACAAAACATAATTATAATAAAATAATAAAAGTAAAAATAATTACTATATAATAATAATAATAATTTTACGTATTTACCTTATAATTTTTTACAAACACATTTTTTTCTTTATTATATATAAATACATAATTTGAATCCTATAAATTCATTTTATTTTGTTGTTAAATATTGTAATAGTAAATTTGATGATAAATATAATTAAATTATTCTGAGAGAATATTTATGTGGTTTCATTTTTTAATTTTTTACGATTTTGGTCCATAGATCCATTCATACATTCGTAGGTTGGTTAATTGTGATAAATTATTTCTTAAGTGTTCAAATTTTTAGATTTTTAAAAAGTTTTAAAAGTTTCTAATTAACCAGAATCCTAGTACACCAAAAATTGTGGGTGATATATAAAGTATTATACTTATTAAAAAATTTAACGGCTTAGCGCCCATAAATCATCGGAATTCTATGCCCGTGGGTCCCAAGCGCAATAACTTAATAACATTTTGTCCGTTAATTTTCATAATTCACCTACAGCTACAGTCTTATAATTCACTGTACAAGTAGAGACATTTCTATAAGCTGTCACTTCACTTTATTACAAATTATTTAACGGATACGTAATGATAAAAATGCATAAAGAAATTTACCCAGAACTGATATAAACTTATAACTTATAAAATTGATTAAATAAAAATAATAAATTCATAGATTTTTCAGACAAAACCACAATAAAAATAAATGAATAATAAAATTAACTAATTTAATTGCATTTAAAAATAATATTGACCTATTTCGAAATAATTTATAATAATCAAAATAAATGCATTTTTTTTTTACATGCATATAACTTTATCTTTCAATTAATTTTGCATAATTTTTATTTAATTAATGCAAATATTATTAAATATATATGCTTAAATTTTAGCATATAAAAGGCAAGTAAAGTTTTATAAAATATATCATTATAATAGAATCAATTGTTAGTGGTTAAAGCATAAACTACATATATAGATAGTGTAATTCTTTTATTTTAATAAAATATAAAAAAAACCAGAAAAATATCAAACATGTTTCGGTTAATTTTTATTTGTGAAATGATTATTTTTGGATTGATTTATCTACAAATGGGTAAAATTAATAATTGAATATTTTTAAAATGCGTTGGTGGATATTATTGTTACATATATGACATTAAATTGATTATATATGTATATAGATATTATGGCAGTTCCAATTGCTGGAGAAGAGGTATCAACTAATGCACCGGAAGAAGTGGTGACCACATTAAAACCCAACGGATTTAATTTTCCACAAATTGGTGGTGGTAATTATGGAACAGGAAATTTACCACAGATGCCCATACCACAACCACAATTCCCCCAATTCAATACAACCGGATATTCACCAACTGATTTTAATACATATTTTCCAGATTTCAATACATACGTACCAAGTGGATATCTCGAACAAATTCAAGGTGGTTTTAGTAATGAAACATTTCAAAATTGTTTAAATCAGGCAAGATTATAAGTAAATAAATGTATAGGTAAAAAAAACAAAATAGAACATTCAAAAAAATGTATTATGTAGACTATATAGAATTGATTTGGATTAGTATAGAATAAATTAATAATTTTTAATTAAATTTTTTAAAAGTAAAACATTTTTTTTTTTTGTTTATCAATCTATTTTTATTATTCATTGACAAAATAAATTACTCAATTCCCATAGAATATTTTATATTTAATAATGGAAAGGGAATAACATTTATTAAGAGTTCTACGAAAATCTTATTTTGTGTCACACTTTCTTCAAATTCTTTTGTACTGATCAGATTTCCAATTATACAATATTATATGTTTATCATTTATAATTCATTTCGGAGGAGTTTCGTTTCATATACCTTTTGGTGACCGTTATACGATAAACTAGAAAAAATATTCCTATAGCAATAATATCAATAAATTTGCGAAAAACAAAGAAATTAACTTTCATTTTTTTTTTTTTTTTAATTTAATGATAAAAATTTTATTTTTCATAATAAATTTATTGCAAACATATTAAAATATCTTAAAAATATATAAAAAAAAAAAAAAAAATAAAACAAAAATCAAAAAATAAATAAAAATAAAAAATTATATAAACAGCTAAACAGCTAAATAAATTAAATTTTATGTAATAAAATTTTAAAAACTCATACGTTTTTACTTTTTATATAATTGAATATTTACATTGAATTTTGTAAAAATAAAAATTAAATATGAATTCATTTTAATATTTTGGATATCCAATATAATATACATTTAATTTATTTAAAATAACAATTCTTTGTATACGCATATATATTTCTGTCATAAATTGAAAACATTTTTAGAATTGCAGATGAAAATTACGCACGCACACACACACACACACACACAAACACACACATTTAATATCTTTTTATCATCATATTTTATTCCAGAAATATACGAACAGTTAATAATAAATTGGAATTAAATTAAAATTGTTAAAAAAGGAAAAATAATAAATAAATATTATATAATAACAAAAATCGATGATTTATAATATATTTATGTTTTTGGTCATTTTAATTTTATATATAATTTAAATATATTATAAAACTTTCTCGTAAAAATTGAAAATAATAAAATATAAGCCGCAAGAAATAAAAGTATAAAAAAAGGAAAATAATGCTAAAAATAATTTTTTCCTCCTGATTTACTTATTTTGGGTTAATTTTGTATTTATTAAAGATATTTTATGATAATAATATTTATTAAAATTTAAAATATTATTTTTTTTTGGTTGTTGTAACTATATATGTTGATATGTTTACATTACCTTAAAATATTTTTATAATCACTGTTTTTTTTTTTTTAATATTATTTTATATAATATAATAATAATAATAATTTTTATATTGTATAATGCATTTTTTAAGCAAAATATTTAAAATATATATATATTTTTATATATAGAATAATTATATTTATTTTTTTTTAAGAAATTACATAAATATAATTGTTTTTAATGTTGTTTTTGTTTATTTATTCTTTCCGTTAATATATTTAAAAATAATTAAATTGTATAGTTTTTTTTTTGGGGTATTAATTGCGCGGTTACAATTAAAACTGATATGTTTTTTGAATTAATAGGAAGTATTATTTTTTTCATTAATAACTATAGATTTTTTTTATACCATCGATTTATTTGTATATTTTATTTTTAGATTTTCATCATTTATATTTAATTTATGTGGATGGATGATTACAAAATTATTATATTTATAAATGATGTTATTTTATTTATTAATTAATTTGAAATTATATAATTATCAATATCGCAACCATAATTTATTTATATATTTTTAATTGAAATGTTGTTCGATTTTTTTTCCATTAAGTCTGTCTTTTCTTTAAAAATATCATTTTTTTTTATCTTTATAATTTATGGGAATATTTTTATTAAATGTTCTAATTTAATTTAAAATAAATATTAAATTAAATAAAAATGTGTAAAAGAAATAAAAATTATTTCACAAAATATGCCAAAAAAAATCAATTATAGCATATAATTATTTTTCATATTATTCAAATCCTTATTAGTTTGGAGATTTTTTTTTTCTTCAATTTTTCAAATGAAATGTTATTAAATTAAAAAATATAATTTGTCGCACACCCATCAATATAAAAAAGTAATAATTCGTTTTTGGAAAAATATGATTTCAATGCAAATTTTGTTTGTTAAATTAATTAAGAACGTTTTTCAAAAAGAAATGAAAATAATCATGAAGAAAATTGTTTGTTTTTTTTTAATATAATGTTCTAAATCTAATTTTGAGTTTTTATTTTTATTTTTTATTGAAAGTTTTTAAATTTCATTAATATTTTTGAATTGAATTTTTGTGTTTTTCTTCATATAAAGATTTTTATCTTTATAATTTTAATCACTAATCGAAGGTACGGTACTCCTTTTTTAAATTTAATTATATATCATTATTATTATTATTATAACATACAAATGTTAACAATTAATAAAAACATATTTATATATATATATATATATAATATTAAAAAATGTTTTGTTTTTAAATTCCTAAAAATATGATATGTTATATATTGATTTATTTTATATAATTTTGTGTCTTTCGAATTTAATTCATAATGTAAAATAAATGTTTTTTTAAAAAAATATTTAATTTAAAAAATGTTTTATAATAATTGAATTATCATGTTTTATTATATATTATATATAGAATTAAAAACAAAAATATTATTGGAAAAAAAAAAAATTAAAAATATGGAAAGATTGCGCGATAGATGAAAAATTGCAAGAGATATAAAGAAATGTTTATTTTTTAAAATGTGAATTTTAAGATTAAAATTTTGTTTGTGCTGAATTAGGGCTTTTTTGGGGGGAGGGTAAAACGGGAATTTTATTTATATGTGATGATGTGGAATTAATTGAAAACATTAATTTTAATGTATGTGTATAAATATATTTTAAAATAACAAATATGTTTTTAATTGATATATAGAAATAATTACATGTATATAATATATAAGATTGATGTTTAGATGAATAATTTTAAAATTTTTTATTTATATATATATATAGACATAATAAAAGTTAATTCATTGTTACCGATCCTGCTTCCAAAAGTTCTTTTTTTTTGTAAACTATTTAGTTTTAATTTAATTTTAATTTTAAATAAAATTTAAATTTTTGAATTATAAATTTAAATGAATTTCGATATATCTCTCTCTTATATATGATATGTGTATTGATTGTTTATTATATGATTCTGTTGAAGATGTAATTAAATTAAAATAAAATTTTAGGGATAAATGATTTAAGTTTTTTCTGTTGTTGTTGTTTTTTTTTCTAATTATTTATTAAAATAACATTTAATACATTTAATTTAATTAAATTACATTGTGTCAGAGATATTATATAATTAAATTAAATGTATAAAATGTTAAATATTAAATTGTTTGCGTTTATGGATTATTTATCACTTTATAATAAAATATACAAAATTATTGAATAAAATAATTAAAAAAAAAAAAATGGTATTAATTCATCAAAAATTAAAATTTGAAAAATGTAATTTATTAATAATTATATCCATCGAATGATGCACCTAAATATGAATAAAAATGTTTACTTATTGGAACTGCGTAATAGAATGGGGAAGCTGGATCCGGTGCTACTCAGTCTAAGAAACCGGTGTTAACCAATTTTTCAAGGAAAAATTTAACATCACCCAATTCCGAATCTTTAATCCCTAATGATTTTAACATTCCTAAATCACCATTTTCAACAGCCATAAATACCGACCGTAAATGTTCCAAATCCGACCTTTAATTTTATAATGTGTAATATAAGTAATATATGTTATTATTATATAAGTGCGTTTCATAATTTTTATTTAAAATACCTCATTAAATGTAAGGCTGCGCCAAAATCTTCAATTGTTTGTGATTCACTTAATGCAATAGCAACTTTTTCAACTCCACCTAATGGCGCCAAAGCATCTCTTGCTTTACTACCAAATAATTTTTCCAAATAATTGGGTCCATGTGATGACAGTAAACTTTGTAAAAACGATGCCGTTTCTTCTACTGGTGGTCGCTTAGCTATATATATTTTAATAATAAAAATTATATAATCAAATTACAATGAAATTATAGAAATGATCAGTTGCAGTTTGTTTCATAGAGGGTATATGTAGATAACAGATAAGATTGTATAATACATATGAATAACCTTCGTATAATTTTTATAGGGATAGACATAATATATAATTGATTTCTTTTATTTTTAAAAATATTTTTCATGATAAATTTTACATTACGCTGAATCATATTTTTTTTTATACAGAATGTCTTGATCAATACGCTTCAGTTCTATTCAATTCAATTAAATTCAGTTAATTTTATAGAGGTATTATAACAAATTGATAAGGAATAGAATTATTTATTTTGTTGTGAATATACTCCTGATTCACGTATAAATACTTTTGTTCTTTTCGTTAATCAGCTGCTTAACTCATCTGCATTTTAAGAAAATCTAATATAGTCTGAACGCCTTCGTGTGTACGAAACTTTGATATATAATGATAAAATACCACAAATATTTTACAACTCAACTCTAACATATATATATGCACGACACTCTATAGCATATATGCATTTAAAAAAATATATAAAAATAAATTAATTATTCTGTTCCATTACTAAAAAGCGGAAAAATATGCATATATATGTTATAGAAGCGAACATGAAAATGTGGTGAAAATATCAAAAGGTTGACACGTGAATAATTATCACATATACATTTTATTTTTTTTTTACTCTTTTATATTAAAGCCTCTTTGTCAGAGGGTGGCTTTGAATAAGACGTATATATATTTATAAAATATAAATATACACACGCACAATTTGTGAAACGAATGTATATATATATATATATTCTGACTTTTAATGGTTGTCACGTAAAATGGTTTTCTTATCCATCTATATGATAGATCCCGCATATATAATATTAAAATTATATTATTTGCTTCTTATATATATATTCTTTATCTTAAATATATATTTATATATATATATACATACATAAATATAAAGCTTAAATTTGAAATGGGGATTTTATTTTTTCTTCTATACATCCCATCATCCATCACATCTTTGTTGATACATTCATTTTATATGCATATAAAATATTATATTCTATCAATTGTTATATATATATAAATTTATGTATATATACATATAAATATATATAAATGCAGATGATGATAAATATATACATATAAGCATACGCATTATATAATTCCGTCCGTATATAACAAAAATTATACAAATATATTATCGCATCTTTCACGAGTAAATAAATATCAGCACGTAGGGTTTTGTAATAAAAAAAATCATAACTTTCTTATTTATTATTTTTAATGATTTTTAATTTTTAATGGGACATATATTATTTTTGCCAATGAATTAATTATCCTTTTATATTATATGAATAAAATGTTTATAATGCTCGTATTTATCATCAATTTTCATTGTATTGTGATTAAATATATATATATATATTAAATGAGTCCATTCTGAGTCTTTAAATCCATTTTATCAAATGAGTCTTTAAATCCATTTTATCAAATAAATAAAAAAAAAATAAACAAACGGAATGTCTAATTTAATTGATTACTAATAACCATTATTATGTGGATAATATATATATCGCTTTTATTTATAATATAATATGTAATGCTTTTCATGTCACCATAAAAACCAATCGTAAATTTATATATACACCAAATAAAATACGAAAATTGATATAAATTAGTATATAGCGGTGGTATGATATATTATATATAAATACGAATTTAACCCAATAACAAAATACTGGATTTTTATCACAATAAAAATGTTAATTTTATTATACCACCTGTACGATTTTTTCTATAAATATTATACTAATACCAAATACTATGTTTTATATATAGTAAATAAAATTAGCATTCTTGAACGAATATTTATACTTGTTGTTATGATTATGATTTTGGTAAATTGTATGTATGATTTTATAACATGGATTATATATATATATATATATATAGTTGTTGTATATATCAAAATACCTCATATCATATACATAAAACATTTATTTGTATAAAATAATGTTTGAAATGGTTAATTTTGATGGGATTTGTTTATATAGTATTTGGCAAATATCTATATCAATATATTATATATATATGCGCACAAATGTGTCCTCATTTGTTGTATAATATAACATTAATGTATTCAGTATTATGATGGTATTATAATGATTTATGTTAATTATATATGTTCCATTTTAAATGTTCATATATGCCAAGTAATTGAAAGAATATAACGTAAATTATATACTATAGTAGCAATAAGAAACACATGTATACATTAATGCTATAAACTTACCTGCAGTACATAATTTAACATCTTCATCGTATCCATCAGCACAATCCGGCGCACCATCACATAAATATTGTATTGATATACAATGTCCATCACCAGGACATTTAAATGGTTCATATGGATGACATGCATCTGAAAATAAATAACGGATTTGCAATATTATTGCGATGATATATTTAAGTAATGATCTCGATTGTTTATTATTTACATATATATGTGAATATGTATTTGAAAGAATAAAATATTATAGGATATGAAAGCGATCACTAAAAATTAATGAACAATTACCCACATATTATTGCAGAAATAAAATATTAAATAATAAAGGTTTGGTTTCATAGGAAAATTATTAAATGATATTTCAAACAATCTCATACAACGAATATAAAGGATGAAGATAAATTACAAAAATTACAGTTTCCTTGTAAACTGTGTTCCTTCAATTATAAATTCCCTCTCAACTCGCCTTCTATCCATATATATAGTATCGAACAAAAAAGTTCCATTAAATCAACAATACTAGTAAAATTAGAAAATATATACAAGTTTATTAACCAAAATATTACACATTACATATAAAATGAATTTGAAACGCATGATATACGTAATTAGTTCTTAATATATAACAAAAAATGTTCTTCTATGATTGTAAATCCGTTACACTTTCTGTTTTATACATTAAAAACATAATTATCGAACCGATAATTGATGGTGCACCGGCCAATATAAATGGTACTCGAAATGAATTTGTGTTATCATATAAAATGCCAGCAATTGGGGCTCCGGATGAAATTGATATCGAACATATACCTAATAAAAAACTTATGCCTTGTGTTGATCCCAATTTACCGCAAATATCAATAGCGATTGGCGTTAACAGGGTTAAGAAAACACCTTCAACAAATCCCCATAATAATGAAATTATTATTAATCCCATAAAAGTATTCATTTCTGCTAAGCACATTGTCAATACACCCATTATTGTAATGCACATTGTAATGCACATTGTTGCAAAATAATACGATTAATACATTTGACATCAGCTATAATACCAATAACAATGCGTCCAATAATTGAAGCCATACCAAAGCACATAACCGGTAATTGATTATTTTCTTGTGGAAATTTATCTAATGTTAATTTACCCACATGAAAATATGGTACACCATATCCGAATAATGCAAATGCTAATGCCGTACACCATATCAAATAATTTTTACATTTCCAATTGGCTACATAGATTAATTTTTTCGGATGATTATTCATCTCTGGTTGATTGATGTCAACAACGACGTTCAAACGTTTTAATGAGGACCCATAAATAAATGCACAAAGGATTGTGTAAAATGTGAATACAGCCAAAATACCAAATGTTATCGATAGACTATATTTGTTCAGTAAATAGTTTAAAAATGTTGGTAACATAACGGTAAACACACTAGCACCAGATGCAATAATTCCACTGGCAATGCCCAAACGTTTTTCAAAATAATGTCCTGCTATCGATATTGTTGGTGTAAATATTAGGGCTGAACCAAATCCATACATTAATCCATATGTGAAATATAATGCTGTAATCGTATTGTGGCTGAAAATTGCCGATAAAATGAGACCACTTGTTGAAAAGCAACCACCAATAAGTGTTGTACGAAAATAACCATATCGATCAACTAAAATTCCTGATAATGGTGAAGCCATAAACATTATACCCATTGCCGATGAACCGACTAGGGAAGCTTTACTGGCTGCATTCGAATCACCCGATGATTTTAAACGTTTTTGTAAATACAAAGATATTGTACTGAATGCATTTATTTGACCAAATACAATACCATAACATAAAAATGCACAAAACACTATTAACCATCCATGATATCCTCCACGGTCTATAGGACCTCTTCTTTGATTTGTTTCTACTTGTACAACAATATCATGGTTTTCCGATTTTTCCTTTATACTTGATGATGACATTTTTTTTTTCTTTTTATTTATTTGTTTTATATATGAAATCTTTATCTATAAATATGCAATTATTTAGTATTAGTTGGATTGTTTTTCATTTGTAATAAACATTTATAATCATTTAATTAAAATTTTGAACGTGATGATTTTGGCTTTGACATTAAAATATATAAAATTTGGATTTCAAAAATTCAGTTTAGTTGACTACGTTTTTTGATTTCTAAAAATATTGATGAAAAATGAAGATATTAAGATATACTGGCGTATCATAGATATAGTTGCATATCATATCCTGTAACTTAGCGAACGAAAATTCAATTACAAGTTTACAGCAAGTTTAATTAATTGTTTAATTGAAATTTTCCACCACATTCTATTGACATATTTAAAGACAAAATTTAAAAAATAGATCACCAATTGAAAACTCAATCATACCTATTAAGAAAATATTACAAAATGTCATTACACAATTTGTTAGGGAAAAAGGTTTGTAAAAGGACTGGCAAATGGTCACACGTTATAAATAATTGAACATTTGTTTGTGGAAAATACAATGTTAATTGTTAAGGTATATTTTTGTTCTGTAAAAATATGTTGATTTTCTACATTTTTTTACGAATGAACGCCTTCACTATAACTTTGTATTTTAAATGCTTTGAATATATACATTCGTATTTAACGCTATACGCATATATAATATATATATATATAGGCGAAAATAATGTACTACCATATATATATATACTAGTCGGTAATGAATGTTCACTGTTAAAAGGAAAATGGGAAAAATAAATTAAAACATATCCTTATGGAAAATTTCCAGTCGAATAAATAGAATAATTTCATATATAAACAATATATATGGATATGGTTTGTTTGCAATAATATATATGTGTATTGAATTATATTATTTGTATTAGTTTATTACATACGATAGTATAAATTATTATTAAAGCATATATACATTAACATTCGTTATTATAATTCACATTAAATTTTCAATATTAATATGCTATCAATTTAAAATGATTGCTATATGTCACTCCAGTTCAATTACAATCGCATGATGTTGAAACCAACATCAAACTAAACTTTTCATCCATGGTTATATATATCAATAATAAAAATTTAATTTAGTCTTATTTAAATTTCGATATATATATGCTTTTTTTTTAATTCATGAATATAACATATATATATATATATATCCAAATTGATATATTAGGGTGTATATATATACCCTAATATATCAATTTAAAAAGTAATTTCTATAATGAAAATTTAAAAAATTTAACCCCGTTATATTATGTTATATAATTTTGTTAAATGGGTAAATTTTTGTCTTTATATAACTCTTGAACTATAAATTATAGATAAGGGTATAGAAAACACTAAAACAGATATTCTCGCCTCATAGCCTATAGTTTAAAAGTTTTAATTTTCCAGGAATTGCTCTAATAGAAATTATTTAGTTTCCGTTTTACACCTCACTTGTATATAGCAATGATAAAATTATTAAGGTATTCAAAGGTTAAAATGCGTCTTCATATATATTTATTAGATATTAATATTTTATATACAACGAAAAATATTATAAATATTATATATGTATGTGTGTAGGTAGGTAAGATGATATATGGGTATCCTTTAGCAATATTCGAATAGATAAATGATGAGGAAATTTAGTATACGGATGATTTAATTATATTTAAAATTAAATTATCGAATGGGTAATAGATGTAAATATAGAATATATATGATGTTAGGACATCTATTATGTGTATTACTATATAGGATTGAATAAGAATTGTTAGTGAAACTTTGATATTTGATGCCACCATATCTGTACATAATCCATTAGAACCTATAAAAGCATACGATTTGGTTTTTTTTTTCACATCAAATAGGTGCGAATTTCATATATACAGACATATCTATATATATATATAATAAAACAATGAAAATGAAAAACCAAGAAAATATCAATAATAATCATGTAATAAAAATTATGTTTTGTCACGCTATTATCCATGTAGAATAAATATATATACGGAACTTTGGTTAAATGTTTTCAATTTTTCAATTCTTTGGACAAATTGGTATGTTTATTCTATGCTATTATTATTAGTCTATTACATTAGTCTATTATTAGTCTATTATATCTATTAGTCTATTATATCTATTAGTCTATTATATATATAGAATGTAAAGAAAATGGTATAGGAAAACTCTACCGTTCAATGAAAGAAAGTAAAGAATTTCTTTTAGAAAATTATACAGAAAGTTTCCTTTATAAAATTATTTATAATTATACCATAAAGAGAAAATCATAAAGAAATCACTATGGTAATTTAGCAGGGCGAGATAATATGAAATTAAATCAGACTAGATCTGACGGGTCCTGATTATATGTACTTAACTATTATATGTATATAACCATTTCATGTGTTATATAGTCTAGTATCATATAAAATATATATTAAAACCAATAAAGTTAATATGTATATAATATACATATATTGTTATTATTCATTTAGAAACATTATATTTTGAAATAAAAAAAATAAAATATTCATAAAGCCAAGAAAATATTTTGTTTCGGATGTTTTTTTCTCGCTTTTTTGATTTATTTATTATAAATCAGAACTCTCCGCGTGTTGTTTATATAAATATTAACACAATGAACCGCATAAATTGGAGTTTTTTTATGTTATTTTATACCTTTATACTATATAAGTATATAGTCTATATTTGTTTTTTATTCTGCTTATTATATATGGTTTCATGTTTCATAATATGGTGGCTGTTTTAGTGGTTGAATGTTGCGCGAATAAGAAAAACATTGAATGTATGAATTTATAAACTGTATATATATATATATATATATATATATACCTACTGCATTTTTTAGTATATACACATTTTCCAGGATAAAAAGTTATTAAAATAAAAGAAAATTTATGATGTTTTTTTTTTAATAATATTCTTCTAATTTTTCGTTTTATTATTTGATGTTTTGATGTTCTTAAATTATAAGGTATTTTACAAGTATAAAATGTTAAATTTATAATCATTCAGTTTTGTATTGTATACATAATTTATTTGTTTTTTTTTTTCTAAATTCATTGTTGAATATCCATTTTTCAAATACAAATTTTTTCAATGAATAATTTTTTTTGATAATCTAATGAAAACGTAATTTTCATTATGAATATTAAATATTAAATATATATTCTGCGTCTATGCTGTTTTATTATAGAGAGATATAATTTTCTGATATAGACTATATAGTTTGAAACTATTTCAGAATGGAAAGAATTCAGATTAGAAATTTTAATATCAAGTAAACCCATATTATTATATTGTTCATTTTATTTAAAGGTTAAATGTTCAATTTTATACTTGTGTAAAGGAAATAAAATTAAAATAAATATATAATGTAATAAAACTTTTCATTCAATTGTTGATTTTTTTAAACGTAATCCAATTTTAAGGATTATTAATGTATATACACGCATACAATAAGGCAATATATACAATCCATATAAAATAAAAGATATTTTTATGGAAATAGCAAAAATATAACTTTGATTTAAGCGCAAAAGAAAATAAAAAGTTCTTTCTTTGTTTTGTCTTATATAAGAGGAGATTCTGTATGTACAATAATTATTTAAAAGTTCATTTAACTTTTATATCTAAACCAAAAATACAATCAATATGTATATAATATATACAAATAGGAATAATAAATTTTGTTCCCATATATACAAAATAAAATCAAACTCCCACAGTTCACCGAATCAATGCCGCATCATACAAGTATATATAGATACACACAATCATTATCAGGTATAAGAAATTTTTTTCAATATAAATTATGTTGTAAGTTTTGTTTCTATTGTATATAACTCAAATCAGAAAAAAGTTATAAATTTTAAATGAGCAATAAAATATAAATATTTATATGGTAGAGCAAAAATTTCACTTTTTTAATTTACTTTATATTTTTTCATTTCTTTGTATCTATATGTATATACTTTAGCCATTAAAGAAAAAATTAATGTGTTAACAAAACAAATTGATTGTGTATGTATATACTCTATAGTAATACCGTTTTCAAAATCAATTTAAAATTACATATAAAAAAGGTGAAGACGAATATATAATAGCCTCTATTTAATGTATAGATTATATAGATGCCATGAATACAATCATACAATGTATATAGAAAGGAGATATTATATGCGTACTGTAGATAAATAAATGCAATTTCAAAGTATTAAATTTATTTTATCCTATATTAAATTAACGACAAATTAATAATACAAAAGGTGTATTATTTACAAATCTCTGCTTATATATTTTTGAGATAAAGTTCAGGATGAACCCCCGCATTTTCATATAAAGGTTTTTATGTTTTTACATATACACCTAATTTAAGATATATTTTCTTTATATAAAATTAGTATATGGTGGTATATGGTATAAAAAATAATTATATTTTATATTATAAATTTGCCTTATATAATAATAAACTATTATTAATGTCATTTCAGTATAAAGATCAGTTTTACGTTAATATACTAAATAAATTTTTTATGAAACAAGGGAAAATTTATCGAAATATAAGCACTAAAAAAATAGTGTTAAAACAAAACATACATTTATACATTTTTAAATACATAATATATAACTATTATATATGAAAAGCATTATAGAAAACTTTAAAATTCCAATTTGGAATTTTAATTACACTTTTCACATTTATTTTTTTTTAATTTTAAAAATTGCTACTTTATATTATATTTATCGCTTTTCTCTGTTTTATTATATTTATTTTATATATAGTATATGTGTGAATAAAGTATCATACAAAGGAACAAATCCTAAACGGCATGTGTATATATAGCGTTTTTGTATATAGAAAACTTTAATACATATATTCTCTATATTTAATCTGTACAATGGTTCTTTTAAAACACATTACAGTACCTATAGATTTTACTATATGTGTAATATATGAAACTATAAATGTATATAAATAGAAAAGCATATATATAATATCATAATATGTATGTACCAATCTATGTAAGATTTGATATACCTATAATAAAGGTATAGTGTGTTTATGTCTTTTCAGGTGGTGTAATAATGAAAGTTAGTCAATTTAATGTATATAATATATTTAAGTTAATGTGTTACAATTTAGTAACCTTAATATTATATTGTTTAAGTTTCATAAGACCTTTTTTCTTTTATTTTCCTATACAGTGTGTCAATCATCTAGTAAGTTTTTAATCAAAGAAAGTGAAAAATTTTTGATTACCCTTTCAAAGGAATTCATTTTTTGAATAAAAGGTCAGAAAATTTTATATTGTTTGTTATATTGATATTGCATAAGAAAATGTTAATTGTAAGTGATATCACATGACGTTCTAAATATAAAGATCACATGAACTAGACTACCAAATTGGTCTAGTCAGACCAATTTGGTATTCTACTATCTAATCTATATATATGTAATACAAATTATCCATATATATAGGCATATAAATATAATTTATTAGTATACCTACAATAGAGAAATGAAACACCCGTATACCGTAAATAATTATTATTTGAACATTTTTAAAGACTCAAAAACTATGAAATTCAGACGTAACTGTGATACAATATTTTATATATACAGGTCGAATAACGAAAATTTTATGTAATACAACAATATACGCATTAATGTTTCTTACAATACAGAATATATATATATTAGTATTTTAGTTTCGTATTAAAGGTATCTCCCTATATTTATCTTTTATACTATGTAATACACTAATGATAGGTAGGATTTTCAAAGGTTTAATTTAATCCATTATATTTCATTATTGGTATTGTACAAAATATTATACAATATAACATATGAAAACCTTATACGATTTTAAAGTAATTTTCATACTCAATAATACGTTCAGCTATTCATACATATAGTACTCAAATATTACATTATTATAATTTTATTTATACGTTATCTTATTAATATATAATTGATTTATTTATATATACCTTAAATATATGCATTACATTATTTGACGATTTTTATTTATATCGATTGATATAATTGATTTAACGATTTTATTCTAATTTATTTTAATTAATTTTATGATTAAGATGGTTTATATTATACGTTTTTAAAGTGGTTTTCAGAGTTAATAATATTCATGAATAATAAATTCAGTTATATGACGAAATATAAATACAAATATTGTTTTAAATACATATTTGGGATCGAATTATTATATAAACTTTATTGCCTATATCTAGAACAATTCACAGGAAAAAAAAATCTATGTATATTATAATATATTTGTCTATGTATATATGTTTATTTTTAGTACCACCAAATTATAGACTCGATAGAAATATAATGTAGGTCAAGTTCATCGATACGGTAATATATATATACGGGTATACCTACAATACATAACTAACATACAATATACTACAACGTTTTCCAGAACTATATGTATGTTATATTGACCTAAATATTATCGTTTATGTTTTCATGTCATATTAAAAATGAAACACACAAAACTTTTAATAACTTTTGTATAATGTATTTTCTACGTTATTGTTCATATTCACATAAAATGTGCATTGAAATATATATAAAATTATTATACAATATTTAACTATATATGAAAATAAAAGCCCAAATAAAATGTTTCTATATATGTATGCACATTAATTTGTATATTTTATTTTATATAATTACGACTTTAAAATGACCTATATTTTATATTCTAAAGATTCTTTAAATGATTAAATTTCCATTTTATTATATATGTATTTTGTATTATTATATATAATTGTTCCTTATAAGATATATAGTACATATATATGAATTGTCATCATCGGATGTTCCTTGCGTCCGACACATTTGCATCTATATTATATATCATATAATTTAATTTATGCTTATTATTGTTTGAGGTATGAATATTTAATAAAGTGATTTCTGTTATAAATTTCATGGAGGTAATATATTTTTACAATATAAAAATCTGTAAACATTTCTGTAATCTAATATGTAATATTGTTTCATTGATTAATTTTGAATTGAATAGTAACCAATTTTAAAAATAGATTTTAACATAAATAGGAAATTAACATATTTATTCTATGGTTTATAACATATGTTGCATGTATATATAACATTTCTATTTGTATATCTATAATAACCGCATAGGTTAATGTTAAATATAAAATAAATACAGAATAGAGATAATAGGAACAGGTAAATGTATTTTTTATTGAAGGTATTTTTTATATATGTATATATTTATTAAGTTCATTTTCTTTAATTTAAAAAAAAATCCACACAGGACGAAAATTGTCAATAAAAGGAAATAAATTTTATTCACCATAAATATTGTTATACATTTACATATAGATTATATGTTATATATGTTCGTTCATGTATTTTATTATGTTTTACACAAATATTTATTTACCTCATGTATACTATATCAGATATCTCTATGTATACACGTTCCGCTAATGCAGCAGCATTATAAATATAAGTATGATTATATCGTACACTTGGAATTTTAAATTAAATAAGAACTATAGGAGCTCAAATATTGTTTTCAATTCCGTATGCAATTTATTTCAATATTCTTATTCAATACACGTACAAATTCGATTTAAAATTGTACACATATATAGTAAGATTTTTTATTTTGGTTTTTTGGTATAGTAAAATTTATTGTTTTTTTTTTATGGAAAATGTACGACATTAATTTAATATACAGACACATATAATATTGAAAACTAAAATAACTTTATGTTTAAAATGGGAAATTATTTACTTCTGATTTGTTTTTTTTCTTATAATATTAAATAACATTTCATTTTTGCGTGAATACGTAAATGTAATTATTATATTGTGTCAAATCTAAGATAAAGTTTATGGTGTTTTGAAATAAACAACCCCTTTTGAATTTGAATTTTGAATAAATGATCAATAATATATATATGTAACTTAGAAATTTATATGTAATCTAAATCTAATGCATTTTATTAAACAAATACCTGGATTACCTTTATTATATATATATATATATATATATATATACATCCTATTTTCGATAAGTATTAAAAAAGATTGCCTATCGATTCTGGTATCAAACTTGTCAAACATGAATCGGAAATTATTTTCATATCAATAAACACTTTTATTTTATTTATAGTTTATAGTTAACGCTCGATTACGCTTAATTGCATATGCATTATATATTCTATCAAATTAGCATTAAACGATTTATTTTGCATTATATTTATTTATATATGCAATATAACATGAATTTTAATTTAAAAGCATAAACTTTTTTGTAATGAAGTGAAACGCAAACTAATGCCTTCTTTTCAATTTCTCATTATTACGATTATATTATAAAGCAAAAGGAAAAGGATGTTAAAAATAAATTTTTTTTTATCCATACAAAATATATTTCTTTGAAATTTTTATTCAGCAAATATCTCTTTAATTTCAAACATTATTATATTTATCTTATGTACATATATATATTTTATACAAATATGTATTTCAGAAGTCAATTTATTATTTTAAATTAATGGAAAATATATATATCACAATAATAATAAAAATGAAACGCCAACGGAGTTATTTCTTTTTATCAGTTTATGATTTTTCATACACATTTCATTTTCTCTATTATAAATATACGCATAACAATCAACAATATCAATTTTCATTATGGATGTGTTATTTTTATATGAAAAATTATAATGTGAAATATAACCTAATAACACCTACTATTTGTTATATATGTACAGAAAAAAAAACAAATAAAGTCTTGATATATAATGTAATGTAAAATGCAAAAGAAAACAAAAAAAAATTGAACTCCATAACGCTTTTAAGAAATTTTCTTTTACAATATATTATTTTATTATATTATTCTTTTGGATATATATTATATTTACTCGGAAATTTATCCTTTTTAACTTAAATATCATATATATATATATAACATATGTGTATGTATATTTATATTTATAATAAGATGTATTGCTTGCTGTATAAAAAAATGTAATTCTGTTTATTACTCTTCTTTGTTTTGTTACCATCTCTATCCAAACATCAGGATTGATGTAAAGTAACTGATGTTAACTAAATTTATATATACACACAACACACTCATATTTAAATAACATTCTTTTAACACTTGATCATATTATATAGTGACATTTGTTAAAGTTAGTTGACGTATATGCTATATCATGTATATAAAAAAGGCTTACGAAAAAAGTATGAATGAAAGTGATTTCACTAATAAGTTAAATAAGAATTTGAGTATTGATACAAATAATTCATTTCTATATGCATCAATAAATAAAAACAACATGTGCGTATATATAAAATATGATCAGGAGGTATATATTAAATTTCCAATACACTAAACGATTATATTATTACCGGAACATTGTGAAAAATTTAATAAAATCCGATTCATGCAACGAAAACTTTTGATTTTTATTTCGGGTTTATCAAACTAAAAAAAATCAGCATCTCATATCCTTTTTTTATTCTTACTTTATTTAAATGTGATGTCATTGTCATCGTTGTTGTGATATACCTATATCAATATACATATTAAAAAAAATATTTATGCAAAAAAAAAATAAAGTTGTAATAATAATAAATATATTTATATAAGAAAAGCACAAATTTATATGCAAATGTAGGTACGTAGATTTTTACATATATAAATAAATAAATGTACATGTTGAATCAATGGTTGAATATATAAAATTTAAATATTTAAACAACACTTTAAATTGATTAAAAAAAATATGCAAGCAGTTATTTGGCTTTCAAATAAGTCGCTATATATTAATATATATATATGTATATGATATTATTATATAATGGAAACATTAAAGCAATATATAATATATATGCTCTTATTTTAAAGAAATTTAGAAATTTAAAGGTTATGGTTTGTTTTTTATATTTTATATTCAGCTGAAGTTCGAAAACGATAAGATCACATAATTGGTTGGCTAATAAATAACCAAACAATGCATAACATTTTCAAATAACAACACTAAAATAAAAATATATTTTGTATAATCCTTTAGCCAAAAAAAAAAAAAAAAAAAAGGATTATCATTTTTACAGTCACTTAAGGAAAAAATGCGTTTCAGATTGCATTAATTTGCATTGTTCTGATTGAATAAATAGTTGTAAAGGTTATTGTCTTTACCAAATATAAAAAACTGTTTTAAAAACCCATAGATTTTTGTCACTCCTATACACAAGTGAATAATTAAGTCATTAAATCTAATGGTCATTTCTCAACAATTTACATGTATATAAGTTATGATATTTTTATCCATTACAAATGTTTCTTTAACCATTTTATATATGTCAGATATGAAGAAAATTGATAATAATTGCCAATTCATATAGATAAATGTTGTATATCTACCCATAACATATACAATGAAATACTATAGCATTTAATAAACATAAAGGTTATTTATATATATCCAATGTATATTATACATGTATGTTACCTTTTTGTCTCAACATCATTTACTTAATATACAATATTATAGAATGATTGCATTTTTTTCTTATGTGATATATTATTATTATTATTACGAAATTTAATTCAAAATAAATGAATGTAAATGTTTGCTAAAATAATTATCAATTATAAAGGAAAACTGTATTGATATTTTATATTTTGTATCTATATGCAATTTGTATATCTGATAGTATCAAAAAAATATTATATATAAATGAACACTACATTATAATCCAATAATCCCATTCTTTATTATAGTGATGTACCGGTTCTTTATAAAAGTATATATATCTTCTTATGTACAATAAAATTAATAAAATAAATGTATAAATATATCCATATATTTCACCTGTATACATTTATAGAAAATATAACAAAATAAATTAATTACGTTTGTTCTTTTATTCGCGAGTGGGGTTATCATTTATTTTAATATTCAAGATTAAGTGGTTCAAGAAATTTATTATATGAATTAAAGTAAAAATACCATGAATATAATAATGAAAATAATCTATTCTACAAAACAAAATGGTATATTAATATATTTCTATTATTGAATCTAGTATATAGGGTTTTAATTCAAATGTTGTTGATAACATTCGTTTCGATTTTACTGAAATGTTCGCAATTTTGGTTAATCTCAGGCCTTTATTATTATATTAATAACCTTTATTATATATCATATTTGTAATTAAATATATGGAATGTAATTGAATTACATTCGCATTGTATGGTCGTCATATATGAATTGAGTAAACATATATAAAATTGAATTCATATTATTATTGATATTATTATATTATATCCAGTATTAGTTGATTTAAATTCATATATACAATGCTTTTTGTTATATATAGATATACCAGTATATATGTACATATAATTCCCTTGGGTATATAAAAAAAAATCGATATATTTTAGTTATATATTATAAACTTTATTTATACGATAAAAAAGCTATACATAATCAAACATTTTTGTATTATAATAAAAAATAAATAAATAAAATATTAATAATAAAAAATGGAAAATATTTGACTGTATGTATTTTATTATTATAGAGTATCCCTGTTCATATACATATAATGTTCAACGAAGTGTATCATATCTAAATATTTAGTATATATATATATATAAGGAAAAATATATCACGTAAAAGATATTTACTTTATTAAACCAGACATTTGAAAATTATGGTTCAAGCATACTTACTTGAGGTATGGTATATCCAGCACATATATATAACATCACATATATTTCTATTTATATATATGTACATGATTTTTGGTATCATACATATATACATATAGTTCAACAATGTATATATTTACTTGGATAAAGTAATTTATTTTAGATATGAATTAATTATAAATATTGTATTTACATATTTTTATGGTGTCATATATACAGTATTGCATTTGTACATTTTTCGCATGTATGCAGTAGGGAATGGATATATATATATATATTCTATATGATTTTATGTGATGTATGTTATATACACTATATATACAGGAAAGGGTAATTAGTCCAGACAAATATTAGTATATATTTATGTTATAACAAAATTGAAATTCTTTTATTCATCATTTATTCTAATACAATTAATTATTATTTAAAAAAAAAAAAGATTGGTCATTGCACTACAATGTAATTTTCGTGTCATGTTTCTGATTTATTTTTATAAATACACAAAATAATGTGTATTTTAAGCAATAAATATTCAATATAAATATTTAAATAATATTTAAGTTCATGTAAAATCGAATTCTCTATACAGTTCACTCCGTTATGAATTATCCATTTTCAAACACAATCATATTCACATTTCAATTTAATATCAATTTAATTGCTTTTTTTTCTATTTCTTTTTATGAGATATATCAGCATATACGCTATTTTTTAAGTCGATCTACATAAATGAAAATATTAAATATATATATACATAATTGTATACCTATACCATATCTAATATATATATAGTTATGATATATGAAAATTTCATGTCATTATTTTATGCACATCATTATAATAGATACGCCTCAAGAATTTATAAACTTTTTGTATTTATAAAACATCAGCTATTTGATTTTATTATATTCAAAATAAATACTTAGAGAAATAAATACTTAAAATGTAAAAAAAAAAAAGGTTTTAAAAACTGGAAATTATATAAAAAATCTAACTCTATAGATAAATATATACAATAAGAGTCTATATATATATAAAAAATGTTAATATTATTAATAGAATTTTAATTTTTATTAAAAAGTTTTTGTCTTTTAGGAAATTAATATAATTATAATTATAATAAAATTGCTGGGGCGTTATAAAAAAATTATTTTAATATTTTAGTAAATTGATTTGGTTCATATTTGGAAATGAATTATAGTACATCATATAATTGGTTTTTAAAAACCATATTGTTTATTTACATTTACATCTATGTATATTAAGATTTTAATGTTATCATATTGCATTAAGGGTAGATTTGCTTTAGGCGTAAGTATATAATACTGATGATAATATACCCATAAGGTAATGGATTTAGATATTTTTTAGTATATATATAAGTGCATATTTAATTCCAGAAATGGGTTTTTCAATGAACTTTCCTTATTTATTATTTTGAAACCTTATTTTGATATATATATATATGATAATGCAATGATGTTAGATTAGAAACAATAAAAGCCATGTCATCTATCGCTATATGCTGTTTAAATATACACATTCATCTAGATGTATATATACGGTCTGTCAAAAATCGTAATACATATCATGTTCAAATACAGCATTACAAATCAGGACATTCATTATTCATTAAATATGTTGTGGTTTTCATTACACTTTATGGAATGAATAAATATCATACCTAATACTTCTAATATATTATTTATATAACATTTAATAAAAATGACGTATATATAAATAATATAAATTAATATTGATTTATTGCACAAGTTATTATTTTACAATAACAGAATACAGAACAGAATGCGTTTATTATTAATGATATTTAAATAAATGCGCATATATTATCATTTTTATGCTTAATAATATATACGCTTATATGTATGGAATATATACGCCATACATAAAGCATATAAAGACTCATTAAAATTGTTTATACTTATTATAAGAACCCTCATATTCATTCCATTATTCCATATTCACACTACATATGAAAATGAAAAAAAAAATGGTAAATATTTCATATAATATTTAATTTATAAAGTTTATATGTTATACAAATGTATACATATAAAAAATACAGGACTGCCCCAATTGACATAGCATGCCACTTTACCTTGGGACTATTTCCAGCAAAAAAATCGTAAGAGGGTGTCAAGCTTCACCCCCTACCGATTTACGGAAGGGCTGAAAATGGACTCGGTTCAATTTATTGAAAGTTACAGCTTAATCACTGAAGGTATATGTTTTTCAATGAGCTTCAGTTATAGACCCCTTATTTTGTGCTATATCAAATGTGACACTCTGTATAATAAATTATATGCGCAACAACGGGTCAATATAATTTTCTTTGGCAACAAGTTTGACCTGGAAACATTTCCAGCAAAGTTTTCTTATATCCCATATATATGAGTGAACGATATTATAAACTATATATCTAATACAAAATATAATCCTCCTGCATACATTATAAACTTTTTATATTTCGTTTCCACTATATTATACATATCTTGTTTTTGTATACCTATATAATATGCATAAATATTCCATTTTTTTTATGATAAAAAGAAAACTGTATGAATTGTATTATATATCTTAAAAGCGCATTGCAAGCTCAATTTTATATTAAGTAAATATTTATTTTATTATAAATTATCCCTATTGTATCATCATCAAATAACTCTGCAGGTGGGTGTATGTATATATAAACGTTAGACATTTTGATTCATGAATATTTTTTTTTTCTGTAACATTTCAATTTTATAAAATTAAATTTATCTTATAGGATGATACACGAATTTAAGGTATTTAAATGTTAATCAAATATATATATGTAATGCATAACCGTTTTTCGGTTATACCCTGCACTGTTTTATATATGCTTATATGCATAAATCATTGTACAATGCGTAAAATTCATCGTACAATATATAGAACTAAGAACAAATATGCTGTAAATTTCTATAGTAAATAAAATTCATTGTCCATTTGTAAGAAAAACATATGCCTTCGCATAAAAAATTAATCACTTGGAAAAAGCTATAGTTAATTTTTTTCTTATTTCTTTATATGCCCATATGAACCTAATTTTATGTACGTATTGCGTATAATAAGCTTTTATACCAATTTTATACATTCAATTTATATATTAAATGTTGTTTTTTGTCGAACCGACCAAAAAAAAAATACAACAACGAAAACAAAAAAAAAAAATTAACGTTCTCAATTATACATATATCTCATATATTTCCCTATTTTATTCTTTTTAATAACATACATATTTTTCCCTTATCCATAATTAGATTTAATATATACATATGTTTTTTTTTCTACTTTTTTTTTTCTAGTTAATACGATAACTAATATATCGTATTATTATAATTATCGATAATTATTGCACTTTTTTATTATTATTGTACTATATATTCAAATGTTTATAAGTGTTAATTTCATATATGTTTAGTTTCGATGAGGTTATACATCATATTTACGTGAGTATGTGTAAGGTAAAACTCATTATTTACAATGATACAATGAAATATAAGATGTATTCCATTGTAATTCAATCGATTGTGGAGTAGAAGTGTATACATCTAAATTAAAATTGCGAAACACATTACTAACAATTAAGATGATCGTAATTTTTGGTCAAATTATGTCTATTAACTATATATAAAACATATCTATGTTATGTTATATGCATGTAATTTTTTAATTTTATTTAAACGGTCTTATCCATAAGCCCATAAGCAGCCTTCTCCAATCTAGCCTATTCACCTCCATCCGGAAAAACCTATAAAAAAGATCCTCGTCGATGTATATAATGATATAAGGTATATAAAAATAATATGTATATGATATACTAATATTTTTTATGCAATCGATTTTTCGTCGTCTTTTCACAAATTAATGTGTTTTATTTGGACTATTCTGTTGTGTAAAAATCTTATCCTAATGTACTTCAAATTATGGGAATCCCGTAGTTTTTTTCGTCTGGGAAAATATGTAATTTTATGCGTCACATGCCTGATTCGGAAATAACAAAATCGCAGAAAAAATGTTTTATGCTTTTCCGAACACATATATGATAAAAAATATTTTGTCAGAATGTTAGAGTTGGGTGCGTTACAGACAGAGTTTGAGATGATATCAAATTGCGAAAATCATAAAATAATTAATTAAAACACATCGCATATAAGTAACTTTAAAAAAAATTATATGGACAAAAAAAATGTACATTTATATATTTTTATTTAAAATATCATACCTAATTTTTTAGCAATTAATTAGCAAAATGTATTTCTTTTTTTATGATGTGGATTTGCTAAATATTTCTTATTTCTACATATAAACTTTATGTTACGAGTAATAAATATAGTCAAGTTATGTATGCATAGAAATATTTACACAAAATATATTGTTCATGACATTGTTATTCTAAATAAAAAAAATGTATGTATATAAACAAAATGCAAAATCGATGTAAAATTAAACTAACACAAAAAAAAAGCATTTTGTTATTTTTACACATTATTTTGATACTTTAGAATATATAAACGGTTCGCATATCGTTTAAATAAAATTAATTAAATTTTGTTTGTAGAATATATTATATTGGTAAATATATACTGTACTAATATACAAACAAACATTAAAACGCTCACAAATAAACAAAAAAATTCTTTAATAATATAGTTTGATTTTAATGTAATCTACTTATTTAAGAGACTTATAAATGTTAGGTTTATTATAAAGGATGTGTCAATTTTATTTGATTTTATAGAATTTCCATAGTTCTAGATTTATTAAACGTATCTAAAGTCTGAATAAAGATTTGAGGTATGAATTATATTGAATTTATTAAATTGAAAATGAAACAAAATTTGATATCTGAAATCTGAAATCATAATTTCTATTGACGAAATAAATATTTTGAATAAGAAAAATTTTGAAAATCTAATTATTTAACAAAATGGTAATACTGCTAAAAAAAACAAAATTATTAACATTACGTGCTTTTATACCTATATACGTTAGGATATCGTATACATATATATGTGTGGTACATATAATTTTTATTTATGTGTTTAGTATATTTTATGTGCTTTCCATATTGAATGTATATGAAAATATATAAGGATTCCATGAGAAAAGCCATAAGATACAAAAAATAAGCAAACAAAAAAATCCCCCCCGAGTTATGACGAATTAATATTCTATGATAGCATCAACCAAAAAACAAAAGTATAAATAAATTCTATATGTTGCTACTCTGTGTCGAAGAAGAAGAAGAAGAAGAAGATAATCAATTATTTATATATCAGTTTGTACACATTACTACATATATCCATTTAGTGACCATTTATAATAAATTTATAAATATCAAATAAAGTAAATATAATAACCCGTCAACGAATGCACAACAATGAATATGATCAATGTCATCGTCAACGTATGTTTTGCACATACAATTTTCATTATATACTCACAAAATTGGATAATGTCCATATTAATATTATTTTATAAACCTTGGTAATTTATATAATAATTCAATTATATTTAATTGGAAAAATAAACAAATTTACACACAGCCATAAAAAGTATAGAAATTGTATATAGATATTGGATATATAACATATAATAATTAATTATTCAAATTTAATACATAAATATTTGTATTAAAATGAAATACTTCTGTTTGTATTATTCAGATTCCAATTAATTCCAATTTTTAATTCAAAGATTATATCAATATAATTTTTTTCATAAGATTTTTGTATACTGAGAATATTGTGTTATATTATTTTTTTATAAATATATTAACTTACCACTTCTTTTTTGCATCGGTGGTCTTAAATGACCATACAAACGACTTAAGTCGATTGCCCATACTGAATATGGTGTTAATGTGAATAATATACCAAAACACATAAACCAAATTAGTTTAGACATAGTTTATTACCAAATAAGAAACAAAAACGAAAAATATTATATAGAATTTTTATCCTTTTAATGTCACGAATCTCTATAAAAAAAAAAGATTGCGTAGACTGTGCTTTTTGAGTTTGGTTACGACGTGTATATATGTCTATAAAATAATAGCCGTGAAAATCAACTTTTTTTTATTAAATATTAAATAAAAAAAAAGCGTTTTATAATACACTAACAAATATCACTTTTTATTATATATGATGTGTATACCAAATTAAAAACAAAAACAAAAATACACAATTTCTAATTTGGAAAAAACTGATGTTTTTGGAAATTCAATAAACCTCCGAAAGTAATGAATTTCTCTATATCTATCTATATTAAGGAATTTTTTCGATATTGTATATTGTATAAACCTATCTATATATCGTCGATGGACTGTGTCACTTTGTTTTCACAACAGTTGATGATGGAATTATTCTTCTTTTTATTTATATGTATTATGTGTTGGTGATTTGCCTGATGGTATATAAATATATATGGAAAATTCGTCTATAATGATGTTTTCCTGTGAAAATTCCAAACTTGACTGTACCGTTGTTGCTTGTCACATGAGCTTTTTAACCAGAATATATTTAAAAAAAAAAAAATGAACATAAATATACGAGACACTGCTGCTGGTATTATACATATTTTATGCATATGTATAAGAGGAAAGGCTAAAAGTTATTTATTGTAAAATGCATGTGTATATAAAGAAAGGTAAAAAGATATATGTTTTATGGGAAAATTGTGTAAAATAAAATGGGAAAATATAAATGCATTTTCTTTGTTATTCTGTTGCTTATTTATATATCTGATATGCGCACGGATGGGTAATGGGTATATATATATTTTATTTGGGGTATATAATAAATGAATGTGTGTGGGCTTATTTCATATACATATAACAAGGTGTGTTGTGTATATGTATGTAGGTACAAAGTAATATATAAAATATAGCAAGCCAGTGGGCGCCAGATATACATATCTTTTTACATATATCATTATTTTACTTATACGTATTATATTTGCTTTGGGGGTAAAAACTCGGAAAATATGGTTTTATTAGCATGAAAAAAGGGGTGAAATAAAAAAAAAAAAATTTTCACAATGTAAAAATATAATTTATATAAAAAAAATATGTAATAGTGAAATAAAGACAATTTATGAATTGAAAAATACAACAATTTTTTTTTTATATTTATTTAGTGAAAAATTTTCATTATTTTTTGAATATAATATAATTATTTATATACGTGATATTCGTTAGTGGTTTGATGATTCTAAGGGTGGTCCGTTTGCATATATAAAAATACTCAATACATTTTTTTTTAATTACGCACATATAATGAAAAGTTGTGTGCGTTCTCTGTTGTGTATATGTAATACATTTATTGCCAATGTAAGAATATATATTAGGGTATTTCGTTATTAATTTTTATTCTTTTAATTTTTGAAATTTTTTTTATTTATGTAAAAACATATTGATTAGATAAAATTGATCTCATTTGCTGACATAATTAATTGAATTATGTAAAATAAATGCTTTGCTATAGGTAACTTACACAACATGCTTTACGATTTAACATCCTTGGCGATTCACGAATGTATATAGTTGGTTATTCATTTCATAGAAGTTTATAATGATAATCGACTATAATTCAAAATGCCCCTAAGCCTTTCTATATGACCGAATATTAATATTTGTTTGTGTATATTTAGAAAATTGTAAAATTGTAAAATAAATGTACATGCAGATTAAACGGATAAAATGCTATTTGGTATTCAACAGATATATAATATGTTTATCCTTTTATCATTTTCCTCTCACGCAACCCCATTCCGACTATATATAAAAATAAATGATACTGGTAATATTCGAAATTTTTCTAAAATATACCGCATAAAATTTAAGTGCAAAACAATCGACTTCACATTTTTTTCGAACAAAAAAAAATATTTCAGGTATAAAAAAATGTATTACAACTTTTCTAAATAAAATTGTACCTGTATAAATAAAATTATAAGGTTTTTACCTTTTATCTAAATAATAAAATGGATTTGTGTCTATGATTGTTGTTTTCTTTTAAAAGGTAAAGGTAAAATAGATATATTTAATAATATATACGTATTAAATCACACCTAATTCAATACGTAGTAATATATAGATTTTAGGTATCGTTTTATTATAATAATGTGTATATTTTGTTTAATAATATTTATATCACTTTTGGTATAATTATTGAAGACAGAACAGTGAGTGGATTTTTTTTTGTTCGTGGATAAAAAAATCACCAAAAAAAAAATATCCTATCTTAAATTTGTATGCATACATATGTCAAATCTTTCGGCGTTATCACTTTAATTAAATTCAACATCACGGAAGGATATTACTAAATACTAAAGATATTCAGTCCAGAGTCTAGTTCAAAGTCACATATTCGTTATACATTTATAATTTTTGTGTGATATTGTCATATGACATATATATTCGTATGTGAAAAAGGGTTGCATTCCAATATATTTATCATAACCATAACTAAATAATGTTTTTATTTTCATCTGTTTCTTATATTTTAAGAAATATTTTAGTATGTAATTAAATAATTGACTTGTATTTCTGTTTTATTTTATAAGTTGATTTCATATTGTTTATTTTTTTTTTCACAGTATGAAAGAAAGGGGTTGTTTGTCTATACTATATTTATAGATAGATTTTTATATTTATATACGCATTAATGTATAATTAATATATTTTCATTTTTGTTTCTATGAAAATATATTAACTATACCTACATATGTCTGTTTTATTACTTGTATTAAAATTGTAAATGTATAATTTTGTACAAAAAAAATGGTTAAAAACGGATATATTTGTTAAAATAAAAAGATACAAAAATTTAAAAGGTGTAATTTGATATTCAGATATATATAGTTATAACTATATTTTAACATACATTTTAATAGAGTAGTATAATTCTTGTAAATATTAGAATTCTTTTTTGTTTTATAAATATTTGCAGAATGTTAAATTTAAGTTATTACAGATTTCTTTGCAAATCATAATATAAATACCCTTATATTGTTTTCGGAGTTCCCAATAATTAACATTATGATTGTCCTATATTTTCACATTATAAAAACAATAAGAATGATATAATCATTAAAATAATAATAAATTTCGATGTTATCATAAAACGATTTATCAATAAATAATAATATAACAAACAAGGTTTTTTGATTTTCTTTTTGCGTGTCTCAAAAAATTTACTTTATTTACTTATTTGTATTACACATTTATGCGGCTATCAAAAATACAGAGATACACAAATGTTTATAAACAGTTTTATTACTTTTATATAGGATAAGAATTTTTATATAGGATAAAGGGATAAAAGTCACGCGACAATGTTTTATAGAAAATGTAAATTTTTTATAGATATCATTATGATAATATATTTTCTATAATTTATTAATTCTTTTATAATTTTGTTTTGAAAACATCACTGATTATAATTCGATATTATAGATATTTATGAACATCTGAAAAATATTTAATAGGATACAAAAAAAAGCGTCAGTGAATTTGGGACAGTTTGGGAAGTTTGGAACAATTCACTATAATAAAGGCGAATATTAAAAAACTCTGAGTGAATTCCAAACCAAATTTTGTAGTGCCAAATGCTTGATTTTTGATATTTAATGGAGAGAAATCGAGTACTAGCATTGCATGCCTATTTCTGGTCCAGAAACTTGATGATTTAAAATGATGATTATGACACCCTATATAGCATTAATAAAAGTATCGTCAAAAGAAATTTCAGAATTTTTCAGATAGTAACTACCTAACAAGTAGCAACTAAATAATGTAATACAACCGAACATTTCGTTTCGAATTCACTCACAATTTCGGTTCTATTTTCAACAAAAATTAGATCAAGTATGACATAATTAAAAATTACATGACATAATTACATGACTAAATTACATAATTTAGATATGGTAACATTTAGTAGAATAAGTAATTTAGTATTTAATATGTAATTGGGGTCTTATATTTTGTCGTGTGTATTTTGATGAAATATGTATTATATAATAATAAAATGAAATCGTATTGGGATTGATTTGAAATTGTTTGATAAATATAATTCAAGTGTCTATATAAAAAATGTTTTTTATGGTTTGTGTTTTGTTTGATGGTAATAGGTATATATTGTCGTATCTCGTCCTCGTTGTTTTCCATAAATTTTTATTTGAAACTAATGTGAAAACACGGGTATTATATTTATTTATGCAATATATATTATTTGTCAAATTCTATCAATATCTTTTTTATATAAAATGTGCACATTATATTGTATCTGTTTTTTGTATTTTGTTTATTTTATTTTAGTTGTTTTTTGTATTTCATGTAAAATTTTAACCTTTTTATACATTTCCCGTATCGTTTCGTACCATCACAATATGCATTACATTTTTAAAGAATAATGTATAAATATTTATAAAATAAATAAAATCAAATAAAGTTCAATGATCTTTAATTTATTTTTTATTGTATCAATTGTCAAATAATTTGTATTTATTTAAATCATTTTTATTTGCGATAATATAAATTATTGATTAAGGTTAGTACATTTTACATACATACATGACATTTTTATTCAGATGATAATGTCATTGAAGCAAACTGATTAATTTATCGTTTGGCTTATCAGTACGCGAGAAATAAAGTGCAATCTAGTCCGTTGACCAAATTTTTATTTTTGTCCAAATTTACTAAATATGTCCAAATTTCATTCAATCTAATCAATTCGTGTGTGTAACGTTATAAAAAAGAAATTAAGATTTTATTTAACAAACATAAACTATAATTTTATTTCAAAATAATAAAAAAAATGAATATAATATGATTAATCGGATGCCCATTGTCGAATTATATCGATAATTCTATATTTAGTATTTGTGATTTCGGCACTTTCCCAACCGATAATCGAATCTAAATCAGATCCGCGAGCTGAAACTAAAATATGAAATAGAAAAATAATAAAGGAAATAAATTTAAAAATACAGCATAAAACCAAAATTATCAATTAATCAATCATATTATATTAAATTACATTGCATATTATAAACGTATGTGTCTGGTGCAAGAGTTTGTGTAATGCCATCATAAACCCATGGATTTAATAAACCATTTGTATAAATAATACGAGTTGCTTGTTGATTACGTCCACCATAATGTATATTCAAAGCTCTAGTGGCTTCATTCAATTTATACAATTGATAGCTATTAGAAATATATAAAAATCCATATTTTTTTAAAATGAAATTAATATTCCGTGTATTGATTACATACTTTTCACCTAAAATTCGTTCACACGTTTCAAATTGATAATTAGCTGATATTCTATTCGGGAACATGATAGTAAAATCTGATGTAGCTTTCATATATCCCAATTGAGTACATTGCGAATAGAAAGCTTGGCGTACTAAAAATATAAAATTAAAACAGCATATAATAAATTTTAATTATATTGTTTTATTTATGCTTTGTATCTTTATGTTATGTTCTTACATCCAGAATCGGTCCCCGGTTGAAACCAATTTGTGTTTGTTAACATTTCCATACGACGTTCGTAGTTCATATCAAAACATTCTGAATTTGCACCATATGTGAAATTCAACCATCTAGCATACGAATTAAATGGATCATTTTCTACACCACCCATTGCACGACAAATTTCATGAATTCCATGAATACTAAAAATATATATATTCCCTTAAATTTGAAATATATGATAACAAATTTTAATAAATACTCACTGATATTCTTCAATGTAATTACTAATAAATGCAATTTGTGTTTCAAAGAACATGGCAATGTCATTGTCAGAATCTGTATCAACGGGATCACATAAATGTAAACTATTTTGTAAATACAAAGAATCATCATTTTCAATTAAATATTCCATAACATGGAATGCGGTTGCGATGCGATAAGCACAGGTTTCACCACCTCTATAATATATATTCCAATCCAAATTACCATAAAAATCTATGTATAAGTTTATAAAGTTTATCTTTGTTTAGTTTATATAAGTTTACATTTGGTTACAAACTATTTTCAATAGAATTGCTAAAGAGAATTATTATAATTACAATGATATTAAATAACTGATTCAAATGAATAACAATTACAAAAAAGTGTTTCTTTTAGAAAAGGAATGTATGAAATTTATAGAAAAACTTGTTTTACAAACATTACTTACTGAATGAAATTGGATCAGGTTGAAAAACACCACTTGATGACCAAACACCATCGATTATATGTGGATATGCCTGGCGTGCCCATACAGCTAATTTTGCACCCAGCCCAACACCAAATAGAATTACATTAGCAGTGGATTCTAATTCTAATTTTGCACTCCTTATCAATGTAGCAATATCGGCCAATCCTTGTTCAATACTTAAATATTGTAAATCTTCAAATGAGGCGGTTCTGTTAATAAGCAATTCACAATCCATTAAAAAAAAAAATAAAGAAATTCATTTAATTATAATCATTAACAACGGTCCCAAAAATTATATGTTTAAAATAAACTTACTCTGTAGGTAAACTTTGTCTAAAATAACGATGATCACTAGTGATCATTGCACCACCCATTTCAAGAGCTAAATCATACATCAAACCTTCTTCTATCCATCTGGTTATATATTCTCCAGCATCATTTATATACACAAAAATTGGTCCCCCATCACGATAAAATAATTGATTTATTTTATATGGCTATGTTTTCATGAAAAAATAAAATATTTAATTTTATGATTTTCATTTTAGTATCCGATAATAATTGATACAAGATTTAATAATAATTTTACAAACAAACGTAAGCTTTCGAGAATCCTGTGGACGAAAATGATCAACTCTTGTTACATAAGTGGCATCTATTAAAAAATTTGGATTTGCAGGAGTTCCATTTTTTTCTTGTCCATTTTCTTGTGGTCCCGCATCTGTATTTGCTGAAACACCCAGTATATATAATCCTTACTTATACATTAAGGATTATGTGAAAAAATATATGTGATAACGGAATTGAAACATATAGAGATATTCTATTCGAATAGAAACATATAGAGATATTTGCAACTGTTTGTGCTATTTCTATATTTCCATTACAGAAATACTTTATAGCTTTTTATTATTATTTTATCGATATCAATAAAATATATTATTAGAGCGTTTTCGTTAATGACCGTATAAATTATACAGATAAATTCATATAATCGACATGTTTATTGTATCTAAATATATATGAATAAAATCAGACACACTGACCTATACAGGTGTGTGAATCAATTATTGATTCCAATGTACTATATATATATATAATATATATACATTATACATATTTATTTTTTTGATAACATACATTTACCGATTGATAATCCGTAATAAATTATTTCTCTTGAACACAATTTTGTGTTTCATATTATCGAACAATATAAATTTATTTTTTTTATACGATCTGAAAACTAATTGAATGCATATTTAGATGAAGATGATCAATTACATATACAAACTTTTAAATTCAAGGTTTTTCTTTCATTCAAAAATCATCGCACATTTCAAACAAATATAAGATATGTTACAAATAGTAATGGAAATATAATCCTTTTTAAAAAAAATAACTTCATAAAAATGACGAGGTACTGATCAATAAATAAAAGGGATTCATTTTAGATAGCACATTCCTTAAATAATTTATTTAAATAATTTAATAAAATTGTTTTTTGTAGTTTTAGATCGCCATTGTTAAAATAAAAATATACAAAACAAATGCCAATTTATATTTTACAATTGAAAATATATTGATTTTAAATTTCTGTTTGAAATACAAAAAATATTAAACATTATTTATTCATTTCGTTAACCCATTCGGTAATTAATGATTGAATACGATTTTTTGCATTTTGTAAATCAGCTGTATCCCAACCATTAATACTTTGTAAATCCGCCGATGTCGATTGATCTGTAATTTAATACAAAATAATTAAATCCATTATTCACTTACAATTATAAATAACCCTTACATGGAATGTTAATGATTTCTGAATTCAAATCATCCGCTATATCCACTACAGCCGTATGTATCCATGGATCTATTAAACCATTTGAATATACTGTATTTGATATTGATGGATTTAAGGATCCATAAATTGCTAGTAATTGATATGCAGCACGGAATAGACTATAATTCGTATATCTGGAAAATGGAAAGATAATTGAAGTAATTTTTTAAAGTTAGTAATTTTTGTGTGGTGTAATATCTGCAAAAATAAATTCAATATACTTACTGCGGTCCCAATACATCTTGACACATTCGAAATATATAATCATAATTAATATAATTTGTAAAAATATCGAATATGGATGATATCTTCATCAGCCCAACTTGGGTGCATTGATAATACGTCCATTGACGATCTAAAAAAATAGTTCATGCCAATTTTGGGCAATTTTTTATTAAGAACTGTAATGCAATAAGGTATAAACATATTGATATAGTAATAAATGTATACTCCTATAGGTTGAAACAGGATATTGTGGCCAGTTTGTATCCGACGTTCTGTTAACAAAACTTTCATAGTTAAAATCAAAACATGAACCATCGGCGGCATATGTATGACGTACCCAACGTGCAAAGGAATTCAATGGATCCGGCCGAATGGCATTCATATGTCGACAAAATGTCTGTATGCCATGCATGCTAAAAAAAAATTGATTTAAAATTTAAAAATGATATGAAGCTTTGAACGATTTTTTATTTCGTTTTTTGCTAAATTACTGATTATTTTGTAAATAAGTTGATATAAAATTGATTTGCTCTTGATAAAACATTGCTATGTCGTCGTTCGATGTGGTATTGATCGGATGACAAAGATTTAAAATTCCTTCGATAAACGACGTGCTATGAGTGGTTATATAATATTGCATAATATTAAATGTGTTTGCTACGCGTAAAGCACAATCCGTACCACCTTGTTCAATAATGTTATACGACAGAAGATCGTAATAAACTATTATTTTATATATTCATATAAAGACATTCGATTAATCCAAAGTGCATAATCATAAAAACTATAATATGAGTACATGTGAAATATATAATATTACATTGTGTATATACAAATGGTACAAATAGTCCACTTGATGACCATGCAATATCTATTAAATGTGGAAATTTTTGTTTTGTATATGTTGCCAAAGTAGCACCATATCCGGTTCCCCATAATATAACTTTTGAATTATAATTATTTAAATGATATCGGGCGGTTCTTATAAATGTTGCTATATCTGATATACTTTGTTCTATGGTTAAATATTGAAGATCTTCAAACGTAGCCGTTCTTATGAAATTATTCGAATATTGTGGGTTAATATGATGGATTATAAAATTGAATTCCATATATAAATATAGGATCATAAAACATACTCAACGGGAATATTTTCACCAAAATACCGATGATCACTTGTAAATAATGCACCATGCAATTGGATTGCAATATCAACCATTAAACCGGTCTCTATAAATTCGGTAGTTTGGTGTTCTCCTCCATTATTAATGTAGAAAAACAATGGTCCACCATTGTAATAGTCTAAATTTAATTTGTATTTCTATACAATTCACAAATGATATATATATATATTGAAATTTTTAATCTAAAATTACTTGCAGAAATACGAAAACCACATATACTTACAAATTCAACTTTCTGTGTATTTTGTGGCCTAAAATGATCAAGTCGAGTATAGTATGTGCCATCAATAATTCCGACACTTTGATTAAAACAATAAATGAAAACGAAACTAAATAATAATGTTACTGAATTAATCATTGTTATTATTGTACAAATAACTTTAATAAAGTTTCGTTTTTTCTTTTTTTACAAAATAGAATATACACTCAAAATATTTTCAGCATACCCATTGCATATACCCATTTATTAGTTTATCAATTACGGCAGATAATAATATTTGTTAAAATGATTTATTATCATCTTTTTTATTTTTGTAAAATATATAGATTTTATAAGCACGCTATGAATGACTGTTGTTTATAAAGTCTTATAATATACTTCAAAGTCATATAATATACAATTTTTATGGAACTTTATTGAATGGTATCTACCATTGAATGGTATCATCGCTATATATCTTATAGCGATGATATTTCAAGTCAGTATAGATAGACCAGAATATTTAATTGATAAAGTTTAACTATTTTTAATACGATATATATAGGTTAATAAATTACAAATGCATTTGGTAATTTTCCCCCTTCAATTGCAGTCGCCCACTGATTTAAGTAAAAAGATGTTATACAAAATATGTACATATATGGTTATAAAAAGATTTTATTTTTACTTCATGTTTATTATGAAATTAACAATATATATAATTATAATATATAACATTATACCATCATCTACTTTTTAAACAAGTGTAATTTGTTCATTAGTTGGAATTGTTTCATAGTATGACCATCTAGTAATGTGATATCGTATTTGACTTTTAACAAAAGCCAAATCGGTTGGATCCCATCCCTGAAGGGATTCTAAATCAGCTGATCTTGAATGAACTAAAATAAAAAGAAAATATAAATCATAATAGTTATTACACACATTTATTGTTTCGTTTTAAAAATAAAAATACGATATATTGCACTTAACATACATGGTATATTATAAACGTACGGGGTCATTGTTGTCATTCCATGGGCAAACCATGCATCTAACATTCCATTTGTGAACAAACAATCTTCTACCTCTTGAAATTGTCCACCAAATTGTATGAACAATTGATCGATAGCATCTTGAAGTACATCAAAATCATAACTGTACAATATAAATAAAAGTAAAACCGAAATATAAATACATAAGATGTTTTTTTAGTTATTTTATATCGATTAATTTATATATGAAGTCTTTAATTTATTAATTTATTATATCAGATAGAATATGTAAATTACTTACTCCTCTCCTAATGCTTGCTCGCAGAATTCACGACGGAAAGAAGCTGGAACTCTGTTTGGGAATATGCCTAAAATGGATGTGGCTTTCATTAAACCAATTTGTGTGCATTGATAATATGACCATTGACGTACTAAAAAAAATACAGACGTACTAATTAATTTCAATTCATATCTTTTTTATAAAAACGGGTGAATGCAATTGTTTATATATATACCTCCAGAAATAGTTCCTGGTTGATTCCATTCTACTTCACTTGCCAATTCCACAATGTTACTAAACGTGTGATCAAAACATTCCTCATCTCCATAAACAAATCGCAACCATCTAGCAAATGAATTTAAAACATCCGCATCAATAGCACGTAAATCACGGCAAAAGTTTTGTTTACCACGGAAGCTGCAAACGAACGTTCAAAAATGGGTTAAAGAATATTTTGTTTTAAAATAAATTTTTTTAAATTTCTTTCTATTACTGGAATTGTTCAATATAATCACTGATGAATTCTAAAACTGTTTCGAAAAATCTTGCAACATCATTTACATCAGAATCATCAACGGGATGACAGAAATTTAACTGTTCAGCTAAATATTCTTCATTATCATTTTCCATTAAATACTCCATGACTTGAAAAAGACTATTTGTATACACAGCACAATCAATATCATTTAATAAAATATTTAATGATAACAAGGTATAGAAATCTTAAATATGTTGATCATAATAAAAAAAAACATTTAATAAAATAATACTGTTAGGGGATTATTTTTGTTATTATTTGATTTTAAATGCTGTATATACCGATGGTCACTGGTTGTGCAAAGAATAAACCACTGGATGACCATGCAGCATCAATTAAATGCGGATATTTTTGACGTGCCCATGCTGATAATGAACCACCATATGCTGAACCAAAAGTTATAACTCGTGAATTTTCACCACCTACATGTTGTACAGCTGTTTGTACAAATGAAGCAACATCCGCAACAGATTGTTGAATTGTTAAATATTGTAAATCATCTAATGATGCTGTCCTGAACATTTAGATAAATACTCATGGTTAGCTTGGTAAAAGTGACTTTTTTCTATAATAATAACATATAGTATTTATTATAATATGAAATTCTCACTCTGTTGGGATATTTTCACCGAAATATCGGTGATCAGCTGTGAACATACCAGCACCTAATTCACGTGCTAAATCATACATTAAACCTCTTTCAATCCATTCCGTGGACGACGATGTAGCATCATTAATATAAAAAAATAATGGGCCACCATCTCGGTAATATTCTAAATTTGAATAGTATGTCTTTTTTGGGATAAGAAAAATATAAACATAAAATTAAGGTATAAATTTGAACGAATATTATTAATTGTAAATAAATCTATGATAAATAACAGCTAATCATTTAAACTATAATTCTCAAATGATTATATAACAGAGCATAATTGTATTGAATTGATAAAATTATCAATTCATATTATACAGGTGTTTTTTTTTATTTAAATAAAACAAAAATAAAAACGTTCATTTATAATTTTATGACCAGTATTTTGTATGTATTATTCAATTACATTTCGCATATACCACAGATAAGATAATAAATTGATCTATTATTTTTGGTGTATTATATTATTTTCATTATTTTTTCTTCTTTTTCTTCAATAATCCGTATTTTTATTTTATATTATCGTCTCAGATTATAATAATATTATCTCAAAATAAAAAAAAAACACCTTGATTTTTAATCATCTACAATTTATATATATATATATATATATGGTATAGGGATAATTATTAGTGGCTTTAATCTAGTTAATGTATTTTATAATAATGTATATACTATCTGGGAAACTTTTTATAAATAACGTATGATCATTATAAATTAATTGCTTATATGAATTTAAAAATCGTGTATTTAAATAATTGTCAAGCGATACTAATATAAAAACATGTGTATCATTGAGAATTAGTTTTCAATGTTAATTTTATTATTATGATGACATATCAAAGATATCAAAGATATAATTCACTATAAATATTGTTTAAATCATTAAAGATTATCATTAAGAAGCAATTATATAATAGTAGTATAGTTTTATGAATTTCACCCTTAAACTAAATTAACGATTTATTTATCTTCATATTGAAAAATTTATATACAGCATTTACGTAATTGAATTTGAAATTAAAATGAATTTTGATTACATTTACGTGAGGTTGAAATATGTATATGAATGTTCCAAACAGAAAATGATTAGATCGATCGAACCGTAACAAAAATGGGAATGTGGAATTAAAAAATATTTAATTTTTATTATAAACTTTGTACATTAATACAAATGTTGGATAAAATTGTGAAATCTAAGAGGATTAAGATTTAATTAAGCATAATTAAATGCCCTATCGTTATAGGTGAATTTGCATTAAATTAAATATTACTTGTCAATTTTTTACGATTTGTAAATCATTTGTAAATGAACATCTTTTAAGTGATATATTTATAATTGTAATTTTTCTTTTCGGTTTTTATATAATTGGTATCCATAACTTTAATACATATAATAAGATATTCACATAGTTATTATACTTACAAATTGTACAGTTCTATTGTTACGTGGTGTAAAGTGATCAACTCTTGTATAGAAATATCCGGTAATAATACGTGGATTACGAATTTCACTAATCGTTTTATGTTTGTATACGTCACTGTAAATTACATTTAATTCAGCATAAGCATATGCCAATATCAAACTAAATACTATTAAATGTTTCATAATTAAATGCAAAAGAAAAGATTCTATTCAATAAATTAAACTATTTAATTTTAAAACAAAAAAAAAAAATGCCCACACACAAAATATTTTACCAATTATGTGTATATTATATTATATTATGAATAATATATACACTATAATCGTATCATAACAGAACTGAATAATAACTGAGATTTACTATATATTTATATGCTTTGATTTTCAAACTTAATTGTATATAATTTTCCAATCAATATTTATTTTGTTTTTATCAATTTTTTGATTATTTATATGATTTAGATTTCTGTAAAAAAAAAAACAAAACCACGATAGGGAATTACGAATTATAATTTACCACTTCAATGAATTCTTATTTCTTTGAAGAATAATATGCATTATTTGTATATTAAGCCAATGAAATTGGAATTATATCAACAAATCATACAAACGAGCTATGATGATGTAAATAAATATATTAAATTCGTTATGAATTATTTCAATTATTTTAATATATCTTTATGAATCATAAAAAAAAAAATGTTTACTAATAATTATGTAAAAATGCATTTTATTGATAGACCCAATTGGTAATAATATTACTGATTTCTCGTTTTGCTTCAGTCAATGCACCAATTTCCCATTCTTCTATTGATGTCAAATCAGCTGATGCTGATACATCTATATTGCGATTAATAAGTATGTATAAAAAGTTTAAATTACATTGTTAATAAACATGTATATAAACTACTATCTATGACTTACAGTTTATATTTATGACATACGAATCTAAATGTGGATGTCTTAAAAATTGTACACCCTTGAAATGCAATGGATCTAGAACACCATTTGATAGTACAACTTTGTCTGTATATACAAATAATTCTCCATGAATGACATCTAAATGATGGATTGCCGATTGTAATTCACTAAATATATAACTATAAAGAACAATTGGCATTTTATTATTATATGGATTTCATTTGAAAATCAGTTTTATAAATATAAAAATTATTATCGCATACTCATCACCGAATGTACGCTCACATATATCAATTACAAAACTTTCCGGAACTCTATGTGGAAAAATACCGAATTCAGATGTAACCGGTAATAATCCAAATTCAACACATTGTAAATACAATGCTTGTCTAACTATAAAAATAACAGAAAAAAAAATTGTTAAAAAATACATTTTAATATACATTATAGTATTACACTTCATCCGTCCGTTATACTTACCTCCGTAAATTGATGCTTCACCATTCCAATTAGTATCTGATAAAAATTCAATAACATCATCATGATCTGTATCGAAGCATTCAACTAAATCACCAAAATTAAATTGATACCATCTAATATATGCACCTAGTGGATCTTCAGTATTTGTTGCTGTACAAAAATCTAAAATACCATGAATGCTTTAAATAAAATTGATATAGAAGAAAAACGAATAGAAATAGAAAAACGATTAATAATTCAATCATTACCAATTTGTTATTGTTATAACATATATTATACTTACTTATTTTGTTGAATATAGTCACCGATAAAATTAACTTGAAATTCTATAAACATTGCTACAGTGCTCTCTGATGTTGTATTCAATGGATGACATAAATTAAATGTTTCTTGTAGATATTCTTGTTGATTTGTATCAATTAAATTTTCAATTTGATCGAATATATCACGTAAACGATAATAGCATTCACCACCGCCATACATTAGAAAATTAAATCCTGTATAATCAATGAATGCTATGGGCGCGCCCGTTCCAAAAATAAATCTTATTATTATGAATATATGTAATATTGTTTTGACTTTTTTATATATACAAATATAATAATTACTCACTTGATGATACCGGTTCAGTTGAATAATACCCACTGGATGAAAATGCCATATCAATTAAATGTGGATATTTGACTCTGGCCCATGCTGAAAGTGATGCACTATATCCAGTACCCCAAACAACTACTTTTTGATTTGATTGAAAGTTTAATTCTCGTTTTACATGACGAACTAAAGTTGCAACATCTGATAATATGTTATCGACGGTTAAATATTGCATGTCATCGAATGAAGCAGTTCTTTAGACCGAAATAAAAAGATCCCAAAGAAATAACATTCAAATATTTCAAGACATTCAAATAGAAAATAAAATAGAATTTTTGACATAAATAAAAATTGTTTCAACACTATTATTATATAAATTAAGATTAATGTATACACGCACATTTTTCCTATTCATATATAGTATACTCACTCTGTTGGAATATTTTGTCCGGTATAACGTTGATCAAAGGTTACAAAAGCTGCATTTAAGGGTAATCCAGTATCAAACATCAAACCATTTTCAATCCAATATTCTGGATATGATCCACCATCACTTATAAATAAAAATAATGGTCCTCCGGGACCATAGAAAAATTGATTTAATTTATAATTCTAGGGTGAAAATTGTAAATTAAAGATAATGAAACTTTCCAACTTAAAATAATAAATAATTCCATACTAACAAATTCAACTTTTCGTGTATCTTGCGGCCTTGAATGATCCAATCTTGTTACAAATGTTTCTTCTGTAAAAAATGTTGGTTTTACTGGTTCATTTTTTGGCAGCGGTCGATTTTGTATTCGTACTATCTTTCGAAAATTTTCAATTATATCATTCCTTGAACCGAATGTACAATTAGTATAGGTAAAAAATAGTATTACAAATAAACTAATGCCAAAAATTCTCATATTTATGTCTAATATGCGTAAATGTTTTTTTTAATAAATAATAATTATAAATATATGTTTTATTTCAGAAAATTGTGCAACAGTTTATTATACAGATGATCTCACATAAATGTGGATCGAACAATAATATATATTGCTATATCATTATCATACTATATATGTGAATATTATCATACTATAATTGACTAATATTCTATTCACTATATTGTTATAGGCATGCGATTGTATTATCTTAATCGAATATATGAGGGGTAATAAAAATGTTATGTGATAGATATACAGATATATTTATAGGGAGTTGAAAATTAATTAAGCAGATAAATATATGTATATAGTTTATAGCCCAATGAATTGTTAATTATGAAAATTCAAGTGGTATTGTATTGTGAATATTTGTGATCAACAATTACAAGACTGATTAATTTATAATAAAAATTAACAAACTCTCTTTCCAATTTAGTAATAAATAATAAAGTATATTATGAATTTAATAATAAACTATATTTTATATCATCTCAATATAGACACAGTTTTAGTACTTATAAAAACATGTATTATATACGGCATAACCCTAAATTGAATTCCATTCCATTTCGTTGATTTATAATATTATTAACATTAATATTATGGTATTTAAATTCGAACTTCACCATGTGTACAATATTTATAATATCATCAGGAAGTAATTATAAACAATAGCTATCAAAAATAGATATTTCAAAAATAGAATTTACTTGATTTATATTCTTTTAGAAATAATACAATTTCGCTCTATTAGAATTGGGAGATTTTAACTGGTTCAAATTAACGGGGAAAGATATAGAATAAAATGAATGTTTCCTATTTTGAAAAAAAAACAAACATATTTAGTTATTTGCATTTATTTTTTTAAGGAAAATTCCCATTTTAATTTCCATGATTTCATATATAATTAATTTTTTATTTTAAAAAAAGGTGGAATGATAAATTATTATTAAATCATCTTTTATATTCCATAAATCCAATTCGTTATTATTTGTACAATTCTAAGTTTTGCTTGTGTGAGTGGTGCTGGTTCCCACGGGTTAATTGATGTCAAGTCTGATCCATGATAGGCATCTAAAATTTTCAATTCATAAAATGATTTTTGGTTAGACAAAAAGGAAAAATTGATAAAAATTTCACATCACATCACCAAAATACATACAAGGAATATTAATAATGTATGCATTCGTTTGAATTGGATGGTAAATATTCGTTATACCACGTGTAAACCAACCATCCATTTCACCATTTGTAAATAGATATTCATTTGTTGGTACTAAATAATCACCGTAGATAACCTTTAAATGATCATTGGCTTGTTGTAATTTTGAATAACTGTACCTGTAATTAAATTGCAAACACCAGAATTATCGATTATATTATTTTATTTTATCATTTTTATTTTATTAGACAGATCATATTATTATGTATATAACAATTGCAATTATTAAAAAAAGCACACATGTTTATGTTTTGGTTCAAGATACTATCAGATTGAATTAATGTGATAACACACATGGTAAATTATAAAAAAGATAAAACAAATTTTATTTTTAAATATATGTGCCGTTTTCATTATATAATATATATAGTACTATAAGAAGATTAAAACAGAAAATTTTTTATATATAAAAGATAAAAGCAGTAAATGAGTAAAAAATTAGATAATTTCTTAATCAATCCACTTGAAAATCCATGTATGACAAAAAAAACAGTGTGTTATTTTTTTTGTATTCTAATTTAAAATTAACTTACGAAATAATAATTTAATATCTTTAAACGATATGGACTATATATGATATAGTATTTTAAAACATAAAAAAATTACTTACTCGCTTCCAAAAAGTTCGGTGCACAATGTAATATACAGATCTACAGTTAAATAATCGGGGAACAACATCTCTGGTTGTGTAATTGCAAAGTAACCAAATTGTGTACATGCAAAGTGGTAAAATTGTCTTACTAAATGATAAAAAAATAATATACATATGTATGAATGATGAATGATAAATATATTGATTTTAAACAATAATTTATGCATAACGTACGTGCTAATGTTCCTGGTTGATTCCATTCCTCAACCGATGTAATATCTATAAATGCTCTATAACTTGTATTTAAGCAACCGTCAACAGCGAAATGAAATCTAAACCATCTGGCGAATGAATTAAATGGATCGTTCGGAATCGTATTTAATGCATTACATAATTGTAACATTCCATGAACTCTATATACAAACATATATATATATATATTTAAAAAAATGTAAAATTTGTTTGTAAATGATCTTTCATTACATATTTCTATTGTTTTGTATAACAATTTCTGTACTTACTGATATGAATTTATATATGCACTAAATACTTCTATTAACAGTAATCCATTCCATGCAACATCATTCGGTGATTCTGTATCTACCGGATCACATAATCCAAATGCTTCTGAAATGACTTCACCTTGATGATTTTCAATGTGCTGTTCGAATACATTAAAAACCTCTTCAAATGTTTCGTAACATTCTTCGCCACCGTAATACATAAAATTTGAAGCAATTTGTAATAAATAATCTGTATAATCGGAGATGAAATGTATACATATTAATTAATATATACTAATTGTGGATATCAATCGGATTATTATCGGATCAGATATCAATTAGATTGAAAAAGTAATCAATCTTTTTAATATATTCTCAACCGAGTTGATGGTTGAATTTTCTACATTTTTATTGTCGAACCCATTTTTTTAACTATTATATATAGGAAAGCACAATAACTTACGTGGTCCAACGGTTAATGGTAATAATAAACCACTTGATGACCATGAGGCATCAATTAAATGTGGATACTTTCGTTTGGCCCATGTTGCTAATGTACCGCCTTCTCCAACACCCCAAACACCTACTTTTGGACTTGGCGACGCCAAATGTCGTTTGACTGTTACAATTAATGTAGCGATATCAGCTACACTTTGTTCAACTGTATTGTATTGTAAATCTTCAAATGAAGCTGTTCTGTATAATTAAAATTAATTTATTTAAAAATCATATATACAACATTAATAGAAAATCGAAAATTATATATTAAACCATACTCTGTGGGAATATTAACCCCATAATAACGATGATCAAAGGTAATTAAAGCACCACCAAGACTTCTTATAATATCAACCATTAAACCATTTTGTATAAAATAATCAGCCAAATAATAGCTATCAATGAAAAACAATAATGGTCCACCGGCTCGATAATAATCCATATTTATTTTATATTGCTTTTTTATTTTTATTTTTTGATATCAATTATATGAAAATATATATCATTATTTTCAATCAATATTAAAATCTTTGATAGACAAAAATAACAGAAAATAAACTTACAAAGTACACTTTTCGTGTATCTTGTGGACGAAAATGATCAAGTTTTGTATAAAATGCTCCGTCAATTATTCGTGGAATAGGTTGTTGATGTACTGATGCGTTAAAAAATTGATTTTGAAATGGATTTTTTGATTTGAATACAAAATCCATTATGGGTGAGGAAGAGCCAGTTGTTGTTACCCATAATATTCCACATAGTATTAATAATAATTTCATATTTATAACGTTCCGATATTTGGACCCGAGCACTTGTACACCGTATCAATTACACACCGCAAATAAAGACTGTTTGAAAAAAATTCTTATGTGGAATGACTTGACTACCGAAAGTTTGTATAATTTATATATATATATAAATATACATGTTTGGGAGAATAGTATATATTGTCGGTGAAATATATAATATTTAATCTATATAATTTATGCATTTTATTATACCTCTTATAAGTCTTTATAAAATAATATATACTATATAAACCATATACAATAATATAGACAATAAATTTGTGATATGAAGCCGAATGCTTCGCACCTTTGGATTTGAAATAAAAAAAAGTTTTGATTAAATTGAATATTATATGAATATTATTTGAAAAATATTCTAATATTATATAGATTGGATCAATATGAAAATATTACAAATCGATTGATTTCAACGGTCTTACGTGATTCATTTGATTAAAAATGATATACAGAAAACGTATTTCTTTAACAGAAATTCTTGTAAAAATGTTTGAAAAAATGCCACATTAATCACATTAATTACGCTTTCCTTCAAAAAATAGTACCATAATATGTCAAAGAGCTAACGAGATGATAAAACAAATTGAATGAATTTAGTGACGAAAACGAAAGGTATAATATTTCGCAATAAATTGATTTGTGATGGTTACATTATCTCCATATTCTGAGTAAATGATTACTTATCTATATGATAGATATATAGTGAATTTTAGATACATATATACATACGTTTTGCGAGGAATAGAAAAATGTCCCTGAACCATTTGTAATACAAAACAATTGATTTTTTTTTCAGAGAGATCGAAATTAATACAATTATAACCAACACATCTGTTCGTATCAATTGGGCATTTATTTACAATTCCTAATATCTGCATTACATTACTAATAAATGTTCAAAGTACCATAACCATCTGTGTTTTTCAAATTACCTAACAAAAAAAATTGCCTTATATACTTAATTTCGTTAATTCAATAGATAAAGATAAGAAAATTTTACAATAGATAAAGATAAGAAAATTTTACGTGGGGTGCAGTTTTAGTATGGGTAAACTCTAAATTTCTTCCAGATTGTTTAAGGAAAAAGTTTGTAACATGTAGTATTTTTATATCAATTTATGAATTTATTCATAAATTAGTACAATGTATCATTATAAATTTATAACATTCATTAACAATGTATACGATTTAAATTCCATTATATTCAACATTAATAATCCATTGTTTAATCCTGTCTTTGATCTGTTGTTTAGCGTGGGTAATTGGAGCCGGTTCCCAATTAACAATTGAACCAAAATCAGCTGATCTATGTCCATCTATATATTATATATTTGAAAATTTTTTATTGTTTTATGTAGAATTGCATATATGCAAATTGAAATATAATATCCACAAAATCTTACATGGAATATTAATGACATTAGCATTTTTTTGTTCCGGATGATAGATATTTGTTAATCCAAGTCCGAACATTGGATCAAATCTACCATTTGTAAACATATATTTTGTCGATGGTATAATATAATCACCGTGTATTATCCGTAAATTATTATTTGCGCGTTCTAATTTTGTATAATCGTATCTATAAAAGAGAATTATATAACCACGGAAATTAAATCATTCGGCTAAAATTATAATATTTAATCTCAAATTAAAAATGCAATCGAAAGAAATTATCGTCACCAGTAAATACAAGGAACTATAAATAAAAATTAAGGCTATACTATTAATAATTAAAAAAACACCATTACGTTTCACCAAGAACTCGTTGACATGCATCTATATAAAATTCTTCGGGTATCCAATTTGGGAATACTGTTTCAGGATATGTTATTGCTAAATATCCAAATTGAGTACATGATTTATAAAACCATTGTCTTACTATATACAAATATATATTTAATTAGGCTATATTCTAATGTAAGTGAAGAGATAAACATATTTTTATTATCTTACATCGAGCATAATAACCCAATTGATTCCATTCTTCGTTTGCAAAAAAATCAATCATATTGTCATAGTTAACGTCCATGCAATATGAAATTGTGAAATGAAAACGAAACCATCTGGCAAATGATTCAAATGGGTTATTTGGTATGGCTTCTAAGGCCCGACAAAATGTATTCATTCCATGTATTCTATATATATAAATGAACAATAAACGTTTACATTGGTTAAAATGAATAAATAATTAATAAACAAAAGTATATGCTCATTATTACCCATTCAGAGCAAAATAATAACTTAAAATATCCATTGTTAGAAATAAAAACATTCCTTTATCGTCATTATTATTATTCGTAGTATTTAATGGATAACATAAATTAAATGAATTTTGAATGTGTACATCATCATGATTATTAGTTAAATCTTCCAAGACCTGAAATGCTTTCCTAATGTTATCATAACATTTATCGCCACCATAGTTGGAAAAAATTTCACTCATTGCTATTACATAATCTAAATAGTGATAGACATTAATTATTTACAAAGTATTTATAATTCTTTATTATAATTCTTTGTGATTCGATTTGTACGTACGTGATGAAATGGTTGTTGGTAATATTAAACCACTTGATGCCCATGCAATATCTATAAGATGTGGGTATTTATGTTTTGCCCATGTAGCTAACGTGCCGCCATAACCTGGACCAAAAACAATAATCTTTGAACGTTTATGATTTAATCGTTTTTTCACTGTAAAAATTAATGTTGCAATGTCAGCTAAATTTTGTTCAATTGTAAAATATTGTAAATCTTCAAATGATGCTGTTCTATGCAACAAATATTGAGTTTGTTAATAAAAATATTAATTTCGAAGCAAATAATATATATTAGAATATTTAAAATTTACGGTGTTGGCAAATTTGAACCATAATAACGATGTTCATAGGTGAATAAAGCACCACCTAATTCATATGCAACGTCAACCATTAACCCATTTTCAATGTACTGTTCAGTACCGATTATTGCATCATTTATTAAAAAAAATAATGGACCATTATTCTCTAAATAATTCGTATTTGAATGATAATGCTAGATATAGAGATCATCATATAATACATGTATTAAATCTTACTTTTTAATATAATATGTTTTTATTGTTATTATATTTTATTAAATTGTCTTTACTTACAAATAGTACCTTACGTTCATCTTGTGGTTTAAAATGATCAACTTTTGTATAAAATGTTTCTTCATTGAAATTTGTTTCCATAGAAATAGAAGAATTGAGATGGTTTCCATTTCTACAATTTGAAAATTGATATATAAAACCTTTTTTACACGTATTCAAGTTTGTTGCTTGACCGGTACAAATAATAATTGTTGCAAAATATAATAAAATCTGTATGTCTATGTATGAAATGATCATGATTTTGTATTTTCTTAATAAAATATTAGAAAAATGAACAGTAATTTTATTATTAAGTTTATTCAATAGAAGAGAAATATAAAAATTAATTTCCGTTGATGTTTTTAATTTCAAATTAACACTATAATTACAATTATACCATTTACATTACTTCTGTAAATATAAATAATTTGTGATTAGAAGAAAAAACATTATGTATATTTATGACTGCCCATCGGTTAGTTAATTTATAATTTTATATTATATACTGACTACCTATACTATATTGAATGTACTATGCTATAGATAATATGTTATTACTATACTATGTTTTAATCTGTCTGATATTACAAAGATTTATATTTATGAATCAAAAAGCCACGGTAGTTACCCGTAGTATTAAGATACGTTCAAATTAAAACAGGGCATGATTTTTTTTATATACAGCTAAACCTGGTAATGGGACCATTTTCGGGACCACATGAAAGGTTGTTCAATTAGGACGTGATCCGATTACAGAAGCAGGTTCTCCTATTTTAAAACTTCTTCTTTTATATGTGTACGTATATTTAACATTCTTTATGATAATTATAAACTATATATCACCATTTTACCAAAACAAAAAGCAAGAAATTCAAATTTTATATATGTTGCAGCATCAAAATTCACATACTCTAATTATTTTTTACATTTTTACTCACATACACCGATTCAGAGGGGGCCCGATTACGAAGTTTCACTGTATATAAAATAGGACAAATTTAGTGATACATATTTGTCGCAAATTGTGATTCTCGTAGCATTGATACTATTATATATAATTCAAATCTTGTATTTATAGAACTGATACTATAATAAGTACTCAAAAGTTGCATTTAAATGTTCCAAAAATAATGAAAATCGCCACAGTGTGATTAGATAACGATATAATTAACTTTTTATTATTACACGAGCAGAATACGAGGTTGATAGAAGTCAAGAAGATTATATTTTAAATACAATGATTTGAAGAAAAACATACTTTGTATATAAATCATATAAGTTATTTGTTGATTTTATATCAAAAAAATTACTAATTGATATAATTATATCAAATATGTGTAAAAAATTATAAAGATTATATACATAAAAATAATTTATTATCATTACACAAATATAATTTTTGCCAATTTAAGTTTGCGTAAACGAAGACAAATTGATTTACCCATGTCGAATTGATTTTATAATTATTTTCATACCATCCAAACCATCTGAATGGTTCATAGATTATTCTAAATACAAATTTTTAGGTATTCGTTTTTCTAACTATAACTAACATTTTATTAGGTTGCATGTAAAACTAAAATGAATATGGTAAAGTTGTTATGTATATAGGACATGATATTTACAACGAATTTCAACATAATACTTTATTATATTTTATTACAAAACAAATTATTCTTACATTTTGCTTTTCTTGTTTGCCTAAATTAAATATGACTATAATATTTAAAATGGATATAACCAAATTTTTAGAATTTCGGTAATTCTTTCTTTTGCTGCGGTTAACACAATTGGTTCCCATCCAGCGATAGAGGTTAAGTCAGCCGATCTTGCATGATCTATAAAAATATGTAATTAGATTGTTTTCCTGTCACTGTTTCAATAATTCAATTATTATCAGTTTACAATATTTCAGTACTTACATTGTATATTTAAAATGTATGAGGCTGGTTGTGGGGTGCCAACAATTCCTTGATACAAATACGGATCTAGCATACCATTTGTATAAATTACTTGAGTTATTGCCGGTGTTAATGTTGAATATTGTATGGCTAAATCGTATAAGGCTTCATATAATAAATAATAGACATAACTAAAAAGAAATTGAAAAATTTAAATAATTTGTAGGTTGTAGGTAAAATTATTTTTATTTATTCTAACTTACTTTTCACCAAATATTTGTTGACAAGTATAAAAATGATAATCGGTGGTCACCAATTCGGGGAACAAACTGTAAGATGAGGTTGTTCCACGGAAGCCTAGTTGAGTGCATTGTTCATAAAACAATTGACGGCCTGTGTATGTTCCTACTCCCGGTGTATCCCATTCTTCCGTTGAATATGAGTCAATTAATATATCGAAATCATGATTGTGACAATCAACATTTGCACCATAAACAAAATCAACCCATTGAGCAAACGATGTGAATCCATCATTTGGCAGACGATTCATGTCACGACAAAAGTCTTGTAATCCTAAGAAACTTTTAAAAGAACATAAAATGTACGTAAATCTTCAAATTTTTGGTAAAAAATTAGTAGGTATATTATAAAAAACCATACTGATATTCATTGATGTAATCGCTAATAAATGCAATTTGACGTTCAATTAGCATAGCAGCAGCATTTTCATTGGTTGTATCCACTGGATGACATAAATTTAAGTTTTCTTGTAAATATTCACCTTCCCCTGCCTCAATCATATATTCCATAACATTAAATGCAAACGCAACATCATCTGCACATTGTGATGTACCATATACACGAAGTGTTGTTGATAATAGATCATAGAATGCTTAAAAATTTCATATAGCAACATTTTAATTATTGTAAATTTCCAAAGTAATTTGCAATCGGAATACACACTTACAATCGGAATATGCACGGAATTGATAGATACCACTTGATGACCATGCACCGTCAATAAAATGTGGATATTTCTTACGTAACCATGCTGATAATGTACCACCGTAGCCTGATCCCCAAACAATAACCTTTGAATAATATACTCCGGGATGGTTTTCTTTAACATGTTGAATTAAAAATGCATAATCCGATAATTGTTGTTCAACGGATAAATATTGTAAATCTTCAAATGTAGCATTTCTGTATCGAAATGTTTGTAAACAGTTTAAAATCGTTATGTAAATAATGTAAATAATTTTAAAATCATTATGTAAATAAATAATAAGAAGTCATATGATACATCAGTGTCAATATTTTCGAATAAAAATATTTATTTAATTTAATTGTCACAACGACATACGGTACGGTATTATATTTTGAATTTATTTTTAAAAAAAAAATTTAATAAATTATAATAAAGTTCATGTCATATTTACAAATAATCGGGAATGTTATTTCCAAAATATCTACGATCCATGGTAACAAGGAGTGCGCCAGTATCAATGGCCACATCAACCATTAACCCTTCTTCAATCCATTGACTTGTATATTCTTCAGTATCTTTTACATAAACAAATATTGGTCCATTGAAACGTGCGTATATATCATTATATTCATAGTCCTAATATGTTAAATATATATATATTGACAAACACAGAAATAATTATCAATATTATATCTTATAAAAAAACGAAAGACGAACCAAAAAAAAAAATATAAATATAAATTAACCATTACCATTTCAAAAGTTCTACCGTCTTGTGGGCGAAAATGATCTAGACGTGTTCGAAATGTACCTTGTTGTATGAAATTTGGAGTTACATGTTCAGATTTTTTTACTGGCATTTGTTTACTGGCCATTTCCTCAATGGCCAACGTTGACGCCATTAATAAACAACTTATTAAAATTTTCACAAACATGATTATTAATATATTTAGTTTTTCCTATTTATAAAGAAAATGAAAAACTGTACGATATAATTAAACACGACTATATAATTATTTTGTGTTGTATGGTTTGCGTGTTACCATCAACATTCAAAATTTAATTAAAAATATAATGTAAAATTCATTAGAACCGTTTTTATTTATATACTACCATAAAAAAAATAAACTCATTTTATCGAAATTATATATAATCACATCGAATCGATATATTTTCATACATCCATCATTCATCGTTAATAATAATTATAATATTTGTGATTTTATTACTTTTGTCCATGATTTTTAGATATTATACGCAATTATATATTTATTTATTGTTTTAGATAGCACACACAGATTCAAGTCCACAATAGAAAACACAAATTTTATAATCATATAGGTCTCGTTCTTTTGGTTTTATTTTCTTATTCTAATCAATTATGAATATTAAGCATATATGTACATACTTTTTGTGTCTGTATATTAAAGTGTGCATTTATTGATGAATCATTAGCCAAAATCATGATATCCCAAGAATATTGATAAAAATAGTAATGGCAAAAAATCCGAAATATAGTTATATTGAAATTATTTTGAAATTAATATTTCTTTGTTAGGTATTACGTATTAATATCCATTTTGCATCTGCTTTAAATAAGCCATAGCTAATAAATTACTGCTTTCATTGAAACAATTTCTCTGTACATCAACGATCGGATAATCTTGTTTGTTTTTCATTCTACTCTATTTTGAAACATTCAACATAAATTAGAAATGTTTACATTTCTATGCGTAGCTGTCTATATCATCATTCTTGTTGACCATATTTTTTTGTTATAGCCAGCCATATGGTTTGTTATAATTTTATATTACAGCGATTTGGATCATTATCTTTCATTTCAGTTTGATTTCATTTTTTTAATAGAAATAATTCACCAACCATTATCAAAGCAAATAATTTATCATTATCATCAAATTGATAAGAATAGAATTGAAGACATGGTTGTATTGTGTATATAATGTTCATTTTTAAATAATTCAATATTCATAATTCGTTTGAACATATATGTTTTTAAATGGCCAGTATTACTAAATAAAAAGAATTATTTTTCCTAGAATAGTGTCACAAATATTTTTTTTATAATAGATTTCAATCTTATTGCATTGAAAAATCAGGCAGTGGGAATGAGATTAATATTCACATATTATGATTTGTCGTGAATTCATACATTTTGCAATATTATTTATAATTCCCTTTAATCATTGATTGGTAAATTGAATTTTTGAATTCTCTAAATTTGGACATATTATTTAACTTGAATTAATATACCGATTATTTGGATTAATTAAAACATCATTTTATGCAATTTAATTATAAGGCATATCATATTTTTCAAGTATTGTTTTTACTATATGCATAGTATATAGAGGCACAGAAGTGATAGTTAAGTTAAAGTTTTCTTTGTGGATCCCACGAATATCACGCGGGTGTTAATCATATTTACCTGGCTACTTTTCATTTGAGGTTACAAACATAACAACATTTTTGTCTCATATTATTCGATATAATTTTATGGATTAGAATTGTATCTTAATTTGAATTACCTCTTTTTACAGGTATATATTTAAAAATCGAAACAGAATTGAGTGCTGTATATTGTAATAAAATACATATTTTGCTGTATTGAATCGTATCAATGAATATATTGAATCGTATTTACAATACATATTGCTTATAGTGCCAAAATATATGCATTTGAAAAATTAAATAACTACACAATTTCGGAAAAATTTATCAAAATGAAAATAATGAATCAATATATAGAAAAAAAAAATTTGGATTTGTGTTTAATTTATATTAACGTATCGTTTTCAAACGTAATCAATTTACAAAAAATTTTTCATCACATTCAAACACATACAAATTGTAAATAAGTGCTGATAATGTTTGAATAATGTAGCGGGCAAACCTTCGTATGCATAAAAATCTGCAAATCAGTGTTATATCTGCAATAAATTATATAAGAGAATTACTGTTGACGGTTCGACACCAAAGATCTGGAAAAAAATGCATGAATTCACCACAGAATTTTCCTTATCTAAAAACATATTCCAAATTATATAAATATTATTCTCATTCGCATTACCCTGAGATAAGATCGTAATAAGATTGAAATCAACTATAAAAAAAACTTTTGTGATACTCTACGAAGGAAAAATAATAATTTTGTTTAGTAATACTGGACATTTAAAAACATATGTTCAAACCAATTCTGAATGGTCAATTGTTTCAAAGTGATTATAATGATAAATTCTCAAATGGAATTTCTGTCTAAAACCACATATTCTTTTATTTAGTCAATGGGAAATACATTATTTTCTAAAGTGAAATTCAATAAAATTTAAGTATTTCACATGTTACATCTTGTTAAATTTTCCCTTATATATATATATGGCATACAAAATTTAAATATATACAATATACATATATATTAACACATAATAAATCTCATAGTTTTATTATTTAAAAATTAATTTTTTTTAAAATTTTTATTTTTCATATAAATAATAGTTTATATTATTTATAGGCCGTTTATGATTCAGAAACTAATTAATTATTTTTTTTAATTTTAATTTATTCGGTGGCCCATCTTGTTACACGTTCAATGATCATTAGTTTAGCATCATATAAAAACCTTGGATCACCCAATGATAATGAAGTTAAATCAGCTGATTTTGATACATCTACAAATATTAAATTTAAATAAATCACAATAGAATTTGTATATAAATGCTGTTTAAAAATAAGTATACTATTTGATAATATATATATATATATAAAAAGCGTATTAATTACTTGGAATCAATAAACTAATTGAATCTTCTTCATAATTTTCTGGCATCCCTAAAAATGCAAATGGATCTAATGCACCATTTGTAAATATTACATTTGTAATTGATGGATCGCGAGCACCATAACGTACTTCTAAATGGAATAATGTCTGGAATAGCCGTTCAAATTGATAACTATATATATATATATATATATATATATAAATTAGAATATACAAAACACAAAGATAATATTTTGTAGGGTTAATATATATTGGCATAAAAAAAGTAGTAATCTATCCATTTGGATTCTACAAACCTTTCACCAAAGGCGTCATTACATGATTGATATAAATATTGTTGGGTAACACGATGTCCAAACATACCACCTTGTGAAGTTTGACGCAATAAACCTAGTTGTGTGCAAACCATATAGAGTCCTTGACGCCATCCTGCAAATGTACCCGGCCAATTCCATTCAGGCGATGATACCCAAAATTCACGTTCATCATAGTCAAAGTTAAAGCAACGACCTGAATCACCCAAATATTGGAAACGTACCCATCGAGCAAATGATGCAAATGGATCATCATCGATAACATTCATTGCAGTACAAAATTGTTGTAATCCCCATAAGCTATTATATGCATTTAAAGGAAGACGATATTTTTAATGCTAATGTATTGGTTTTTTTAGTTTTTTTTTGTGTAATATGTCTTACTGGAACGTATCAATATGAGCCATAATAAAACCAATCATTCCTTCACTGAAAAATGCAACGTCCATATAAGATGATGCATTAACTGGCATGCATAAACTTAATTGATCTTGTAATTCTAAATCATCTTCCTCATCACCGCTTTGTACAACAGCATCGATATGTGCGAATGCTGCACGAACATTATCTGCACATTCCGCCGAACCATGATTTTCAATGTTCCATGCCAATTGTTCATAGACCTCTAAATATTTCATTTATATAAATTATTGATCAGTAATTATATAGTTTTAAAATTATTGTATTTAATTATAAATGTACGAATCATACCGCTTGTAAATGCTTCACGTTGGAATACAGCCGATGATGCCCATACACCATTAATTAAATGTGGATATTTTTGTTTCGCCCATGTTGCAATTGAAGCACCATAACCTGAACCCCAAATGACTACATTTGCATTAGGACTATTTATATGTTGTTTGATGGTTCGGATTAAATGAGCTATATCAGCCAAAGCTTGTTCGACGGTTAAATATGCTAATTCATCGAACGTTGCTGCGCTGGAAAAAGAAAACTATGTTAGGAATACATTACAGATATATCAATTGATATGTTAACAATATTTGGTTATGTCATGAGTAAAATTTTATCATTATAGGTATACTTGAAAAGAGATTGTCTTATCTTATATTATTTTTTTCAATCTTGTTTTTTTTTTGTTTAATATGTCTAACATTCAAAAGATAAATTCAGGTTGAGAATTGTATTAAAATACTGCGTATTATCCTTTTATGATTAAGTATCAATTTGATCGGTGATATTTAATCATTTCTGGATTTTTTTTTTAAATTGTAACGATGTGTAAATCACCTAGTATTCAAATTGATTGTCACTATTGTGATTAAACAACAATTCATGTTTCTAATTTTTAGAATATACTTTATTTTCTTAATTTCCTTTTTAGTATATTTTAAAATGTTTTGAAATAGTACTTAATTTCATACCGATTATTTTGTTTTATACAAATACATGTTTATGAACAGAAATCCTAATATCAACTTGACAGAATCGTTCATCATATATCATATACAAAATATAGAAATATGATTATATCATTTTATTTCAAAATGAAACATAAATAATGGAGAAATGCATATGGTAATTGAAATTAAATTGGGGCACTTACTATATTACTAATAATTATCTAATGATATATTAAAATTGAAGTTCACAACATATAAAAGCGATTTAATTGCATGTTAATATATCGAAAAAATAAACATAATGTTTATTAAATTTACTTACTCTGTTGGTAAGCTATCACCAAAAAAGCGATGATCGGCTGCTACTAAAATACCACCAAGATCGTTTGCAATGTCAACCATTAACCCGTGTTCAATCCATTGTGTTTCATATCGTCCGGCGTCATTTATGAATAAAAATATTGGACCACCTAACCGATAGTAATCCATATTCATTCTATAATACTAAATGTTTGCAGTATACGGATGAATGTAAATTTTTTCAAAATTAATTAATGGAATTTCGTTTGAAAAAAAAATATGTACAAAAATATGAACTAACAAATGATGGTGTGCGTCCATCTTGTGGTCGAAAATTATCTAATGTAATTGGAAACAATCCCAGCAATAATTCTCTAACGTTTACTTCTTCCTTATTTTGACTTACATCAGAACCAATTGCTATTGTTGCCAATAAACAGCACAAAAATAATCGTAATCGAAACATTTTGAGATGTTTTGTATAACTACAATAAATTAAAATAATAATAATATGTAAAACAATACTAAAACCAGATTGTTGGTTGTATAGCGAAAAATTTATTTAAACAATACTATATAATATATTTTTGAATTTTGAGCAAAAACGCACTATTTTTTAAAGCGGCGGTAAAATTTAACTTTATATAGTATTTACTTTTTCAATATATTTATTTTAATTACAGTTTCAATTTACCTGAATCAACACACCTATACACTAATTGAGTTGTATAGCGAGTAAAAAATTGATTCTATTATAATTTTAATTAAACCACTTTTTTTTATATTTTACAATGGGATTGGATTTGTTCATAATAGCATTTAATCTTATTAAACCGTTTCTGTCATTCTTATCAAATTATTATCAACATTTGTAGACGCACTTTACTATTTTTATACACCAATATCCATCATTTAATTATTCTTTAGATAACGATTAGTAATAATCTTATAAATAATACATACATTTTCAGATTTAAAAAAAATACTTATAATTAATTGCTTTAAAAAAATATTTAATCATCAATATTTTTGATAACACAATTCTTTGTATATTAATACTTTTATTCAAATAATATCTGTGAATTATTTGTATATAATTTCGAAATATTTAGCAATCTTCCATGAAATTAATTTTATTGTGTTCATAATTGATTTTATATTGTAGGCGTGTGTTTCAGTGTAGGTCAATATAGTTATCGTTTTGGAAAAAAATGCTAAAGCACTTTTATTTCAATTTTCTCCACGAATGGGAACTTGTTATCGTAACAAATGAAATAAACAATTTTTGATTTTAATAAAACTACTCAACCGATTTGGCCGAAAATTTCAACATGGGCCTTTTTTAGGTATAGATGGTTAAGTTCGAAGATGGAGAATGTCACCCCCTTTCTTGCAAAATTTCTAAATTTTCCAACCTGTTTGGTTTCTTGTACATCTCAATGAGTTATGAAGGTATTTGTTTGAATAAAGGGGTTTGGTAAGAAATTAAAAAGATTAACGGAATTTTTTCTGATCCCAGCCCATGCAGGAGATCCCTACAACTCCACGAAATAAAAATGTATGTGTCAATCTGTTTCTAACCGATTTACTGAAAATTTTGAATGTAGAGGTTTGATGAAAAATGTATAAACTTCTATATCAGGGAATTTTTTCCAATCGCATCCCATCCAGGAACTCCCATACAAATCCAATGGTATTCTTGGGAATGAATTTGAATATATTAATGTGACACATCATTTTTTATTAAAATATTATGAGGGGTTGATTAGTGATAAATTTTAGCCCCCTTCATCCTTCCGCTGGTTACCAGTGCGCGCATTCTTTTACATTTATTTGCCTATCAACGTTTTTTATTCCATCATATTTCTAAGGAATTTATTTAATGGTTTTACATTTATATTCAATGCAATAAAGATTATCTATATTATTTAAATTCATTTCAATGTACCAATATGTTTTTTATCGCTAATATTAAACAACCGGCAATGTATTCTGTATTTTATTCAATACCTAAATGCTGTAATTTATACACATTTAAACATACAATATTAAAATACTTAATCATTAAATTCTCATCGGTATATATCAATAATCATATTCACTTTGAATCTATGAATCCTTTGCATGTGTACAAGATACAACATATAGCATTTAACTTGATTTTTAAAGGTAAACTTTTAATTGATTTTTTTAGTAATAATAATCATATTAAATTATGTAGTTTTTTTTAAAGTAAATCTTTGATTTTATTGCAATATTTTCAAATTTATTTTCATTTTATATTTACTATTACAAATTTATTTGTCAAGTTAGTTTTTAAATACACTTTCGCCAACCACTGGTTTACGACCGCGTTGCAATACTTTATCAAATGCACGTCCACCGATTATTTCACCAGTCTCTTCTGATGTAACACCTTCAGAAGTTTCTTCAGATGTGCCAATTGATGAATCTTCTTCGGATGTTTCACTGTCATCATCATCATCATAATCTGGACGTGTTACCCAGTTGATAACACGTTCGCGAATTGTTTGTTTAGCATTGTACAATGGGAATGAATCGGCTAATGAAATTGATGATAAATCAGCTGATCTACCGACCACTGTTTACAAATAGAAAAGAAATTGCCATTTCAAAATCATATCAATTCATCAATTAAAGATTTCGTTTTTTTTTAATCAATTATACTTAAACTTACATGGAATATTAATACTGATTGAATCTTCTTCCATGTTTTCTGTGATTCCGAGTGGGAAGAATGGATCTAACATACCATTTGTGAATACAACACTTTCAATTGATGGATCGGTACCACCGTGCATTATTGTCAAACGATCAATATTATCATCTAATTGATCCATATCGATACTGTAAATAAATTATTATATTTATTATATTTAACGATTTATAATTTATTATATATATATCAATTAAAATAAAGAAATAACGATATACTTACTCATCACCGAAAGCATCTTCACAAACTGTGCGATGGAATTCTTCTGTTATTTTATCACCGAAAATGCTATCCTCGTCAGTGATTCTCAATAAACCAAGTTGTGTGCAAATCAAGTATAAACTTTGACGCCCTGTTTTTCAAATTATCAGTTTTGAAACCAATTATTTCAGAAATTCATTAAAAGCAAAACTTACATCCTCTAAATTCATCCGGTACATCTAATCCTGTGTATGATGTCCAATATACACGGTCATCATAATCCAAATTCAAACATGGTCCAACATCAAGATTGAATGTATAACTTAACCATCTGACCCATGCTTCGAATGGATTTTCAAGAACATCCATAGCATCGCAAAAAGCGAGAATTCCAAAGTAACTGTAAATATAAAGTTTTTAGATTAGATATATCTCTACAAATATCATTTTTGCATAAGTAAATGATAGAATATACAATATTTCTCTAGTGAACATACTCATTATCAGAAATATATCCGGCAACGAAATTAACCATTACTTCAAAGAATCCACCAACTTCGCCAATGGATGTTGTATTAACTGGATCGCATAAGTTCAAATCGTCTTGTAATTCAGCTAAATCATCATCATCAGCTTCGTCAATAATTTCATTCATGAAATCGAATGCACCTGCAACTTGGTTAGCACATTCTTCACCACCATGTAATTCAATAATTTCTTCAAGATATTCATAGAACGCTATCATTCGATTTTTATAAAAAAAAAAAAAACAAAAAGGATAAATATCATTCAAATAAATGAGTACAAATCATAAATCTTATTTTCAACTGGGAAATTTTCCTTACTTGGAGTATATGGTATACGATCAAAAACGGCACTTGATGACCATGCACCATCAATTAAATGTGGATATTTTTGTCTTGCCCATACAGCTAATACTGCACCATAACCGGTACCCCATACAACGCAACGATCAAATGGTAATAAAAGATCTTGTTGTATTTCGTTAATTAAAAATGCAATATCGGCAATAGCTTGTTCAATTGTCAAATAGGTTAAATCATCCCATGTAGCCCCACTAATCATAAAAATAAATAAATCATTATCTTACTATATTGCATTGATTAATAAAGACATCATGCATAATAATTGAAATAGTACATACTCTACTGGAATATTATCCCCATAGTATCTATGATTTGCTGTTACCAACATACCACCGACTTCAGCGGAAATGTCATACATCAAACCTCCTTCAATCCAATCATTTGTATAAACACCAGCATCATTTATATAGAAAAATAATGGACCACCATATTCGTAATTTTCTAAATTAATTTGGAAGTCCTAAAATAAATTATTGAAGAAGAAAAACACAAATATATCCATAGAAAAAAAACAAAATATGTTAAAATTATAAATCGATAAATATACTAACAAATGCATATTCACTGTCATCTTGTGGTCTGAAATAATCGACTAAAGCATTAAATGTTCTATCTGTGATCTGTTTTGGTTTAATTGTTTTTTCAAAAACATGCTTGTTCTTATATGCCAAACCACTACCGATCATCAAACAAATAACACTAAATAACACTAATTTATTCATTGTGTACCCAATTGTATTTAGCCGAGCTGCACACAAACTATTTTATGACAATATTTAACACACTAAACACAGTATTGGCAAATTTTAAGAGTTTATTTCCACTTAAAATCGATATACTGATCGATAAATATAATTTTGATTCGGTATTTATATAGAAATATATATTTTATCTTAAAGTAACAAACAACTAATAGCATAAAACAAAAAAAAAAAAAAAAAAAAAAACAGAAGCCAGATAAATATTCTGTAATAAAAATACCTAAGAAGAATTATGTAAAATTTGATAAATTGTCCATAAAAATTATTTAAAGGTTATAATTCATATAATACTTAAACAAACAAAATATTAGAAAAATAAAATGAATAAAAAAAAGTAATAATAATAAATATTTAAAGAATTAATATTTATTATTACATTTGTCATAAACCTTTGTATAGTTAATTATATTTATATACAGATTGGATACAATTTTTTATATCGATCACCAACCATCATTTCGGAGATTACATAATATAATTTTTGATTTACTATTTAATCAATAAGAAGTCAAATAAAATACAAAACATAATAAAATATTCTATTATCGTTTGGTTGATATCTATATATAAGTATACACACTACACAAATATGCATACATAATACATTTTCATATATATATATATATATGCAAACCAAAACACCGGCAACCAATATATTTAATGGTCTTAAAATGTATTATAAAATTGAAGATAAAAAATGATGCTAAACAAAAGTTCATTCATAAATTTTCATTTAAAGATTTAAAAACTGATCCAAGGTGTATTTAGGTTAATAAAAACAGTTAAACAATGAAATTGCAAACGAATTGTATTTATAAATTGGCAATTGGATATGAATTGCTGTGGGTATATTCCTAGAATTTGAATGAATGCACAACCTTGGTTTTTAAAACGTACCCGCATAATGTGAAAGGTTGCTGTTTAAAACGTATCCATAATGTGAAAGGTGCATTTATAAATAAAGTCATTGCATACTTTTTCTAACTTATTTTTATAAATAATTTCCTTTTAAGATACTTTATTGGAATTCATGAACTGTCTCTATATTTCGAAATATTTGCACTTATATCCTATACATATATTGATTACATTTATTAAGTTTACCGATCAATAAAAAAATAGAAGGTTGTTTATGGTTAATTTAAGATTCCAAATTAATTTTATTTTTAGTTCATTTTTTCTATATTTTTTGTTATTTTTGATTAATAATATTTTTATCATAATCTTATGTTATTATTGAATGAAAAATTGCCGGTACATAAAATCGTATTTAAAGGAAATTAAGCACGGTAGCACTTACATGTTTTTATATATAAACGATTTTATATAAAATACAATCCATTTATAACACATACATTTTATATATAGTGCCAACTTAAAGTCACACTTACTTGTATTATTTATTGTTATAATTAATTCAATTTTATTTTTAGTTGTATGTTTTATCCTATTTTTACTTGAATGTTATACGATTATACATTTGATATCTATAATAAAATTAGTGAATTATGTGATTACAACTCAATGTTTTTATTTTGGTATATTTGATATGGTATTAATATTATCATACATACATAAATTATAATTAAATTAAATTAATTCTAATACCATAATCGGTTTTATGTTAGTATACATTTAACCGGTCATTTATTGTTTGTTATTTTTCCATATGTATATACAAAGATAATTCAATAAAAAATTTTATTGACGGATTTATAACATGTATATTTTAAATTGAATATATTTAAGAAACAAAATTATAGAAGTCTCTGTAAATTAATGAGTGCTATGGAACTGGAAATGAATATATGAATATTTTATTTGTAAATTAAGTTTTGTTATTCCCTCGCTTTAATACATCCCAATTTAAACTTTTATAATTACATAAGTTTCCAAAACAAATATAATTATCATTTAGGATTTGTATGAATGTGAGCACTTTACTGTAGATTTTTCATCATTTTCAGTAACTTTTTTTAATTGTAGATTCTCTGTTTAGAAAACAAGTTTGAAGCAAATTTAAAGAATCTCTCGTGTTTGAATTTGAGAATACCAAAAACATAACATACTTATGAAGTAATAAAAAAAATGTGTATTGCAAACATTTGGAAAAACAATATTAAACATGTCGCCGCCTAACATTTATTAATAATTTCAATAATTCTCATTGTCAATTGTTTTGGAACAATATATAGCACAAACATCAAATGGAATGTTGTACCATAACCATTGCCCGAAGTAAGAGAATACTATTATTATAATGAAAAAATATAATTCTTAAAAGTTGTAGTCAAAAATTTAAATTTAGAAAACTTAATTTTCCGGAAAATTTAACTCAAAACATTAACTTCCATTTATCCTAAATAATCTCCGTTAATGTATATTTTATATTTATCAATTCTGTTTACCAGTTCGGCGTAAATTCGTTGTCTTAAATCGTTATTTAATCTTATTACATTCGGTAACCCGAATACACTGTATGTCAGTAAAAAGGATTTCCCAACACCCCAAAAAAATTTATGATGCTACAATAATATTCAAAATATGTAGTGAACATAAATATTTCAATTATGCAATTAAAAAATAATATGACAATAATACGATTCAGGTGGATATTATAGAGTTACATTAAAATTTTAAACTAAGATAATTGCATATAGGACAATGAATGTATATCCTATCCTTTAGTTAATCCTTTATAAAATATGATAATTATAAGGTGATATGATAATAATATGATATAATAAGATAAAAGTATAAATATAAATATCTTATAGAAAAAAAAAAACAATATACAATTTTTTTTAATTGAATTTTAATTTATTATCCCAATTAATTATTGTTTGTTTTTTTTACATATGCATTTAACTGTATGTATATCAAAAACATTCTCTTTATTTCTTCTTATTTTTGGATGGCGCAATTTCTGTTGCTGACCATTCAGTTACTCTATTGATAATTAATAATTTAGCGTCGTACAAAGCTTGTGAATCTGATGGTGATAATGAGTCTAAATCAGCGGATCTGCCAACCACTATATAAATAAATAATTAGAATGTTAAAATATTACAAAATTCTAAGAAAAATTAGAATAGTCATTGTTAATTTTAAAATTACATGGAATGCTAATCGAATGTGAATCTTCTTGATTGTTGTCCGTGACAATAAGTGGATAGAATGTATCAAGTTCGCCATTTGTGAAAATTACATTTTCAATTGATGGATCTGTACCTCCATGCATGATTTTCAAACGTTCAATATTGGCGGGTAATTGTTCAATTTGAATGCTGGAAAATTAATAAAATGCATTTATTGAATGTATCTTATACACAATCTATAAAATCGCTGTGTATAAACTTTATGTATATTATACATTATTTAATTAAAAACATACTTATCACCGAACGCATCTTCACAGATTGTAATGTGATATTCTCTTGGGATATAGTCACCAAAAATACTATTATCAGTTGTGACACGAAGAAGTCCAAGTTGGGTACAAATTAGGTATAAACTTTGACGCCCTATATGTGAATAAAATGTTATTTTCATTAAAATTCCGTATTTCGACAATAGTTTTTTTATATACATACATCCAAAGAATTCTGGCGGTGCATCCCAGTCTTCATGTTGTGTCCATGTTAATCTATCGTTATAATCTAAGTTAAGACATGGTCCTACATCTAAATTATTTTGGAAAACAACCCATCTAACGAATGATGCAAATGGATCAGCTGGAATTGCATTCATGGCTGAACAGAAATTAACAACTCCTTGAAGGCTATATGTTATTATAAAAAAAAAATGTTCTTACTACTAATTTGAAAACAATAACATTTTATTTTCGTATATACTCACTCATTATCAGCAATGTGATTTCCAATGAAATTAATAAGAATTTCAAAGAATGAACCTACTTCAGCAATCGATGTTGTATTAACTGGATCACAAGTGAATAAATCATTTTGTAATTGTTCCAAATCATCGTCATCTTCTTCATCGATAACACTACCAATGAATGAGAAAGCATCTTCAACGCGGTCAACACACTCTTGACCACCATAAGTTTCAAGAATTTCTTCCAAATATTCATATGGTGCTTCGGTATATGCCGTACGTTCGAAAACAGCACTTGAGGCCCAAACACCATCAACAAGATGTGGATATTTTTGTTTGGCCCAAACAGCTAATACACCCCCATAACCAGAACCCCATACAACAACACGTCCTACTTCATCTGCAAGATGGGCTTTGGCGGCAACAATTAAATAAGCAATATCACTAATGGCTTGTTCAATAGTTAAATAATCTAATTCGGACCATGATGCACCACTATGTAGAAAATAATTATGAATTAGAGATATTTTCACATGAATCAGAAATATTATTATTATTATTAATATATTTAATATAAAATTTACTCTGTTGGAATATTATCACCATAATATCTATGATCGGCTGTTAACAAAGCACCACCTAAATCTGCAGCAATATCATTCATTAATCCATTTTCAATCCAATGGGTGGTATAAATACCAGCATCATTAACATAGAAATATAATGGACCATCATCTTCGAAATGATCAATATACAAATGATAGGCCTATATACATACAACATATTATATCATTAATAGTGATTAATGTTAATAGTTTTTCCAATATCATAAAATCAAAGATCATTTTGAAATACTAACGAAAATATCGGTTGTATCGTCTTGTGGACGGAAATAATCGACCATTACGCTGAATGCACCTTGGATAAGACGTGGCCGAACGATTTGGTATTCACGAGCTTTTGATGATTGTTTGTATGAACTAATACCGTTCATAAGTGCAGCAATTGCACATATCACTAATAAAACACGCATTTTAAATTACAAGTATCTCTTATTAATTTTTTTTTAATTAATTAAATGGTATTTTTATAATGCACACAAAACTTTACAACGTCAATTTTCTAAGTGCTACCACAATAGAAAATTTGCTACTAACATTAAGTGAATGTTGGACGCTTCGTATTTATATAGTCAAATTTAGAATTTATCTATATGGGAAAATGAGATATATTACCCTTTTTGTGTTGTAATCTAAATCTATTAATGTAGGTAGGCTTTACTGATTTTATTATGCCAATTTTATGATTTACCATTTTATTATTATTATTATTTTTTTTTTAAAGTAAAATAATTCAGTTTTTTTTATATTTAAAGATTAGAGCAATTTTTATGACCCAAAATTATCAAATTTTTAAATATTCATTTAAATATGCTATATTATAATATAATATAAAACATACATTAATTTTTAAATAGAAGTTTGATTGATGCATACATTTAAAATAATTAAATTAAATAAATATCTATTTGTATGTGTATGATAAAATTTAATTGAACAAAATCAAATATAACGAATACTAAAAAAAATCGAATGATAACAATAATATAATAAATGTTATATATTTATCGACGACATATGTATTTATTAAAAATAAATTAAATTATTTATAGCCTTTTAATTTTTCAATACATCTGTTTCAATAACTTGTTGTATATATGAACCGATTCGTTTATCCATCCAATTTTAACAAATCATTTCAATCATATTATCGCATAACCATGAAGCTCATGTGTATACAACTCTATTGAAATTACTTATGAAGTCTATTTTACTGTATATATTGGATGATCAATATATTCAATTTTTAAAATTGCTAAAGTTCTTTTTTGGAGGTATAATTGTTAATCTGTATCCATACATAAAATAATTAATTCATTAGTTGATTTAATTCGTTTGATTCATTAGTATATTTAAAGTGGTAATTCATATTTTATGTATATATATATACAAAATACGTATCTTTATGACATTATATTATTTAGATAATAATTTAAAAAAAACTTGCGTGATTGAATAAGATAAAAAAAATTTAAATAATTTCTTTGTGTATATGCTATCTAACCGACCGAACGGCATATATATACTATATATTATATAATATGTTATCATAGAATTGGTTTTAAGTAGATTTTCCAATCACCAATATTTTAATTTCACTTTATCTAATCATATACATACGTTGCACATACCGGCGTTTATCGATAACTCGATGAGTGTTTTATGTAATTATTTAAAAATAATATATGAAAATAATTTACATAAATCATTATTTATCAAGTCGTTTATTAAAATTATATATAAAATGTATGTATAAAACGAATTGTAATTCGAAATATATAAATGATTATAAAGTCCCCGAATAAAAGTAGTCATAGGCATCCTCAAAAGTGAACATAAAATGGTTTCCCACCTAATATCAATGTTTGGTTGACAGCATAAAGTTATAATTAAGTTTTTTTTTAGTTAAAGTGAAATGAAGGAGTTTTTTTTGTCGTTACTGTGGCAAATTCGGTTTGGCGCTCGATAAACTGAGCAATTCTATTGGTATTAGCGAAATCAAAATCTGAACATAATAAATATAGGTCGTAATTTTTCTTTTCTTTTATTAATTAATTTAATTTAACTTTCTCCATACATTGTAATTTCATCATTTGTTCAAGTTGTATCATTCGTCATCATTTGGTATTTCAGAAATGATAACAAATGATGAAAACACTAACGGAACAATTGAGCATAATGATTAACTTACTCACAGCGCTCAATTTTAAAGATTATAACCATTAATATTAACGGATACACCATTTTTAGACGACTTTTCATATCGTGTAAAAAGGGCGAAATAAAAATTTTAATTTTAAATGCCCACTCTTATACCGATTATTACTATTTGGTTTAGGCGTTAGGCTCAAAATGACAAAATTTTTCATTAATTTTTTGGATGAAATCTATCAATTACTTAAAAACTAACAGCAACGCAAGATTTTAGAATAATATTCAATATAAAATTAATTCAATTTTATTTTATACATCCATCATTTATTCATTTTACATTATCAATTAATTTGCGTAATAAATTATATTATAAATTGTGTAAAAATCAATAAAAATATGCAATGTTTTACATATTGTGCGTGTGATAACAATTTTTTTATAAAAAAGATCTAATTTTATAACATAACATGTAGGATGTGATTGATGGGTTTTTTTATGCGATGCGATATTTTCATTTTATGAAATGAAAAAAAAAATTAACATTGAAATTGGAATTTTAATAACCTTTGAAGATAAAATTGATATCAGAGTTTATATTGGAAGTAAATTAATTCACGTAATGGCGATTTCGAAAAATATTTGAATTTTATATATAGGTATTGGACGTGTGCATGTTTTTTAATGATATTCCTTTGATAATCAAAAAAAAATGGATTGTTTATTAATTTTATTTAAATAAAACAAAAATCCAAATTATCATTTGGTTTTTGTTATATGTTTTTATTCTTAATATTTCTTACTTAAGTTTTTTCGATGTCATTTCAACTAATTGGTTTAATATGAATAATCTATGTAAAAAGGTGCTTGTTGAAATGCAACCCCTTTAGCACAGTATAATTATTTCTTAGTATTTGCTTAGCATACTAATATCCAATGTACTACATTGCAAAATTTTTTATTTGTACACATTCATTCATATATTGCCTCTAAATTTGATATCTTTAAATGATTTTCCATTTTCTAATTTTTACAATACATTCACAATCTCCACAACTATTAATTCTTATATTCATTTGGACAATTTCCAGATCCATATTATAAAATTTTAATTGTTTGCCTAACAAAATACGTTTATTTATTTATAATGCCATTGAAATCGGAATGTGTATAGAAAATGTTATCCACCGAGAAAGATTTCCAATTCATACTACACATACACGACACGCAAAGAATATATGCATCGAATAAATGTATATTCTATTGTATAATATAAAAGATTTAGAATTGTACATAAAGTATATAGAAAGTATATAAAGAATTGCTTTTTGCTATATTCTTCCAAATTTTCAGTTTTAATGTTTAAAATATTATATAATTTTCAAAATCTTTTTATTTTACTAATAAAAATTTATTTTTTACATTGATAATAACCTTTGAGTTTAATCATAACTCTGTCGCTAACCATATAATCAGTACCTAATATTATTAAAATATATATGTATAATATATTTTCTATATATCTGACCTTGTTTAAACGCATTTTAGATCTCAAATAATCTTTTAGATTTCTCTGAATTAATTGATAAACATATTTATATATTGTACAATCATTACAAGCAAAAAAAAAATATACATGCAAATTGATAACATGCATCGCAACTTAATTACGACAATATGTACAAATATAAAATGTTTTCGATAAGAAAATTCGTGCGTATAGAATAGCAATTTGGTTTATCAGTCAGTCGGTCAGTCAGTCAGGCAATCAGTCAAAATATGACTTTAAATTTTAAGTATACACACCGTTAATTACATAATACCGAAATTAAAGAGAGAAAAAGAACATAAATATATATACAAATCAAATATAGCAAATATCGTTGATAATTAATTATTTTGTAATCAAAATGTTATCACGTACATGATGGTATAGTAGTTTATATATTTAATTAGAGATTGAAAAAATAGATATTTGGAGTAATATTAATAAAGTTTTGCTTTGTAGACAGGTAAAATATTTAACGAATAATCTATGCGATGATGATGAGGATGATCCTATTTATAGTACTCAGAATAGTAACCATAGTCACAAATATCGTCTATGATTCGATAATTTGCAATTGAAAACATTGTGTTTATGTTTTAGGTTACACGTATCGCTATTATTGTTTGAACTTGTATAAATTGATATTTTGTGATATATATAAATATCTCCAAATGTACCCAACCGAAAGGCGCTATTCCAAATCCCAATGCAGTTCAGAAATATCTTTCACAAAAAAAAATAATCGAGAAAATCTAAATGAAGCTACAAACAGAAAAAGTAATGATCTTGTACACGCAAATATTCAATAATAATATGCGTTTTAACATCAACAAAATTGAATTATATTAAATAATGAATTGATCAAAAAAGAATTGCATCAATTGTTTATTCGTTTAATTAGAATTATTTTCTTGTGGATCAATATCAGGTGTTGACCACGTCAACCAATGTTCCCGAATTCGTTGTAATGTCGGGTTTACTGTGGGTTCTTCGAAACATAAGCAAGCATATCAGCATCTCTATGAACATCTAAAAGCAATAAAACGTATGTATTCGAAAAAAATGGAAATACGAATCATTGCATCGTACTATTTATAACAATCTGGTTGACCATATTCTAACATTCCATGTGGTAATCATGGCTCATTTAAACCATTTGAAAAAATGACACCGATAATTTGTCCATCATGTACACCATATTCAAGGTAAATATATTCAAGATTCGGTTACATATCGAAAATTAAATATTAAACTATGAATTATAAAAATATTTAATGAATTATGCCGCATTGGACCTACGAAATCATCATCATCTACGTATAATATAATAATAATTACTATATTGCGTTTAAATGTGGAAAAATCCAAATACTTTAACTAATTAGATTTATTAGGTTGAATACGGCGAGCGAAAGGTTAATATGTATGTTGATAATAGCAAAAATGGGTATATTGTCAGAGACATTCTTTTACAGATGATTATTTTCTAGTGCCAGTGCTATATTCGATCAAAATTATGTTTCTTTGAGGTATTATTAATCCGATAAATGTATAATATATATGACTTTAAACAAGACGACACCATTGATCTTGAATTTCGATACCTTACAAATAATTTAATTAAGTAAAAGGAATTTTCCATAACTTGCGTACCAGTAATTTTAAAAAGAACGTAGCTAAGTTAATTAAATAACAAAACACAAATTTTAATTTTTTTAAATCATTTTAATTTTGATGTTAACATTAAATAGAACAATATAAACAAAAAAAATGGCTTGTATTTTAAAGTATCATTGGTTTTCGCGATTTATCTCATAAGGAAAGTAATTTAGATTGACGATTTTATTAACTTAATAATTTAATTCGTATTTTGTTCTTGAGGATCAATATCAGGTGTTGACCACCATAAGAAATATTCCCGAATTCGTTGTAATGTCGGACCAACTGCAGGATCATCAAGATCATAAACAAACATTTCAGCAGCTCTACCAACATCTGAAACCAAAATAAGGGGTTAAGTAATAATCAAATAAAATTAATAGTAAATAAAATTCATTGCATTTAAATTACTGGTAATATTTATGACAATTGAATCTGGTTGATCATATTCTAACATTCCATGTGGTAACCATGGATCATTTAAACCATTTGTGAATATTACACCGGTAATTTGTGGATCACGTTCACCATATTCAAGGAAAACTCGTTCAAGATTCGGTTGTAAATTATCATATACATAACTGTAAAAAAATGTAATAATGAATTCTAATATTTATGAAAATTTACCAAAAATAAGTTTTGGTTAACATACTCTTCACCAAAAATATCGTTGCATAATCTAAAATGATAATTTTGTGTTATATTTGCTCTAAATATATTATCATTAGGCGAGGTTGTTCTGAATAATCCCAATTGAGTACATCTTAAATAATACATTTGACGTTCTAAATAAATGGGAACGAAATTATTCGTAATAAAGATAATGTATTCTAATAATTGTGGTCATTAATTAACTCACGTAACCATACGCTATTAGGTTGGAAAAAGCCGTCATACGATAGCAATTCAATTCGTGGTTCATATGATAACTCTAAACACTCAAACCACCAATAGAACCAATAAAACCAATACGCATAGGCATCAAATGCGGACACTGTTTCATCTTCCATATAATAACAAAATAGTTCTGTTGCATAATCGCTATTGTTTTAAAAAAAAATGGATTTTGAGATATAAACACAATAAAATGTGATTGAACAAAAAAAATAATTTTTCAAATTACTGATAATTATTAAAAAAGTCTATTATGTATTCAATATTCGCTTCGTAAAATGAGGCTACGTCCAATTCGGATGTATGATCTACTGCATTACATAAATATAACCGCTCTTGCAAATAAGCACCATTTCCACTTTGAATATGATCTTCAATTTCTTCGAATGCTTCACGAATACGATTCACACAAGTTGGCGGAGCACTTTCAAGCACATCAGAAAAGTGACTGTATGCATCTTTATGTAGAATGAAAATATATTTATTAACGTAATATTTTGATTGATTGTCAAAGTACTATTATTTACCATTTGTGAAGATGTCAGATGAAAATATACCACTAGATGACCATGCACCGTCAATTAAGTGGGGGAATTTTTGACGTGCCCATACAGCTAATGTACCACCAAAACCGGGTCCATATAAGACCACTTTAGCTGCTGGTGCATCTAATACTCGTTTTATATTTGTAATTAAAAATGATATATCAGCAAGTATTTGTTCCACTGTCAACTGAGTTAAGTCTTCTAACGACAATGATCTGTAAAATAATAATCAGATCTATAAGAATTGCTTAGAGGTGTATACTAGTTACTAGTTCTGTAACCATACAGATGACCATACGAAATGATATAACAATCGTTTTACATATGGATATTCTAATCGATTAATGAAAAATATATATTTATCTTATATTTTAAACTGAACTAAAGGAATATATTTCCTTCATAAAATTCAGTTGATTACATCGTTATAAATGAAATAATTAAAAGTTTTGTTTAATTCAATTCAAGTTATTGTTTATAATGATACTTACGGTTGTACCATTTGGTACCAAAAATATCTTAAATCAGCTGTTACCAACGCTGCATGAACTTCTTGTGAAACATTATATGCGATACCGGATGAAAATGAAAAGAACTCTTGCCCATCAGCACGCCCATCACTGATGTATAAGAAAATTGGACCACCTGGTTGATAAAAATCATCCATAATCCAATAATTCTATTCATTGTAAATCATTTGGAAATACAAATTGAGAAGTTTTAAACTATAAATTGTAAAATATTATAATAATTTAATATACTATATCGTTGTGGACCTACTAAATTGGTAACATTATCATCTTGTATACGAAAATGATCAACTTTGCTAACATATTGTTCGGATAAAATATCTCTGGTAATTGGTAATGGACGCTTTTGTGAATGCCAATATTTATGTGCTGAAATATCGTACGCGGCGCTAAATTCGATGCATAAATATACACCTAGCAAATACGCTAATATACGCATTTTCTCAAAATTAAACATACAAAAAAACCACGTAACACTTTATTCACAGCACTTTTTTAATTTATGACAACCAAAATTAAATGTACATTTAATTCGATTGTCTTATAATATCTAACTAACATAAAATACAATTCATTTTTTTTTAATAATATTTAAGTTAATAATTAAAATGGCCAGCGTTAATACGCATAAAATTCTATTTTTTTATCTGATAATGCTTAAGTGTTTTTTTATAATATAAGATTATGTATTACGTATCATTTAATACTAATCTTTATATTGTAATTAAAAATTATAATAGGTCTATTAAAATCTGATTTTTTTATTATCAATTACTGGTATTACATAGTTAACGTGGCGTCTGGGTAAATTTGGTGTGAGTTAATATCTGATAAAATGAAATATATAAAATGGTTAAAATAATAATATATACTAATTGTCCTCAAATTTTTAAAAATCAAATAAACTAAAATTATTATTTACTATATGCCGTAATATCTCTGCGTTAATATAAAAACTAAAATACAAAACTGGTTATGACAAAACACTTATATAAATTATGCAAGTATGTCAGAAAAATTATTCAACAGATGATTATTTTCTTCGCCAGAATATCGTTATTTACATATTCCGCATAAAAGAATTTCAGTATTAGTACTATGTGACGTGTAAATCCTAATTTACGTATTGCCATTAAAAGACGGTGATAGCCATTATATTGTGGTAATTTAGTTTAATACTGATTTTGATTTACATTTTGAAAGGATTTCGGGTTGTAGAGCATTTTTTCATAATTCGTATATCAATTATTCTAAATTTCATTCTTATATATATTTTTAATATGGTGTCTTGTTATTTTACAAGATTATAACATTTAAAGATATCATTTAATAAAACCATTTATAAAAAAATAAAAATTGTTCTGTATTTTAAAGCACCATTTATTTTCATATCAGAGTACATGCTATGTCTTCATTTAATAAATATTATGATATATAAAGTTTGTTGTAATGTGCATACAACAATGTAACGATTATAGTTTAGTTATTCGCACAAAAAGAAAAAATTATATTTATTTTTCATTCTTCAATTTGTATTTTGTTCTTGTGGATCAATATCAGGTGCTGACCACCATAAGAAATATTCCCGAATTCGTTGTAATGTCGGACCAACTGCAGGATCTTCAAGATCGTAAGCAAACATATCAGCAGCACTACCAACATCTTAAACCAATAAAAGGTTAACTAATAGCGATAATATTAAATTAAGTGTAAATAAAATTCAATCATTCAAATTACTGGTAATATTTATAACAATTGAATCTGGTTGATCATATTCTAACATTCCATGTGGTAACCATGCATCATTTAAACCATTTGTGAATATTACACCGGTAATTTGTGGATCACGTTCACCATATTCAAGGAAAACTCGTTCAAGATTCGGCTTTAAATTATCAAATACATAGCTGTATAAAAAATATTCATAAATTGGAATTAGTTCTAATATTTATGAGAATTAACTAAAACATACTATTATCTATTCATACTCTTCCCCAAAAATATCGTTGCATAATCTAAAATGATAATTTTGTGTTATATTTGCCCTAAAAATATTATTATTATGCGAAGTTGTTCTGAATAATCCCAATTGAGTACATCTTAAATAATACATTTGACGTTCTAAAGCAATTGGATTTAAATGGAAATTCTTATTATACACGAAATTATAAATGATATTGACATAAGTGTTTGTTTTCATAAACTCACGTAGCCATACTATTCTAGTTTGGAAAAAACTGTCCTCGGATAACAATTCGATCCGTTGTTCATAGGCTAGCTCTAAACATTCAGACCACATAAGGAACATTTGAAACCAATTCGCATAAGCATCGAACGATGACATTGATTCATTTTCCATATAATTACAAAATCGATCAGTTGCGGAATCACTAATATTAAAAAATTAAATTTAAAAAATGATCATGCGTTTAAATGGGAATAAAAATAAAATAATGATAATTTTGTGATTACTGATAAGTATTAAAAAAGTCGATTATGTATTCAATATTCGCTTCGTAAAATGAGGAAATGTCCAATTCTGATGTATGATCAACTGGATTACATAAATCTAACTTTGCTTGCAAATAAGCACCATTACCACTATGAATATGATCTTCAATTTCTTCGAATGCTTCACGAATACGATTCACACAAGTTGGCGGAGCATTTTCTATCACATGTGAAAAATGATTGTAAGCATCTTTATGTGAAATGAAAAAAGAAGTATACTATTATTATTTTGAGGGTAAAACGTTATAATAAATTAGCATATTGACCATTTGTGAAGATGTCAGATGAAAATATACCACTGGATGACCATGCACCGTCAATTAAGTGAGGGAATTTTTGACGTGCCCATACAGCTAATGTACCACCAAAACCGGGTCCATATACAACCACTTTAGCTGCTGGTGCATTTAATACCCGTTTGATATTTGTAATTAAAAATGATATATCAGCAAGTATTTGTTCAACTGTTAATTGAGTTAAATCTTCAAACGATAATGATCTGTAAAATTATATAATAAACCAACTTCATATCGTCATTGTTAAATAACTCTTTATCAATTAATATATTAATCGATTAGGGTTTCTTAATGCAATCGACATTTTGTGAAGAAAAAATTTAAATTGTTTCTATTCAATTTTAAAAATCAAATTATTTTGTATCGATCATTATTAAAGATATATATCATAATAAATTGTGTGATAAATTAAGAATCTTATATGGATTGGTTTGGATATAGGTCATAAATGTTTAGTATCCAATGGCTTATAATGATACTTACGGTTGTACCATTTGTAACCAGAAATATCTCAAATCAGCTGTTACCAATGCTGCATGAACTTCTTGTGAAACATTATATGCAATACCGGATGTAAATGAGAAAAATTCTCTTCCATTTGGATGTCCATCACTGATGTATAAGAAAATTGGACCACCTGGTTGATAAAAATCATCTAGAATCCAATAATCCTATTCAAATTGAAATACGTATTCAAAAATAAATATAATAATGAACTAATAGTTATAATCAAACTGAACTCACTAAACTTGTAACATCATCTTCTTGTAAACGAAAATGATCAACTTTACTAACATACTGCTCGGATAAAATAGTTCTAGTAATTGGTAATGGACGTGTTTGTGAATGCCAGTACTTATGTGCAGAAATATCGTAGGTAACGCTAAATTGTATACATAAATATATACCTACTAAAAAAGCCCAATACGGCATTTTAAAAGCTATGTATGTGTTCCAAAAAAAAATTAATCACATAGCACTTTAATCAATATAAGTTATAAATAAAATGTTATTATATTTATTACTAAAATGTCTAGCGCTTGCACACACAAACTTTTTATTTTTAATCTGACTGTGCCTACATCTTTTTTTATATGTAATAATTAATACTAATCTCTATATGGTTCATGTTATTAAAAATTATAATATGTCTATTAAAATCTGATTTTTGATGAAGTATTAGATAGATAATATAACGTAAATGAATTGCGTTTTGACAAATTTGTGTGTTTGTTAATAACTGATAGAATACAATCTTCTATAAATAAATAGTTTAATCTTTGATATAATAATATTTAGTATTATCCTCGAATTTGTAATAAAAACTTTTATAAATCATGCAAATATGCCAAAAATTTATAAAAATTTTCATTATTATGTAACGTGTAAATGGTAATTCAAGTATTGCCATTAAAAGAAGGTGATATCCATATATTCTTGTGTTGGTTTAATACTGATTTTGGAACAATTTCAAATATGCAATTTGTAGAGCAATTTTTTCATAATTCATATACCAATTATTTTATGAGGCACCTACAATTATATTCTAAATTAATTATATAAAGTGGCATACCCCTTTCATCCATTTAAATGTTTTTAATAATGTTTCTTGTTATTTTACAAGATTATAACATTTAAAGATATCATTTAGTAAAACAATTTCAAAAAAAATAAAAATAGTTCTGTATTTAAAAGTACCATTTATTTTCATATCAGAGTACATGCTATGTCTTCATTTAATAAATATTATGATATATAAAGTTTGTTGTAATGTGCATACAACAATGTAACGATTATAGTTTAGTTATTCGCACAAAAAGAAAAAATTATATTTATTTTTCATTCTTCAATTTGTATTTTGTTCTTGTGGATCAATATCAGGTGTTGACCACCATAAGAAATATTCCCGAATTCGTTGTAATGTCGGACCAACTGCAGGATCTTCAAGATCGTAAGCAAACATATCAGCAGCACTACCAACATCTAAAACCAATAAAAGGTTAACTAATAGCGATAATATTAAATTAAGTGTAAATAAAATTCATTGCATTTAAATTACTGGTAATATTTATAACAATTGAATCTGGTTGATCATATTCTAACATTCCATGTGGTAACCATGGATCATTTAAACCATTTGTGAATATTACACCGGTAATTTGTGGATCACGTTCACCATATTCAAGGAAAACTCGTTCAAGATTCGGCTTTAAATTATCAAATACATAGCTGTATAAAAAATATTCATAAATTGGAATTAGTTCTAATATTTATGAGAATTAACTAAAACATAATATTATGTATTCATACTCTTCCCCAAAAATATCGTTGCATAATCTAAAATGATAATTTTGTGTTATATTTGCCCTAAAAATATTATCATTATGCGAAGTTGTTCTGAATAATCCCAATTGAGTACATCTTAAATAATACATTTGACGTTCTAAAGCAATTGGATTTAAATGGAAATTCTTATTATACACGAAATTATAAATGATATTGACATAAGTGTTTGTTTTAATAAACTCACGTAGCCATACTATTCTAGTTTGGAAAAAACTGTCCTCGGATAACAATTCGATCCGTTGTTCATAGGCTAGCTCTAAACAAGGTGTCCACATAAGGAACATTCGAAACCAATTCGCATAAGCATCGAACGATGACATTGATTCATTTTCCATATAATTACAAAATCGATCAGTTGCGGAATCACTAATATTAAAAAATTAAATTTAAAACATGATCCTGTTTAGATGAGAATAAGAATAAAAAAATGATGTTTTTGTGATTACTGATAAGTATTAAAATAGTCTATTATGTATTCAATATTCGCTTCGTAAAATGAGGAAATGTCCAATTCTGATGTATGATCAACTGGATTACATAAATTTAACTTTGCTTGCAAATAATCACCATTACCACTATGAATATGATCTTCAATTTCTTCGAATGCTTCACGAATACGATTCACACAAGTTGGCGGACCATTTTCTATCACATGTGAAAAATGACTATAAGCATCTTTATGTGAAATGAAAAAAGAGGTATACTATTATTATTTTGAGGGTAAAAAGTTATAATAAATTAGCATATTGACCATTTGTGAAGATGTCAGATGAAAATATACCACTGGATGACCATGCACCGTCAATTAAATGAGGGAATTTTTGACGTGCCCATACAGCTAATGTACCACCAAAACCGGGTCCATATACAACCACTTTAGCTGCTGGTGCATTTAATACCCGTTTGATATTTGTAATTAAAAATGATATATCAGCAAGTATTTGTTCAACTGTTAATTGAGTTAAATCTTCAAACGATAATGATCTGTAAAATTATATAATAAACCAACTTCATATCGTCATTGTTAAATAACTCTTTATCAATTAATATATTAATCGATTAGGGTTTCTTAATGCAATCGACATTTTGTGAAGAAAAAATTTAAATTGTTTCTATTCAATTTTAAAAATCAAATTATTTTGTATCGATCATTATTAAAGATATATATCATAATAAATTGTGTGATAAACTAAGAATCTTTTATGTATTTGTTTGGGGATAGGTCATAAATGTTTAGTACCCAATGGCTTATAATGATACTTACGGTTGTACCATTTGTAACCAGAAATATCTTAAATCAGCTGTTACCAATGCTGCGTGAACTTCTTGCGAAACATTATATGCAATACCGGATCTAAATGAAAGAAATTCTCTTCCATAAGCACGCCCATCACTTATGTATAAGAAAATTGGACCACCTGGTTGATAAAAATCATCTAAAATCCAATAATTCTATTCAAAGTAAAATATGTATACAAAAATAAATATTCTAGTAAATTAAAAATTATAATCACTTTCGACCTACCAGACTTGTAACATCATCTTCTTGTAAACGAAAATGATCAACTTTGGTAATATACTGTTCGGATAAAATAGCTCTGCTAATTGGTAGTGGACGTGTTTGTGAATCCCCGAATTTAAGTGCAGAAATATCGTAGGCAACGCTAAATTGTATACATAAGTATATACCTACTAAAAAAGCCCAATAGCTCATTTCTAATAAAATGTATCTCAAATAAAAAATCACGTAACACTTTATTCACCACTATATTTTTATTTATTATTAATATAATTTTATTATATTTATTATTAAAATGTCTAAAATGTTAACACACACAAAATTCTACTTTGTTATCTGATAATTTTTAAGTGCTTTTTATTATTTGTATATTAATTAATGTTTTGTTGATTTCATTATTAAAAATTGTTTTTTTAACAACGTGTCACTAGGATAATATGTATTATTCGAAATTTGACAACGTGAATAAATTATTTTTAAATATTCAATCTCAAAAGTCAATATAATAATATTTTTATTATTGTTTTCAATTTGGCTGACATTTTCAACATTAATTTTTTATATAGTACTGGTTAAGTTCGAAGATGGTATGTCACCCCAAGAAAATTGTTTTCTGATCCCATCCCATCCAGAATCTCCCATACAAATTCAATTGTGTTCTTGGAAATGAATTTGAATATATCATTTATATTAAAATTTTTTAGAGGAGTTGATTAGTGTTCAATTTAAGTCCGATTTACCCCATTGGCCACCTGTATGTACATCCTTTTACGGGTGTTACTCTAGCAGCGTTTTTAATATTATAAATAATATAATAAAACACTATCACGAATATGTTAAATAAAATAATTGTTTGTATTTTAAAGTAATCATTGATTTGCATGAACCATTATGGTTATTGGGAAAGGGAATACACTTTATTTACGATTTAGTTAATTTAATTTGGATCAATTTCGGGTGTTGACCACCATAAAAAATATTCTCGAATTCGTTGTAATGTTGGTGCCATTGCGGGATCCTCTAGATCCGTTGTGAACATATCAGCAGCTCTACCAAAATCTACCATCGGAAAAACCAATAAAATAAAATAGTTTTGAAATGAATATTAGTAAAGGTAGTAACTTAATTTACTTGTTATATTAATAACAATGGAATTCGGTTGTTCATATTCTAACATTCCATGTGGTAACCATGGATCATTTAATCCATTGGTAAATATTACTCCCGTAATTTTAGGATTACGTTCACCATATTCAAGATAAATACGTTCAATATTTGGTTGTAATTTATCATAATTATAACTATATAATAAAACATGTAATAAAAGTTAAGTATATTTTTGAAGTTTCCCAAATAAATTTTATGAATATTATGCGTAACGATACATTTACATACTTTTCACCAAAAATATCATGACAACTAGTAATATGATAATGTTGAGAAATAGCGGCTCTAAAAATATTTTCATTTGGAGTTGTTGTTTTGAACAATCCCAGTTGCGTGCATTTCAAATAATACATTTGGCGTACTAAAAATGTTTACAAAAACAATTGGAATTTTATAATTACAATTTTCCGTAGATTTATTAGCAGGTAATTGATAAAATGTTGTTCTTTGATAAAGGAAGATATAAGGGAGTTCAAAGTAGGTTAAGTTCCAATAAGCTACTAATGATAAACAATTATAAATCCCGGAAGTATTGTTTCATCTTCCAGTTTATATACCAACAAAATAGAGAATTGCAAAATTCCTAGAACTATAAGATTCTGAATAATTTATTAGAAAGTTTATATAATGAAACTTACATAAAAAAACCCCAATGTTTTGATTCCAATTCTCATTGGCTATCAAATGTATACGTGGCTCATACGACATGTCCAAACATTGATACAAATAGTAGTGCGTAATCCAATATGCGTATGCTTCGAATGGTGTATGTGTCTCATTTACCATGTATGAACAAAATAATTCAAGTGCATTATTACTGCAATAAAACATTATCAAATGTGAAGAACGTTTATTACAACTAGTTCTCATTATTTACCGATAAGCATCAAAAAATGAAATGATGTACTCAATGTTCGCTTCGTAAAATCTAGCGATATTCAATTCTGATGTATGATCAACTGTATTACATAAATATAATCTGTCTTGCAAATAATCACCATTACCACTATGAATATGATCTTCAATTTCTTCGAATGCTTCACGAATACGATTCACACAAGTTGATGGAGCACTTTCTATTACATCTGAAAAGTGACTATAAGCATCTTTATGTAAAATGAAAAAAAGAAATATATTATTTTCATTTGGAGGTTAAAAAGTTATATTAAATCAGTATATTGACCATTTGTGAAGATGTCATTTGAAAATATACCACTGGATGACCATGCACCGTCAATTAAGTGAGGGAATTTTTGACGTGCCCATACAGCTAATGTACCACCTAAACCGGGTCCATATACAACCACTTTAGCTGCTGGTGCATTTAATACTCGTTTGATATTTGTAATTAATAACGATATATCAGCAAGTATTTGTTCCACAGTCAAATACGTCAAATCTTCAACCGATAAAGATCTGTTGAAACCGAATTTTATTTTTTTTTAATAACTCAAAATTGAACATTAACGATATAAGCCGCAATACAGATAAACAATGTAATAGATTTATAGGCGGCATAATTAGAAGACATAATATTAATTTCATTTGAAGTTCAGCAAAATTTCTAATTATACAGTAATAAAATTCAATTAAATATAAAACATTTATGGATATTTACGGTGTAACCCATTGGTACCAAAAATATCTCAAATCAGTTGTTACCAATGCTGCATGAACTTCTTGTGAAACATTGTATACTAAACCAGCTGAAAATGAAAAAAATTCATTTCCATCAGCCCGTCCATCACTGATGTATAAGAAAATTGGACCACCTGGTTGATAAAAATCATCCATAATGATGTAATTCTGTAATCGTTTTTTATATGTAATTTGAATTATCATTCGTATTTCATAATTAACTATAACAAAAATATCTATGTTATTTCACTTACGAGAACTGTCAAATCATCTTTTTGTATTCGAAAATGGTTAACGTTGCTAACATAACTATTATCAACTAAGTTCCTTGCGATAATTTGCCGATTTTTCACATTTCCTATTGATATATCAAAGGTGCGGATAAATTGTATATTTTGGATATAAAATAATACAGCAAATGTTGGCATTAATAATTTCATTTTTTTAGAAATAATCAATTTTATTCACAACAAATCAAAAATTGAACAATGAATGTTATTAACTCAATAATTTGTATATAACTACATCAATATAATATATAGAAATAGATAGGGTAATTTTTATCTCCTAATTTAATCAAAAATTACAATTTAAATGATATCCACTTCAAGTTATTATTAATAATAATATTAAGAGTGTTATTCACGCAACAATTGTTGAAAGATAGCAAATGAAATTTTCCACCAGTAATTTTGTATGCTATTGAAACCCATAATACAACAATAACTCAATATTTAAGTCTTTAGTACACGGTCAACATTTCTGCAGACGTAAATTCTAAATGTGATGTTATTGCTTGTATTTATCCATTAACAAAAATTGATGTGGCATTAATACAAAATGCATTTATCGCGTTATCGCGAATATATATATATACAAATATATATCAGTTTGGATTATCTCATTATTGTTTATGTTAATAAATAAATTCATTTTTCGCTATACAACCAACAATCTGGTTTTAGCGTCCAACAACAGCCTTCTGTTGTTAGTTTCTTAACAGAAGTACAAGAGATTTTATAAAGTTATTATAAATTATAAATAGATTCTGAGTAAAAGAATATCAATACATATTCATATTTTCTATATCATATATCATATATCTAAATTATTATGGCTCTATTTCAAAATATTTTTATTTTTATTATTTTTATTTATTTTTATTTTTATTTTTATTTAAAAATGGTTAAAAATTAATTTAATTTAAATGAAATACTCCAAATATTGTTCCAATATAAGTAATTTAATATAAATGGTATATTTATGGGCAACATAACATTCATTAAGTAAATGAGAAGAATTGTAGAGTGAAATTTCCTTAATATATAATCCATTAAATTATGAATTCTTTAATAAAATCAATATTTATTTCAATATTTATTATAAAAAACGTATGCTCGACATTTTATTTATAAATTCAAATGACATAAATCGTCATTAATGACATCGTAAGATCGTATTATTCACTATTTTAAATAGATGTGTTTTACTATGTTGTCCATTCAACTAAAATAGCTCTAACCCTTCTCATTACGGGTCCCAGATATATTGGACGTAATTCATATGCGAATATGTCGGCGGCTCTCCCATTATCTAATACAAGTAATCGTAATGGTAATGTTATTTTATTCAATTTATATTTTATTTAAAAATGTAAATTTACTTGTGATATTAAAAACATATGAATCTGGTTGATTAAATTCCAATATTCCGTGCGATAGCCAAGGATCATTTAAACCATTAGTGAAAATTGCATGTGTTATAGCTGGATTTTTACCACCATATCGACGAAAAAGTGCTCCGACGTGTGGTTTTAAAAGATCAAAATCAAATCTAATCATACAATACCATGTTATTCTAGATATAAAATTATTTTAAAATGGCTTAAATAAAAGCATACTCATCCCCCAGCACATCTTTGCACACATTATAGTGATATTCTTCTGTTATATTTACATTAAAAATTGTGTATCGGGAATTTTGGTTTAAAGTTTTATGCATGCCCAATTGAGTACATTTTAAATAATACCATTGCCTCACTTTAAATAAGATATGAAAATTTACAATTAAACATTAATAAGATGATAACAATTATAACAATGCAATTACCCAAAAAGAAATCACCACTTGTAAAAACAAAATCATCAGCTATTCTTGCAGTTCTATTATCATATGACAATTCTATACAAGAAAAATAATAATAATACCAATATACCCAACTTGCATACCCCTCTAATGCAGTTCTATTTGGATAATCCATATAATAACAAAATTCTGAATGGGCGTATTCACTATAATTTTTTTAACGAAAAAATTTATGTTTGATGATCTAAGTACAGAAAGATGATTATTTTGACTTACTGATTTCTACTGAAAAAGTGGCTTAAAAAGTTCAATTGTCCCTCATAAAAGGTTTGTACATCTAAATCAAACGTTGTATTAACTGGATTACATAAATACAATAAGTCTTGTAAGTACTCTCCTTGACCAGTTTGAATGTAGTAATCCATTTCTTCAAATGCTTCTCGAGTTCGATTCGCACAACTAGCATTTCCACGTTCAATAATTTTCGATAAAAGTGAATAATGTTCTATATGTGATTTAAGATTTTATTTTTAATACATAAAGTGAATGTATACATTCAATGATATCTAACATTTTGCAATATTCTTTACGAACCGTCTGTAAATGCATCGGCTGAAAATATACCACTCGATGACCATACTCCATCGACCAAATGTGGATATTTTACACGTAACCATGTTGCTAATGTACCACCAAATCCGGCTCCAAATACAATCAATTTAGAATCGGTTGCATTTAAGCGTTCTTTAATATTAATCAAAACAATAGATAAGTCCTCCAGGATTTGGTCAATTGTTAAATATTCCAAATTTTCAAATGATAATGTACTGAAATAAAGTGAACTCTTTTAAATTATTCTATAAAATAATATAAATATTATATTATTATATTTACTCCGTAGGTAAGAAGCCCCAAAAATATCTCAAATCGCCACTTGCAATAGCACCATTTACTTGTCTGGCTACTGAATTAACTATGCCATCGTACAATGGGAAATATTCTCTACCGGCGGTGTCCAAATCGCTGACATGGAAAAAGATTGGTCCACCAGGTTGATAGTAATCTGTCTGCATAATATAGTACTGGGAACATTTATTTAAATATTTTTATTACAACATGCATTTTAGAGTACCTTTAATAATTAATTCAAAATCACTCTGAACACACATAACCAGTTTCATTGTTGTTTTGTGGTCGAAAATTGTCTAATGGTACTCTATATTCATTGATGGTGACATCTTTTGGTTCTACACGGGTGTATGAATTTTTATGTAAAGGTAACGGAATATCAAATGATGAAACTCCATTTGATATAGCCGAAATCACTAATAAAGTAATAATCATTTCCAAATTTACACTATACACAATATTTCCGAATGATCAATTAAAATAAACTCAAGTTATTTGTCTTAAATTCTTATTATTTATATTTTATTTTACACTCTTACTCAATCCGGTAACTAAATAATAATGTTCATCGTTTCAAAATGTATCTTATATTTATGCTATTTCATTATGATTAATATATTATATGTTGATAAAAATTAATTAAATTAATAATCTTATACCAAAATATTATGCGTAATTATTCGTATAGACATCATTGATATATTATATATTAATCTGTATCTCGATAATAATTTAAGAGTAATAACCGAAAAAGTTAAAAATTTTTCATATATATCGGTTATCGGATATCAAATCTGAAGAAATAATTATATATTTTCTGATAACAAATTATAATTTTATATCATATTATACACGACATTTTATAAGTTTTGCTTATTGACATTCATGCTTTTCAGGTATAAAAAATGTCCGTGACAATTAAAATTCAATTAAGACTATTTGATCAATATATAAAATAATCAGATATCAATCACATTTTTCGCTTGTGTTTATAGGTAAATAATACCAATACCAATCTGTAATAATAAGGACTGGGTACAATTAGCCAGTTTAAAACAATAACATTTTTAAAGCAAATTATATAACTTTTGGCTTTTGAAGTTTTTCATTTTTATTAGTATGAATTTATACAAAATTGGCATAATTGCAAATAATTGAATTATTTGAATGGGTATATGTTTTAAATTTACACGTATACGAAACTTCTCAGAATTTCTTTTATATCATCCAAGTATGTATGCAACGTGGGATGTAAATCTTGATACACATTAAACATATCACCTGCCCTAAATACATCTATAAAGAAAAAAATAAAGAAACATTTATAAAACGTAAATGAAAAAAAGATTGCTTCTATACTTGTTTTAAATATGTTGTAAATATGTTGTAAACATTACCTGGAATATTAATGACATGTACATTCGATTGATTGCCATAATAAGTAATTCCATAGTTAAACCATGGATCAAGTAAGCCATTTGTAAATAATACATCATCCACATTCAGAAATGGGCCGCCATATATATTAAATAATCGTCTAATGCCATTACTTAATACACCAAAATCATAGCTAAATTATAAAAAAAATTTGCATTAATAGCAATTATAGTGAAATGGTATTTCATTTAAATTTTCAATTTTTACCCATCACCAAATACATCTTGACACGTATAAAAGTGATAAGCTTCGGTCACCCTGCGTCCAAACATTGAATCACCCACTGCACTTATTTTGTGAAGTCCCAATTGGGTACATTTTAAATAATACCACTGTCTAACTGTTATATAATAATTGATAATTTAATTTTTTAATAAAGTTGTATATTTTAAAGGTTTACAGAACTTTTGAAATTGCAGATATTAAATAAAGTATATTTAAAGTCATATACCTAAAAACACTGCAAATGATGGTTCTAAAGACTCATCAGCAATCATTGCAATTCTATTTTCATATGATATATCAAAGCATAGTTCACCGAAGAATAACTGAGCCCAATCACCGAGCAAAACTAATGCATCTACTTGTGAATCTGTCATATAATCACAAAATACTTCCAAAGCAATATTTCTATATTAAAAAATTGTAATTTAAATATTAAATTTATTTCAATCTATATTTTGTATAGATGTCAAAATAATAATGACACTATGAATATATATGAATAGTTTTTAATTACTGATGATCGATCATGAACTCCATTATAAATTCGATATAAGTTTCAAATAGTAATGCTACATTCAAATCAGATGTTGTATTTAACGGGCTACATAAATTTAATGAATCTTGTAATCTTTCACCATCATTTGTTAACACTAAAAATTCCATAATATCAAAAGCATTACGAACATTTGTTGAACATTCTTCACTACCGTATTCTTCAATCACTTGTGATAGTCTCATGTAAGGTTCTAATATAAAATGTCGTAAGCATAAAGTTATTTGAATTTAATTAAAAATCATTACTTCAATTAAATTATTTTGTGTAATATTACATATGGTTTTAATTTCTTCGTGTATACCTGCAGTAAATTCTGTGGATGCAAAAATTCCACTTGAAGACCATACGCCATCAATTAATTGTGGATATTTTTGTTTGCTCCAGGTTGCAATCGTCCCACCAAAACCCGCACCGAATAAAATCATCTTAGAGTCCGTTGTATTTAATTCAATTTTAACGGTATTGATTAAAAATGCTATATCAGTTAATATCTGTTCAATGGTCAAGTATGTCAAATCTTCAAATGATAATGTTCTAATAAAAAATAAGAAGAATAATGTTGGTAAAAATCCAACTTAATTTAATTTAATAAACCCCGTATATTACTGTTACAAAAACATACTCAGTTGGTTCATTATCCCAAAAATATCGAATATCTGTTGTTACAATTGCACCATTTAATTCTTCCGCTAATTCCTTTATCAAACCATTAAATAAAATAAAAAATTCGTATCCCTGTGTATCACTTATATATAGAAAAATTGGTCCACCAGGTTGATAATAATCTGTATTTATTGCATAAAACTATGCCATTCAAATGAATGACAATTTATGAAATTATTATTTATAAATGTATAACCTACATTATATTAATATACTTTTAATAAACTAAATGTCAATGCGATGGCATAGAACTTTGTGATTTATTACCGAATCTTAATACGAATATATATAACAAATAAAAACTACTGTTGTGACATAACAAAAAATTTGTTAAATGAACGTATAAAGGAATATTTTGATATATGTATTATATTATATTATATGTATATACTCACAAACGGTGATTTAGCTCCATTTTGAGGTCGAAAGTGATCTACTCTTGTATAATATTCATCGAATATCAGATCCCTTGGTTGAATATTACGATTCTTAAATACATTTGATTGTGGTATTTGAAAACCATTACATAGAATTATAAAACTGCAAAACACAATTATTAATCTCATTATGCTACTTTTATTTCTAAATAATATTTGTACTAATCTTCTTGCGTAAAGAATTCAACTATAAAAATATAAAATCAACTATTGGGATATATAATCAATAAACCATTTAATTTAATTACACTTGATTATAAATTTAAATGTATACTGATGATAAACCGATTGTTATGGAATAGTTAAAATTATCACAAATGCTACACATCTATATATGTATATATATATTATTATGGGGATCATAAATTATTAATTATCACATTTTATGATTTGAAAACCATTTCTAAAATGTTGATATTATTATTTTATGGTTTTTCTGATTAAATGTAATTTATATTTTGTGAAATATATTGCAAACGTGTATCTATGAGTATCTTTTTATATGAGTATTTTAAATACGACGAAATACATAGATAAATGTATTGCATAGATTAAAAATAATGAATTAATAAATAGAACCTTCATAATGTTATATTTATCATGTATGGAATTTAATTGATTCGTTCATTTCAGAATTCAGTAGGTTAATAGAGAATTCTTTAATAAAACATTGCAACATCTGCCTTCGATTCTTTATTTACCTTTTTTCTTTATTTATCAACATAAATGAGAAGTTTCTGGTAAATAATCACCTTGTTCGTTTTGTATTAACAATTCCAGTTCATAAAATGCATCAATTGTACGATTTTTAAATAAATCACCGACAATATTTTCAATTATCCAAGATAATTTTGTATATATGGTTCTGTAAAATCCGGAGGCCGTTTTTGTTATTGACGATATACAAATTATTTATTTTTAAATATTTGAAATATTATGAAATACACCGCATGTACAATTATCATATTATAAAGGCAATATCTTCAATTGTTTGTTCCATAGATAGGTCAAGTCTTCAAAAGATAACGTTTTGGAAAATTAAACAAAGATATATCACATAATCATATTGTAATCAATGATTTTTAAATAGGTTTCTTCATTAAAATTGGTTTACGGTTTTGTGGTTTTGTTGTGGACGAAAATGATTAATTTTTCTTACATATTGATTGGTTTGTAAATTAATTTCGATCACTATAATTGTAACCCTTCCAATTTACTATTAATAATAAAACCATGGTAAGTTTATACATATTTGCAAACACTTAGTTTTTTTTATATCAATTAATTCTCCATATTAAATTAAATACTAAATAAGACTGAGGTGTTAATAGAAAAAAATCAGTGCAAATACGAATCAAATTTTTCTTTCATATAAAATATATTTATAATAAAAAAATGATAACATATTATTTAGGTGATAAAACACAATTCTATATCAATTAAACGCAATATCTATGGTGAAGATGTTTCGTAAATAATTCACCGGCCCCGCCGCCGCCGCCACCACACACAATTCATAGCATTTTTAAATTGAACAAAAGCCATTAATTTTGTTGATAATTATTAATACTCTTGCATTTATAGCACAGAAAAATGTTTCTTGTGTATGATTTTTACGAGTGGGTTAAAATGGCATGGAATGTCAAATTTTAATACATGTTAGGATTGATTGAGGTAAGTCTTGATTTAGAACTAATATTTATTTAATTTTTTGACATTTAAAAAAAGCAAACAATTTATTGATTATCCATAATGTTTTATTGCATAGTTTGTCGTATAAAAAATACCTAATTTAATAAGACCAATTATAGATTATCTCACGTATTTGGTTTTTCACTTCAAATAACGCGGCTGAATCATATATTGGACTGATGGACGTTAAATCGGCAGACTGAGCATAAACTGTAATTTATATTTTAATTAAAATATTATATTATATGGAGAAATAAATATTGTTCAAGTATATATTTACATGGTATATCAAATACATATGAATTAACATCATCTTCAAGTTCATGTATGCCAAGGGGATACCAAGGATCTAATTGACCATTTGTATATATCACATTATTAGCACGCGGGTTTATACCACCAAAGTGTATATGTAAATCTTCATTAACTCTGTACATCTTTGTATATATGAAACTATAGAAACAGATAAAAATAAAATACAATAAAAAAACCGAATTTGTAGTTAAATATTATGATAAATACAAATATAAAAAACTTTATAATTAACCTTGCACCTAAAATATCATTACATGTATAAAAATAATAATCCTGTGGAATCAATTCGGTAAATAACGTTGGTCCATATGCTGATACTCTATTCAATCCCAATTGGGTACATCTTAGATATTGCCATTGCCGTGCACCCGAGATCGTACCCGCTGTATCCCATGCTATTTCACGATTTTGTAACATAAAGCTTACAAAAGAAAAATTATGACACGCAACACCGGAACCAAATACTGTATTCACCCAATCTGCATATGCATGGAAAGGATCATTAGCTGACGTTTGTAAATCATTACAAAAATGCAATAATCCATTGTAACTATATATAAATGAATAACATATATAACATAACATAGATATAAAATATTAACATTTGTGCAAATTTTGAAACCTACTGAAATACATTAATATAATCAATTATGAATTGAATTTGATTTTCAAAAAACTTTGCAGTGTCTGGTGTTGAATAATAATCAACCGCATAGCATAAATTTAATGCATCCTGTAAGTGTTGATGTTCCTGTGTTACAACTAAATTTGCCATATAATCAAATGCTTCTTCAACAATATCAGCACATTGTTGACCACCCCATTGCGTTATCATATCGGAGAGATGAGTATATGGTGCTTTTTTATATTCATAATAAATTTTATTATTTTACTGCTTTGATAATTTTATAATGCATTTTATTCAATAACCTTATCCGAATTTACCATTTGTATACGGTGATGCATCATAGACTCCACTTGATGACCATGCCCCCTGAACCAAATGCGGAAACTTTTGCCGTAACCATGCCGCAAGCGAGGCTCCATATCCGGTACCCCATACGATAACTTTTGCATCAAATGCATCCAAATGATCTTTTGTTGTTATTATCATATAGGCCAAATCATTTAATGTTTGTTGAATTGTTAAATATTGTAAATTTTCAAAAGATGTATTCCTACATAAAATTAATAAATATTATAATATTTATAAAAATTACCACCGTTCCACTATAGACGGTAACATTTTAAATTATTCGGTAATGTGCAATTATACATTGTTGGTCGATTTTCGGCAAAATAGCGATGATCGGCTGTTATTAAAACAGCATTCGTTTCACGGGCAATGTCAACCATTAATCCTGTTTGAATCCATTGTGTAGTATAACTAGTTGCATCATGTATGTACATATAAATTGGTCCTCCATGCACGTAATAATCCATATTTCTTAAATAAGGCTAAATGAATGTGTATTATATCTTATAGATATGTATATCATTATTTGTATCACAATTTTTTTACAAAATCACTTACAAATCTAACAACTCGATAGTCCGTTGCACGAAAATGATCCACCATTGTTAAAAAACTGGATTCATGTAAATTTGGACTAATTTCATTTGAATTGGGTTTAACATATTTTGGACTTTGAATTTTTCCGTTTATTGTAACTAAAATGAATGAAAACACCAGTAAAAACGTGAAGATATTCATTTTACTCGATATTATATATAAAAAAAAATTCGATTTCTCCAATAAAACTTCTCCAACTTAAACATGTAAGTATAATCCACTGATGTATAAACGAGCACTTGGATTCACTTTTAACCATTGACTAAATATTTTCGCTCGCTGCTGTATATGTACAGCCGTTTGAAGTGCTTACACTTTTAAAATATTATCATAAATTATTTTAAATTTTAAATTTATGGTCCTTTTAATGCATGATGTTCATAATTTTTTTTAAGTTTATTAATCGACACGTATTAAAATATATTATCAACCAATAGCTCAATTATTTTCAAAATCTAAAATATAAATTATATCATTCTTGCGTTTAAGTTTGCATTTGTGCAACATCATATAAATGATTTTTGAAATATTTATAATTATTTCATAAAGCGTACTTATTATGAATATTATATATCAATCAGATAAATTATATATCCATAAACATCTTTGAAGAACGACTTTGGGAATATATTTTATACGGTCAAATGGAAATGGTAAATTTTGATTTGGATTTGGATTTCAAATTTCATATTTGTTAATTAAAGTACCGCTATTATTCAGTAAGTGGTGTTCGTTTTACAACGGATTTAAGCCAGGGTAAATGTCAAATATAAAATCTCTCAAATTGATATATTTTACCAAAGAATGTGTATAACATATTCTTATTGAAATAACTTATCATAATATAGTGTTTTTAATCGTTGCAGACATAAACTGTTATATGAAAAATCATTTAATATAACATCAAACACGAAAATTTTATTTTTGTACCTTATATCTTCAACTTATTATGTAATAAAATATTTTTTTCAAGCGACAATTCCATTGATTCATCAAGTTTTATGAAATTTAATTAATAATAATCGAAAAGTATTAATTCAATCTGTGTATCGTTTCAGGTTCCATCATAATATCAGAAAAAGAAATTCACAGGAATTTGCTTATTAGTCAAATCATTTTTAATAGTTTTGCAAAAATAAAAAATACTCCAAGTAACAAAACTTAATTTTTTTATCAACATGATCTTCAATCACATCATTGAACATCATGTACTGTGTTCAATATGTTTACCAATTTAAAGCCAATTATCAGATTGTCATTTCAGAATTATTGTTTTAGACATTACGCTAATTTTACAACAATCTTCCAGATATATGAAAATGTCTTCATAACAAGTCGTTGAACTTATAGTATTATTCAATATATTTTTAATTTATAAATTTGGGATTTATTTACGAGCATAAAAATTAATTATTGCCAAAAAATGTGTTTAATCTTTTGTTATCTTTATTCTATTCTCTGTTCCATATAATATCGAAATTAATTACATTAAAATAAAATATTCAGGGAATCTTTCATCATGAAAAATGTTTTTAGTATGTTATTTGATATTTACGTACTCCAATCAATAATCAATTCTCTTATTCTATTCTTTGCTTCCATTAATATTTCGGAATCAGCGACTGGATTAACTGATGTAAGATCGGCTGATCTTGCATAAACTAAAATTTATTTTAAATGAAAGTTTGAAAATCAAATACATATAAAATAAAAATGCGAATGATGAAAAACATATTCGAGATTATACACATACATGGAATATTAATTAAATATGTATCTGGTACATCGTATTCTTGGATACCAAGTGGGAACCATGGATCTAGTTCACCATTAGTGATAATAATATTATTTACACCTGGATCAAGTCCACCATATTGAATTTCTAATTGTTCCATACTTTCATACATTTGTGTATAGTTAAAACTATGTAATAAATCACCATATTTATAAAATAATAAGATAATTACTGAAACTTAATTACTAATTGTACACAAAATAAAAATATTATTACTCTTCGCCAAGGATAGCATTACATGCTTCAAAGTGATAATCATGTGGTATATGTCTAGTAAATAATGTTTCTTCATATGTTGACACTTTATTTAATCCAATTTGGGTACATCTCTTATATGCCCATTGACGTCCTGAAACATTTCAAAGGGAATATAATGATATGAATTTAAAAAATAAAAGCCTAAACATACCGCCTGATGTGGTTCCTGGTGTATCCCATTCTTCTTCGGCCAACATTTGTGTGACATCTTCAAATGAGAAATTATGACAATGGTCATCGCCAAAGATAAATGTCTGTCTAATCCAATCAGCATACGATTGTAAATAATTCAAATCACCCGATTCCATTGTTTCACAGAAACGCATTAGACCATGATAACTGTACATACATATAATAAAACAAAGAAATATTCATTAAATTCAACTAAACATTTCGAGTTTCTTATCACGTATAATAAATAATAAAATATTAATTACTGGGCAATATTGAAATAAGTGATTAGGAATTCAACCATTCCTTCAAAGAACATTGCAATATCAGCATCATCATAATAATTAACCGGAGCGCATAAATCAAATGTTTCAGCCAAATAACCAGTTTCGCCAGTTACAATTAAATAATCCATAACATCAAACGCATTATTTACATAATCTGCACATTGTTGGCCACCATGTAAAGCAATCATTTCCGATAGATGAACATATGGATCATTGGTATATGGCATAGTTTGGAAAATACCACTTGAAGACCATGCAGCATGCACTAAATGTGGGAATTTTTGACGGGACCAAACAGCCAATGAACCGCTATAACCTGAACCCCAAAGGGCACATTGTGCAAATGGTGCACCCAATTGTTCTTTTACAGCTGTAATTAAAAATGCAACATCGGCTAACGCTTGTTCAATTGTTAAATATTGTAAATTTTCAAATGTTGCATCGCTAGATATAGACGTGAAGTATTGAAAGAAATGTTATATAATGAGTTTAAAAATAATGCTATAGATTATAATTTGAAGGCATACGATGTTGGAATATTATCACGGAAAAAGCGATGATCAGTTGTAATTAAAGCAGCATTGACTTCACTTGCAATGTCATACATTAAACCTGTTTGTAACCATTGTGTGGTGTATGTTGATCCATCATTTAAATAAATAAAAATTGGTCCACCCGGTTGATAGAATTCTAAATTTTGCACAAATGGCTAGAAACAAAAAAATAAAAAAAGAAGCAACCCGATTAAAAATATGTATATGGTATAAATGAAGTAATCTTCGCCAGTCACAAAGTATACATTAATTATAACGTCAAACAGTATTATTATTTTAATCCTCTTATTTTTAATAAATATTGGATAAAACTTACAAATCGTACAACACGATCATCTTGTGGACGAAAATGATCCAATTCAGTTAGATAACTTGAATCTGTTAATATTTTCGGTTCAAAATCGACAGTAAATGGATTCCGTAATTTCGATTCTTTCGTATATGTTAAGCCATTTGTATTTGAAATTGCACCAACCGCGATTAATGCGATACTTAAAACTAATGTAAATTTCATTGTTAGTCCTATACGTCTGTACCAACACTATGAATAAAAAATACTAAAATTAAATTTTGTACAGACATTAACTAATATAAGAAACTAATCAAGATTGTCAATTGTCTTACTGTATTTATAGCTTCTTGTTTAATATATATGAAGAAATAAATACGTTTATTGAAAGAGATATGGATAATATAAAGTTTTAGGGTAATAAAATGAAATTCGATTAAAATTTAAACGCGATAATGTTCTTATATTGTGTAGAAAAAAAAAATTTGTTTCAGATATTTTTAATTGATAGTAGGTTATTTTATGACCCACTGATATAAATATATACCTTGCTTATTCATATTACCGTGCAGTATATTTGTACAATAAGATATAATTGTATATAGTTAAAATATAAATATTACATATATTTTATAAAAGACCAATTTTGAATGATCATCTTGAAGTCTTATATAATACAAAAACATAAACTTGAAAATTTAGTTATATGTTCTCATCATCAAACTATACATTCTGATGATATATACGCGAGCGCAAACAATAAGTATATTTTTTCGTTTTAAATAACTATTATATTATTGTAATTATTATGGCATTCCGGTTTTGTTAAAAAAATAAGGGCATTTTATGAGTGTTCAATGAGTATATTTGGTTTACATACTATTTTACTTAAGAAATCAGTAATACTCGACAGCCGAACATTTAGAATAGATCTTCATAAAACACCCTGGATGTTTTATATGGGTTTTAAACATAGTTATTTCGATTATTCGAATGTAATATATTCAATTTTTAGATCGAAATCGCTATGTACTTACTACTATAGAGATTATAAAATTTTCCATATACTATAGTAAATGCCAATACAAATAAGTTAAAATAGAAAAAGTGCTAAAAGGTAATGATATAAAACTTTTATTTCAAACGAAAACATATACCAAAAAAATTATTAATTAGATTTAACATTTATATATAACTACACAATTATGTTTTCAAATATATCTATATAAAACAATAGATATATAATAATATTTTTGTCATTGAATATGTAATAATTATGAAGGGTGATATATATCACGATTATGACAATTAAATTAATGTAATTCTTTTTATATATGGTTTTGAATGCAGTTCAATTATTGGCGTATATGTATATATATAGAGAACTATATCGAATAACAATATATTAAAATATCGTAAGAGGTAAAAATTATAGTACTATATATACGATATACTTAAAAAAATTTTTATTTACTAGTTCCAATACATTATAATACCATGTTAACCCAGTTGATATTAAATTTGTATAATCTTAATCATATAATAATAAACACGTTTGATCTGTAATAAATTATCTAGCAAAAACAAAGATAACAATTCAATATCATATTTTGTTATATAATCTTATAAGTTTATTAATTAATAATTAACAACACACATATAGGAGATATACTTAATTTAAGAGATAATATGATATTTTTAATGTTCGTGTAACACTTGAATTATTTACTATATACATATACACGAACACACACATTTTAAAGAATACGTGAACGCAATTTTATAGAAATTATTTAATCGTATTATAATAATATTTGTTGATTAATAAACATAAGACAAAAAACGCCTGTTTGGTTAATTGTATTATGATAATTATTAATTTAAAAAACAAAAATGATAATTTAATTAAACCAAAAAAACCAATATTTATATAATGATCAATTTTGGTATTTTGATAACAGAGCATTGAGCATTGAAAAAAACACCTGTTAAATTAGACTATTTATAAATTATTATTAGACTATTATTTACATATTTATAAATGTATATAGAAATTATAAATACAAATAAGATACGAGTATATGAATAAGATTGATTAACAAATAAGGGTTTAATTATGTCCATTAAATGGTATAAAGATTTTATTTATGTCGAATTGAATATAACTTTCAATGTGCGATTAGTTTCGATTGTACAAGATTTTAATCTTTTAATACAAATGAAATATTTCTTTTTATACAATGAACAATTATTTACTTTTACGTTTACATATTATATAATTGGTATTAATATTCAGATAAGGATGTCTTTTAATATATACATATTACATACATATATTAAAGAAATCGTATAGTAAAAAAATACATATTTTTGTGTACGTGATTTTTCCTATTCTTAATGACTTTAAATTGTATTTGTTTTTATTTTATTTTATTACTTCATTATCCTCACAAAAAACATATCCCTTTTTATTTAATATAAATTATATAATATAGAGATAATATACAATTTCTTTGATATATATACTGCTGACACCGCAATATATAGCACATGAGGAATCAATGTTGTATAATACTGCTTATATTTACTATATTTACTGCTATTATATGTATTGTATCCATTTCAATTTGTTTAATACAATATAATAATAATTATATATATTGGATTTTAAAGGTAATACAGGTAATTTGGATAAAGGCACGTGTCACTATGGTAGTTTTCGGTACAGTATATAATTATCGTATGTATATTTAAAATAATAGAATAATTAACGGAAATGGTATAAATACTAAATAACATTTAATTGTAAATAGTCATAATATACGGATTCCCTCTTACATTAAGCGGATTTTATATTATATATATATAATATATATAAAATAACACCCACATAATAATGATTTTTATCATTTTTATTATTTTGTCGAATCACAACTTTGATCTTTTCCATCCATATTTTAATTTTTTCATAGGAATGAAATATTTCCTTTAAAACAGTGAACAAATATTTATTCTCATATATTATAATTAGCGCATTAATATTCAGATAAGGATGTCTTTTAATATGTACATATATACATACTGTTATATACTGATTGGGATTTAATGATAATAAATCGTTCATTGTATATTTTCTGGCTATATATTTAATTAGTATTCATGAAAAATGCAAATGTATAATTTTTCAAATTAATATTACTGCTTTTTTTCAATTAATTTTTTATGTTCCCATATTGATGTATAATTTAAATTTATTTACATTTTAAAGTTTTTTATTTTATTTTATTATAGTGTTCAATTATTAAATTCCGTTTACGTATTTTTTAATCGTGAATATAATTTGTATGTACAGAAGAAAAGTTTTTTAAAAAAGACCCTTATATATGTAACTTTAAAATTGTAACTTTATATATTTGTGACAAAAGAGTTTTATAACCATCTATCAAGATAATTCAATATCATTATACTCTATATATTTCAGAACCAAAAAATAAATATGAATACAATTTATATGATGAAATCTAAACTAAAAAAAAATATTACAATCAATATCATTACGAGATTTCAAAAAAATAAGATATATGACATACGATTACAAATTTAACTTTCACAATAATCATCACTTTTTTATGCATAAACATGTGTAATAAACGTAGTGCTTTTTTGTTTTTAACAAACAAACAAATATTGATTTATAAATCTATTTAATGAAGTTTTCACCGTATTTGACGAATACAAATTTTTGAACAGCCACTTTGAAGCGCGCTTGTCTTCAATGTATTCGTATTCATACAAATATATGAGTTTTATGAACAGTTTATATGATAGGACCTTCCATAACATTTAACTATTTCGTTAAAATTACGGTGGAATACGCAATATATGGTAAATAGAATTCTGACTTATTCTTGCCGAATGAGCATATTTATGGGTATTGTAAGTGTATTTAACAAAGTTATAAAAGCTATATAGAGGTTTGAAAATAATAGTTATATGAATATAAAAAACTAAAAATATCAGAAATAATTGCAAAAACAATAATTCCTCACTATGATGTTAACATAAATATAATGATTCGTAACAGAAAAAATACGTTACATAATTTAAACTGTAAAACCTTTCATCAAATAATGCCTCAATCTGTTTCGATTGAAGAATATATAACTGCATAAATCGATCTTTCCAATACATATAATTATCTTTTCGGCATAAACTATTTCGATAAGTTTTACATGCAAATCTATGAACATCAGATTTTTATAACGATATATAGATTTAAAAAAAAAAAAAAAAGAAGATTTCAAGAAGGATAGTTTAAAAAAAATTAATCTATTTTATAAGGTGTATCATTAATTATATTATTAACAAGCAGCGTGTTTTTTTCTCTTATTTATTTCCATTTTGTTTGCATTTAGTATTCCTTATATATATATATGTATTTGTTTAAATAAATATGTGAATATATTCACCAAATAATGCCGTGTACTATATGAATAAAAAATATAATAATTTAATGGCTAGACGTTACCTGACACAAAATTCAGTAAATCCAAGTAAAGTACATCATTTATATTTATATTTATATATATATATATATATTATATTTGTTTTTTTTTTTTTTATTTTTATTGTTCTGTTTCAATTTTATACTTATTTTGTATTTTGTTATATTTTAAGAACAACAATAATAAAAATAATTATAATAATAAATAATCAACGTTCCGTTGAACGAACAAAATCATTTGCCGTAACAAATATAATATAAAGTTTTTTTTGTCTTTGTCTTATATTATCTAGAGGTATATTTTCATATTCTTCAATTTTATATCTTCAATTTTAGATTATACATATATATATATTTATGATGAACAAAAAATTTTATTACAATATATACAAATAAATTCTACTTCCCATTTCTTGATTCTCCCTCAACCAAACGAATAAAATCATAATAAAAATACTCGTTATATTTTTCGTATATTAAAAGTTAACATATAATGTATATCAAAGTGATTGCCGATATTAAAACCTATAAACATATACTATACTATATGTTTTTTATCTCATTTCTTATATAGCTAACCCCCGCTCCTCCCAATATTATTTAAAAATCAATATATAACTTACTAATTACTATATGGGACCCAAAAAAAAATTTAATAATCTATTACTGGTTTTAGCGGAAACAAAAATGAAATCAATCGATCGGCATATTTCTACGGGGTTAATAATAAATAATATAATAAACCAAAATAATGCCACTTTAAAAATATTTAAATATTATTTTCACAAATAGAAATATAAAAAAAAATAAAATTTGTAAAAATTTAGGAAAAACACATGTTCTAAATTAACATAAAAAATATATTAATTTAAATTTATATTTCATATTAATTTTATACATACATAAAATTAATTTCAAAATAATACATTGAATTAATTATCATATTAAAAATAGAAACAATAACAAAAACAAAAATAAAATTAATTTACCGCCTTTATTATATCAAAAACCAATAATAAATAAAAAAAATCAATATAGTCAAAAATTCTGAAAACACAAAGAATATTTTAATGATTCTATAACTATATATTATGTATATTGTATATAGAAATTTAAATATATTAATATTTTACATATAAGAATATCAATCAAAGATAATTATATGATATTTTTTTTTTATTTTTTTTTTTTAAACATTTTTATTTCAACGCCTGTGTTATCATAGCATATATAATTATATATATAGATAGAATCTAGATATATGATATCATTTATTATAAGTTTAAAGTTTAAATCATGTCAAATCAAATTTAACAAGCACACGACGAAATATTAATATTTAAAATTGATTGATTTTTTTTTAACTCCAAAGTTTTTCTTCAGCTCAACCAAAATTCCCATATATAGTATGAGAAATTAATCCTTATATGGTTATAGATAATTAACAAATGTTATTAGTCCAATATTCGGAGTTCTACCAGATATTTGAAGGAATATAGATTATTAAAAGTGAAAATTAATTATATTGAGTGTTTGTTTATAGAACATCCTTTATATATGATTTATAGTTCCATTTGGAGTTTGATGAACGTGAAAATTATGTATCTGAAATATTCTATGAAATATTAATATCCTTTTAAGTATTCATTGTCAATCATTTTATCCTTTATCCTTACAGCACGTTGATACTTTGATTCAAAATTATCTACTAAAATGTTTGAATAAGATTACTCCTAATGTGTGTATAATTTATTATTATCTAATGACACGCTGTCAAAACAAGTTTTAATGTTCCTATATAATTATATATCTAGATTTTCCAGAAATATAATTTCAAAGAAATTTAGTTTTTTATATATATATATATATATATATTATTATTATTCATCTTCATTTTAATTTAAATGTTTTATATTTCATTTTATTCGATATTTATTCATTTGAAAATACACATTTTATTCAAACAATTACAACCAAATTATTTAAATTAATTTTTTAGAATAATAAAAAAAAAAAAACTAGAAGCATAATACTTTGTATTATATTATATATTATACATCGTATCATATTTACATGTTTTCATTAAATTTTTTTTTTTCATGTATTGAATATATTATATATTATAATATACAATGTTCAATGGGAGGTATGGAGTTTATATTAATTTTTTTCAATTTTTATATGGAAGTGTTAGCTGTATAAAATTTAAATATACAACATTATACGCATTTTTCAAATAAATGTTCTTATTTTAATTGTCGCTCGTGTAGTATATATAAATAATTAATGATACGAAATCAATTATCTATATATACATATTATTTGTATAGTAGAATAGGTATAATAAATTCTCCATACGAATAAGATTATTATTATTGTAGAATGATGTAATGTAAAAACAAATTTTTGTATGTTTTCATATGATATCTTCTAAACTTTATAGGTGAATGTATCTAATAAAGTAATTTAAAATGTATATATGATTTTGTATTCATTCAAATATATATGGGTCATCAATTAATGTGGGCAACCATAATTAATAGCAGCATATATAAATATATATATATATATATGATAATTGTTAGAATATTAATTGGGTATTATGGTAATATACATATATAATACTGGTTTGCATACTCATTTGTATATTGATAAAATATGTATTTAATGATTTAATGTAATACAACGAATATACTATGTGGATATTGATGATTTGATATATATTTTAATGAATACATCTTCAATAAATATATCGACGCATTAGAAATGTATAAAAAAATATGGATAAATATAATGCAGAACAATGAATTTTAGATTTAATCCATTTAAACATTTAAATTTTCTATTTCTTCATAAATAGATGACCACAAAGTGAAATAATAAGATAATAAGTGTAGGAAATTATAGATTTATGTTTATGTAGTAAAACATGGGATTCAATCGGATAACTCTTTAGTTTATTCAGCGATTAGAATATAGTAATTAGAAAAGATTGTTTAACATATTTTGAATTGTTATGATTATGTACCGTTATGATTATTATAATCAAAAATCCTTGGAAGCACCCAAAAAATAAGCGCGTTAAATATAGTATTTATTTTTAATGTATCAGAATTTCTTTTTTCATTAAAATAAAATGCATCACAAAGTTATATACCATTAATAATAAAAAAATACATTTAAATATTGTTCTTTATAATAAAATGTGTATTGTGTTGTGTCCCTTACATAATATTTTAATTGGATCATATGTTTTCTATTGATTAGAATATAGGATAAAATTAGACAGGTACTCATAAAACAATAAAGTTTATAATAATATTTATCTATATAACTCATGTATCTATAAATGACGGTTAGATATATAAGAACATGTAGACATCAACTATCATTTTTGATATAAGTTATAACATTAATCAATATATATATAGATTACGCGATTGTTGGATGTGATATGCATAGGTAAAATATATTTATTTTTTAAAAAAAATCATTAATTTATCAATTGTAATTTTATTATATACGTTTTAAAGGATTCGTTTTTTTTTCTTAAAAAATGACATTATATCCCATCCCAGACAAGAGTTTCCATACAAATCCAATGATATTATTGAAAACAATTTGAATATAATATTAGTGTAATCATTTTATATTAAAATTTTATGAAAATTTGATTAGTACGAAATTTAAGACCTTAATCCTTAACCCCGTGGCCTCCAGTATGTGGGTAGACTCTGGCAGCGTTTTTTTAATTTAATTTGACAAATTATTTTAAACTAAAATTAAAAAATTCTATAATACTTTTCCCAAATATTTGGTATATGAAAATAAGGAATTTAGAACGTTCAAAATATCCTATCCTATATTAGCCAAATGATGTGAATTAAAAAACCATGCAATGCTGTTCTTTTTGGGTTAAACCAAATTTTATTACAATATTCTTTTTATACTTTTTATACACATTTTTTTTACACCTATATATTATATATAAATAAGTATATTTATTAAAACGACGATCCTTTATAGAGTCAGAATATATAGTAAAATTTAATAATATATATATAAAGTTTGAAATAATAATTCGTTAATGCTATTAATCATTTTTCTGGGTTCTGAATTTTGATAACCATATGATTGTTGTTTAGACCGCCCATTTTGATCCATTTTTTTCGTTATTTTATTTGATTATAAAATTATATATATATTATTTTTTTTGTATAATATTAATATTCGTTGAAATAAAATAAAATATATACATATATGTATATAAAAGTAGATATTTTTGTTTTGTTTAAATTTTATTATAATTAAGATTAATGTTTAAATGATGACAATTGAAAATTAATTGAAATAATATATGCATTTGTCATTTGCAATATGTTCACACATTTGAATATATAAATAAATTATTTGTTTAAACGTAAAATTGTTTTAACTATATTTTGATTATATTTATAGATGGAAATGTTTACTATATGCCAATTGTCATATCTATAAAAGAACTTGTATGGTTACAGGCAAATAATAAATTAATAATACGGTAGTAGTATATAATATCGAATATCCTTAAAAATATTCTTAAATTATTACTTACGCTCATATCATTCAAATATTTATTAGCTATATTCAAACAATTTAAAAAGATTCATCAAAAACGTTATTCATTGTAAAATTAATTTCGAGAAAAAAATTTGTTTGATATTATACATTATGGATTCTGTAGAGATGTCCGACTTGCGATAGTTAACAAAATGTGAATAATTTATAACGGCAAGTCAAATCAGATATTTATTTGAAAACAAATTTATTTATATAAATGTAGATTTTAAGGGATTTAAATTCGTATAACATGATTTTTCTTTATTATGTTTTATTTAATCTATAATAACAACGTTTAAATTCCATTTTATTTAGTTTTTATTACATTAATGCATTTGTATTTTTGTTATGCTTTTTTTTAAAACGTTTAAGAATAAGCACATTTAAACAAAAAAATTAATACAACATCAACACTATGCAAAAAGATGAACAGCAGTAACAATATCTACAAAAACAAAATAATCATACATATATAACCTCTATATTCCATCATCATATGACAAATTACACCTTCTAAAAATCGTGGGAAATTCATTTGAATGGTCATTTTAAAACTCGAAAATATTTACCCATGAATATATATACACTCGTATATTTGTATATTCAATTCTTTTTTATTTAATACGAATATGCATCAATGGTATTTTTGTTTATTTAATGTGGTCGTGCTAAAATTGCTAAAGACATTTTTTTATTATTATTATTATTATTATATTTATGTTGAACCAAAAAATCGTATAATCGATAAAATAAAAAAAAAAACGAAGAATAAATGCGGAATATGTATGTATACCAAAAGAGAGACAAAAAACAACAAAATAAAGATTTAGCTAAGCAATTCAAATAAGAATATTGTGTTGTGATTCTTGATTATGCAAAAATAAAATGATTCATAAAAGGTATATAGCAAGTTTACATATCCGTTATAGGTAGGTAAATCATATATAACTAGATATAGATAGGTAGATTTTAAAATAATAAATAAATATTTACAATAACAATAAATAAATTAAAGAATTTAATTTGTTTAAATATATATATATATATAGAGTAGGAGATTTATAGTGCATACAATATTTATATTTTTGGAGACTCGGAACTTATTGCGACATGGCGTACCTTCTTTGTTTTATTTTGAATTATATTTATTAATATACATGTAAGATTGGGGATGCAATTTATAGATTCTTTTTAATTTCCTTTATGCACTTTTAGATTATTTCATCTATTAAACTATTCACTTTCGCAACATATTATAATCATTTGCATTTCTATTTCAATTACATTCTTAACATTAATTTTTATTTCAATTCAATTAATTACTTATATAATTTATGGAGCCAGTATTTAGCGGTAGTACAGTATTTAGCGGTAGTACAGTATTTAGCGGTAATACAAAAAATTGAATTAGTGCAAAGCATATAAATACATAGATTTGTAAATTATTTTATTACTATAAACATGTAAACATGTAATATGTTGAATACATAGGTTAGAAATAATGATATAAAGAATCATGCCAGTCATTCATATTTTGTTAGAAAATGAATATAAGAGGAATAATATAAAGCCCTAAATATAATATATAACACCATAAGGTGATACAATTGAGGATCACAAATATAATAGATGGAACTAATTAAAATTTCCATATGTAATTTATTCGTATTCTGCATTTATAAATTTGCATATTAAACATTATCAATAAACGCTGAATATAGTGAATATCTTTATTGTATAATCTTAAAGCTATATTTTTACACAGTAAACACATATATATATATAACATTTTAAAAACATGCTATACACGAAGGCCAAAGTATTTTCCATAATAAATTAAGAAATCTACAATATACCTATGTTGTGTATCTTTAATAATAATAATAATAACATAAAAAAATGTATGTATATATAGGTATATAGAAAAATACAATATATATATATTGTATTTCTATATTCACGTATATACGACGAGTACATTGGTTATAATATAAAATTAAATTATAAATTACATTAAACGTCCATATAAATATGTATTCTTATATGCAGATGTATAATACCATAATAGTCATAATACGTATTATAATAAATAAATAAATAAATAAATTATATGTATCTCGTTGACAACTGATTCATTTCCCATGAATGATTTAAATCAATTCAATTTTAAACACGCATCTTAAATGAATATTTTTACTTTATTGTATGTATATTATATAAATATAATTTTCATTTCTATATTACTATAAAATATATATAAGATTGAAAATGTACGAACGATTGTATATTTATGATATTATATATTGTACTTTATATGCAGATATGTACTATATATTCAACAATGTCTAATATAACATGAATTCTATACATTTATAGACACAATTATAAAATTTGCCTCCTACACACAAAAAATCATAATACCAGATTCTTCCTATTTAGATTATATAATAAAATAAATAAATACATTTTTGGTTATCATCTTTCAAAATTGACTATAAAAATATAAATCCGTATCTAATTTTATTTAAACTTAAATTAAATTTTTATTCCATTATTGTAATTGGAGTAAGATCTGAAAACAATTATACATATAAGGTAAGCATTGAGATTCCTTGCCGTTGCGTAAGGCAACAATATATATCTATAAATTAAGATTCAAATTCATTTCGACTTGATTAAACATCTTAATTATAAAATGAATGCTTAATTACAAATGATATATATAGATATATATATATATATATAGACAAAAGGGATTTATTTTTTATACAAATTAAACGATAAATTACACTTGATATATTGCATACTATCATATATAAACTTTTTCTATTATTGTATTATTATTATTATTTCTATTTATAGATTTACAAAGTATGTAATGCGATATACAACTTAATTAATTTAATGCAAATGTTTCTCTGTATATTTGTATTGTATTATATTTGATTTTGAACCCTGCATATTCCGTATTCGAACTATTGAATAAATGTATATATTTAATATAGAACGAATGTATAAATTACTTTTATATATGGATATATATATATATATAGATAATAATTCGTATTACGCACCCATTAAATCCCTTTTGAAATACACTTAATATGAGATTAAAGGATTGAGGAATTGGATTTTATTTAAAAATGAAGAAAACTATAAGCATTTTTGCGGTAAAATTATTAAAAAAAAATATCTTTTATACCAAATTAATCGAATGAATAGTATTAAATATACCTTATATTGTGTATCAGTTCAAGTAAAGTTCATTTTGTACATTTACAAACGTGTGTAAATGTAATACGAACCGCAAACGCACGATATTTTGAACATATGATACAATATATATATAATTATAAATATGGGATATTTTATTTTATATGTTTTCATTATAATTGAAAACCAAAAAGCAACAAAAACCATCAATAACATCAAAGATAAACATACAATTTATATTTTGTATTATACGCATAAATTATGACAAGAAGATATACACTTTTGTGTAGTATATATACATTAAAAATAGATAATACAAAAGGTATTATATAGAATATAAACAATTTATAATTAACAATCTAATGGGCTTTTGGTCAGTTTTCAATTTAACTTTAGAAAACTTTCCCCTCGATTTATTCACGACTATATGCCATAGATGCCTCCAAATGAAATATGTTAGAAAACACATAAAAACAATATCCATATATATATATATATATAGATTGATATGTATATCAAATAGATTACCGTAGTATATTGTATATAAAAAAAAAACATAAATATAAATAAAATTAAAACAATTTGATATATTTCTCATCACATATAAAATCAACATATAAATTAATATCCACATCAAATATAATTTTATTATATATAAACATAGATAGAGAACTGTTTGATATATATGTATATGGTTCGCATAGGGGAGATAACTTGCATCCCATCTTTATTGAAATGTCCAAATGTTAAATGATAGAAGTCATAAATATATTTACTTTTTTTTATTATATCTATACGTTTATATAATATAATACAAAAATAATTACATACATTATAGAAACAAAAAAAAATACATTATAGAAATAAAACTATAATTATAGGAGATCCCTGACATATATCATATCGTTTTATATCCTTTTCTATATCGGTTTACTATAAAAAAAATAATAATTTTTTATATTGAGATGATTTTGAATTTATTGAATATAAAAAAACAAATGAATTTTGTAGTTTTTCATTTAACATAACAAAAAGCATTAATTTATTATTTATATTTTTTTCTATAATATGAATTAAAAAATATAAATACAAATTTATAATTTACGCTCTGTTTTTTTATATTTATTTTTTTCAATTTTGGTATTTATTTTTCATAAAATGGTACTTATTGTTTTGTATCCACTTTATTCCTTTTTTCTATTCTTTATTATTCGCTCGTCCAGACAGATCCCTTGTTTCACCAATATTTAAACATAACATAAAAAATATGAATCAGATAATATGTAAAAAATCTGAAGTTTATTAGTGATAAATGTTTCTGTTTTACTCCCATGACCACCATAGTACGTACATTCTGTTAGAGATGTTAGCCTGGCAGCGTTGTATTATTTACTATATCTATGTATATTATTATATATTTTTATTTCATCATTTTGCTTTTTGTTTTTATAGTCACAAAAAAAATTAAAAACTAATACCGCATTTTGTCGATATTCAGGAAATTTTTTACGCTTATTTTAAAAGTATGTTTTATAAATTAAAAAAAAATATAATTAATGTTTATATGGGGGTTTAAATTTTGGGAAAATTTAGATCTTTTCGTGTACATATGCTTATTTCAACATTTCTATTTTTGGCATTATTTTATTACTATATATAGCAAAAATACGACTAATATATATATACAAAATGTTGTGTTATTTTATTATTTAAATATAAATTATGAAAATACAATTTTTACGCATTATTTTTTTTAAGAAAAATATATAAAAAAAAAATGACTGTTAATTTAATTTTTTTAATTGATGATTTAAAAACAGAAAATTTGAATTAATTTTTTAGTGAAATAATAATAATAATAATCCATCACCTGCCTATATAAATTATTTTTATATATAGCTATAAACATTTGATAGATTTTTACTTTATATATATAAGCGTAATATATTTATAATAATATATAAAAAACTGCATCCCTTGCATATATCAAATGCAGAATTTCTTTATATATAAAACAATCGTTGTGAATTTTAATGTATGTGTTTTATTTTAATTGAATTGTCATGTGTAATAAAGAGGGTGTTATATTATAAGTTATATTATATTGAGAGATTTGTTAACGTTATGTAAATCAATTATACCGACTCGGCGTTTAAGCAATTTTGTCTATACATTTTCTATATATTGAGTGGGTTTTTATATTGTATATATTTTGAAATTATATACTTTAAATTTTAAAGAATTAACTTAAATTTTAAAAAATAAAAAAAAAAAATATGTTTTCACTTTCAGTTAGAATACAGAGTATATTGTTAGTCGTTTCTTTCATTTCAACATTTTAGGCAATTAATTTTATACAGAAACTATAATTGTCAGAGTAATCATAGTAGATTGGTTGGTGTAACTTATCCCACAATATGTTCAATATTGCCAATGGAATGCAATGGATGAAATTGCCAATATAATCACTATTTTAAACTTAAATTAGTATATCATTGAATTAAAATCTGAACCGAATATAGAGATAGAAAGCGTTTATTTTTTTCATTCAATAGCAAAATAATAACATTGCATTTAAAACTAAATTTATTATAATATTTTTTATCTATTTTTTTTTTATTATTATACAGGTATATTAAATTAATTAATTAGACTCTCGGACATTCAAAAAAATTATTATTTTATTTACAAGAATCATAATAAATATACTTAAAATTAATTGTATATAGAAAAGACATGGAGATATTATAATAAATTTAATGCGGCTTATTAAATTATGAAATTATCATAATTTTTGAATTAAAAAAATATAAATACGCTAATTTGATAGAATCTCACACTTGCTTGTTATATATTTATATAATTAATTTATGCTGTATAACAATTTTTAATTATGAAATTTTAATTTGGCAAGCACTTTATAAAAACGTGTGATAAAAAAAAATTTTAAACATTATGGATGGAAATATAAAAAAATTAATTATACTATCAATTTTATTAAAGGATATCCGCATTTATTGTTTATTGCTCTTATAATAACTTAATCGGACTATATATTTTACAAAAAAAATTATCACTATACATATTCCAATTGATGCTGATCTTGATGATATATACAATATTGAAAATATCGACATTATTGTTTGATGCTAAGATGTAATCAATTAGATTCATTGCCATAATCCAGCGTTATCGCATCTATTGATGATCCCCATCATATTCAATAATAATTACCACTATTGTGTAAAAAATTTCTGTTCTAATGATCAAATTATATAAACAAGTTCATTTCAAATGTAAATATAAAAAGATTTCTAATACTAATACTGTGGCTATACGCGCTGAATGAATTTCTGTTCGGAATTATTGTTATAATAAAATAATAATAATAATAATAATAACAATAATAATAACAATAATAATAATACGAGTAATAATATAATTATATTCATTAAAAAAGTATAAATGTATATTTATTATATTTTTGTAAACCGTATATATACATATCAATACAATCCATCTTAATAATTTAATAAATATAGTCATAAATATTATATACATACATACGCTTATATGTAAGTAAAAAAAAATATGCAGGTAACATCGAAAGAGAATTTATATATTTATTTGTTTTTTTTTTTTTTTCATTTAATTTTCAATTAATTTAAAATTGTATTAAATATTTTTACTTATATATATGTACATTGTATCATTGAATGGATGAACGGTGAAAGCTTATTTAGTTGGTTTATATTTATAATATTTTATCGTATGGTATCGTATAAATTATGGTATCATTAATACTGGGTGTCTACTATACAAATGCAGGACTGTTTTCTCGAAAACAAAGCGTTTTGAGAAGAAATTGTCATACACCCATTTATATTTTAGATATATATATATATAGTAAAATTGTGAATGTGGTATATAGAAAAATCACAAAGAAAATTCTAACATAATTTTATTATATTGATAGTAATAAAACAAGTCACAAGAAAATATATTTATACCTGATTACTTGCTGTTTATATAAAATTAAATAAAAATCAATAATAAAAAAAAATAAAATAAATATAAATGTATAAAAACAAATATATGATTATGTAGATATGTTATTTGCTTTATGCAAAGAAAACGAACGTTTACGTATTTATAAAGACATGCAATAATTCTTCCTATATTACATGAGGCATAATATCGATTATTGATACATCTATATCTATACATATATTTTATTATTTTCATATATTTCCGTAAGTATTACGACAATAAATAGTATATATATGAATACCGCATATAGAAGAAGATACAATCTTGTTGTATTTGTATATATTATAACATATATATTAAATGTTTTATTACACCAATATTATAAATATATTTGAATGGATTAATTAAAATTCAATAATAACTATTTAATAAGAAATGTATCTATTATTAATATTGTTGGTTAAAAATTGTTTTTTTTTTCTCTGCAATTGCAATTAAATATATGTATAAATAGAGTTTTATGTATATTCGTAATGTACGTTATACAGTTGCACACTCTATTGATTTAAGACAAATCAAATGAACTTATGAAATACATTAATGTAGTAAGTACATAAATTAAATGTACTATATAATTTATAGTAAGTAAAATATGTAATGTTTATATAATTAAAAAATCAACAAATCAATAACATATGTAAAATATAAAGCATTGGGCTACTATAATAAATCGCATAAATAAATATGTAATAAATAATTCCTGTAACAAATATAATTAGTGCGCTTAAAATGTTTCGTGTGTTTTGTATATAATAATTTCACCATAAATTGAAATACCAAAATTTGTTTTAATGTTTGTTATAATAAAACTAATTAAAAGAGAAAATCATGATTTGAAAGAACAGAATGTGGTAATCGCAACAATCAAGAAAAAATGCAATCACAATTCGTTTTAAGAAAACAATTCATGTATTGTATTGTAATATAGATGATGCTTGAATATAAATATAATTATGATTTAATCAAACCGCAATTGAAAATGTTTATACATAATAATATGTAATAATATTATCAATTTTAATGTATTTAGTAAATAAACAATATAGACATTATCATATATCATAGATTAAAATAATCAATATGATAAATATGTTTGTTAGGTGGGGTGATTTTTATCGAAAATATATAAATGTGCACTCATGCAATTTAATATATCACCCTTATGTGAATGAAATCACGTTCATCATTGTTTAAATACCAATGCTGAATGGTTTTTATTAACAGATGTGTAATATATTGAACCATTTTTATGCATATATATATTCAATAAACCCATGAATTTTGGTGCTTATATATGTATAAAATCTAATTAAATTATATAAATATATACGTGTCAAAAACATTTATTTTTACTGATTATGTTACATAATTGTTTTTATAATAATACATATCGCCATCTGTATATATGAAACACATAAAACATGACACGTGCTCTTACTATAAACTTATACAAGTGGCTTTATTTTGATCAATATAGTTTGTACATTCCACTTTAAAATTGACTATACTATATATAATAATTGTTTGATGTGTTTCTATAAAATCAGTAATTCTAATTTCTCGTATATATGTACAGAGATCATGAAAACATTTTTTACAGCAATTGGTTTAAGTTTGTTTTTCTTTTTTATATTGGGCATGTAAAATTTAATACAATATTCACGAACAGGAAAAGGTATCTATTATTATTATTATTTACTTCTCATGACTTTTGATAAAATATTTTCAAAAAATAAAAGTATATACGTCGTATATTGTATTAATAATGCTTGAATGTGATCGATTAAAAAAAATCGATCATAAAATCCAATGTATTTATAATATATTCTTATATATTTATGGAATACATATATATCTTAAGTTGTCGTGAAATTACTTTTGTTATGATTTTTGTTTTTTAAATTTTATGTCAGTATTTATTTATTATAAAACTATAAAATCATTTTATGAAATTGGAAATCTAAAATTAAAATTCAAACAAAACTTGTGATTTGAATACTAATCATAATATAATGTATAATAATGCAACATATCACTTTTTTAATTTTATATACACTTAAAAAAAACATTAAATATAAAATAAATAGATTTACTTTATTTTTATATTTAAAAATCTAAATCTTTACATTTTTTTAAATAAAAATGTAAAGTTTTTGATTAGGTATTCGTTACATTTATATGTGATTCTCATGTACCCTTTTTTCTATATTATTTAAAATAAATTTAACGATAATTTTTACATTGCTGTTAAAATTCACTAGAAGACAACCTATATATGTACAACAGAAACGAATCATCTTAAATTGTTTTTTAATTAAATTGTGTACCATAAAAAAATGAGTGAATGTGGAATGTGAAATTAATAATTATAGAAAATATCATATAATAGTACTAATAATAATAATAAGTATAAGACGATAAGACCCATTCATCGTCATATCTCATATTTCTTTTCATACATAAATAAATATAATTCTATAAGGATAACGAAATATTTACAGTTCGTAAACTATAAAAAAAATGAACCTAAAAATAATCACACAAAATATATAAAACAAAATTAATATTATTGAGTTGTTGTTTTGTGAATAAAAATATTTACTGTGCAAAATTGATGGTTTAAAAAGATCGCATAATAATATTTTTCATTCTGTCTGCTTATTTTTTTTGCAACATATATACTCAAAACGTTTGTGTAATATTATCATTTCAAAAAAAACTTTTAATTGCATTTCTTATTGCCTATATACAACAAATGGCTATTTCGCACATTACAATATTTAAAATATAAGAAAACATTGTTATATATGTTGAGATTTTTTTCTAAACTAATCTGCGAAGACTCATCATTCATCCACATATTTAAAAATACAGATGCATTCCAAGTTATTTTACAAATTACAAAATTGTTATGGATATTATCATTTTATTTTTTATGAGAAATAAAGTAAAAATAAACAAATTATTCCAATATATTTAAATATAAGGTATATGGAAGAATTTTAAATATAGTTTACTAAAATTAAGTGTTTTTTTTTTTAGCCGCATAACATAACAACATAAAGATAAATTTGGTTATGAAAATAAATCTTCGGTATCTAATGAACTTATAACAATTTAAGTTTTACTATAAAAAGAAATGATTTTTTTGCAGTAAAGTTTCTTAGAGAGTATGTAATTCTTATAAGATAAAGAATAAAAGCCGTGTGATTAAATTTAAATAATGTATAACCTAAATTTCATATAAATACACGGATAAAATTAAGTTGAAGAACGAAAAATATTAATATAGAATAAGTCCAAACTTATGTATATATATATTAGCCGTTATCGATTTTAGAATGTTATCTATATATAATATTAATGAGGAAAAAAGGAAAAATAGCAATTACACCTATTCTCATTGGTTTACCAACGTAAATAGTAATTTTAAACCACTTAATTTATTATTATATAATTTATGTGAGAACCATAAAAGTGATTGAATGAAAAAAAAACAACTGAATGTACAAAATTTACAAACGACTGTTATTTTATAATACACACAACGTATTTATATAATGATAAATTATTGAATTTAGAATGCAAAAAAAAAAAGCAATTCGTATCGAATTTGACAGAAATTTATTTAATTGATATTTATTTAATTTTTATTCATTTTTTTTTTTTTTATTTTGAAATCTACTTATATAATATATTTCAAAATAAAGAAAAAACCAAAATCTTCTCAAGGAATATCACTCGTACGTGATATTATCGTATATATAAATATTAATATATCTATCTATATGACAATCTATACGCATTATATAAAAATATTCCATATTACTGATATTACTTAATAAAAAATCACATGAATATGTGGTGGCATTTACAGTAGCAATATACTTCAACCGAAATATATATATATATGGACGTGCTTTGAATTTTATTATTGAAAAAAATTCGATTAAAATCTGATAATTGTCATATTTGTTTATTTAAAATGTATATTATATTATATTAATTCTATATCTACACATACTCAATATATATAGGTATAGTACAATTTACAATATTATACTTTGTATTGTTTTATTATTTGTTTGTATATTTACTTTTAATTTGTAAATGAGGTAATATTTTAAATGTATAATCGGGACTGAGAGTATTGCTGCCAAATATTTGTTGTATATAAATAAAATGAAAAAATCATTTAAATTTCAAAATATGCAATCCAATATTCATAACTCAGAAATTTCACATCTTTACGAAAACAATTGGTGCATTTTATGTAATTAAATAAAACCAATAACCAATTACCTATATCAAATTGTAATTACTTTTTAATGAATCTACCACATCACATCATTATGATTTTTTGATAGGAAATCAAAGGATGCCTCCATATTGTATTGTTATCTTATTTTGTATTATCACATAACTAATAAATGAAATGTATTTAAAAAAAAAATCAATAAGAAATATCATTTTATTATTCATCAAATATTACAAAAGTATATTTATTATGCATTAAATATGATAATTTTTATCATAAATAAAAAATAGGAACATAAATATAATATAATAGTCACACAAAAATATATTCGTATATGTGGACTTATATTAAATGTAAATCGAATTATAATATTTGCATAAATAAATCTATATAAACACGCATAATTTCCAATTTTATATCCATTCGGGAGTTGTGATATATTTATTGCATATTATGTGATATTATATATAAAACTGAACCTAACAGTGGTAACAACCAAGCCGATTTATTTATTAAAGAACGTGATATATATTTTAAAATTTAAATTAACAAACAACCAAACATGATACATTTGTTTTGGATTTTCATTTTGTTAGCAATTTTTCGTTCTTTTCTTTATATCCATTTTTTTTTTTAAATAATATCTTTATATAAATAATATAAAATAAATGAATACTATTTTATATAATTTACACGCACACTTCATTTCCATTTTTATTATCATGATAAGAATTATTTCATTGGTTTTACCACAAGTTTTACTTGTTAAAATTAAATATTATTATTATTATTTAGGTGGTATTATTTATTTAGAGTTATATATATTGTTTGGATGTATATATTCTCTTTAATTCTATCAAATTATTTTTAGAATAAATAATTTAATGTAGATAATATCAATATTTTTTTTAATTTACAAATAATCCACCAATTTTTTCGTAAAGAATATATTTATATATTGTTGATTTTTACTGAATTTACTGAATCTAAATTTACATATACATTTTTCTTATAATTTTATTGTTTTTGATCATTTTCAATTACAATATCCATGTAAGATGTTATTTAAATATAAATATATAGATACAATTTTTAATATATATAGTAAATTATCGCATGATGTGGAATTTATTAAGTACGTGAAATGGTTTCTAGTATACAATTTTTTAACAATTATTTTCATATAGTATTTTCGTGAAAAGTCATTGATCTATGTTATATAAAAATGAATATACGTTTGATTGATATACATTGACATTTTACCGTTGTTGACATGAATAAATAAATAAATATCGCAAACAAATATATTTACATAATTCAGGTATACTTAATTTATTTTGTCGTTTTCATTACACCTATGATATATTATTGGCAAAAAATAAAAAGAGGGTTGATATTGTCAACCCGCAACAAGTATATAAGTTATTTTTATTAGAAATATAAAATATGAGATAGCAAAAGCATGTAAAGATTTTATCTTCCACTTGTTGTCCAACCCAATAATATAGTGATTTATTCTCTTAATCGATTCAATGTATTATAGCAGAACAAAACAAATAATATAATTATATACTATATTAAAATGGATTCAATGAAAAATCAATTAAATAATGCATACTGGTGTATAACATTGCAATTAATGAATATAATTAATTTGTCATTTAATTGACCAAAGAAAGAAAAAAATAGAAATTCGCGCACATTAATTTACCCAAAAAAAATTTGTATATATGTATATAACAACAGTAATACACTATGAATGAAGTATAATTAATATTCTCTATATAATCAATAAAAGAAAAATTAATTAAAAATACAAACACATATACGATATTGATTTTATTGAGTTTTACCAGTTTTACACAATTAGTGGTAAAAGTCAATCTATATGTATATATACCTAAATAAACTGTTGCGAAAAAACAACGACTTTCATTTAATTTATAGCTTTATGGATTGAATACATTTTTGTTTTATCCATATAAATGTCATTTTATCAATTAAATATAAAATCTATGTGATTATTTTGTTTATATATTTTTTATTAAAGTTAAATATACATGCTGTAAAAGCGGTTTAAAAACATTAATAACTCCATATATATACAATTGTATAAGTTTAAATTAATAATATGATAATTAATTAATTAAATATCAATTTCATTCTGTTTTTAATTAATGATATGATATATATAATATATATATATTATTGCCTATATAAATAATATAATTTGTTGAATATGAATAAATGTTAAATTTATTTCCGATTGTACGAGTTTTTATGCAAATTTTCTTTTATAATACAAGAATTATTTTTTTCCTTTTTTATGTGATTTTTTACTATACATATATACCTACATAAAATTTATATAATACCATTTTTACAAAAACCATTTGAATGGGAAACATTTTAATTACATATATAGATGTTGATTTATATATTATGATGAACAACATTTATATATATATATATATTATTGTGTATTGTTTATCTTTTTTAGCATTGTAATGCATATATATTTTATATAATGAATTCGATGTATATATAGTATTGTATTCAAAACAAAATGTTTTATTACTCATTTTGTTGATTAATTTTTATTTTAAAATTTATTATTATTAGTTGCGTTTAATTCATTACATTTTATATCATGTGGAAATTGAATTTTTTAGAATATGTATTATGGATTTTTTTTTTTTAAGAATTAAATATGGTAAGAAAATATAAACTTTCAAATGGTTTAAAAAAAACTATTAACTATTAGCAGTGCAGCACAACAACTATAACATATATAATTAACTAACAATTATCATGAAAAAATTCAAGATACTAGGTCATCGTAAGATGACACAAGTAATAGTAATAATAATAGATATATTCGTATTAAATTGATGATTCGGGAAGAATATATATTTTCTATAATTTTTTATATTATGCTATTTCTGTATATTATACACTCCACCACGTTTGTATGTAAATTCAACCCCTATATATATATATATTATATATTCAAATAACATAATAACAATATCCGCTTTTCCGATTTCTATTATACAAATACACTTTAATTGAAGTATGTACACGTGTTTAAGATCGTATACGGTATATATATATAAACTAAAAATTATTCTATATATGCTAAAAAATTACAGTTTTTTAAAATGTATATATACTCGTCTATTATAATATATATACTATATAAAGAAGGTATACACATTTTTGTCTTCTGTGTTTAAATAATATTATGCATACATAGAACAATTAAACATTTTTGTTATATTTAAAGAAGCATTAATAGAAGAATAATACAAGAATTATTTCAAAAATTCTAAATTCTATACATTGTATATCATATATCATAATATATGAATGAAGGATATAAATATAAATATAATGAGCACATATTGCGTTCATGTTATATATATATATATATATTAATTTTTTTTATTATGAAGATGAAAACAAAAAATATAATATGTTTTACGTTAAATAACCCTCTCTTTTAATGTATTTTATAATATACCTAATAAGCAAACAAAAAAGTACAACAAAATGTTATCAAATTCGTTGAAATTCACTTTATTTCTAAATATTATACATACATACATAATAAATGTAATGATTTTTATCAATGTTTCATCTATATATACAATACAAACAATTTTCTAAAACATGTGAAAAAATCTTCTTATAAAAAACCATACCTAGAATATTTGTATAGATAGGGATCTTCTTTTATTTGTTTGCATGCGAGAAATAAAGGGTCACATAACTTCAAATGTGTAAATATTATATGTATATTGTATATATATTATTGTATATAGATAGATGATCAATGAAATTATTATTTTTTTCTCAATTTCATCTTAAATTATATGTTTATATATACAATTTGTGGTTTAGTTAATGGTATATATTAATGAATATTTCTATATACATGCATCGAGTGAGGAGTATATATATACAACAAAAATAAACAAATATACGTGAGTGTATAAATATAGTAATCATGAGGAACATATGTATTCCTTTTGCCATATATATATTTTCTTGTTTTCTTGTTTTCTTGCACCGACTTAGAATAACGTAAAAGGATCAATTACACATATTTTATATCAAACAAGGATTATGCTTACATATAAATAGTTTGTTGTATCAGTTGTGCATGTAATATCATTACAATTTAAGGTATAAAACATATATACAGACTATAAATATGTATGTAAATATTGAATTATAATGCACAAAAATACAATGTAAACTAGAAAAAGGTTTTTTTGTGGTATAATACGAATTAGAAGAAAACCAGTATCTTACTTTGAATTTTAAAAAAACACAACTATAAATATGAATAATGTTTTAAGTATTATTTGAAATTTTTAATAATATTGGTAATCCTATTTGAAAACGGTAAATGGTATATTATATAAAAATCGCTATAGCCAAGCAGCCAAGCAGGCATGCAAATTTACAAATATATAGTTACGTTTTTAAATTCGCCTTGCTTCAATGAATTTAACAATTTTTTACGTAACAATTCCACAGGACAATAATATAATAATAATAAATATTTCACTAAAATCTATTTCTATAAGAATGAATATTTATACTTTATTTACTTTATTATATACATATAAAGATCGTAATTCGTGAATGTTCATTCATTCGTATATATACTTATTACATATTATTGTGTACCTTATTATTTATACTATACTATACTATACATATCTTACATTTTAGGATTTATCAACATATAGATTTATACTTTCTTTAGTTGTTTGATGGTTCTTTGATACACACATTTATATGCAGCCGCAGATATTAATTATAATAATAATAATAATAATAAACTTCTTTAAGAAAACCCTGAGAATTTTGAGCAGATGTTTAATTTTCTTTTCTTTTATATTTCTTCGTATATACTATAATTTTATATTTTTGTTATTATACTGTTATATATTCTTATAATATTATATAAGCATATTCTATAAATGAAGAAATTTTAACATAACATGTATACTATCTCTATACTATAATAAGTTATATTACAAATACAATGCAAAAGTTATAAAAGCACCTTGTATTCCGATACGGTATACAAATTGATGTTCGCATATGTATATGATCATAAGCAGAATACATTACACGGTAAAATGTTTCGTACATAATTTTTGAATGATAATATATATAAAACGTTGTAGCAGCAGCAATGTATTGTCAGTGAATAAGGGTCTCAAATCACATTCAATTTGATTTAATTTATTCAACACCTAAGTAAGCAATCCTAAAAATATACCCTTAACATAATTCATAAATCTTATGATGTTCATAGTTCATTTCAATAATTAAAATTTAATTAAACATCTGAAAATTATTGTGATTTGATAAATAAATTAATTATATTATGAATTCATGCTGCGTATAGCTTTTATTTAGTGTCAGTCAGTTTTTATTAATTGGATAAATAATGTAATACAAAATTCATTGGCAAAAGAATTACCCCATAAGTGGATGGCATTTATTTTTCGCTAAAAAAATTTTGAATTCATTCAATTTGTACAATAATTTACATACAAAATTATCAACAATTCAATGTTAACAAGAGATTTGACTTATTTCGATGTATTGTGCGACGTGCGTGCAACGACCTTTCGCGACCTGACGACGGTTTAGTAAAATGATTCTAAAGTTTTTTTTTTAAATTGATTATAGAAATACTTCACAAATATTTCTTGAAAAAAAAAAATACGTTAAAATTTGTGATGTATAAGATTGGAGCATAAAACAATTGATAATGTTAATCATTAAGAATATATGTATATTTCTTATATAATTTAATATATCAAAAAATATTTCAATCAAGGCAAAAAACAATATGTATTTTATATATAGTCTTACTCTGTTAAATGAATAACACAATTCAATATTTATATAAAATTATATGTTAAATCAAATGCATTTTTTTGTACATATGTATGTTTATATATGTATTAAAGTACCGGAAAGAAATGAATGAACGAACAAAACCATTGAGCCTAACGAAAATCATTAAATGTTAAAATATTAAAGACAGTATATAATACCGCAGTTTATTATCTCGTATATTGATTGTTAAGCTACATAAATTTCAATAAACATGCGTTTCATATATGCATTTTTATTGAATAAACTTATACAGCAATTTTCAATCTTACATTTTATTAACTCTATTTATTTGTTTGTTAATAATACTTCATTGATAAAGGCTTATGTACATATATGGAACCAAACGAAATGTATATGTTGAAATTTTTATAGTGATGATAAAAAAAGGATTTATAAAATCAAATCTAATTTTTATAGTTTTGTCTTATTAAATACCATATTTGAATAGAACCATTTTCAAAATGCAAAATATATTTAGGATTTTTCATGAATTACATATTAATAATAAAACATAAAATTACAGATGTCACATTTAATTTTCTTCTGTAATATATATATATATTTATAAATGCATATCAATAAACATAAAGCATATATATGAATAAAGAAGATGATGACATTAAGTGCGTATAATGTGGAATATTGTATACATATATTGAAATGTCAACCCTTAGATTTACATCAAAATGTAATACGAAACAATACCCTTTCAAAATTTGCTCTATTGTTAATAAATCGCATATACATATATAGTGTATACATTACAATAATATGAATATTACGCGAATTTTGATTAAATAATATTATATCATATTGATTGGCATATATTTTTGGTTTACCGCATTGAAATTATTTTTTTCAAAATAAATTGTTTAAAATAGTAATAATAATGAACCAATATATATTTATTTTATTCTTTATTTTCCTTTTTTGAATAATATCAGCTGTATGCGATTTTGTTTGGATTACTATATGCGTCTGCGAAAGCGCAACGCTATTTATTCTCTATCAGATGGATATGGTTAAAAATATTATACTTTATTATGAATATATTAACAATAAAATTTTTAGAATATACAATTTAAATGCAGATTTGATTTTTTTTTTGACATTTACTATAAATTTAGCGATTTGTATTTTTATCATGCAATAAAATATGATTTAGTTTCAATATTTAGTTTAGTTTAGTGAATTTTACCATATATTACTGATAAAAACCAACGTAACCGAACCGACACTATGATAAAATAACTAATAATCTTATACTTTTACAAAATTTATTCAATTTTGCTTTAGATTTAACATTATTCAACGAAAATTAAGCAATAAAAAGAAATTAATGTCATATATTATTTTTTGTTATAATGATGCCACCATTATTATATATATATTTTTTCTTTATTTTAATATTATAAAATGACAATAGTATAAAGAAAAAAATTAATTTACTATAATGTACTATATATGTAAATATCTGTGACGATGTAACACAATTTAAATTTAAACACCAACAATAATATAAATGAAGTATAATAATAATAATCATAATAATCATTATACTAATAATATTACGCTACAGGTGCATATAGTGTTTACTAAACAGTGCGTATATAAAGTGTATATAAATGTAAACTGTAAATATGTAATTAGATTTCGGAAAATATGGTATAAACAAATTTCCAAATCCTCTATCATTTATAGTTTCAAAATGTCAAAAAAAAATCACCATATACGTATATTTATATTCATACATTTTAAATCGTTATAAATTATGGTCAATTTTATAATAGAATTGTGGGCCCATCCACATTTTAGTACAGAGATAAAATTGTATCCTTATAATTAATTTGTTTTGATTTGAATACAATGTTTTTATAACAACAAAATTTCAATATTTTATTTTAAACTCAAATTACGGAACTTCTTTCCATCAGTAATGGTCAAGGTAAATTCCATATTTATCTCCTGTTATAGGTATATCATACCATGAGATCTAATTTTCTTTCCTTATCACATATATACATACCGGATGGATTGGTATATTCATCAAAATTAACAATATTTCAATTTCATAAATTATTTTCTAAATTTTATATATTCGACATAAAAGGACTAAAAGGAATATAATAATAAAATCTTAATATGTGATACATATGTATGTATAGAAATTTTTCATTTTTTAATTGTTCACAAAATGCGTATACGGTATGTTTTTATTTAACTTTATAGCATTAGGTACTTACCTCTATATTATATTAAAAGAAACCGGTTGATATGTGAATAATTTATTTGCGGCTATAGCAACTCTATAAATCTCATTCAAGTGTATAAAAAATGTAAAAATTTATCTGTGAATAAAAATATTCATACATGCGCTTCGGTTATTTTACTGTCCATATATACCGCATAAACATCAATTCATCTTGTTTAACATAATTTCAACAAGAAGAAGTTTTTTTTTTTAATTAAACAAACATAAAAAAACATATATTAAATTTAAACCATTTTTTGTTTTGTTTTATTATAATTATATTATTCTTTAAATATACTTGTGTTATCATATTTGAAGTGTGTGTGCGATGGTCACCGGATATGTTTAAGAATACTCTATTTACTGTCTTGATATATTATTATAATATATATATATCATGTGCAACGTTTTTTATTTAGGTTTAAATTTAAAATTTAAAATACATATATTTATATAATATGGCAATATGGCACTCGAAAAATTATACTTCGATATAATATATAAGTGTATAAAAATTACATATATATATTTTTAATCGTTTCGGTTTAAGAAACATGCTCGCGCATAGCCATACTTGTGATTCTTTATTATTAATTCGTCTTATAAAAAACAAATACAATATAATAAAAAACTTTTAATTTATAATCATATTTAAAAATTTGCATAAAATAAAATATATGTGTTTTTTTTTACACATGTTTTATAGTTATATATGAATATATATATAGGAGAGGGATAACATAAACACAATTTATTATTATGTTCATTTACTTTAATAATTGTTTTATTTATTTTTTTACTTTTAAAATTCAAAAGGTAAGGTTATTGACATATACGCACTTTGAAACACACACGTGTTTAAAAAACGAAAAGAAATTATCAATATATCACGTACAGTAGAACATGCAATATTGTACGGTATAAATTCTTATATAAAAATTAACCTAATTATATAAATACTAACAAATAGAGTGCTTATACATTTATCACTTTTTACGCTATATTGATAATTGATAAATTTCCTTTGGATAACTATAAATGGTAATAATAAAACGAGTTTAAACCCATTTAATCATTTAACCATAAAAATGAAAAACCTCAAATTGGTCATTCAAAATGATAAATAATTGATAATTGAAATTATTATTTATAGTCATTTTAATTTAATAATTAATAATTATTAATTGAAGTATCAACAAATATAAAGAGTTTAGGTAATTTATAAAATATTTTTAATTTTTAATAAATAAGGTAAAAAGATATATATTGTTAATCACAAAATATAATACAAATTACCAAACCAAATATATATAAATAGTATTATAAGAAGATATATAGTAATAAGCGCTTGGTATTAAGTTGTAACGAGCGGAATTGTGTTATATAGGATCATTAAATATATTAGTATAATAGGGACAAAATTGAAATCATAGTGATATTGATGTAATAAAAAAAAATACAAAATTCGTTTCCAATTATAATTCAAAATATTACCAAAATAATTCACTTTTGCACTAAAAATACTAATACGTTTTTTTCTCCATTTACAACATAGTGATAATAGTAATAATAAGAGATTTCTATTTCTATATGCTTACACAATACATACTACATTATACATTTTTAATTATATAGATATTATTTTTTATATTTATTGTTTATGGAAATTAGAAATGAAAAGGTTCATATATAAACGTGCATTTAAAAAATTAATTTACATATGTTTTAAGTTAAAATATGATTATTTTTGTTTAAAAGTTATAATCTTTATCGATACTGTTAAAAAAACGTTTTAAATTTGTTTATAACTTACGTACACAGTCATTTGTCTACAGTATATTTTTAGTTACAAGAATATGCATATGCAGTATTGCTTAATATAAGTTTAAGAAATATATGTAATTAAATTGTATATGAGAATATTTATATAAATTATTATCTGTTAATGATACATTAAAAATTCTATATTTGGTCCCTTTTTGTTTGTTAAAAATTCTCCCCCGAAATATAATACTTTTTTTATGTTTTTTTTATTTATTGTAATATACATATAATTGGAAGGGTTTATTAAATATGATTTTATTTATTATTAAATTAAAACTTATTCATTATAAGTCAAATTTTGTTTTACTTAATAATGTTTCATACACACACGGTTATTATATTTGTAAAAAAAATAAACATGCATCTAAAAATGTTAGTACATTCTCGCGGATTACATTTAGTTTATAGTTCAGTAATATGATTTTTTTAAGTATAATACCGCATTATCATCGCATACTATATTCATGCTTAATAGAAATATTAATAGATACGTAATCGAATCAATGTGCCATCATTATAAATCCAATATACGTGATTTTAATTTTCTAATATTTATCAATTTTGATTATAGATTATCTGTACGTCACACCATTTTGAAGATTAGAACTTTAAATATTTTTATTTTATTTTGTATTTTGTATATTATAATATATAGAGAATGTTTAGAATTATATATTTAATGATATATTTAGAATTTTATATTTGTATATTATTCATTTTTTGATAAAATGGTACTTCTTAATTGGAACATAAATTCCATGATTCAAATTTGAAAGATTAAATATATACTAATAAAATAATCTTCATATAGAATCAAATAAATAGTTTTAACAAATGATTATGATAATATTTTCCCAGTATAATGTACAACAAAATAATTGTATGCACGTTTGTTTATATATGCAATAATACAATAAATGTATTCAAATACTAATGCCCGTGTATTGGAAATAATCACGTTCGATTTGTCACCATCATCATATTTTAATATTTTACAAAATCTATTATCCTTAAAATTTATATGTCATAAAATACATTACTTAAATATACTTTTTACAATATAATTATTACTTAATAAAATTTATTAATTTTAGTGTATTTTTTGGGATATTATTCTATTCAGAATTGTTATATTGATTGATATTATGTGTTTATAATATCGGGACTATTCTTATGGATGGTTATGAAAAACATACCACTTAGAATTATATGTGCAGTTTATATTGTACAATGCGTTAAAACACTTATCCTTAATATAGTATCAATATATAGGGGTCATTTATTAATAGTGTTTATTCGTATATATATAAATATATATATATATTTGTATACGTGTATATATTGTATATAGTTCATAAAATCATAAAATATTTTCAGTATTTCAACAACATATGATTATTATGTTATTATTGATCTGTATTCTGTATATGTATATATAACTACACAAAATCTGTAAAATATAATTTTTTTTAACATAATATAAGAATATTTTTCAGGATAATTTTTTATAATATAAACTATAGTGAAAAAATAATATATAACATATTGCATATACGTCAAATAAATGATTTTTTTATATGAATGAACAGCTGATAGGATTCTATTTTTATCTTATTTATTTTTATCTTTTCCTTTTGTCAATATCATCTTGAGAAATAGGTGTATCTCGATAATTTTACTCGAAAAGGATATATGATGACATATTAACATAAATTTTAATAATATAAATCATTTGATTGTTTTCATAAACAGTTAAATTTCAAATTTCGTTGAAAATATTACTTAATATTATAAAATAACACAAAAGTATAATAAATTACTTGTATATTATTGGTTGAATTAAAATGCAATTTAAGTCTGATTATGATTGAGTATATAAAAGATTGATTAACTTTTATGAAACATTGAAATCAAATTATTAAAAAAATGTATATAAGGACTTTGATTTCTATAATCACAATAGAATTGCAATTAAGTAAATTAATTTTTGATTGAGATTCCTTAATTTTGTTTATAAATAAAATTTCAAGACAAACGAAATATAATACGAAACAATTTTTAAGAAATGCATAAGAAAAAAGCAGTTATAAATAAAGTCTATTTTTTAAAAATTTATAAAATCAATATTATTTAAAAATATAGGTTTAAATGTAATGAGTACAAATACCTATACTTTTACATAATTATAAAGTTATTGTACAACAAATACAGCATATATACAAAATAAGTACATTATTATTAGCCAAATTCCATTATGATAATATTAATATATTGAAATAGTATTTAAAATAGTAAGTATAAATAATACAAAGTTTAAAATAAACGCTGAATAATTATGGTTAAAAGTTGTTTTAAAATGTTTTTGAACTTTAAGTGTAATTTTTGTTTTTTTTTTTAATTTGTCATTTTCATTCATTCATTCATTCAATACTTCAGTATAAACACATATTATAGACTGACTATATATTTTATAACTTTACTATATAAATATATACAAAATATTGTTATACGGCGACATTTAAAAATGAATAATTTATACACTGTTTTATACAATCGTACCTATATAGAGATATAGATATGTATCTTCGATATTTGCACAGAAGAATATATAAGAATTAATTTTTTTTATCATATTGATTTTATCACAATTGTAATTTTGCATCGCGAACATGTTTCTTTTTTTTTTGCAAATATACACATTTTTAATATTCAAAGAATCCAGTAATACAACTCTTTTTTAATGTATATAAAAACATATTTATTTCCAGTATTTTATTTCCAGTATATTATGTGATATACAAAAATAATATAAGAGTATTTATATAATTTAATCAAATAAATGTATAATAGTTATTTATCAAGTATTTTTTATAGCAACTTCAATAATTGTTGTATATCAGAAAATTTTCTATACATGAAATGTTTAAAATGAACATTGTACAACCAATTCACATCTGACCAATTTATTTATTTATATATTTTTAAAATTTCTTTACAAGAATTTCAATTGATGATTTTGAAAACGTGTATATTGTAAACAATAATATAAATTCATATGTGTATTTGATGTATATATCGAAAACAATTTTAAAAAAAATTAATTCAGAAAAAAATGTATTAAGATGATAAAAATAACAAAAAGATTGTCGCCATTCATCAGGAAGTCTTATTATAACATGTACAATATACGTAAACAAACATGATATATAATGTACAATGCAACTTATGATGAGTTTATATATTTATATTATTATAAAATTGTAAACAATTCGTTACAGCAGGACTTTGGGTATTTAGGGTCTTAGGGTATTATACATGTTGGAGGATTTGAAAGCATTTGAAATCTATGTATTTATAAATAGAAGTGAAGTATATCAATTGAATATATATATACGATGATATGCGGTATATACCTAAAATCTATTGCGTATAACAACTTAATAATAAATAATAATTTTTGCTTTAATATTTAGAATATTTTTATATATACATTTTTGTTCTACCACAATGTGGGTTTTTTTAAAAAAAATGATCAAAGGACGAATAAAAACTTAATAAATGTAATATAAGACAAAATATGTTGAATTTTTGTTATGATATCAAAAGCATGTATTAAAAGAAGGTTCTTATAAGCAAAATATATAAACGGTTTTTCGGACATTCAATAAATGTTGATATATATAATTATCTTCAAACCATATCTCTAACAATCAACTTCAAACAATAACTTTAATACATATAAAATATGTGTTTTTTTCAATTTTAATATTTTCACATTCGATCATTATATTTTTGATTTTAAAATGATTTCAGTTATTTTTTTCTGTATGTATGTGAAATGTAATAAATTGAGAATGAAATAAAAAGCAAACAAATAATAAAAATAATAATATAATACGAAGGGACAGTTCTATTCTATATTTACAATTCGCTATGGATTGGATTTCTTTTTTTTATTTTCTTTTCAATTTAACCATATAAATATATGATTTTAATGATAAAATTATTAACACAATTTTTTTTTAAATGGAATAAAGAAAACGAAAATTTATTAAAATAAAGTTTGTTTTATGACCAGTGTATGTATAATTGTATATACTAGCAATCAAAATATATTTGCGGGTTCGTCGCTTTTATGTCTTGTGTTGGTTCTTATATAAATTTACTTATTTCCGCGTATACACAAATTAACATTCTATTAAATTCAACGAAAAAATTGCTATGAATGCATTTGCTTAAAAATAACATATTTTACAAGAAATATCTAACATTTAAAATGAAAATATAATACTGATCATATATATATATTAAAATATTCAGTTTTTAGTTTTGTTTATATTTATCCGAGAATGCATTTATATGCTGTATGTAAATTAATTATATCCGTTTATATTTCAATGTATAAAAATTAAAAAACTAAAAATAAAATAGGAATCTATTATTTTACCATATAAAGTAATTACCACATTTATTTTTTATAATTGAAATATAACAATATAATTAAAAAAAAAACATTTTTTAGTATTTATAATTATAATTTTACCCTTGAAAAATAAATGGTCTTCTGTTAAATTAATATAAAATGTATTGTTGTGTATAAAAATATACCGGGTGTCCAATATAATAAATTTGAAACATGATCTGGTTCTGGAAAACATATATGAGTTTTAGATGAAATTGTCATAAATTCAAGCATGTAAGCTCTCTGGGGGTCGTGTAATGCAAATCATTGTGAAAGTGAAATTCTTTTGTTAAGCAGTTATGGAGGAAATTAACACTTTATTTTTGCCATATTTTTGAATACATTATCATCTTATATTATCAGATCAAATTACCATATAAGTAGATAAAAATAAACACTTATTGTTCCCAGGTAATTACTAAAATTCAAATTAAAATCAAATTTTTCAATATGGAATATTAAGAATAATATAATGCTGTAATATGATAAAATACATTTACAACAATAAGTTATATGGAAATAATGTTTTTAATTTGAATTTTAATAATTAAATTAGCAATTCAAAAAATAAATACCGGCGGGAATAAAAAGTGTTTATTTTAAGCTGCATAATCTGATAATTTATTCAAAAATAGGGAAAAAGCGCCGCAATTGGACACCGTGTACATGCAATAGACCAAAAGAAATTTCTTTAAAATGTTGAAAGATATAATAAATATATAAATGATAATGTGTTGATAGATGATGGACGTAATATTGTGTAAATATTACAAGAATGCACAGTTTGAATAACATTAAAAATATATTCTTTAATTTTTCTATAGTGTAATATTGTATATCATTATCATTTTTATAGTAAAATAAAATTATAATAGAATAAATAATATTAAAATAAAATTAAGAAAAATTAAATAAAAAGGAAATAGGGTCAATAAGCATTCACAAATTGTAAACATATTAATTTCGTTAATTTTTTTTTTCTTTTTGAACCCGTGAACCTAAAAATAATAAACATAGAGTTTTTTTTTTATCTTAATACCGCATAAAAAATGAATAGGATTATTTAAAAAAAAAAATAAACCCGGTTGTATATTATATTTTATGTTCCATAGATGTGCTAGTACAATAGCCGTATATTTACAAATTCATAAAAAAATATAATGTATATATATAAATATATATATACTTCCGATATAGTATATGATATACGCAAGGGATGCTATGAGTATCGCAATTTCCGTTTAACCTTTTTTTTATTTTACATTTTTAATATTACAAAATGAAATTTTCTATACAAATTCAAAAAAAAAATAAATAAAAATTAAGATTAGATTTATTTTTACTTTATATTTTATATAGTATAAATACTATATACTAAATGCTCGTAGTTCAATTTTTAGGGGTTCTTTACCTTATTCTTTTCTGCATATTTTTTTATGTATCGATTACTGTAAATAGGTTAATCTAATTACATATATATATATATAATATATATATATAAGTATATTATGTCATTAATATATTTGTGCTCATGGTACAGAATTGAGATTACATATATTTATTTTATGCGCATTTTAATGATCTGGATTTCTTTAATATAATTCAGAATAAAGTGGTAATAAAATTAAATTATGAGAAAATCGAGTGATTCCAAAAGAGTTAATCGATATTGTTTTCGAAAAAGTTTACAAAAAATTAATGAAAAATATGAGCTAAGTTTTACAGAAATTATTCTTCATTGCTTTAAAGTTTAAACACTACTCGTGTTTCACACAACACTCGTCTTCCTTGAAGTGATACAATAATAATTATATCAATATCGATAAGCCAACTTAATTTTCTATAGACATATAGCACTCCAAATGTATACCTTATAATAACATATAAATCTTATGTAACATTTTTATTTTCAATTACCTTTTTGTTAATAATATACAAATGCGGTCACAATGAATTATTTATTTTGCATAATATTTAAATTTAATTAGGTATCACCTATAATAATAGGTGATACATTTTGCATAAATACGCGAAACGAAATACTTTTAGTATGAAATTCATTAAATTAAATGTGCAATTTTTACAAAATTAAAAAAATAAGATATTTTTAATCGTTTCTTGAGAATAAGAAAATAAAGAAACACACATATTAACGAAATAATAAGCAAGTATAAACACAAATTTATAAATATAAAATAATATTTATGATTATGATATTTGCGATTCACTTTTAAAGCGTTAACAATTAATTCCTTTTCATTTTTTTATGAAAACAACACAAAAACAAAGTTAAGTTAATATACAGCAAATAAAAATATATTATAAAAAACAATTCTACGCAGTCTGAAAATTTGAATTTATGAAATAGTCCCATAACTTTATGGTGGTGTTCTGTTTGCTTTATTATTATATTTATTTAACTTAAAATTACTATGTCGTATAAAGTTGATAAATTATATTGTTAATTTAAAATTATAATACTATTAAATTACATACCTTGTTTTTAAACAAAAAATTCATTATAACTTAGATGATATTTTTGTGTTTTTGGTTATTATACCAAAACTATATACGTATATATCTGTTTTTGAGCCATGATATATTTTAGATAATTAATATATATATATATATGGTTTAAATGTTTAAATATATGCAAAAGAATGGCCGAAACAAAAAATTATTATTGAAGAGGCATAAATTCAATGACCAAACAACAAATTAATAATATGCAAATTTACAGTTGCATTTATATATACTACTATAGTATATATATATAATTTTTTAATGATTTTAATTTTTGATAATGATATTATAAATAACACATATTCTTAAATAAGCAATATAATTATGCAAGCTCTCACATCAGATATAAATCGCATTACCATCCATATATTATGTATATAACGTGTCTTATATTTTAAAAAAAAATTACATGCTTATTAATTTAATGCATTCATATTTTATTTAATAGTTTTTTGGAAATTATTCGCATATAATTATAAAAAAATAAATTATTATTTCGTTTTCAAATTTAATGAGAATATTTATACTGGAAATGTATGTGTAGAACTTATATGTTATGTATAATTGAAATGCACATACAGAAATAATTTGCATTTATCGTTATATTCTTGCTTTTTAAATTCAGAAATTAATTAGTAAAACATTGTATTATATTATTTTAATATATCTTGTGTATGTGCAGAATATATATATACCAAAAAGAAATCGTTATTCGTATATTTATTAATTTTTATAAAAATTTCTGTTGTTTGATTATACAATTAGATACGAACTTTTCGCATAATTGTCTTAATTACCTTTGTATGTATTGAATTTCTGAATTCAAATATATATATATATATATATATATATCTATACATAGCAACATACATTTGATAATAAAAATAATTGATCTGAAAGTGTATTGACTCTTACCTTTTTATTTTGCATTTGTGCATTAATTTTATATTCATATTTTATTATCATATTTATCTATATGTGAAAGAATGACGTTATAACGCACTCTTGTATAACAAATTTAATAATAATAATAAATTATAAAATATAGTTTGTATTTATCATTATTTAAATAAATTTAAATATGATTAAAGATTATATAATATATAATACCAAAATATATCATAAATAAATATTGTAATATATAAAAATTCAAATTTCAGATGGTTTAAAATAAATTGAAAAATACACAAATATTTGAATTATGCAATGGAAATAAAGAACAACAATTAGAATTTGATATTCTGAACAATTAGAATTTGAAATTCTAATTGAATAATGCATTAAACTTTCTTAGCAAAAATTCCAAAGAATAGGCAATATGGTGTTATATCCACCTTGAATGACAAAATATAAATGTTAAAGTGAATACATATATACGATACACATCATATTAATAAAATATAGCACTGTTTATAGTGGAATTAATGGTTAAAGTTTTCAGTTGTAAATGCTAATGATAATTATGATATAGTAAATTATAATTCGTTATAGTTCACTCGTATTTTATATACCTTAAAAAAGTATAACAAAACACTAAACAATTTTGATACATTAAAAATAAAATACATATACATTTAAAGTTCATTCACATATGATGGCGTTAATCACCAACCGTAAACAAATTTAACAAGAAGATTATGTGCAATATTTACAATTTTACATCATAAAAAATATGAATTATATGTATATATACGGAAAAATAATTTCTGACTCACATAAGTAAATATTGCTATTCCCGAAACCAAAAATGAGAAACATGTATAAAAAACTGCTATAAAAGCCGATAACTGGGAAAAAACTTTACAATAAATATCAATTGTTCGAGTAAAAAAAAATAAAAATACGTAATATAAAAAATTTTATGATTTATGATTATGCAAACTTTCGGAATTGCGAATTTCTCACTATTTCACTTTGTGTCATTTTTATATTTCGTTGTATTCATCTCTAATAAAATTGCTATATTATTTCGTATATAGTTGTCACAAATATAAGCGAACACCTTAAATGTGGTTTTAGTAATAAAATTCCCGTGTAATTCGCACAATCCATCGTGTTTCCTTCTTGTAAATTGGCACTAATACCTTTAAATAAAATAATAATCATATATAAATTTCGCTGGGTATACTAAAGAAAAAATATAACTTATCATAAATTAAAAATCAATTTTAGCAATGCATGATGCTTATAGGCGGTCGGCAGACAACACACTAAATATGTACTAATATTTATTTAATAAAATTTGAAATATTAATAAATTAAAACAAAATAAAATATAGAAATTGTAGGTTGATATTTACAGTACCTTATTTAATAAAATATTATAATAAGTCATTACTTTCCATTTGAATATTGTAAAAAATAAGAAAATACATTTTTTTACCGATTGTTAAAAACAATTAAAATATATATGATTACTATATTATTATTATTTTTATAAGTTGTATAGTTGGCAAACACAATTTGAATATAGTTTTTTTTTATAAATTGTCATCATCAAATTTCAATGTAAATATTATAGTATATATTTTTTTACAAATAGAGAAGAAGAAAATCATAAGTATGGTTTCATTCATTTATTTATAATAATCGCTTATATCTACATTTTTGGATTGTGTATATACAAAAAAAAATTGATCATCAAATTGTTTCTTATACGCGCATATATACATATATACAATATATGTTTTTAGCTTATAACTCTGAATATTATATAGTAAATCTAAATATATGTATATGGTTTATGTACATTTATTTATATAATAAAAGTATTGTTAATACTCGTCTTCATCTTTATATTCTTGAAGGCATCTGGCATAAGGTTTTTGAACGCATCTGCCACGCGACAGAGGTTGTTTTTATTTTTCGAGTGGTTTTTTATCTTTTATTTATATTATATGTATATATTAAATGTGATTGTATTTATTTTTGAACGAAAATTGATATTTTTTGTTACTATATTTCGTAATTTATTCTTTAAAATTTATTTTACTTTATATATATATATGCACATAATATAATTTTAAAGTTAAAATTGATAAATATATATGAACTATAAAAGTATACTGATATATAAATTTGTAATTTTTCTGTTTACCTTTAATTTCTTTGTAGTATTTTTCTCATATAATATAATGTGTTTGATAACATGAGTAATTGAGCCATTTATATACAATTAACATAATTAAGTTGAGATTTATATATATATATATATAATAAAATATATAATATTTTTTATAGATTATTTGAAACATTGAAACAACGGGTTGTAAATGTTTCAAATAAACAGGGTATACATTATTTTAAATGTGAAAAACCATGTGTTTATTAATATACAATACAAAGTACCTAAAATTTATCGTCAAAGACAAAAAACCAAAATCTCGGTTTTAAAATTCAATAATAACCTATTAAGGGTTTAATATAAGAAAATACATTGCACACATTTTACCAATAATGAGTGATATATAAACCATAAATCATATATAGAATTCTATAAAATCGAAATCTTTAAAACATTATTTTCGTATATATTTGTTTGTTTGTTATAAACGATATATAAATAAAAAAAAAGGTAAATAAAAAACAAAAAAAATTTATCAGTTTTTTAGTTAAATAACAAAATTCTGTAAAGCAATATGATTGAAACTTATAATCACAAAAGCCAAGATATAGATAAAAAGAAAATTTTCAGTCGAATGAATTTTTCTATCTAAAGGCAAATATATACGCAAACAACTTTTACAATGTATTATGCGGGTTTAGAAGGTATATAAATATATAAAGCCATTTAAAATTTATTACAATTATGGTTTTCAATTTATGGTTTTCATATTTCTGTGATCTTTTTTTTTCAATGGAATGAATTCATCGAATGGTGAAAAAAATCAAATTCCAGAAATTTATTAAATATTAACTAACTATATAAGTACACAATACACTTGTATATACATATATATAATTTAACAAATAATTTATTAAAAATACATAATATTATTGAAAAAATTAATTTTGGTAAATGTTATGAAATTATTCCAAAGATAATTTTCCCAATACTACCTACCAGTTTTTTTTTATACTATTTATTTTCTTTTGTTAGCAATCAATGTAAAAATGAATTCTGATTCAAAGAGATCGATCATAATATTTATATCTTTATTTCAATATAATAAAACATCAGCCATTATGATTTTCTTTATTCTATCCTAAAATAATAATGTACAATGGATATGCTTTATTACAATTTAAAATTTTAAATACCATAAAAAAATTAATTTTGAAACCATTGAATTGAATTATTCAATAATATAATTTGAGATGTTATGTTACAATAATAATAATAAAAATTCCAAATAAATTTATTGTTCGAAACATTTTGTTCAAATTCAGACGAATAAATATCAATTCAAAATATCGCAATTTTTATTATTACAAATAATAATATTTTCTATAGCCACCAAAAAAATTATGATGTTTTATGATTTTTGAAAATATATATATGTTTTTTGTCATTATATATTGTCATATATGTGCTACATAAATCTGTTATAAAAATTTGATAAATATTGAACCAAAACTAAAATTCGTCACGATACCTCAATTAAATGAAGAACTTAAATGCGTATAAAAAATATTATTTGAAGGACCGAAAACCAAAAATATACATTATTTATGGTATCAAATCTATATAAAATATGTGTTTAAATAACTATTATTATAAATGAGACATTTATTGGAATATAAGGCATGTATTGGAGAGGCATAACAAATTAAGGTCTAAAAATTAAATAAATATAAAACAATTTATTTTTAGATTCATGTGATTTGACTGTATAGTTGGTTATTTTTTTTATTTTTCATTAGATAGATACCACACACATATTTAAACATATTTGTCACTTATGTTCATAAAATATCGTAAGATGAAAAAAGTAAAAAATAAGAAATAAAAAAAAGCAAGAAAGGTATCATCACTGGGGTATCTATCTGGTTTGTATCTAACATTTATTATTGTGGATAAATAATTTCTATTGTTTAGTTTACAAAATACACATATATTAAACATTTATTTAGATACATAAATTTGTATGCTATATCAAAAATGGATTTATTTATTATTCGAAAATAGCTCATGAATGATTTTTTGTTATTTTATAACATAATGTATAAAAAAATAATGATATAGAAATTAAAGAAACATTCATTTTTCGTATATGTATATAAGTTTAAATCTAATATATTTATTTATTAAGATGAGGCGTAAATTATTGTAATAATTTTATAATTTTGTGTCGATATACTAAAACATATTTCCGGTGGTAGGCGCAAATATTATATCCATTTGTGAAATTTTGTGATGTAGCCCGATTTTGGTTGACTTATAATAAAGATTTATTTGTAATTGAAGAAGGGGTCCATGCCTAATTAAGTTTTTTTTTTCAATACCTTGTGCATATTTTAAAGTAATTGATCTAACAGGATATCAACACATTTATTCTGTTGCACATCTTCAAATACCTGTGTGTAAAATAGTCTTCAAAGGTATTTGCGGCTTTAGTATTTTGATTAACATTGCATGACATTTTCCTCTTTACATGAATTCGATTTTTAATCACCTATTTACAACAACAACGATTTACTTTTACAATAATATGACATACTGTAGATCTATATTCTATATGATGCAAATGAATATAAGGAAAATATGAAACATTCATTTAGGAATTGTATTGCAATCATGTAAAGGACCTATCAAATTGTTCCCCTGATGTGGAAACCAATATTTTTTAAAACTAGAAATAGAAAAATTGAAATCAAATTACAAAATTCTAAACATTATCCATTTGAATACTCAAATATATCAAATTAATCAAATTTTATAGCACATCCACATTAAACATTGTTTATAATTTTAAATATATGCAACAGCGTGTTACCTAATTTTTCGCATAACTATTTATTATATATAGTTATATAGACAAACGTCAAGTACCAAAACATGTTATTGATTTATATATATATATATATTTATTTTCTACATATACTAAATTTATATTATTTAATATGCATATATATTTGAACTAAATATACATGTATTTTGGTATATATACGCATGAATATCTGAACATTCAAATATATTTATTGGTATACGCACTTGCATCCTGTTTTACAAAATAAAACAAAAAAAAATCTTTTTTTCATAAAATCTTATTAATAACATCTGCGATTTTTATTGTAATTTATATTTATTTCCTTTTTTTTTTTTAATATTTCATTCCTTTTTTTCTTCGTTTTGTCTACACGGCTGTTTATCTTAAGGTTGGGGTTTTTTGTATTTAATATATTATATATTTCCATAAAATCAAACGAACTATTGATCATATTTTTTTTTTTACCTATTTTAAGGTATATTTTGAAATATATGTATTATATAAAGTTATATTTTGGTATATATTTTGGAATATATACATTGTTTTGTATCGTACATATATATAATGGATATCTTTTCTTTTATTTTAAATTAATTTACTGATATTATATAAATTCATCATTTATCGAAATATATGCGTGTGGTGATAGTTGAAATCTTGTAAAATTCATTTTGGTTGCTCGAATGAATCCAAAAATGTCATAAAATATGTTATTAATATTTTATAAATCCTTATAATAAAAGTGAAGTAGTACAAATTTATTTACATTTTATGCAGATGAAAATATAACATGTATAATAAGTTTTGTATATATAAAACACAGCAAATTATTGTATACTTAATTTACAATACATGTTATATATACTATCATACATATATTGTATATCATTTTAAAATATGTAAATGTTGATACATCTGCTGTTTATATACAAAACACCTTATTTGAAAAATAAATTAAACCACCGAAAAAATGAATTAAAAGCAGGTGACTTATATATATATATATACATATATAGAAATATATAGAGGTAGTACGCATTATTTTGTGAATAAATGTCGTTCCAAAAGATTTCATTTTATTTACGCTTATCCAAGCAATAAAGGTATATATATATTTTGATTTATTGTTAAAAATAGGTAATTAAATTATTATATAAAAAATATATGAAAAATAAATATATAATAACTCCATTTAACGTTAAAAACCATCAGTAAAATTTTACTGAATATGTAAATTGAATAGTTTCATACGATCATAATATCAATTAATTATTAATTACACTATTCGACCCTCAACCTCGAATCCTCGATTTATTGGTATATAAAAAATTTATTTGATTGGCTAACACAATTGATGAAAAATATGTGGAACTGTTAGAAGAACAACTCAACATCTGAAGTTAAAATCTATATAATTCCAATAATATATTCCGATTATTATATAAAAAATACAAATAAACAAAAAAAAAATCAACAAAATTTACTATTGGTTATATATGATACATTTCGTTCATTTAAAATAATTATATTAAATATTAGATTTATAAAATTTAATATAAATTTTAATTTCAAAATAATATAATGGATACTATACGAAAGTATAACATAATGCGAATTGAATCATTTCAGAAGAGAATGTAAATATTTATTTATTTAAATAAAATTATATATAATTTATGAAATTATACAAAATTAAGAAATTATATAACAGGAAATTAACAAAATAAACAGCATAAATATATTTTGAAAATAATTTATTTTTAATTTAAAAAATTTCCAATTATAATTTTCATGCGAAATATCTGCATCTGGTGTTTAAATTTGAAATGTATATATATTGGATTCAATCCTACCCTGTCAGTATTATATAGATCATATATTTAATTATTAATTTTGCTATATGCCAAAAATTACATATGATTTATTATAGTTAATAATTAAAATTGGTATACATATCATTCATTATAGACCTAAAATTAAATGAACGAACGGGTGGAATATTTATACTTTCAGTACACAGATATTTAACAATTATTTAATTGAGTATGTTTTAAATGTAATAATAAATGTATAAAAATTTAAATACTAAACTGTATAACTGTGTGCATTCGAAATATGAATGAAAAAGTAAATATAAGAGAATGAAAAAAAAAAAAAAATTACCAATAACTTTTTAAATTATACACCTTTCATTTTCAAAATAATATCAAATGATAATAAGTTATATAACAAACTCTGTGGTGTAAATGTTAAAAATGCCAACGTAAAATTCTAAATAAATTTTTGGGGTCGTGGGTTCGAATCCTATACTGAATGCATAAAATATGTTTTATGTTTTCGGTTATTTTTCGAATCTGATTAATCGATAATATTCTTATTCTTATACAACTTGCACTTGCTCTTATACAACTTGCACTGGCATATACCATTATGATATAAATCCCTTAAAATAGTGCTTATAAATGGGCAATATATCCAATAATAAACTGGAAAAAATAAGAAGCACAATGTGTAACCAATAACGTAATATTAACATTAAGTATCACCTAGTTTATATAGGTTCATATTTAATGTAATACAATGTCTAACACATATATTCGAATATATGTCTTCTCGGCAATGATCTTGTATTATAGAAAAGATACATGTGTATACGCATCGAATCTCTGTTTTTGTTTCTTAATTTTTTTTTTATTATTTTGATATAAATTTATTTGTAAAAATATAATGCACCTGATTCAAAAAAATTCACATACAACAAATGAAATAAAAAATCCATAATACCTGAAAAAAAAATAAATAAGAATTGGAAAAGATACTATTAAATAAAGTATGCTAATTTAGATTCATTTTTAATTCTATAGATTTTGTTATATTTGTTAAATATACCCAAAAAAAATCAACAACAACAAAATAACTGTATATAAGATGTTATAAAATAAAGTAAAATATATATGTGTAGTATATTTAAAATAACCAAAATTCACCTGTCGGGATTAAAACATTTAAAATAAAATAACCATAATATAGTATATATAGTATATATAAATAAATGTGTAAACGAAATCTTTAATAATTCTGATATAGTCTTGTATTAGAGTGCTTGAAGTACATGGAAAAGGATCAAAAGTATTATGAAATGAAAAGATGAAGAAAAATCCAAGTAATTATATTATATTTATTTAAATCTCTTGATCAAAGCCATTAATGGATATTATTTTAATATTTGGACAAATGCATTTTAATTTTAGATAAATATTATTTAAAAATAATCATAAAATTGTGTTTCGAATTTTATCAAAACCTATATCACGCATAAGAAGTAAATTAAATATCATAAAATTCTATATTTCAATTATCACTATATCGCACCATAAACAAATTCCTACTAAAATTAATTTCATTCCCAGATTAATACATTAAAATACATATAATTTAAAATCAGAAATGAAATACAATCTACATAGGATATATTCGGGTATTTCAAAAGAATTAATAGTTGTGGAACACTTTTGACGTGTTGCATTTGCAGTTCTTGCATACCAACGTTTTCTATAACTATTAATTCTATTGGTATTCCCAATTAACATAATAATAATAAAAAATTGTCAAAAACTGCAAATATTATACAGCACTAGTTTTGGTAATTGTTTTTTTGAATTGCATAACAAACATTCATGTAATAAAAGAAATATTAAATTATTAAGATTTTAAATTGAAAATTACATACCATAAAACTTGCATTTTTAATTAATTAAATATATTAAGTAAAATAAAATATTTATATATAAAATACAAAAAAACTATTTCGTTTCACTATATATACATATAATTCATATAATATAAGCAAAATACAAAATTTATTATATACATCCATTAATTATTAACCCATTTATTACCCTTTCCTAAAGCCATATTACAATATTTCATCAAACGAAATACCTAATATTCTAATGCAAACCTAACATGGATTATGCTTTTTTTTATGACTATGAATTGGCAAATAAGTTTGCATATTCAATAATTGGCTTATATGGAAACTTAAATTCAGCGGTTTAAAATTCAGAAATTTTTTAACCGGTTGCGAAACCTTTTATGCGACTCTATAGCTTTATAATCAATTAAACCTGTCGCACATTGTAAGAACAGACGATATACAATAAACACAACTCTTGAAAATAATATGATTTCGCAGCACCTACATCACATGGCAAGACCCTAGACAAAAATGAGTTAAATGAAATTAAATATCAAAAATTATATACGAAGAAAAAAATTGTAATAATATTTTATTGAAATAAAAACGTAGAAAGTGTATCGAAAATAATATTGTTATTTATATATAAATTATTTTTTATTTCATTTTGAAAACATCTAATAATGCATAAGCGTGCGGACTCAATTGTTGTTGCTTATTTTTTTTTATTAATTTTAATAATCTTAATTATTTGTAAATTTATTGTGAAGTTGTTAAAAATGCGGACATTAGAAGCATTTACTCGTATATAAAGTAATGGATGTAATACGAACATTTCACTTGCCATTATAATAATACATTTATAAATATAGTGTGTGTGAATATATGTTAAATTATGGATTGGCAAACGCGAATGTATGGCATGTATATATTAGTTAGTTTTAATGTTACCATTAATGTTTGTAAAAAAAAATGATGAATCAATCACATATCGGGCAAATAGTAGAAAAATATATAAAATGTTTGTCCGCAGCATAAGTAATCAATATGAGTTCAATATGAGTTCAATTAAACAATCTACTGATAACTTTTGTAAGTACAAATCATTGAAAACTCTATATAAAGGAAATCATCATAGTACGTGAACGTGGATATAGGCATTTCAATTTTTTCCATTGCAAATTGTTTTGTTATATATCTAAAAACATAATTTATATGGTATTTATTTCTAAAAATAATTACTAACAATAGAACAAATATTTTTTAGCGCAAAATTAAATGGTTTTGGATTTCGATAGCAATGAATTGACTATATAATTTTTGAATAGATGTATAAAATTCTATTCTTTTGTCGAGATATTATAGGTTGTTTTTGTTGATCCCACGATGTACTTTTGGGTTAAAAATTATCCACAAGAATCGTGAAAACCAATTGCTATTGTTATTAATATGTATTTCTAAAGTATGTCTAAGGAATAAATATCCTTTTATTGAATATTTGGTTACCAGACATACCTTTTATCCTTTTATTATATCAATCCTTTATTTTTTATTTATCGAATTTTCCTTTATTCGATTTTTTTCCTTTATTTTCCGATTTGACACGTTGTTTTAACAAATATTGTCAATATAAATAATAGATTTATTTTGCATTAAAACTATAAAATAAAATTGCTCCATTCTATCCTAAATATATATATATATATATATATATTCCATCTAATGAATACAATGTATTTTTAAAGCTATATTTTAATTTTTTTTTCTAAATACAATTTACAATTCAATTGAAAGGTTACATTTTTATTATAAAATAAAGAATGACATATTATTGTAAGAATATCCATGATATTGAATTAACATAATATAACAGTCGTTTATATCATTTAACAATATTTATACTATATATATCCTAGTACTATACGGAATATGCCGAATACGGAATAATATATAAAAATATATAAAAAATTGTGAGTAATATATAAAAAATTGTGAGTATGGATAGATATTAAAGAACATAGATTTCATGGTCTATATAATTTATGGTGACAGAGGTATTTGAAAATAAAATCAATAAAATATATTGTTAATAATCATATTCTATCAGTGTACCATAAAATTCAATAAAAATACTTGTTAAAATATAAGATAACCATTCAATTCTTTCTTTTTTTATAGTTTCGGTTCTTTTATTGTATTAAAAAACACCGTCAACAATATTTCTGCCTTTTTAAAAAGGTTAAACCCTTCATGCGTTTTTTTTATGAAAGGTCAACAATATTTTTGCCTTTTTGCAATACCGATGATATATATAATCATCGACTTTATGATAAATTCATTCATCTTCTGAGATATATGGTCATAAGTAATTTAAAAAATACTCATTATTACCAATTAAAAACACAAAGTGTTCAATCATATTAAAATAATATACTATATTGTTCATTCATACGAAAATGCCAAATGGCAAAATTATGTAAAAATAGAAATCCTCTATATAAGGTAAATTCAAAAATATATATTTGTTCATTCCAAAACTTCAACTCTTTCAAAGTTTCCCCCTTTTCCTATTATTACAAATAAATAGTTAAACCACACGCGGGCAAATGTAAGTGTATGTTATTGTATTACACACAAAACTATATTGCTGTGTCACGTATATAAACAACAGGTCTAAAAAACGACCGACCACCTGGCTTTTTATTTATTTAATGCTATTTTCTATTTAAAATATTCTATAACATTAATTGATGTAATTATCATACAATACAACGACTGCAATGTGTATAAATGGTGAATGTGTATAACACGTGGATATTATACGAATAAATATAGGTAACATTATTGTTCTATCTATTTAATGAAATGCAAATTCTATTATTTTTTAAAATTATAATTATTTGTTATGTAGCTTTTATCATCTTTATTTAATGCAGTATAATAAAACAATAATAAAAAATAAATATAGTATAATTAATAACGTAAATGAAATTTTTTTTTATTTTGTTATAAAAATATAAATTAAATTTTAAACACGAGTAAAATTTAATTTATATGAGCGGCGAGCAGGATATATAGTTAAGTATGAAGTTATTTTGATACACTACATTATATTATAATTTTCAAATCAATCTTTAAATAAAATTTGTTATTTACTAATAAAATTATTATTTTTAAACTTTTAAATAAAAATTTTAATTAATTAGAAAACTAAATAATTGAGTTAATATAGCATAAATGTATAAATATTTACATATAATCTATATATAAGATATATAAAATATAAATCTTTTTAACATTGAAAAAAATCGGTTGATATTTAATTAATTTTTTTATCGTATATGCATATATTTATTTTCCTGTAATCCAACTCTATATTATGAGATCTATTCATGTATAATTTAGCTAGTATAAAATATGCAATAGCATATAATAAATGAATACAACATACTGTTTCGATTTATTAATGCATAAATGTATACGAAATACGAATGCAATTTATGGACTATATAATCAGCAATTGTTTATACAGTTTTTATTTTTTTTTAGTAAACGGGCTTTAACTGTACTGAATTAATAATTAAATAGGAATTTATATACATAGAATTGTAGAAAAACTTACTGTAGATAAACTTATATATAGTTAATTATTTTAAAAAAATCTTCTTTTTTATATGTGCACTAATTAGATTGGTATAGATAATATCTATTAAAATTAAAACATGCTTGAAAAAACAACCCCTTTAAATACATTTTTTTAATATTTATTATATTCTATTTTATACATTTTATTACTATATTTAAAAAATGCTAGTTATCTATAAAAAAAAAAATAAAATATAGCTTCTGAAGTTTAAAAAAATATTTTAATATATAAATATTATTAACCCTTTTACAAGTCTAAATATTAATGAGTTTTTTTACGTTAATTTTTTTATTTTTTGGTGGATGAGTATCTCACATTTATAAATGTATATATGTATTCTTTGATTAGGGGAAGAATGCAATGTTTTGATATCTGTAGTAATGAAATAAAAAATTCAGCTGTTGAATTTTGTTTTAATTTTAGGTATATATTTTTTCTTCTTTCTATAGTTTCTTGTATATATTTTTTTACATTTCAACTTATTAAAAAAACCCTGTGTATGTTTATGGAATAAACGTAGAATGCGTTTATGTGTATAATAATAAAACTTTAGTATTATTACTATAATCAAGTAAAATAACGCTTGGGTGCTTGCCTTATATAATGCATTTAACATTTTAAATATGGTTTTCTGTTAAAAATATACTTTTGTATTTTACTATATCCATACTTTAACAAATATTATACATTTATACTTTTAAATGTGTATAAAAAAAAACTCAGTTTTTTGTGGTATAAATAAAGTATTTATTTATTTTTTTCTTTATTATGAATTATGAAAAATCATAATTATTTATTTTTATAGTGAAGGTAAGCAATGATTGGTATAGGTGCGTACAATATTTAATATCTCCATTTATTGTAAATTTTACATTGAATCTTATCTGTTGAATTTTGAACTTCTAATTTTTAATGTAACACATCTTTTAATCGTCAACAAATATAAAATAAGCGCACTTCAATCAAAAGGATATTGTGATCGATTAAAGTTTTGGAGGGTTCCTGTCTAACAAACGAAGACTTCATTTAACAAATCGGTTACAAACTGGTAATGAATAGATTCAATTTGACCATAGTCTGCTTTCATATAAATGTAATTTGCAAATGTTTAGAAGTTTATAGATTGGAGCTGTGACTTACATTATAAGATATAAATAAATATCGTATATCCTGCGGTTTAACACCATAAACAAATCATTCAAAGTCTAATACGCTCAGTCGAATTAAAAAAAAAATATTTTTTCTATTTTCGTGTATTTTTTTTTCTTTGCTTTTTGAAACACGTGCCAAAATATATCTTACTTTTCATGTAGCATTTTTTATTTTATTTTAGACCAAAAAAATGAAAAAAAAAAAACATCTGCCTAAATATTTTTTGTTTGATTTCTATTTATTTATTGTATTGGATATTATATGTTATAAAAAAATCGTATATCTCGTCCTCCGTTTTTTCTTCTTCAATATTTTTTTTTATTTTTCATTATTTGAAAAGTAAAAAAAAAAACGCCATTTAAAAACATTCAAAATTTGGATTTGTCTTGTTTTTTTTTTTTAAATTATACAGCATAAAAAATCTATATTTATCAATAATAATGTGTGTATTTGTTGGTTGTTTACGATACCAACGAAGCAGATGTGTCCTTTTTTGAGAAAAATTCACATTTTCAAAAAAGATGTAGAGATTTTGATAAGGATTTTCGAAAGAAATACGCCTGAGCATTTATTTATATTATTTTAACAATAATAATCAACAAAATGTATAATAAAAATTTGTCTAATAAATGCAAAAAAAAAAAAAAAATATTAAAATTTAAATAAACATTTTTTTACTTATTATAATATGCAGGTGAGAGTCATTTGTGTGCTTAAAAAAGCATATTCTTTTAGATGATTTTTTATTTTTTATTTTAAATTCTAGTTATAACGCTCTACTTTTTAATGATTTACATTTTATTAATTAATCTTACTCAATTTTTATACTTAATCCAGTGAGGAACATTTTAACATTCTACCCGGAATAAATATGGTTAAACACGTGTTAAATTAGCGTTTAACTAATTTAACGAATCAAATGGAGGTGCTATCCAACTTAAAGAATGTTATCGGGTTTTTATTCTTAATAGGCGTCCCATTAAGTTTATCCTCTTTACGACCCATAAATTTATGTATTGAATGAATTTTCTAGGTATATTTATATAATCGAATTCCAGTTTTGTTTATGCCAAATCTATATTGACAACAATTAAAATATTCCATTATATAGTTTGAAGTTTCAAAAATTGTCTGTTCTGCAGTACGGTACGATGCAGAATTGTGTTTAAAAAAATTGAATTAATAAACCATAAAAATTTTTTCCATATGTTATATATTTACTTACCTACATAAATTCTATATTAGATTTAAAAAAAAAGAAAATTGTTGATAATACCTTTATATATACATAACAAAAAAAAAATGATACCAGTTGCTCATTTTATGGAACACCTGAATATTTGCACATGTCAATAAAATGTGTTAAATACATTAATTTTGTTATTATGATTTTTATTGTTACAATTCAGAATCTAAACATGGGCTGTTTTTTTTTTATAATATTTATTTAATAATATATTTTAATAGCAAACATATTAGTTATATATAAAATAATGTTCATTTTAACTTCATGACTAGTATATTTCAATCAATAATAAATAATAAAAAACATTATTTCGAACTAGCGGTAATTTTATATAATACACGTACAATATATAATGTTTGTTGAAATTTGTGAAAAGAGAAAAGAAATTGATTTCGTTTAGAACAAGGTTTTTAAAATATAAAATATATTGATTTAGTAAAACACCAATATTTTCATTATTGAATATTTAATTAATTGTTGGGGAAATCTGTAACGCATTTTCAGAAATCATGCAAAATTGATCGCGGTGGAAAGTATATATATTGAAATCAAATGTTCTATGTAAATACTGACTTCTATGTGTTACAAATAAAATCAATCATTCTAAATTCGTAAAATTTTGTTTTATTTGGAAATCGTAACATTCAAAATGTAAATATATATTTGTATATTACAGTATTTAACAATAATATACATGTATATATATATATATATATATTAACGTGTGCCAAATGTTTCTTTTTATCTATACGATTTCTCAAAGAATCTATTGTATTCATCTGCAATTATATAAAAACATCCTGTATATATAATTTATGTTTATATATATATAAGCATATAAGTAATAAATATTAACAACAGATTCAAGCATTTATTTTTATTTTATTATATTATTTACCTATATCACACAATATACATAGAATTTCTTTTAAAATTCTGGATTTAAATAATATATAAATACGTTCCTATATACAGAAGGAAAGAAAACAAATGATTTAAACATATGGCATATCAAACATTAGGATTACACATTCATGTAATGAATCAACAATAAAGCTTAACATTTGCATCTAAAAAATGTAACGTCGAACATGAACAGTACCTTTCATTGTATATAAAAAATAATGTGTGTAAATAAATATGATGATTTACGAAATCTGTTATAGATTTTTATATTATTTATATTACGATATTACTTATTTTTGATATAAGAGATAAAGATTTAGAAGAAATATATATAAACATTTAAATGCATATAAAAGAAACCAATTTATATCAAAAAATTTATTTTGTGAATTCATTCAGGTATATTTATTTTTTGTACTGATAAAGATTATTCAATTCATAGTCTGATTTCTATATATATATATATATATAGTATACGTATCAGATAAAAGAAAGTATAAAAAAATAGAATTAAATAAGGTAAAAAACTTCAAAGATAAATATGTTTTAGTAAACTATAAATTTACGCTTCTTATCAAATTTTCTGTATTTGTAATTTAATCTTAAAGCAGTAGCAGTATTTTTCATTATATAAAATTTTATACACAAAAATATCAACATATATACTATATCTATGAATGTATGTATTTTAAATAAAAACAATTTAAAAAGTAAAAATTGAATAAAATTATTGATTTACCGAGGTTATTAAATGATAAAATATGGTCATAAATGTATATTTAATCATTATTATTATATATTTATATATTTACTCGTATATAAGACAATCATTTATATACGAGATACGGCATCTGATGCACATCTATACATCAACATATGTTTCAAATTAAATTATTATAGATATATTGTTTAATCACAATTTTTCATCACTATAATTGATATGGGATTGAAACCATACAAAATGTTAAAAAAAAATATATTTTTTAATTTGAAAAACGATCTCGTTATAGAGTTATTCGTAAAGCTATTAGTATAGTTTGTTATTATGTTTGAATGTTAGTCGTACAAACCAACATAATGTTACAGAATAAATATTATGTTTTAGTTTTTTTTCTCTAAATATTCCAATTGTATACAATATTTAAAATAAATGAGACTGCGTTTAGTACAAAAAAAAAACGGAAGAAAAAGATTCAACGGCCATAAGGACACTATATATTTATTCATTATATATCACCCATTGTATGTTTATAGTACACATGTGCGTAGGGTAAATGCATAAAGATCGGATTCGATATATATATATATATATTCGATTTCTTAAATAACATTTTAAAACTATATCACATCTTTATTTAAATAATTTCTAAGTAAAGAAGTAAAAAGCATCATCGTATAGCACGTGCCATTTGCACAGGATTATAAGGAGCCATTCTACAAAAAAAAAAAAGGAATATATAGCCAGGTGCTTGTGCATTTATAATACACATTATAAATATTATACATGTGAAATGTAAAGTATTAGAAATAAAATACATTTTCCCATTTCATTTATTTTTATTAAAAATTGTTATTCTGTTCGTTTTATAAAAAAAATATTATAGATATATCATAATATAATCCCACATATTAATATATAGATTAAAAATAGAAGCAACAAGCTTTTCTTTTGCTTAAATTATATATTATATATCTATATATATATAGAATAAAATAATATGGTCTCTAAATAATGAAAATTTTTTTTTCATCATTATAATAAAAGGTACAATATGGTATGATCTTCAATTTCTTTTATTATTCATATACTATATATATTTATATGTATTAAAATACGCTGAATAATGCATATAATAGATCGTATAACATTTCCGACATATGCAAAGAATTATATGGAAATGAGTTTAATATACATGTATAAATATACTATATTGATCTACATAAACAAAAATATGGTAATCAGAAAAAAATATGGTTCTTTTTTTCGATTAAAATAAAAAAAAATTAAAAGGATATAAAAGTAAATATTTGGCCTTATCAAAATCAACTGTAGATTTTTTTTATCTGGCTATGTTTTTCTCTATAAATATACGTTTTAATATAAGAAAATATGAGAAGTATTAATAGGGGCAGATGTATAAAATCCACATGCACATGTAAAACCATATATCAATTATGATTAATTCAAACCATCGATGTAAATTAAAATCATATACATATATATATACTTGCGACTATATCAAATCATATTTATCATATGCTTTGTGATCATAATATTTGTTAAGATTGTGTTTATATATTTATAACGAAAAAAAATTTCGAAATAATAGTAAGTGGTTTTATAAATATATAACATTTTAAAAATAATAATTCTTCCTGTATAAGTATAAAAAGTACAATCAAATACAATGTAAGATATATACAATTGTACATTCCGCTCTGTTTGATATACTCACAAATGCAACTGGTAATGAAAAATAAAATGTTTGTGTGTGTTTTTTATTGAATTTTAAATTATTTTATGCCGTAGCATGTGCTTAAAATTTTTATTTTGTTTAATAATTTTCTGTGTTTAATATGAGTATATTTACTTTTAGTTCTTTTAAGATTATTAATAATACAAATACATATAGCAATATATAATAATGGTATGATAATCATTACAATAATAATAATAATAAAAATATAGACGTCTTTAATGTCAGTAGGTGCCTCAGTTTAAATCATTAATATTATGTTTTTTTTTTTTTAATATATTTATTTATTTATATAAATATTCATCAATTGCTTACTTAAAATTCATTTATATTTTATACATATATCAACATTCAATTAAATCAATTGTAATATATAATATACTTTATATTATATTAAATACTATATATTAAACACTAAATTGTAATTTATTCTAATGTTGTTTTTCATATAAGATACGTTTGATTGAATAATTTCTTTTACGTAATATAATAAAATATTCTGAAGAATTTGATAAGAAGTATATAATCTTAAATTTATAGTACGTGTTAACCTATATATATATAGGTTATAGGTATATGTATATATATACTGAACTATTAGTAAATTTGAACCCAATGAAAGACTCTTTTGTTAATATCATTTTATTTAGAATTTGATAAAGGCGCCAAAAAAAATTGTACAAATATTATACATGAATTAAAATAACAAAATAAAATATTTATCCCCTGTATATATTTTTACAATTTTGTTGTAATTCATTATCTTGAATTTATTAAATGTTGGGTACCATATATATATATATATTGCGATACATTCATATATATGATAGACCTAGAATAATGCATTCATTGTTCACACTTTATAAACTATATTTTTATTCCCCCTAAAAGAAAAAAATACCTTTTTTCTACTTTTTTCCAAATAGTATATCATATATTATATAATAACGAGTTTCATATTATTATTATTATTTTATTTTGGGATATCAAATATTTTTAATACTCTCGAATGACTTTTGTCATATAATAATAATAATAATATATTCTTTTCGTACACTACACCAAGAAATTCAACATGAAACTATATAGCGTATACATATTCGCGTTATAAATTTAAATATATTAAAGTATATTATTAAAGTAAAGTATATTATTGACGCAATTCTTTATCTTAAAATTGCATGAATTGATATTTATTATTTTAATTTTAGATACAGTAAATCAATTATTCAGCTTATGCTGAACATAACATACATCTAAACCTCCTCGTCGAGGTTTTGTAATAATAATAATAATAACAATAATAATAAATTTCTGATATTCAATTCATTTAAAATTGAAAACTGATTGATTGAACAAAAAATCAATTTTGAATAAATAAAATAAGAAACATCGTTTTATACGATATATTAGGATACATAGGGTTTAAATAACACTCAGTCATATTAGCAATATTCACTTCCTAAATAGCAACATAATAATAAAAAAACACCAACACCCTTTCTACTTTTATCAAAAATACTTATTTTCACATAATTCGTTCCTATCCCACCATCCAACGGCTCCTTATGGTTACTATATATCTCTATAATTCTAAATATATTGGATTGTACAGTTTTCATCACTTAAACGAATTGCTTGTGCGCTTGATATCAATATAAATGTGAATCTTTATAAAAGGATATGTATGCATGTACGATAATTTATAGTAGTTTTATACTATGTTATGTATGGATGTTTAAGTATATAGATTTGAATTTTAAATTAGATATTAAATTTAATATAGCAGCTGAATTTTGTTGATATACCATTATATTATATAATATATATATATAATCTATATATATTATATTATAAATTATATTATATATATATAGATATTTATAGATATGCATTTAATTCTTATTAGTAAATTATATTTCGTTTATATTAAAGTTTAATCTATTGTATGAATATGAGTGCCTAGTCATAATCATATTTTATATATATAGCATAGCATTAAAATCCTGTAAATAATATCTTTATCATGACACACCACCTTTTTTGTGTTTTTTCCTGTTTTTAAAAATAAATAATTTCCTTAATATAAATAAATTTGTTAATAATTTTTGCACATCATTTAACTTTTCAACTTTAGATTTAAAATATATTTTTGTATTGTAAAATACACAAATTAAACCATATTATATCAACAAATGCATATATAAATTGATGATAAATATGAAAACAATATATTTAATATTAGAATTTGTATAATAACAATATGTATAATACAATTTATGAAAATAAATATTTATATTATACTAAATTATATTAAAATATTATTTAAAAACAAAACTAACCTCATGGTTTAAATTGAAAAACCACATAAAAATATGTAAACAGCATCTAAAAACACATAAGATTGTTTCATGCCATAATTTTTCTTCATTTTATACATATTACAAAAAAAAATACATTTGGCGGCCGGATATAAATCTAAAAGTTTTATTAGTATTTCCTTTCCAAATAAAAAAAAAATTGATGGTAAAAACCAAAGGGAAAAAAACCAATTTTTATAAATGAAAATTCAAATACATACACACACACCATACACATTATATGAACGTATTCGTTTATACAAAAATTGGGTTGAAATTAAAAAAAAAAAGAATGTATATAACTGCTAAAACAGATTTCATGCACCTTGAATCAACTAATCATCTGTTGCTTTATTATCCAGGCATTGGGAAAATCTGACTTAAACCACATGTTGAATTTTTATGCATATATTTTAATATTCCAAATTTTGTATTATTTCATTAATATATGAATATAATAAATATACATTTAGTTTAATTTTATAAGTTCATATATTTTAGAGATGCGTATATAAACAAATTTATATTTTTTTAAATTTATTTACATCTGCTTCATGTATAGATTCATTTAAATAAATTGAAAATTATTTTTAAACATAATGTATACTTTTTATTTTCTTTTTAATATTATCTATTTTAAAAATTTGATTTTTTATGTTATATAAATTCTTATTTTGTTATTAGATTTATAGGATACAACATTTGCTATTGTAATATATATAATTTCCCTACAGATATGACTTTATAATTATTATACTCATTATCAGTATGAAGTGTTAACAATTTTGTTTGTAAATCTGATAGAACTAAATAAAAAAAAAAGGAAAAAAGCTATATGCGTATAAATCATATATACCTGAATTAATAGAAAAGATAAATGCTTTCCTTTTATTTTGTTTTGCAAATGGGTAAATATTTTACTATACAATTAAATGTATAGTTGAAGAAAGGATATAACATTGATAATAAATAAATATAATAAAACATATGACAAATACAGTAATTAAAACTAATCTATCCCTATATCCAACCATACACAGTACGTTTTATAATTTGCACAAATAATTCTCATATTTCATTCCTTTTTAGTGAATATTCTTTACCTGCGGATATTTACACAAACATTTATATTCATTTTATACCAAAACATTATAGCTTTTATAATATATATATAGAATATTAAAATATTTTTTCGCAATTTTATCAATCATATATAAACATAAATGAATAAAAATATATTCATAACATATTTGTTTATTTTGTTTTGTTTTTTTAATAGGTGTGTAGTATAAAAAATAAAAAAAATTTATTTAATATTGTATTTTGAAACTTCAAGGTGCACATTTTATTTTATTCCATATCCAGATTTCACGTTATTTTTACTATAAAAACACCATCATTTTTGATATTAAACTTTAAAGTAAAAAAAAAAAAACACAGAATTCATTCATAGTTTTTCATCTTAAATATTTATTTATTTACTAAATATTTACTTATCAAGGAAATCATCTGCGGTAATAAATGAGGAAATCTCATTTCCGTTTATTTTGCAAATAACCATCGTCTCTTAATCTAACTCATAATATTCATATTGTATTAAATCAAAGTGTATGAATTGTATATAGTGATATAATAAACAAATGTTTTTATTAATATAGGATTTTAAAAAAAAGGAAATATAATTCAATTTGTAATAACATATGTATAATAATTTACAAGTATTCTTAATAATCAAACAATAATAAAATATTGCAATAATGCACGATCAACAGGCTTGCGGATGTAGGTTGTCCATATATTTGAAGAAAATCGTTCAAATTTTGTACCTTTTTACATAAGGAAAAAGGAGGAAAAAATACATGTAAAAAAAAAAGATGTTAACGCGCAATAAAAATATATTCGTAATCATAAAGTTATATAAAACCGACCATATGCACTTTTTGATTGTTCATAAATATAATAAAATATATACAAACAATAATAAACAAAATGAACATTTATACTTTAATTCAATTTTAAAATCTCATTATTTATTTTTGTTTGTAAGATAGGCGATAAACGATTATTGGCGAGTTATTACCCAAAACTCAATAAAAGATCCCCCACTATTAAAATCCACAAAATCCATTGTGTGAATAAGGAAAATATATTTTATTCCTGTCGCTCCTTTGAATCTTATTAATTTTTTTCATCTTATAATATTTTTATTACGTATAGATATTAGTAAACGTGTTTGTAGTATATATACGGGATGGGGAAATATACATAAATCGAATTAACTAAAAAAAAAAAACAGGTAGCAAACTAGCAAGTACTTAAATTAAATATATAGCATATGTTTTCGTTTAACTTGTTGAAATTAATAATATATAATTTGTTGAATATTTGATATTTGTTATATCGTTATGTATTTTAATCGAAAAAAAACACAATCGTATTATTTTGAAATGTATATTGAATGGTTATATTTGTTTATTTATTTAAGAAAAATTAATTTAACAAGTTCTTATGCACTCGTATAACAAAATAAATATGATAATAACGTTAGGGAAAAATCAATATAAATTTTTGGATAAGATTTAAAATAAAAATTAACGAACTATATCATTAATTGCATGTTATAATGAAGTTTACAAGATAAATTGCATTTACTGTAATTCATTTATGGTGAAAGGGATATATTATTATTTACCTAAAATAATAATAACCATTATATAATTCAACAGTTTTACATAAATAGATTGGAAACACTAATATTTTCAACAATTTTCAATATAGTCATACAAAAAACTATGTATGCATAGAAGATATATACTTTTATATTAAACATATGAATATGCATTTCATTTTTAAATGATAGAAAAGAATTTTTGATAATCTATTAAAATGTTCAATGAATTTTAGTATTAGACAGCATTTTACATATTCATGATATATACAAAAAATATCACAACCCCAATATTCTGCCTATATCAAATTAAAATTTATTTATTAAATTAATTTTTGAACTCTATTCTGTTTTACTCCATACCATTACATAATGTCACTCACTGCGATATTCACAATTATATCAGTCAAATATATAAATATAATGTTTGTTTATATAAGTATAGGATCTATATCTAAACATATAAAAAGATATCTATACATATACGTTCATTTTATCTTAAAAACTGTTAGAAAAATAAAAAAAAAATTGTTTTTATTTCTTTACAGAGATGTATGATTATTTTTTATTTTAATAACAATGACTATGCTTCTTTTTCACTTGGATATCATTACTATAAAACATAAAAATAACGACAATTGTATTACATATTTATAATAAATATGTACTAATATCCTAATATACTTCTATATTCCTCTATATAGGAAATGACAAGCATTGATTCATTTCATTATCATTTATAGACAAATAATATTTTAATGAATACCAATTTTTCAATATTATCTTTAAGTTTCACAAAACAACGAATTTAGATTGTTAGATTTCTTTTTGTTAGATTTAACGTTATAAGTAGATATGCTTATGTAGCAGATATATGTTGAATACAACCACTAACATATATATAAAACGGATACACAGCACTATGGTATATATTATTACATCAATACTAAAAATTACAAGAGAAATTAAAAATGATAATATTTATTAATTTTCCATTTCAATGCAATTGCTGATAATTCAAAATAAAAAACAAGAAATTCGGCAAAATTCGTTTTTTATATATTCTTTATATTTGCCACCAACATAAGAAATATCCCACGCTCAACCAAATACTAAATAATCCAACCTAAAATTGATATGTATAGATATTCAATATGAATGAAATGATGAAAAATGTACATTATCGGCACCCTTTCGTTTTAACAATAAAAATATTCTATCCTATACAAAAAGAAAAAAAGTATTGTTCAAATTGAATAAAAAACAATATATTTTTTATAAAAAACAAAATAAGGTAACGGATGGAATATCCTCAATAATATTATTTATTTGTACACAAATATAATAAACTAACTTCTCAGAAATGATATTCTCTTCTTTACATTTATCACCGCTTTTCAACTGTGTATTTAATAGAATCAAAGATATATAAGATAGAAATATATGTAAACCACCACCTGATAAAGATTACTATATGTTTTTTTTTTCCTTTATGAAAGGTATAAATAGTAAAATTGGTTTATATTCAATTTTAAAATTAAATAAAAAAAATATAATCCAATATTTATTTTTTAGACGTATATAATATCGCACCATTCTCAGCATCATATATAATTCAAAGGAAAGAATTAAAAAATAACAGAAGGTTTGCTGTTTGCTGAATATATATGTTCATATTCATATATGTATATAAAAGAAGGATTAAAGAAGAAATATGGCAGAAGAATTATAAATAAAAGGGTTATATATACACATTTATAGGGTTGACATTTCATTTATTCTATGATATGATTGGGTTAATCCGTTTCCCATTATAGAAATGATATGTATATTATGTATATGTATCTGCGGTTTGCAGTTATGCAAAACCCCATTTTCCGTTATATAAAATGATTTACTTGTAATCATCATTAATGAGATAAGTTCATTATGTTGCTTAAAAAAAGCAGTGAAATGAGATTGGAAAGTATTAATCTACCAGATATAATTATATAAGTTATAAATCCTGAGATGTAATACAGAAAAAATGATCATAAATTAAATCACAAAGAAAGCAATGGACACAGATAATATTGTTCCTTTTACAAAATACAAAATTAGAAAACATATTAAAATCGATTTCGGAATTGTTTTTCTTTAAAAATTAAAATTAAAAATAATTCAATGAAGATAATAGATGAGTAACATTGTTACAATGTATTTATCAACATTAAATTTCAATGCGCTTTTTTATATACCAGGATAATGCGATTAGAGAGATAATCTCAAGATTATTTTTTTGATATATTATTCAAGATATTTCAAAATAATTATATGCATTGTTCACAGCAGAGAAAAATAATTTTTTGTTAATATGCCGCTAAGTTAACCTAAAATTTAATCGCCACTTAATCTTTTTGTGACAATATTAATGTTAAATCCTTTTCAAATTTTTCCGAAAAGGATACAAATGAAGTGTTAAAAATATTGGTAAAGAAATAAAAATAATGAGAAATAAAGAAATAATGATTTATTGATATTAACTGACTCTCGAAAGCATTTTTTTTTATATTACAAATTCAATTGATCATATTTTAAGGTATGAGTCATTTTATATATTTATATATTTTTAATAAAATGACTAACCGGAAATCTTCATATACTATCTATAAATTCGTTAAAATTAAATATGAAATTTAAATGCGAACAAGAAAAATTATTAATATATTCGAAAAAATTAATACATAATTTATAAACAACATTGCATTGCATTGGTTTATATGCTAATATTATAAAAACGATAGCATTTTATGCTAAAATTTAACAAATCATATTACACCAAATTTAAATTCTATATATGGTGATTTAAATATACATATATAACACGTTACGAAACAATTTTAAAATATAATCTTGTATATGATTTATATAAATATATATCTATGAAACTGTGAATTTTCTACACATCACTAAACAATTATAGTTAATATATACTAATTTTTTTAAAACTTAATATCAATGTTCGCTTAAAATCGGGGGATATATCACCGTGTTTTTGAGAGTGATTGGAGCAATTTCTACTAAACTTAAATGCATACGTTATATTTCGAACTTAAGTTAAATTAGCAATCAAATGTTAAATAATAAAAATAAAAATATACTTAATCCCTGCGTATATATTTTAGTTTTAAATGCGTTCTTATATATTGTATCATTTTTATACTATTGTTACATTGTAAATATTATATATGATGCATAATATGATAATGCATTGCATCTATATTATATATGATTATATACATTTATGTATTTGAAATAAAAACAACTATAGCAAGTCAAAATTCATATTCACCATTTATTTATGCACAATAAAAAAGATTGCAATAGATCTTTACAACATAAATTCCCTACATGCGTACACCACACACACACACATATACTTTATTGTACAAATAAAGAATGATAGATTGTTATTAGCTGTTGATAATGCGGATTAAAATATGACTGTTACAGTATTTGTTAGTTATGGCGAATGTTTTACTATTGGGGGGGAAATCAATATAATATTTGTTTACAAATGTATAGTAATATGTATAGTAATAGGTAAAACAGCGGGAAAATATGATTTATTAAACTTAAGTATAAATGTAATATTTCATTATAACGTAATAATGACAAATGCAGAAAAAATGCTGGCATAAACTATTTAATACTAAAAATATACTTGTAATGAATGCACGAGTATTCAGTATTATATTTTTCTAATACATTTCCACCAATTATCACGTTAATGAATAATTAATAATACTATTACTTGGACGGATCTTTTTATCTATTGCACCTTTCAATTAATTTTTGCCAGTTTATTTAATTGGATGCATCATATATATATGCTCTCTCAAGAAATTTATTTACATATTCATTAGTATTTTATATATTAATAATATCCGCAATTCTCACAAATAAGATAAATATTTACATTGCACATATTAGAGATATCATTAATGATATAATTATTTGCTTAAAAATGCTATAAAGATTTTATGCAAATTTACAGAAATTTATTGAAAAGATTTTGGTAAAATTATTTAAAATTATACGTGTTTTATGAAAAATCAATTGAAAGAAAATATTTTTACCGTATTTTCTATTGATAATATTATCAAAAGACTTAAGCGGCGAACCTGCATTTTTGAACATTTCAAGTTTAAAACATTTTAAATGTATTTTAGTTTCGGTTATTATAGATATAAAAATACATATGAATATATTATGATTAAAAAACAATTGAATCGTACGTCATACCGTGAACTATTTAAGTTGTTTTTCTAATACACTATATTGCATTGCAATAATTACTTGATAGTTGATACCCTAAAGATAGAGAAAATTGAAAGGATTGTTTATACATAGGTTACAAAAACCAATATTATAATTAATTTTACAATATTAAAATGTAAATAATTACAATAAACACCAACGGTATCATTTTAAATACTCATTTCATATACAACAAGTAATGTTGCAATAGTATAGTTATATATATATGTACATTGTACGTATATATGCGTGCCGGCTGCTTCATATTTTCTTATTTTAGCCCTGTGGGCAGTTGTTATTAAGTATGCATATATCTTTTCATGTTGCTGCTGCTTTCTGCAGTGATCATCAGCAGGTAGATAGATTTATTATTATTATTATTATTATTTGATATTAAATTTTATAAGAAATAAAAGAATACACAGAGTTTCAAAACCATTTTTCTTTTCAATACGATTTATTATGCATATATATTTATTACATTTTACATCACCGTTTAAAAGCACTGCATATATGTGTATATATGAATATAAGTAATTGATCTTTTATCCTGGGGACATCTGTTTTATTTTTTTTTTTCTTAAATTTTTGAAAAAACTATTTTTTTTATTCTTATATTTACTCGCGTATATATATATATATAAATGATTAAATGTATATTACATAAAGTATAGAATATATATAGTAAAATTGAACTTCATATGTTATGTTAACGTTCATCAAAATGTACAACAAAAAGGTATGTATGTACAGGGGTATAAAATATATAAAAATATAATGATCTGAATTTAGAAATGAGAGATGAACGACATGTTTTTAAAGTGTTTATGAAATTTGAAACTTTTTTATATTATGATATTAATATATACGCGTTTCGCGTATATTTAATGACAATACTTGACCATTTTTCCTATATATATATGATTTTTTTTTTTGATAAATGAATCATGTTTAATAAAATGCTTTCGGCTATTTTCGTTCGCGTGGCAGTTTATATATTGTATTTGTATATATAATATACATATACATTTTTTGTCTTAAACTTTAATTATAATTAAAGGTGTTAATAATTTATAAAACAAAGCAGCAATCAATTGATTATATATGTGAATTTATTAGGTAATAAATATATGAAATAGAAAAAAAAATATAGTCTTTGTTTATACAATAGCATTTAAACGCGTTAACCTTATATTTCTAATTTTTATCGGATTGGAATACATTTTCTACGCGTTGGGTTTTAAATTTCTTTTAAGTTTCAATAGAATCAATATGTGAAATATGATTCAAATATAAACCCATCAGTTAACATCAGTCTAATAAAATTGTGACCACAGAAATTATATAAGAATTTGATGTTAAAAATATCATACATATTTAATTTGTTATTATTTTATTACGCTCTTTTTTTAATCATACTTTAATATATTTATTTAATCAAATATTTTATTGGACCATTATTTTTAAAAACGAAAATAAAATTTTTTTGTTTAATATATATATTTATCCTATATATATATATATATAAATATATAGAATATAATTTTCATATGGCTTTTTATTGTCTATAAAATCGTCTAAAAACTGTGACCAATTTATATATTATATACCAAATATTTACTGAACGTTTGCTATATTATATTGTAACCAAATATTTAATGAACGTTTGCTATTATTAATAATAGTAATTCTTTTACCATGACAATCTTTACAATGGATTTGATGACATTATTAAACAATAGTTTATTTTATAATAATAAAATGTAAAAACTGAAAATTATTAACAATAAAATCAGACACAAAATATAGATATAAATAAGAGATATTCTAAACACTTATTAAATATTATTCGATCTATAACAAAGGATACTATATATATACGTAACATCATATAAAGACGAACAATTTTATGTTTATTTCATATTGTAAAAAGCTATCTGAATATATATATTCATATATATAAATGATATTAAGGTGTTGAAAATGTAATATTATATTATGTTATCTTATATATTTACGATATAATAAAATATATTGAATATATTTATGAGAAAACATAATACGTACTATAATAAAATTGATATAAATTTAAAAAAAAAAAAAGTAATATACAAAGAAAATCTATACGACCTCTGGAAATAAGGACCAACGTAAGTGTTTTATTTCCCTTTTGAATATGAATATTTACTTTCAGAATATACCTACAATTTATGAATTTTTATGAATATCACAAATAAAGTGATTAAAATATTTCAAAGCATTTTTATGTTATGACAAATAATTGGTAAAAAAAAGGTAATAAGTCCTATTTATCTTGTATAAATTGTAATAATATTGAATACAAAACTTACAATATTTTAAATGTATATTAAAAATTGCAAACAAATGCAATATTATATGCAAAAATATTACCAAAAAACATTTAAAAGTAAAAAAGAAAAAAAGTATCAAGAATATCAACGAATAAAGCATCCAAAATAAAAATAAGTAGTAGACAAAAAAATTTAAAAAAGAAAATACTTTAATAATATTTATGCCAAAAAAAAACAGAAAAGATTATCTAAAAATATAACAGCTGAATGAATATACAGATATATTTATAATAAATATACCGGGTGCTGATTGTTTCTAATTCGCTTCTGCAACTGCTGCTGCTGTTGCTATGCTTACCATACATATATCTTCTCAAATTCTGTGAGGATTGCATAATTTATCACTTGAAGCCAAATATGTGTGTATATATAGCTATATATACTTATTTTAAAATAAAAAAATATTTCTTATATCAGTGCAAATGTGCATTTCTTTTTTACTTTTATTTCATTATCTCATTTTTCTTCTTCGTAATTTTTTTTTTTTATTATTTCTCATTTCATATTATGGTTAAAAAAAATATATTTTTTTAAATTATTGGAGGTTTATATATTTTAAAAGAATAACATTTGCATTTTATGTTGTTGTTGTTGTGCCAGTTTTTGTATGCGTTATTTTTTGTATCTTCAATTTTTGAAGATGTTAACGCAATCAAAGAAAATTTTCTGAAAAAAAAAAAATTCTCTATACACCAAAAAATATCCATCCATCGCCGTTCGTGTATTACATTTATATTTTATGTGAATATATGCGGAACAGCATATGGAGGATTTAATTTTATTATTAAAGTTTTGTTTTTTATAATGATTTTAGCAGCCGTTTATCTTATGCTTTTCAATAATTTATTTATATATAAATATATATCTCATTTTTCAATGTACAGTACAACTTTATAGTTTTTATCTGGAGGCTATTTTTTGGTAACAGTAAAATTTAAGAATCCTTACGTCTTTATATGGGGTTTTACTGCTGTGTTTTACGTATAAACTTATTATATATTAGATATTCTTTTTTTTCTTTATTTACATATACATAATAGAGTTTATTTACATCTTTTGAGTTTGATGTTAATAAAATTAGTGTATAATTATTTTAAAATAAATCTGCTTTTTACAATCAACATTTATTAATGTATAATAATAAATGCGGTAGTTAAAAATTATAGAAAAATAATCGGGATATAAATATGGTAATTTTTTCCTATTTTTAGAATTCTTTAATTGCAGCATTCCGATGAAAATCGATATACCATTTAAAAAAAAAATTAATTTTCTTAAGCCCCAATAAATTCAATTTAAACCAATTATAATTCATAATTTTTCAAGATTATATATATTCGTTCTTAACAAGATCTATATACAAATATTTTCCATATCTATATGTATTCCACATAAACCATTTCTAAATGTACAAGAAATAATTATGATCTACCGGATATTATAATGTATCGATATAAAATATATAGTTCACCCTTAAAAAACTAAATACATAGTATAAACACATACATATTCGATATTCATATTTCAATATCCGGATAAATATGCATATATACAGAAATAGAATTTTTAAAAAGACAATTTTTATACTTTATATCTTTATATATAATAGCATTCACAAATTCTAAATAAATTGCATTCATATTTCTTATTTAATGGAAATTATCCCAGAATTGTTTACATATAAATATATAGAAGGAAATGTTTATTTGACATTCTCACAAAATGTATTCTATATATGCTGTGAAGTTTATTTATCTCATTGATATATATATAAAACCGTTATAGATAAATAAAATTCTTGAAAATATTTTCATGACACGAAAAATAGAATATACCTATATATATATAAACATTTTTCGCGAAATTATGCTTATTTTACTATATATCAAATATAAAATATATAAATAATATATAGGTTAAAGAAAGCGTATATATGAGCTAAAATATATATATGTAAAGTGTTATATGGTAAATAATATAAAATATTAAATAACTAAATATTAAATTTGAATATTTACAATACATGTGAATTCTTTATTTCGATAAGACATTTAGTAGTATATTAAATTGGAATTTGTAGTATACAATGCATTAGAATTTCAACAAAATTCAACTGGGAATTCTTCAAATTAAATAAAACAGAAATTTCATAGCCCCTGGTTTATTTATATTTGAAAATTTGGAAAGAAATTTTATATACTTTTCATTAATTATATTAATTATCATCAAGGTATAATACAAATATATACATTTTTTGTTTATCGAACCATTATAATAATATCGATTTTTTTGTATATATACCTCAATATACTATCTATATATTGTCATTATAATTGAATATAAATTTTCAATTTAATTATATTTAAATAAATAATAATTTCAAATTATAAATCATAAAAAAAATTAGCAGATTTGTTTAATAATTTATATTATAGACCGCAAAATATTGAATATATTCTAGTATATATAATAGTAATACCGTGGATAAAAATAAACAATAATTTTATCAACGATCTGCACACGTTATAAATAAAATGTTAAGCATAAATAAAAAGTAAAACAGCTATTGCATAAAACTATTAAATTACAATTGAATATATATTATTATATAAAAAAAATTCTAGAATAGTAAAAAGCCAGATTGTAAGGAAAAAGGATTTTTTTTTTTAAATAGTGAAGAATAAAAATAGTTTTTCATTTGAGAATTAAAGAAACCTTTATTATTTGAATGCATAACATAAATTCAAAATAAAAAAAGAAATTATTAATTTAGAAAAGTTTTTTCTATTGTATTCAAAGTAATTTTTAGTGAATCATAATTTAGTATAAACGCAAGCTGCTGCTTTTCTTAATCTATTATATATTGAATTCATTTTTGTTTTTTTTTTTAATTTTTTTCCTAGATATATGTATATACTTTTGTAATTTGAATATTTTCTATAACTATCATTAAAATAAATTTGTATTTTTTTTATTATAATGCTGCAAAAAAAAAACATGAATTATTATAATATTAAGTTCAGGAAAACAAAAAAAAAAACATTCGTCGCAAGAGATATCTAAAAATGAAAACAACCCCTTTATATATCAGCGTATATAACATACATATATATGAATGAAAAATATAAATATTATTATGTGCAGGAAATTAATTTCCTTCCTTTTTTTACCAAAAATGACCAAAAAAAATATATAGTCCTAAAAATATTAATTTACCATATATAATAGTATTTATTTAAGAACATATATAGTAAATATGTATTTTTGGCTGCGCATTTACATATACTTTTAGTGAAGATGATAGATGATGACCGTGTATTTATATATATTTATAAATTTGAATAAAAATAATTCAACTGGTAGGTTTTGCTTTTATTGTTTTACACAATAATATAAAAAAAATCTTTTCAAATCATTTTGAATCATTAAAATGGAAATACAAAATTAAAATTTAAATATTGAAATTATAATAATATGAAATGAACTCAATAATGCTGGCCACAAATACTTTTTAAGTCTTACAATTAGTATAATATCTTATTATATAATTTCAGTTTCAATGAATATGTGTTATTATGTTTTACCATCCCACCCTTTTTTTTTTTTTTAAATTAATTTCATATATAATTCCGGCATGAGTTTTTTCGATATCCATTTTTGAATGAATTGAAAATTGAAAAAAAAAATTGCAATAAATAAGATATTTACCATTTTTCCATTACTATATGTTAGTCGAAATGGAAGTAAATCTATCATATTTGATGCGGAATAAATTGTTAGAAAAATCGGATAATCATTATAACTCGCTTCATTATGAAATAAAATACATTTAAAAACTATACATCCCAATTCATTTTCTTAACGCACTTTAACTGAACTATATAAAAAGAATTAAATATAAAAAAAAAAACATTCCATTCAATGAATGATTTTATAAAATTAGAAAACTTGATTTTAACATCAACGCGGTTAAAAGAAGAAAAACAGACATAATACTAGTAATAAATAAAAATGAAATATCAAAATATCTTTATGAAAAATAAAAAAAAAACTTATTAAAATATTAACGAAGCGTAAATATACTTAAAATTTATTTATATACTGAATGATGATAACAATAACAATAATAATTATTTATTATAAATAATACCAAACTTAAAAAAAAAATTCTACAACATAACAAATTTTATTAGAATAAACATTATAAAACTATGAATAATTATTGTTATAAACAAACAAATGATGAAAATATATTAAAACAATAAAATTAATTAAAGCAGACCTAGTGTCTGATGTTTTACCATCCCACAGATACACACATATAAAATATAATATAGAAACTAATAACAATGTTGCAGATATGAAAAAAATATCATAAATTTATATACATATTTATATTAATAAAACTTGAATATAAGAAAAAGTATATATTCAAATGAAATCTCACATTAAAAAGTAGAAAAATTAAGTTATTCTTAAAATTAAAATTGTTTGGTATATGTTATTAAATTGGCATGAAATAATTAAGCAGTATATAAAATTTACCCAAAAAGGTTAACAAACAAACAAAAACAGTATAAAGTAAAGAAAATAAATTGGAAGATATAATATTATTATATTGTATATATATCCTGAGTGATATTGTGTAATTCTTTACATTCATTTTTAGAAGCACGCGACATTTACATAATTCTATTGGGTTCAACAACCGATTAAAATTTTTAAATCATAATTTTAAAACAACAAATATATGATATTGTCTAAATTTTGTTATTTTCAACCGTTCATCTATATATATAGATATCACGCATTTCACTAGTTCATTTTTCTACAAATAACAAAATATGAAAATATATATTGATAAATTAAAATTCCCTGAACAGCGTCCCTAATTAAATACTACATATATATTTATAATACGTTTTATAAATTCATGAATATTAATTATTGGTAAATAATATTAATGCATTTTTAAATAAATATTTTAAGGTGAATTATCCATATATTACCCAAATATGATGCCTATATGTAGAATTACTATATTCAATATTCATAAATATTAGCTATTACTCTGTCTATACTCTGTGAATAAGAAATCGAGAAAAAAATTAAAAACTGACTAATCTTAATTTATAGATTAAATCAACGTTAATATTTATACAGGCGGAATAAGACGATATATATATATATATATGATAAACTATAAAGACAATAATGAAAGACTAAATCCGGATTTAATATATGGGATATCCTTTTTATTTATGCGCGAATAAATGCATCATTTATTTATTTACACAGAATTTATTTAAGTTATTTGTATATAAACATTATATATTATTGCAATGAAATATTAAATTTCATTTTAGTTTATTTGGGTAATTAATTTCATTCATCATTTTCATGCAATTTAAGAAAAAGTAAAATAATAAGCTAAAGCCCGCAAGTTATATTACACACACGGACGACGGTATCTATATATATATGCACTCAATATTCATTCAATAAATTCGTTTTAAAAAAAAAAAATGCATATGTCTATATTCTGCGTTAATATTAAATTAAAATATGTATAATTATTGTTTATTTAAAAGACACACGACCGATTACGGTTTTATAAAGCTACCTTTTTATTCTCAATCAATTTCTTTTCTTTCTTTTTTATTCACATATGTGAAATAACATAAATATATGATGTTGATTACATATACCTTTTTATAATAAGTGATTGTTCACCTCATCACACACATACAACATAGTATATTGCAAAAATATATATATTTTGGGCATGATTTTACAGGTACACGAACCTCGCATGTTGTTTAATTTTTGTTGCCATGATAAATATTTTTCTTTCGCATATTATTTCTTTAATCTACAATAATTTGAAAGCGATTTTGTTTTTGATATATATACATAAACACTTTGTTGTTAAATTCATCAATAACATTTTTACTTCTCTTATTCCCATTTGCAATAAATATTTATATCTTATTATTTATCAATTGAAATGTATTATTCTCAGGTGATTGAAAAAAATGTCTTTTTTCTTTTGGGTAATTATTATTATTATTAACATTTTATTTTGTATACTAACATATGTGTTTATAAAATTTTTCGTATATAACAATTAGTAATTATTTTATCAAATTTTATCATAATTGTTTTTATGATTATATGGTATATAGTATAAATCGTACAAACAGTTAAAAATCGGTTTGTACTGTTTTTTGTGCATGTAAATACAAAACAATTTTTTTCGGTGAAAACTTAACCAGAAGTAATTATTTTTATGCGTAATTAACTTTGTAACAAATACGAAATAAATATTGAAAAAAGCAACAACAACAACAACAACACTAACGATGTTAATTGTCCGACAAGATTCTTCGATCATTTTAATTTTCGGCGTAATTTTCGGCCTAATCACTCAGATTAAAAACTTAACTAACTAACTAATTTAATGCGAGAAATCTGTTATATACGTATATAGTATAGCTAAAATAAGATAATAGATGTTATAATTTCTTAATTTAGATTTTTTATCTCAATTAAATCATATATTCTTTAAAAGAATACAATATTTGATAACCCATTTTCTACCATTCTTTTACAACAGTATATACATAGTCTTCAGAAAAATGTGTTCTTATTTATTGATTTCTTAATCATTTCAATTTCCAATTCATTAATTTCTAATAACGCAGTATCTTAAACAATTGAACAAAATATTTATTTTTTTTTGTTACTACGGCAGAATCGGTTTAGTGTCCGTAAAACCTTGGGAGTTATAAGGAATTGTGTTTTTTAACCATAATCATATAATCCCTTAGGACAAATAGAACAAATAAAAATAGAATTCTTATGGAAAAAATAAACATGACGGTATCTTGAAAACGGATAAAAACTTGATAGATTAGCATTAATTAATCTACGTCCATAAAAAGATGTTACAACTGCAAATTATGTTAAAATCATATTATTGGTAAATAGTTTGAGAAATAAAATATATCCCACATGAACAACAACTATTGAACAGCCATATCAATTATAATATGGCGGTATCATCATATATATATAAAACGGAAATATAAAGAATTAGAAGAATTTGAATTAGCATTCTTTTCTTTAGATATAAAAAAAAATGTAAAGGAAAGGATTAATTTTATTCTTTTCAAATTTCTACGAAATTTTGTTAAAAAAATACCTTTGAAAGGGACGACAACATATATAAACGAATGGTGTATTTACGAAATAATCACAAAAGAAAAATATTTAAAGAATCGGTATTACTGTTTTTTAATGATATGAGTAGATATATATATACATACATATAGATATTTACCGTCAATTTTACATTATGGAATTATACTTTATTTATTATTATTTTTTTATTAAAATTAAATTCAAGAATGAACTGAAAATTTAAGAAAAAGATAAAGCTTTTTTTATTTTTCCTTTTTTCATAAATATTTATTTTAAATAAATTAAAAAAATCATGCTCTCAGGTAAGCATATATAAAGACCTGATTGTTAAAACTTTCAAATCGTTGCACTATGCATCTTTGTACATTTTTTTGGTACTACGTTGGTTAGTAAACAATAGAAGAACAATTCGTTCAACATAATTGGTAGATATTTATTTAATATATTGAACCTGAAATTTAATTCGAATTTGAATTTTCCGAAAATATACAAATTACCTTTTGCATTTCTATAAAATCCAAAAAGAAATATAAATTTCAATTTTAATATCAAAACTCAATTTAAATATTATCAAAAATATACATTCAGCAATTATGCATTCTCTTTAGATAGATTGCTGCTTATAATAATTATAATTTTTTTTTTATTTCGCTATATATAAGTTAAAAGAAACATGGAATAATGTACACCGGGCCCGGTGTAACTTTACCTAATAACAACTGGCAAAAACAAAATAGTAATATTATATAGTATAATTTTGTATGGACTTAACAATTATGTTATACAACACAAACAACAGTCGTCACCATACATTTATATTTTGTATAAGGAAAAATAACTCTTCAAATACATTTATAAGGACCACATACATTTTATTAACGAAATGTACATCTGTCCTTAAACACAAATACATCAGCATTTAACAGACTGGTTATATGCATGCATGTAATTTCATATAATATTTAAGGGATGAACGAATATTTTAAACATTTATATATATTGTAAAAATTTATTCTTTCAACGCGTCAAGGGAGTTTAAAAGTAACAATATAAGTATATGAACTATGCTAATTTACGAAATTCAAAAAAAAAAAAATATTTTTGTTAGTTACATTTTAATTTTAAGCGTAATTTTATCGAGTTTTATTAATTTATTATTTGAAATGATTAAAAAAAAATTATCATTAACATTTTAACAGTATTTTATTTCCTGTTAGGAGTTCCTGTTAGGAATGGATGATTACTATACAAAACTACACTATATTAATGTTAACCTTGATTATTGAGGTAAATTAAAAACTATTGCATGTGTGTACTTTTTTAAATTAAAAAATTCACAAACAAAATTCTTCCATGAAAGTCCTTATATCCATGAAAGTGAATATTTTAAATTCTTTTATGAAACATATCAAAATAAAAGATTTTGGAAACATTAAAATAGAAGAAAATGATCGGCAGAAGGCAGAAAAAAGTCTTTTATTTTTTAAAATGAAATTTTGATCTGTTGTTATATAAAAATTTGTTCACATGTCGCTTCAGAGAATATTTATGAATGAACTGTATAGGTTGTATAAATGTTGATTTCGAAAAGTGGATAATTTACCAACTATTTTGGTTTTACTGTATAACAACAAAATTTGAAATTTATTTGATCATTTCACAGATCACAGAAATTCATTAAAGAAAAGAAAATTTCTAATAGGTATTATTTTTTAGAAGCAATATTTCTTCGTGTATACATGAAGTTTTGTTCTTTTTACCGTATACAGAAAGTATATTCCTGCATAACGACATGGCGTATGTATATGTATATAAAATATATAGGATGAAAATTGGTTGATTTGGAAGGGGATCTATAAAAAATATACTTCTCATTTTAAATTTTATATACATACACTATATACGCAAATGAAAATATATCACACATAATATATATATTACTTATATATATAAACTAAAACCAGAAAGTTGTTTTAAGCACTGAATTTGTGTTTTGTGTTTGTGTAACAAGTATGCACCAATGCACCCACACCAACGCAAACGCGTACGCATGGAGCCACAAAACAGCTCCACTCATGCACACTATTAAAAGCGAAGAGAAAAATTAAAAGTAACGACATGTAAAATCCATCGCAACTAAACCAAACCACCGGAAAACACAAAATTTAATTTTCATTTTTATTTAGTATCGCAGTTTACGTTATAGATGTTGTTTGCCGGTAACAATATATAATAAATCAGTATATTTTGTATTTCATTTTTATTTGTTTTATAAATGGTTTTTTTTTTTTTTTGTGTGTTAAAAAAAATTAAATTTCAATTTATTAAAATAAAAATAAATTGTTTTATTATATTCAAATTGTGGTAATTAATTATATACGGTTAAATAATTATATTAATATCATACCAGTTATTATTGTGTGTATATTTAATTTTTGAATGTTGCACAACAATTCAAAACACATATATAAATTTAAAAGAAATAAACAATTGGTTAAAATATATTTTATTGAATATTTAAATCGAACCAACAAATAATAATCACAATATTTAAAAACAAGACGACATTTAATTGCAATTAAATATTTTATTAAGATATTATTAAATATACCAAATATAATTCTCATCTTTCGTTTGCAGTTAAACTCGCACCTCCAAAAGATAGAAAATTAAACAACAGCTGCAACATTATATTTTTATATGGAATATACGCGAGTGGCTTTAATATGTATATTTATTCTGGGAATAATGCATTAAAATAATTTACAAAATAAATAATAAATTAATAAATAAATTGCGAAACGTAAAAGATAAAATTAAATTATAGTGATTTGTTAACAATATATATTTATATATATAATTATATTAAATCAAATTTTATTGTTGCATGCCCGGTTAAAAAAATCATTAATTAAAAATAAAAATAAAAAAAATTGTTTAATTGATGTTATTGAAATGCATGCATTAATTTTTAAAATTGTTTTGTTTCGAAAAATTAATGTGATGTCGTCCTGTGGAAAATTCTATAATATTTTCACAGAAAAATAAATGTATAATATTTGTAAAATAAAATTGATGATAAGCGAGTATGAAGATATTTCCCAAATGTTAATCCAATTAAAATGTTTAGTGAATATTCTATATATTATTTGAGAAAAATCCAAAATAATTCATTGTGATTTTTTTTTTGTTTTAAGTTTTGTTTAGTGATTTATAGTTGCTTTTTTTTTATAAAATAAAATATCAATATTTTGTTTCTTTGAGAAAAAGTAAAAGAAAAAAATTAGTGATCACGACGATTCATTTTTTTTTTTTTGTATAAAAGTGCATTTCAAAATGAATCATTTAATATAGTTATTGTGTGATTTGATTTAGAAAGAAATTAGAAAATAATTTTTGTAAATGGTGATTTTTATATAATTAAAAAAATAATAATAAAAATATTATTATCAGTTTGTGTCTCGATTCAGCTACAAAAATTTACTTACACATTTTTTTTTACATAATTTACGTTTGTGTTTTTATAGTCAAACAAATAATACAAAAATTGTTCAAAATGAATAGGATTATATTTAGTTCAATTTTTATCTTTTGGGTATTTTCACCAGTCCAGGTAATATATTTTTTTTTTTGTTTTTTAATAATATTAATATACTGATATATGTGGAATATTGTAAATATACAGGGTTAATAGAATAAAACGATCAGTAAATTAAAAATTAAGCATTGCATTTTGGCAAAAAAAAATACTTAAATGCAAAAGTTGTAGGTAATCAAGGGGGACATCGAATTGTAATTTTGCCGAACCTTGAAATATGAAACGGTACTTGAAATATAGAGCAAATTTCATTTTTCGAATGGCAAAAGTAAAGAGTGCCCTACATTTTATCGTTTTATTCATAGGATGTCTCAAAAATACCACTTCCTATTCAAAAAAATGTATTTTGCTCAAAATCTTAAACTCTATATATTTTTTTTTCAAAATTACGGAAATATTACCGTCTGATGTCCCCTGGATTACTTACAACTTTTGCCTTTAGTTATTTTTCTCCAAAATGCAGTGCTGAATTTTACAAATATTAGGGTTTTATTTCATTCACCCTATGGTTAATATAGTTTAGATAGAGATTATTTTACTTTTATTTATTTTTCTATAAAGCTATTGTAGAAATAACGATTCCGTTAAAGAGGAACGTGTTTATTGATAATATGATTTATTTTTAATGGACTGTTTTGAATGTTGTTTATTTTATTCTTGATTACAAAAAAAAAAAATGTTTATACTTTATACGTAAATATCAATTTTACCGAATTTTGAAATATTCATTATTGTTTTTAAAAATAAATGCTGTATATTTGATGATTTGATTTACTAAAACGCTTTATTTTATTTTATCTGAAATACAGTTTATTGAATATATTTATTTACTTTTATTTATTCTTGATTTTGTTACTCACTTTTCAATTTTATAGATTAAATTCAATAATTATAATGGCAATTGTCTAACCAAAAATATGTTGTTTGTAAATTGTTAAAATTCTGTTGATATGTATCTCATTAGTTAATATTATAATATACTTCATATAAATAAGATATATATATAAATAGAAGCCGGTTAGTTATAATTATATATATATATATATATATACATATGTGTCAATATTGTTGACATATGTGACTCGAATTAAAACATATGTCAGATTATCTGGACTTTTTTTTTCGGTAATATGTTCATTCAATTTGATTTTTTTTAAGTTGATTTTATAAAAATTGGACTTTTTTTCTGCTATGTAATGCGATTTAATTTAATTTGAAATGGAAAATTATGGGGTGTTGAATTTCATGAAGGTCAGCTGTGATAAGTTACCCAGAAGTTTATATTCGATTAATATTTTCGAATAACACTATCCTTAATATGTGCGATGCAATTTGAAGCGATTCAAATATATAGATTAATATTAATTATAGCGAGAGTCCACCATTTAAATCGCTGAAATGCCATGAAATCTAAATATCTATTTGTATATTATTTTACTTTTAATTCAGTTTATTCATTTTTCTTTATCTAACTTCCATGTTCCATATATAAATCACACGTCCTTAAATATTGTTGACTGTTCAAAATTGATTCTTTTATATGATGTTTCCGATGGTACTTTTGTACTTTAACCAACAAATTTAAATAAATGATGGAAAACTATAATAATAACCCCTAATTTTTTTAAGATAATCCTAATTTTTGTTTGAATTATGTAGGTAAAATAGTAAGAAATAATATATATTTGAGAATATATTTCTTTCTTAAAACGTACTTTTTAAATATACATTTCAACTAATTATATTCGTGTATATATAAATAATATAAGCATATATATTCAATTCAATATTTTAATATTTAAATAATTTCCTGCTTATTTTTCGAATTTGACTTATTGTTTGAGAAGAATAATAATGATGACATGAATCTTTTTTTTAATATTTGAATACATGAATCACATTTTGTTTTTATGAATTTTATGTATTTAAAAAATCAATTCGTGAGAAAATAACTCGCGCTATATTGTAACAACTATACTATATATATATTTAATGCATATATGTATGATTGAGATTATTGAATGTTGAAAAGTAAAAATCAATTTTTTCTTAAATTTTAAATAAAAATTTAATTTATAATTTATCCTATTTTATGTTTAATGCATATATGGAATCATTATATGTATACAAGTATTTTCGCGTAGTATAATTATAGTTTAAAAAAGCATTTTCTAATGAAAATTGAAATTTTTTAAATCAATAAAGAATATTATATAGTTTCCTATTTATTGCATAATAACCATATAATAACCAGAATGTTTAAATATACATATGTACTGATAAAATAAACAACGAGATCGTAAATAGTAAATAGTAATAAAATCCATTTTTTTATACAAAAAAATCTTCTTGACCCAAATTATAACTTATATATACATACATGATTGATGACTTTTCAATATTTAACACATCTCTTTGGTTTGTTTTTCTCTATTTGGCACAATTTAACTTTAGAATTTTAGAATTGTACATATATGTATATGCAAATTACTTAATTACAATTGCAATATTTGCAATACTGCAAAAATGTGTTAATTGAATTTATATATTTATACATATATACAAATGCATTTACATTTTGACTTGTTTAATTGTTTATTCATTCTATATATCAGAATGTTTTTTTTTTTTTTTATATTATATTTTTTTTTATATTGAACTGAAATACATTTTAATATGAATCTTTTTTTTTTAGTGAATACTGTAATTTTTTCATATTTGAAACGAATAGCTAAAATAATTACATTCATATATTTTAAATAAACTGAGACGACGAGTTATACAAATAACAAATAACTGTTATTTTATATTAGCATATACGTATATCTGAATAGATATTATAATGGATGTATAGTTATATAGAAGAAATGTCAACGGAACACTTGATATATTCATTTATAGTATGGGTATATCTCGTATTCATATGTATTTTTTCTATATACATACCTCTATTCATGTTTTTAATATATAAATATATATGCATATATACGCGTTATACATAATTAATATATTATATTATAAATATAGAATATAGACATGGTTGTTGTTATTGATATGCGTTTAATGAAATCGTAATTTTTAGTCTATATATTTATACAAACAATTCTTTATATACCTAGGAAAAAATGTACATTAAAAAAGAATGGTCGGGCAATGAGAAATCATTCAAACAAATAGTTACTCATATATCATATTACATTTTAATGTATATACCAATTTGTATTGAATTTTTGTATATTTTTTTTCAACAATAGATATTATATCTTTATTTTCAATTTTTAATAATTAAAAAAACTTAAATAATTATTATTCGTAGAAGGATAATTCTACAAAAATATAAACTTTATATAAACACTATAATGGTGAAAACGTTAAATTAAATCGTCCCTGTGTAAACAAAAAATACTTTTTGTAGCGTTAAAAAGTGTATTTTTAAAGTTAAATTATCAACGTACACCAACGATTATATATACTATGTAAAAAATTTACTGTATCAAAATTATTCTATATAAATTCCAACAATGAAACGGGTTATTCTGTGTAAGTCAAACGTTTCTACCATAAATTAAAGCGTTTCAAAATCGAATCGAAAGTAACATATATAGTTTTTTTATTCGTCGTCTGTATAACCTGGTGAATATAAAAGAAAAACTAATTTCTAAAATCTTCATTGAATTGTCAACAATAAAATTCGTCACGTCATAATTTGGATTAAATGAAAACAGGAAATAAATATATGCCTTTTCATAAATCACGTGACAGATATTTATTATACAAAATAAAAAACTGTGGGATTTAGCATTATAGATATTTTTTTCATGTTTCTATATGGATAATCACATCGGTTTTTTTCTGTTTAAATTGTATCGGACAATCCGACTCCAAAAAGGGATCGCAAATAACTAACAGTTCTTAATTATTATGAAGATAAAATTGAAATTGAATATTGAATATTATATTCTCTAAAATCAAACACTATATTAAATATATGTTGCCTTTAATGTTTATTATAAAGAAATAAAGTGCGATATGATAATTAAAACAAAAGAAGTCAATTAATTTAAAAAGAATTATGCGAAAAAGAAATATTATATAAAAATAAAAAATAAACAAAAATAACTTGTTTTCTTTTCAATATCATTTATAAACACCATGATAAATCGAATCCAATGAAAAAAACAGAAGAAGAATCTTCATCTTAAAAAAAAATGTGTTAAATTTAATTATAAAACAAGAACCAAACTATATATAGAGAACATGTATAATAAAAAAATAATTAAACAAGTATGTACATGATTTTATATTAATAATAATATAATTATATAATGGCAATATGAATTTTTATAAATTCGCATTTTCACATGATCCGATGGCACATTCTTCATTTTAGAGATGAATAAATATATAAAATGAATTTCATCATAATATTTAAATATGCGGCTTTTTATATTATACTTATCATATATAAATATAAATAATAAAAAATATACACAATAATTAATACATATATAGTATAAATGTATGTATTTCTAAAAAAAAATAACAATTTCATTGCATTAAATTGTGTTGTATTTTATAAAAAAAAAACTATAAAATAAAAGACTTGTTCCAAAAAAAAAAAAGAAAAATATTAAAGATCCGCGTCCTTTTTGTTTTTTTTTTTTATTTAATTTATCCTTCTATATTTTTATTTCTTTTAATATATAAAGTGAACGTTTAGAAGAAAACAAAAATTCTATAAGATATATTGTAACAATAAATACAAAAAACATGAACACATATTTAGTATAGTTATTTAAATAATTAAATATGAGTGAACCCAAAAAAAAAATGAACATCAACTGATGATGATGATGAAAGAAAAACTTGTGCATATAGCATTTCCTTTTTTTTGGTCTGAATGCAATATTTACATATAAGATATAAGATCATATAAGATATATTTATTTTTATATGTATCTTTACTTTACCTAAATTATAAAAATATATGTATAGTATATTATGATATTATTAATACCTGTGAGTTCATTAAATACCTTCTTTTTTTTTTGTTGTGGGGATATTATTGATTAATAAATAAACGAAGATCTCTTTATGTGTATGCATTTCGGCATTGTCTTCCCATCATTTCAAAGTAAAACCAACCTGTATATTATTTATATTGAATGGGAAATGTTTATTATTAATAGTATATATATATTGTATATTCTACAAGAGTTGGTTTTTTTTAATAGGTGTAGAGGAGGTTATTCTATATCTTTTTTTTTTTATTATTAACCACATTTTTCATTTATGATAAAATTGATTACAAATTGATACATCTAATTCGGATGAATGCAAAAAATTCGGAATTTTGAAGAAACAAACAATAATTTTATATTTGCAGAGGAACTCGCATTAATTATACTTCATAAAATCCACGATCACCACATCAATATATAGTGAATTCCAATCTGAATATATCATTCATATAGACATGTATTACCGCGTATTTGTGCATTTGAAGATGAAATGTGATAGACGTAATGAACTCGATTATTATAATGATTTCAAACCATGAATGATTGAACTTAAAAAACATTAAAATATACATTACCGCAAACAAATATAATGTTGATAAAAAATAATTTCTACACCTATGTATGTATATTAGAAAAAAATTTACTTTAGAAAATGTAACTTAAAAGAGAATATATTATTAAATAAGAAGAAGAAGAAGAAGAAGAAGAAGAAGTAGAAGAAGAAAAAACGCTTAAACAAATATTTAACAATTATAAATAGAAGAAAAAAAAAAATAAGTAATAAAATAACTATTTTAATTTTTATTTTCTTGTGACCAATTTCAATTTATTTTTTATTATTATTTGTTTCACATTAAAAGTTTATTTTGTATTTTATTATTTTTTTTGTTCATTATTGAATATTTTTTTTTCGTTTCTTTGATTTTTCGTATATTTGTATTTAAAATGAATACATATATATAAATAAATATCTAATTAAATTAGCTTTTAATGGCGTATACCGCAGTTCTCGAATCAAAAATATATCTACAGTGCATTCGCATTAATACTAGATGAATGTAGTTTAAATCATTCGCCTCTTTAGATTCCACAATTCAAATATATATGCAAATATAAAACACAAAAAAAAAAGAACGAAAATCAAATTTTATTTAATTATATTATTATAAATATTGTATTATTAAATACACATAATATATTTCATTTTTTATGTCATCATCATATATTCGTTTACATTTTACATGATGATGATGATGATGAACAACCAAAAAAAAAAAATGTTTAAACATATTTAACTTAACAATATATACTAAATATATATATACAAAATATACATACATATATCTATATATAAATAATAAATATACAAAAACGAATAGTAAACATATAAATAACAATAAAAAAAAAAAAGAAACACATGAATATAAAATTGTTAATAAAACAACTCTCTAACACAACCCTACACACATTGACCGGCGAATCGTATGCCGTGGGAAACAATTCGTTTCTTTATATATAGTTTTTGTATTATTTATATATATATTTTATATATAACTATATATATATACATATGGCATTGCTATAAATATCCATATGCATACAGAATAATAACAATATATAACGATGATGATGGAATTATAAAATATAAAATAAAAATAAATAAATAAATAAATAATAATATAAAGAAAACAAAAAATAATAATATAAAAAATAAATAAACAAATGTATCTAAAATAATAATTTTCATAAAAAAAAACCATATACATATAATAAAGAAATAAGATATTTTGTTTCAAAACAAAAATGCATTTCGTCTCTTTTTAATATCATTTTCTTTGTAGTTGAATTGGTTTGAATTTTATTTTTAAGATCGAATGATCAAATGTGTTGTACTTATTGATGATGATATTTTTATAATACTAATAATAAAAAAGATTGGAAAATGTTTTAATGATTACTATTAACATTATAAAATAAATATATTTCTTATATTTCTTACTGATGATCATGATATATTAATCATCGATTGATTATGATCATTTTCAACATGATATCGTTGTTGTTGTTTTTTTTTTTTATAAATACATCAATATAATTCCATCGCACTCTGGCCACTACATTTTTACATATTATTATTTTAAAATAAAAATGATCAAGATCGCGAAGCGTATGCTTTTGTTTCAGATTACACGATATACATATATTTCTCCTATAAAATCTTTTAATTTTCTAATATTAAATATAAATAAATGCGTTTTTTTTTGTTCATTATTTCATTATTGAAAATATATTGAATATTGAGAGTTTTATGAAATTCTCCTTCATCATTTTAAGCGAATATAGATGTGTTAGTTTTTCTGTTACACGAGATCAATTGATCAAATAATACACATGAAATAAAACTTTGAAATTATTCTTTCATATAGAAAAACTGTACTTTTAACTTCAACGAAAAGAGTTTTTTCCAGAGTATGAAAAAAAAAATTAAAATTGATCGATCCATGGTACCATGATCACTTATGTTTTGTTATTGTTTTGAATCTGTTTTATTTTAATATATATGTATCCATCCATAGAGAAAAGTTGTGCCTACCGTAAACACAAATATACAAAGATCTTCTCTCCATAGTTTGTACACATATTATGATGATGAATTGGTAAATCTTAATTAAAATGGGAAAACAAAAAAAAAATCCTTTGTTTAAAATCAAGATGAACAGATTTATTCTATAAATCATAGTAGAATATTGTATAATGATTATTAATTGACCGCGTGTTGTTAATCATTAAAACACAGAAAGCGTTTTCAACTTACAAATAACTTTTATTAAAATGTAAATAAACATAAAGTGTTACCATAAAACAACAAGAAAGTCCTTGAATTGTCCTTAATTGTTAGTACGTACAAAAAATTGGCTAATTTCCTTGAAAAATAAGTCAGTAACATAAATTGATATATAGATTCAATTACATTTATATGTATTTCATCTTCTGTCATACATATAAATATATAAAATATATTCAATTTAGTAAAATTATCGTTACTCACCCGATATTACCCGTATATTTTGGTGTTATCAAACAAATATATGAATACTGTCGTTGAATAAAATCATAAAATGGTAACCCACGATGCTTGTAATCTAAAAAAATTATAAAATTACATATTATAATATTGTTTCATTTTATTTTCGAAATGCCGAAAATTTTAGTTATATTTATATTAATAATAAATGCTGGTTTTCCGAATAATAATAAAAATATTATTATGTAATTTTTATTTTTATTATTATTTCTATTTAATTATTTAAATAAATAAAAATGCAGTACTTATTAATCTTTATTAAGCGGTAACCATAATATATACTTTTTGTATTTTCTATATTACAATACAGGTACAAATGCGATATTAATTTTTTATGTGGTTTTTATATTAGATATATGCAATATGTATATGCCATCATATTTTTATATATATCACATATTTGGTTTGGTATATTATCAGGTTGTTAAGTTGGAATTAGTAATTATGTTATTATAATACTTATTTAATTACTGTATCAGACTTATTGTGCGGGTCGTTCTAACTCTAAAAAGTGACATATTTTTTTATAATACTTTTTTTTTATTTAACTTAAAAATCATTTGAATATACGTATACAGAAACAACGTATAAAAAATCATTTTTGTACAAATTTTGGAGGTAATCACCTATATCATTTTAGATGAAATAATAAATTTGCATATTTTAATATACACAAATTATTCAATTAAAAGTGAAAAAATATATTACATACATACATTTTGTATATTAATTTAACAATTGTTTTTTTTCATACGTATTTTATATGGCATAATGCTTGTAATTATAATAAGTATCAAGTATATATATATATATATAGATAGAATAATGTTACATATTGCGTTCCGAACGTGCAGAATGGTTGCAATTAAAATTTACATTTTCATGTACATAAAACGCGCGCATGAAAAAATATACAATTATATATATTTTTTAAGATTAAAGGTATATTCTAATTAAAAAATAATTATTTATATTTTTTTTATTATTATTATTATTATTATATTTTTGTTGTCTATAGAAACAAACATAAAACATTTCTTAATTTCTTTCCGGTTTTAATTGTTCATAATTATTTCTATAATTTCATTTCATTTGTTATCGATCACAAACATTTCTCTAAATTAAAGCGTGTTTTAACTATTATTATATAGTATTGTAAAATTAAACAATAATGTTTTTCAATATACACCCTCAATATAATGTATATATATTTTGCTTTATACATTTTCCTCAATATAAAAAAAACAAATTGTTGCATTCCGAAAAAGTTTTCTTTATAATTTTAAACATCAATTTTACCTTTCTATTATAAGAATGTGAAATGTCTCTATTATATTTTTAACAATATTATGTTTAAATACAACTACAACAATAACAAAAAAAAAAAAAATAACCCAAATGTAATTTTTTGATATATTTATAATGAAATAACATTTGTATTATGTACATTATTTCCGTCCCTTGAAATGAAATATAGTTTCATTCATTTATTTTCAAATAATGACTTCAAAGAAAATTCAATTAGAATAACTAAAGTTGAAATGGAACCGTTGAAAGATATCGTTAAAAACGTACATAATTTGACAATTTAATAAACGATATATCGCGTAGAACCTTTGAACATATATCAATTGTTTAAAAATCTTAACAAAAAGGTCAATATAATAACATATATTTATTAATAATAAAATCCATTGCTGGGAGAAATATCTCCCATATAATGAATTTGTGAAATGGTTTATTTTTTCAAAAGATCTAATTGGTAAATTGTATCTCTACTATTATACATTTGCAAATAAATCAATAAATTATAAAAAAAAAAAAAAGAAGAAAGAAATAAAAAATAATGATTAATAACACGCATACATATGTGAAAATAATGTTTTTATGTTAAATGGTCAATGACTTAATTTTTATTTTCTTTTCCGTTGCTTTTTTTATTTTTTTTCTTTTACATTTTTTTCTATATACATTTATAAAGTTATTTGTCATCTCTTTATTGAATAGGTAAATGTATGAATAAAAAATAAAAATAAATAATGCTATTTTCTTTTGTGTCAATTTTTAAAATATCTAAAATATAAATGTGGATATATCGCCTGTATTGTTTAACTTTTTTAATATAAAAAACATTTTATAAATGTGATTTTTTTTTTGTATGCATGTATGCTCTCGGTGATAAACCATATAATGATTAAGAAAATTTATGAAAAAAAAAAAAACAAATTATAAATAACTTTTGTTATTTGGTATTCATCATTATAAGAATCTTTATTTACGATATTTGGCACATATTGGAATGAATATGAAAATAATGAAAATCTGTTTTCATTTAAAACTGTATATTTAAGCTCAGCTTTGTTTATGAAAAAGTTTTTTTTGGAAAAATCAATTTGTTCTTTAACATATATTACGGCAATGTTCTATATTTCAAATATTAATTGGTATAATTTAATAAAAACTAAACTTTCATAATACAATTAAAAAATGATCGACATTTTGAGGCAAACATATACATTTCTGTATGGTTTGGTTTGTAAATGAATAATAATTTAAAAAAAAAAAATCAGGGAATTTCATAAGATCAGATACAAAACACGGAAAATCAAATAGTGAATGAAAAAATAACTTTCCTCCAGAAACAAATATGTCATTTACTTTGTTTACTTTGAAAATAATTATCGAAACTGTCCTTTACCAGATATGCTTTGGCACAAAGAACGAACTTGGATTTAGTGTAAATAATCAACAGTTAAAGAAGTAATCGTACTAATTCTATATTTTATTCCATATTTTTACATATGTGCGTATAATATATATGAATCAATAACAACTATATATGGCCTCATTTTTCTTTCTAAACAATTTGTACTATAAAGTTTATTTTTTTTTGTTTTTCAAATTACAGATCTCTCTTATTAAATTAAATGACAAACAAAAATTAATGATCATGTATATATATCAAATAAAAATGATTTTAATTAAAAAAAAAGCCATATATATACGAAGAAATTTTATAATAAATGCGGTATGGTATACCCAATAATAATATTTGGTACTCTATTTTTATATATATGTATAGTAATATTTTGATAAACAAAACATATATTTATAATATGTTACAGACAGTCAATGGTTCAAACAAATAAAATATTTAAATCTTAAAAGGTATATGTGCTGCTGCTGCTGCGGCTTACATAAATGAATCCCACATAATTATAATTTAATTAAAATTTTTTTATTTTATTAAGGTTTAATTTAATTAATGGTAAATATGAAAACAACAACATTTGATAATTTTTTTTTTGATTTATATATGAATTTTATGTGAGCAAGCATTTTCGAATTGTATATTACATTTTAATGTGCTTTTACAACGTATAACTTTTTATTTTCTGGGAATCTTTGTGTTTATGTTCACACTACACATTTTCAGCAATGATTTAGTATAATATACAAAAAAGAAAAGAAATAATTTCATTTCTAAAAAAATAAACTCAGAACTTGCGTTAAAAAAAACACACAAAGTTTAGTTTTCATTATTAACTCATCGTATTATAAACTATATTTTTAATAAAAATAATGTGAATATATAAATATATAAATACTAATATTTATACCTAATAAAAAAAAATTAATCAACTTCAAAAATTACTACACTAATGCGGGCTAAAAAAAAACTATAGCGATGTTGATATGTTAATATATAACGATAGTCAAATAACCATTTAAAAAATTTACAAAGAAAAAACAAACCATTTTATCATCTTTATGTTATATTTGTTTTATATATATCTTCTCTATATGGTATACTGCTCGTATATGTAGTTGTATAATTATTTTTATTACCTGAACAAAACAAAAATTGTATTTAAAAATTAATGTTATTTATTCTATTTATAGAAATAAAATACAAAATAAAAAAATTAATAAAACGTTTAATCGTTTAATATTATATGATATTACATGCATATATACCTATAAGGATGACTAAGTAGAATTTTAGAAACATCTCTGAAAATATTATGAGTACTTTGTGGTTTTTGTTACTTTTTGTTTGTTTGGTGTTTTTACGGTCAGTGTGTGGAGTATTAAAATATATATATATATATATATATATATATATATGGGTATGAATATGAATATTAATTACACTTAATAAGTATCAAAATATACAGTCAAAAATTGATCCTTATTATTGTTGTTATTTGTGTTCATAGGATATGACACAAATATTACTTTTCTTTTTTCTTTATTCTATAATCTATAATTTATTTTTATTTATTATATATTCATTAGAACAATAATTTAACACAATTTGGCATTTGTTTTTAAAATAAAAAAATGCCGGCATCATTGACAAAAAAAAATCCTTCTTTCAGTTGAAATTAAATTTTTATATAACATATATATTATATTATAAACTACAGATGATATAAATGCGAAACACTACTATTACATAATAGCATATATATACGATCGTTCATTTTGTATCCCATAAATTTTAATGTTGTCACCAATAAATCATTAAATGAATTGTTTCTAAAAATATTTTCTTCATTATCATGTTGTTTTTTTTTGCGCCATTAGATTAAATATATATATATATATATATATTTTCTATATAAATAATGTATATTATTACTAATTTAAATAAAAATGTTTGCAAATTTTTACGCATATGGGTAAAGTTAAATTTTTTAAATATATTATTTTATTTTTTTGTAAAATAATTGTTGCCTTCTTATTTATTAACTTATTTATATATATTATATATTTTTAAGACTAAAAATTACTGAAAAGTGAATTTATCTTTGTGCGAATATCCAAAAATTACTTTTGATGTTTACCCCGATGTCTTTTATTCTTATTTATAATCGTTTTCTTTTTCGTTCACTGTTATTCAAATTTGAATTCCATTTAGCAGACTCATTTCCATTTAGCAGACTCATTTCCATTTAGCAGACTCCTCCCGTTTTTATTTATTTCGCATATCTATATATAGTTATATAATTCTACATATAATCTGTCGATTTATATTTTCAGAATTTCTTATCCCTTATATAATATATATTAAATAAAAGTTTATTATACATCACTTTTAACAAAAAAAAAAAACAAAACAAACACATTGTGCATATAATGTTAATTTTTTTCCTATATACCTAAATACGAAATAAATTCTCATATTTAAATAATTTATAGATTAAAATTAATAAAAAATAAAATAAAAGAAATAATTTAGATATAATTATAAATATAGATCGTGTTATATATATAATATGTTAAGTATATATCTTCTTTTATATTATGTATAATATAATTTTATACAAACATCAAAAATCAATATAATAATTATATTCCTATTTCAACTGTATTCATGCACATATATCGAACATGACAAAGTTTTATGCAAAAAAATAAAATAAAAGAAAAAAAAATACCGATTTAAAAATTATATTTTATACTTTATTAAAAGCAATTTAAAAGCAAAAGAAAAAACTAAATCAACAACCAGCTTAACAACACTTTTCTGTATATATTTATTTATTTAATATATTTAAATGTATATATATATATAGATATATTTATATATGATCGAACTCTCGTCTGTTTTTATACATATAAATATTTTATATATGCATATATCGGCAAATATAAACAACAACAATTCAAAAACCTGTAAGTTTCGTGCATTTTTTGTGTTGTGTGTTATCGTCAGTTCCCATGCTCGAACAATATATACAACATATATATATATATATATACACTATGTATAAATATAATTATATAAATAAGTAAAAAAAAAAACGGCATTACAAGAAATACAACAATCTTGTCGATGACTAAATAAAAAATAATATTGATACAAACACAACAACACAATACGAAACCAATGATGATTATAATGACGAAAATTACAAATATTATATCATACAATTGTGAATAAGTGAATTAAAAACTTAAGAATATAAAGAAAAGAAATATATTTATTATAAACTATGGTCATATAATCATTATTATACATATTTTATCAATATTAGTAAAGGTACATCTAAAAAAGGATAACAAATTAAAACAAAAACACACCATCATTGTATAAAAAATGATTTAAAAAATTTTTCAAGTATTTAACCCGTCTTGTAAAACACGTATGTGAAAATCTAAAAACAAAGTAATAATATAAAATCAATATATCGGAAACACCATGATGTGCGAATGGTTATATATATATATATATACCTTTTGTTATATATACATATATAAATGATGATCATTTGCAAAATATATAAAAATCTCATCTTAAAATAATATATGTATGTTGTATATGTATATGAAAAATAATGATATACGTGTAATATTTCATTCATTGAGGACGGATCACTCCCTGAAGTGGGGTCGGAAACGATAACAGTCTTCACGGATGGATCTAAGAGACATGGCAGTTACGGGGCTGGGTATCACTCAGTGGAACTTGGCTTGGACTGCCAGATAAACATGGGGAACTATTCCTCAGTATACCAGGCCGAGCTGATGGGCCTAATTCATGCACTGGACTATATTCAATGTAGTAGGGTTGGCGGGAAAGAAATCTTTTTTGCCACCGACTGCAGGGAGGTGGTCAATTGTATGAAGGGTGGCACATTTGACTCGGCCCTGGAGCTAGAGTGTGCTCACAGGCTCAACGGGTGTTCGGTTCATAATAGGGTCACACTTGTCTGGGTTAGAGGGCACAGTGATATCGACGGGAACGAAAGGGCGGATACTCTTGCAAAGGAGGGGACGTCTAAAAAATTCGTTGGACCGGAACCGTATACCGCAATCAGCAGGGATACGGTGAGGCATACTGTCGAGAAATGGATTACCTCCAAACATCAGGAAAGATGGAAGGAGGTAAGAGGACTCAGACAATCTAAGCTGACGCTGGGATTGAAAGTAGGACACACCAACCGAGAGGTACTGAGCATGACGCGAGGGGCTCTTAGGAAGTTGGTGGCACTCATATCTGGACATGGAGGATTCAGACATCATCTTGTAAGGATGGGAATTCTTACTGATGATGAGTGTAGACTCTGTTTGGAGGATGAGGAAACGGCTGAGCACCTTGTGTGTAAATGTCCGGCTTTGGAGAGCATAAGGAGAAAGGTAACTGGACGGTCATTCTTCCCCGAGAGTGAACTTGGACGGATGCCTTTCAGAGAGATGCTTGAAATAACGAGGGACACCATATTCGAGGAGCAATCGGGGAAACCCGAGTGGCAAACTGGATAGGAGTCAATCGGAGGTACGAAAAGGGGCCCGAGTGGCCTGGTTCGAATATACCGAAGCCGAAGGAGGGGGTTTTAGTCAGTAGGAATCTGACACGCACCTTTTGGTGTGTCTATGCAAGATTTCCCCCTCCTTCGTTAAAAAAAAAAAAAAAAAAAAAAAAAAAAAAAAAATATTTCATTCAGAAATAAAATACGCAATCGTTTTAAATTAATTGTCCATTATCATGAATGATGATATCATCATCGATCAACAAAAAATGATAACTATCAAAAATTTATAAATCCATACATATTGTTGTTGATGATGATGATGATGATGATGACAATCATTATAGATATTGGTATAACTCTTGTCTTCATATGTTTATATAAAATAATAGCATAGTACACAAACACAACACACGTACTAAATAAAGAATTTTTCAAAGGTACTCAAAAATATAAAAGAAGATTGTGAAGATTGTAAATATATTATTGATGTGCTTGTGTATTTTTTGTTGTTGTTCGTGCACACGGTTGCAAGATGAAGATGAATATGAAATCGGTAGAAGATGAAATATTATAGCATATAGCCAATGAATATAAAAACAAAAAACAAAATAAAATAAATAGTTTGGTTGAAGTAAAAAGAACTGAATAATACAAACGATTAATTCATAGTAACAAAACTTAGTTTTTTTTTTTTAAATAAAATCAAGTTAAAATGCAATTATAAAACAAAAATTTAATTAAGTTAGAATGAAGGAACCTTAACTAACGAGGGGTCATGGTGTGTGAACATTTTATTTTTCATATAAAATTTCTTTCTTCGGGTTTTCGGGTTCGCACTCGGCCGCATATTGTTGATTCAAATACAGTTTTGATGATTTTGGTTACTTGATCGCCACAAATCTACTTTTCGTTTTGTTCGATAAATATTTTTTCTTAATTTACTTAATTATGTTGCGTATGAGTTTGATTAAGTTTTCTGTGTTGATTCCGCTCGAACCATAAGAATAGACATAAATGATATGAACGGTTTTTAAACCTATACGCCTATACCTTTATGAATAGACATACAATAAAATCTTTAAAATAAAATACATATAGAAAAATTCGCGTTCCAACTTTTACAAACAAAAATTTATATTTGTTTTATATCACCTTTATTTTTATTTCATCTTTAGGTTTTTTATAGCGTTTTTGACTTCTTTGCTTTGTTTTATTTTTATTTTTTGTTATGAATCACTTGTATATATAGAATGTATATATATATATGATAATATGTATATAGAAAAGAAAAATATGTCTTCAAGCAATCGCAGTTTTTTTTTTACATTAATCTTCTTATGTTTATATTAAAATTGAATATTTAACAAACAAAAAACTGTTTGAGTAGAAGAAAAAAAATCCATCTATTTTATCCATATATTTTTTTAATTTAAAAATAATAATTTTTTTAGATAATTTTTACTCTAATTCAAATATTTATAATCATTGGTAAAATTTCTTAATTGATTCTTATAATAAGAAAATATAATCGTTCAATAGTTCATTATATCATATACATATATACTTATTTCATATTACTATAATAATCTCTAACCAACTATGTCTACGACAATTGTAAATATTCTGATTATATAAATGCGATGCGATACACATCAGGGATTCTTAATGAAGTTTTACTTGATTGAAAAATTTTTTTTATTTCATATATAAAATTGTAATTGAAACTGTGAGTCTCTACATTATACAATTCCTTTATGGATATAAAGCCTCGAAGAATGTCTAATATGCAGTTGCAGTTTGTTCCACATAACAATAATACTTACAAAAAAAAGGAATTATGAGAGGTATGACCACGACATTTCGGGACAATCTGCAAGACTGACCAGGCTCAATATTCGTCATATCGTTATATAAGACAAGCAATATATAATTATTGTTTATCATCGGCGACGAACCCCGCAATGAAGCAGTGAAGAAAGAGAATTTGAATTGCCCATATTAACACTTTGATATGCTGAAGAAATGAGGGGATAAATACTAATGAGTAACCCAAGTATAACGAAAATTTATACAAAATTGTATAAAAAAATTCTATGATAGAAAACTGGTAATAGGAAAAGGAACAATTCATTCTGGATACATCAAGATATAAATATATAGAAGTCGTGGTATTTTTCATTAAATTTATATTTGTTAAGGCATAATTAATGTTATAAATAATACCAAATTTGAACTAAAATCACGAAACGTATACAGAATGTATTCAGCAACTAAACCCCCCACAGTTATAGAATCTCTGCAGTGTTTTTATTTAACAAATACTATGTTGATATATATATGCATATAAATATCTTAAAGAGAATCATTCTTAATTGCATTTTCTTTATTTATATAATATATATATATACGCAAATATATAAATAAAAAGTGGTTATCGTTTCCGTACAAACACTGCACATTGGCATTACTTACTTTGCCTTACTTCTTAACTTCTTTCTTTAATCTTTATATATATAATTGCATATCGGAACACGCAGACAATTTACAGAACATATTAGCATTTTTTGTTCTCTTCATTCTCATAATATCGGGCGGCGTCAATGTTCAATTTCTTAATATAAAAATCAAGTTTCATTTTACTTACTTTTAGACATTAGATAGAAAAAATAATATATATATATATTTTTTTTTTTGCTATAAGTATAATAATACATTAACAGACTTACTTTTATTTATATAAAACGTGGTCATATAGTGCAGGCAGATGCTGCATGCCAAATAACGACATGTTTAAAATTGTAATTAGTTTCAAACAGTAAATATTACATACCTATATAGGAGCAGATATCATAACTCACACAAAAAAACTTAATATTAAATTTTATAGATCATTTCTAAAAAAAATGAGATGGATAATCTTATTTATAAATAATTATATATTGGCGTCAGGCGTCATCAAATCAATTGATTCTGTAATATATAAATATATAAAAAATAATACAACAATTTTCCTGATATTATTATTATATTATTACAATTATATATGTATCATATATTTATAGTAATTATTAGAAATTAATTTTTTATTTTATAAATTTAATTGGAATAAATGTTTTTATCCCGTTTAATTATATTAATAATAATATGATGTTAATAAAATATCTTTTAAATTGTATAAAATATATATATATATGGATAAAGGTATGCCACTTTGTTGGAAATTAATTAATATCAATTCGCAATATAGTTATTGTCGCAATAAAAGATGAATAATAAAGACAATACGAAAAATTGTATTTTTTAGAGCTTTTTAATAGGGCTGTGCCTATACGGGAAATTTGTATTTTACATATAATAATAATCCTACGAAACATTTAATATATAATTTATTTTATTACATTTTGTTTCTATTACTATATATATAGTTAAATTTATGAATTTTTAATCCTTTACGTTTTATCAACCACACAGAGTGCGACACTTTCACATAGTAAAAGATGCTTTTGAAATTGCATTAAATCTTAACAATGTTATAATTTACAAAAAATACCTCGCATATTGAAATATATATTTTTATTTTTTTGATTGTAATTAATTTTTATTTATTTGCACCCACAAAACGAATTTTGATTTAGTTTTTTTTTTTTTAGTTTTAATCTTTTAACAGAATTCATTTACATTTATATTTACGATTTGCCAATTTTAACGATTGTATATATTGTTAAAAATAACTTTTTCTTTTATTAAATATTTATAAAAAAAAAAAACAAAATTGAAAATCTTCAATAAAATAAATAATTTTTTGATTTCCTCTAAAACAAACAAATAAAAAAAAAAACAACAACCAAAAAACCAAAATACACAAACATGAATCTATTTTTAATAATAATATTTTAATATACATATATTATATATATGTGACAGTCTGCAATACATTTTTTTATTTTTTTTTTAAATATTTTTGATCTGGTCGTATTTTTCTCTTGTTTTTTTTTTATTTTCCACATGTCTCACGAGGAGGATACAATTTTTTTCTGTTTTATTTTGGATATGAATATTTATATACATATTTATATTATAGGGAACGTGTGTGCATTTATATAAAATGACAACAAAAACTGTAATTTTATATAAAAAGAAATGAAAAATAAAATAAATGCATATGTACACAAAAATAATATTATATACGGAAAAACAAATACGCGAGATATCACCACACTTCATTCCTATAAAAAGAAAATTTTTGTATGTTGTTTTTTTTTTTTTTTTTATTTTCATTTGGTATTTTTATGTACTATATAAAAATATGTATATACATATATCATCGTCACGTCGTTATTTTCTTTTACAGAAAAAAATGTATTCAAATCTTATTCATTCACACCAAATAAATGGTGTTTTTTTTTTCTTGTGTGCGTTTTTTTTTTTTTTTTATTTGGATATTTCTTTTAATTTGTTTGTGTGTTGAGATACATAAAATAAATTTCTACTTATGTACATATATTATATTTGAAATTGCATTTGCAGTTTTAAAATAATATAATGCATAAAATAATATATATGCATTTTAAATATATAGCATACATGAAACATTAAGAATTTGCTTTTTGAATAACATATAAAATATAAATTATTTTTAAACCGTGTTAGTGATTTTTCATATAAAATAATTATAATTCCATGAAGTTTATTTTTTTATATAAACCAATAATTCTTCCAAGTATTATATATTCCATAACGATAATAATTATTAATTTAATTTAACAAATTTAGACAAAATAGTTCTACTTAATTGAATAGAAAAACTACATATAGAATTCTTGATTATAAAACTATAAACATTGTGCAAATTCTATTAATTCTATTAATAATCGTGAAATGTAGCTAAAAAATTTTTGAATTAATCACATATAACACTTTATTTTCTTGTTAGGAATTTTATTGCATTTAATAAATAAATTTACCTTTATGTTTTCAAAGGTCGCGAGTAACATATATTTATATATATATAAACAATTACATATATATATGAATAATCATCAGCATATTATCATCAAATCGTCATCGTCGTCATTTTCCGTCATGACATGACAAATTATGTAGAGTTCCTTGACTAGTATATATTCGATGAGAAATATTTATAATCAATTGAAGTTATTTGGTACAGAAAAAAATTAATAAATTCTACAACAACAAATACTTGTACAAAAATTTCTCAATTGATTTCGTGATTCACTTTCAAAAATAAATATATTTTTTTTTTTTACGTTGTGTATTTGATATATACATATATAATATGATAATATACATTTTAAGATATAACATACATTTTGTATTTGTATTTGTTTATAAATTTTTATGGAATTTGTATTTTTATATGCATACCTTTATAATACTAATAATATTTTTATAATCAATCTTTCCCCAGTTTTTACTTTTTCTATTTTCATCCTGCTTTATAGTTCGATTTAAACGATTTAAAATAACATTTACCTTAATAAAAATAATTACAATAATAAGTACCGCATGAAGATCTTTCAAATAAAATTAATCTTTCGCTATACAACCAACAATCTGGTTATTTTAGCGTCCAACAACAGCCTTCTGTTGTTAGTTTCTTAATTTGGGACTTTTACGGTGTCGGTAATTAGCCGTACGACCAACCGCGAAAGCGGAATATACAACTCTGTGTTAAAATTCAGATTCGTAACCGAATACACAAAACATATTTTATGCATTCAGTAGGATTCGAACCCACGACTCCAAAAATTTCGTTATTTATATACTTTTTATTATATCATTATATCAAATTATGTATACTTTTTATTATATATGCGATGATTAAATATTATGTATATATTTGAAATTCAAAATAATAGTTTTTTAATCGATATTATTTAATTATCCAATTTCTAATTATAAACTATTAATTTGAATAGTAAGAAAAAATATGAACATAGAATATATATGAAATATATAAAAACAATATCTCTATAAAAAGAAAAAAGTTTATAGTTTAATATTCGGGATTATTTTGGTGCTTTGTTTCCACAGTTGTATATCCGCATATATATCTTTATAGTATATATAATTATCAAATACCACGGCAGCTATTTAAATATAATGAAATCACAAAAAAATCTAAAACAAAGAATAAAACAAAAATTAGGTAAATTTATGTATATTGAATTCAAATACCACGTAGTATTTTGGTTGAAGGAAAATTAATATTTATTGCTATATTCATATATCGTTACCTAAATGGATATAATTTTTTTATTATTCATCGTATATACAGTTTATGATATTATTGTACAATATGTTAAATTTAAAAAAAAAAACTAATGTATGGGAATCTTTATATATCACATTTTCATCATCATCATACGATATTTATCTAGCATAAGATGATCCTTTTATTTTTATATTACGTTATTTTTTTTTGTTATTATTATTTTAAATTTCAATAAAACCCAAAGTAATAAGATATAGTTATTAACGATATGATGATGATGATGAACGAATAAAGAAAAATTCTCTGTATTTATGTTTAATTCTTTTATATATTTTTTATGCGAGATATATAATTGAATTTTAATACATTTTTGCTTGTTTATTTTTCATTTCAAATAAGTAATTTTTTTTTGATATACGCACATATCAATGTTTATTTAATATAGTTAAATGATCCGCTGAATTTAAATGAATTCTATAGATATATATACACAATATTGGTCACAGAAAAGTAGCCCACTCGAACATTTCTTTTAATTCTCTTATTATTAGTAATGTTATTAAAGTGCAAAACAAATTAGCAGATTCCATTAAAAAAGAATAAAAAAAAAAGCTGGGTGGGTTGCATTTTTCAAACATTTGCTATTCAGTATCAACTCACTCATGAAGTGTGAAATCCTGTGGACACGAAAAACATATGTAATGGTATGTGCTGCATTTTTAAATATTAATCCCATTTTTATCGATGTGATATTTTACTGACCAACACTGTATATCTTTTATAAATTATATAGAATTATATATTTTTAATATCGCATTAAATATTTTTTTGTAAAGTATAGAGAAGATATACCAAAAAAAAAAAAAATCAAATGTTTTTTGTTGTATGGTTTTGCTTTGAAATTCATTATATAAATTAAATTTGAAAAATAAATCGTATTTGTCGAGTACAACATATAATCGCAGTCATTTTCGATATATATATTCATATTTAAAGTACATAAACTATATGCACGTTTTTTATAACATGTTACCTACATATAGTATAGATATCTATCTATATGTATAGATTTATAATCATTTGAATACTTACACTATTTATTTATATTATGATGATATTATTTACTTTACATTTTATTACATTATAAATAAACATTGTATAGGTATATATATATTACTATCTTTTTCTATATATTTTTGTCTGTATATATATATAACGATATAACCGAGCATTTTTATATAATTCTATAGACCACAAAAAAAAATAAATAAAAAGGTGGCAAATGAATGCATATAGCTATATAGATATAGATACAAATATACTATAAGATAGTAATTTTCTTATACACATAGAGGTGTTGTAAATAAATATGTATATAAAGAAAATAAGATATGGTAATTTGGTAATATGGTAATATGTATGTACCTATATACAGACAGATAGGTAGACTGATAGATAGATAGATAGATAGAAGGATAGAAGGCAAGGATGGATATTAATTAATACCAGTATTATTTATATGGATAAATGGAAACACATGCATATAAGCATATAAGATAAGTTTAAAAAGAAAAAATAGACAAAATTTTATTTTTAAATTCATATTAAATACATCGTTGTTTTTGTTATTAATATTATTTTATTATGCAGTGACGATTTGTATACATATACACATGGAATAGGTATATATATATGATTTTAATTTATTATTATACATATCTTTTATTTTGTTTGAATTAATAATAAAATACCGAAAATTTCTAAGAATTATTTTATATGAATTTTACGATTTTACACACACATTTTATGGGAATAAATGAATATATATATGTATGTACAATTGTACACCTTTCATTTATATATACAACAACTATATATCATGTTGTAGATGTTTATACATTCATATTTTGTATACCTGAGTGAATTTTCCATTCACATGCAAATAAAAATATTATAATATGTTTTATTTTCATTCCAAAATTATTTCGTCTATTTATAAAATAATAGTAATGGTTATATCATACCTGCCGATTTTGTGTATATTATGAAATTATATATACTTATCCTGGTTTTATTTATTAATAATTTTTTTCATAAATAATTAGTTCTCCAGCTTTAACTATAGATTTTGATATACTTTTGTTTTGTACATCATTACACTATATATTTTTATTTGGTAGATATTCACTTCAGCAGAGGGAGATTTGTATCGGGAACAAATATTTCCAATAGCACGTGTGGTTTTTAATATTTTTTTTAATTTAAGTTTAGTTGTATGAATGAATATATAGAGAATATAACATTTAGATATGAAATTTGATAATACTAAAACACGCACACTTAAAATTAAACCTTTTAGCACCTTCAAAATTTTATAAATCCATTGAAAGTATTATAAATAATATTTTATAATTAAAAAACAAAATAGTAAAAAAATATTGAAAGAATCTATTCATTTTATCATCATCATCCAAACATACACATAGAGGTGCTAAAATAATTATAATTTCCTAACGTATTAATAAAAATTCTTATGACCTTTTTTTTCAATTCTTTTGATTCATTTTGTAGTATTATGGATATATTGGATTATTTTTTTTATTAATATGCGAAAAATTTAATTATCTCAATCAACACCATAATATTTTCAAATTAATGACTATTGTCAGAATCCTAACCTGCGTATATTGTAAATGGATAAATACGTTCTTTGTGAATGTAAAGCTATATAGCAGGTATAAGACTCGGACCGTATGAAATTATTTGCAATGTCTGAGGAAGTTATGTTCATGCCCATCATTCAATTTGCCAGGTCCCTGAGTAGGTCCTGCAATTAATGTATGAATATGAAATAGATTCAGGTTGTAGCACAACCTTAATACCTCGAGGGGTGAAGGAATTTTTATAGACTTAGTACCCAATCCAATTTATATAATCTAACTTAATCTACATAATGAATCACTAGTTAACGCAAATTAAAAAATACCAACAACTTTTTTTTATTACCATTACTATTATTACTGTTACATGAAACGCTGTTGTGTTGGTATCATATATATTATATATATTTATCAAAAATATCAAGATAAGTATAGTGTGATATGTTGTTGAATTGTATATAAATAAATTAAATGATGTTTATGTAGATTATAATTCTTTGTAATGCGATGTGATGTTATGACGACGATGATGATGATAGATTTTATGTTAATAAAATATATTTTTAATTTTATTTTACTTATTCCTAGTATATTGTGATCGCAAGTATAATAATAACAATTCTTATATGTTCATTTATATGTGGCTTAATAAATAATAACAAAAATAAAATTATTTATTGTATAATATATGGCAAGAAGAACAAATATTAAATAAAATACTAAAAATAATAATAAATAATTAACATTTAATTATAATAAGAAGAAAATTTTTTCCATGGTAATTTATTTTCTCACAATTTTTTTTTTTATATTCAATTTTATATATCTATATATAAATATGAATAATAATATTATGAAAATTTGAACAATAAAAAGCATTTGCGTACGCGAACAAAATTTTATTTATGATAATTTTTACTTAAAAATATAAATCTAATAGAAACAATCTATATATTTTTCTATTATTATAATAGATTAATAGAAAGAGTTAAACTAATCGTTCATAATTTTTTTTTTTTTTTATTTATTATAATTTTTATGTTAAATAGAAAGAAAACATGTTTTAAATTAATCTATCATGGTATCATCATTTTATATTGATATAAAAATTCTCCTAACACTAAAAATTATTATTTTTGCTATATGTACTACCTAAAATATCTTTCAAATGCTATACAGAAATTTGTATCAAAAATTTGTAATCTCATTATGTAATCTATATATAATTTTTGAAACTGAAATACTGTGTGTAAAAATATTAAAGCTATATAGTTATGTTGTTATTGTGAAGAATGTTGTACTATAGTTTATATTTCTATAAAATATACATCAATGGTTTAATTGTGAAGGTTTATATCATAATTAAAGTGTACCAATATTTTATATAACTTAATGAAGCAATTCTCATAATATATTATGTTGTAAATTTTCAATTAACAAAAACTATAATGTTATTAATATCATTATTATTATTAATTGTATATATATCAAATAACATATTTTCTCTTTATATATAATTTACAGGTTCATTGTTCGGGATTATTTGAACTTCGGCTAAAGTATTTTACGAATGATAAAGGAAAAGATAGTTTTGGAGCATGTTGTACACAACGTTCTGATTCAAATGGTAATTGTATTGGCCCGTGTAGTGTACGATTTCATATTTGTCTGAAGCATTATCAAACAAAAGTTGATCCATCAACTCCATGCACCTATGGCAACGTTGTAACACCAGTTTTAGGTGAAAATTCATTAGATTTAACTGAATTATCAAATAAACAACAAGACAATCAATTTATAAATCCAATTAGTTTTAAATTTGATTTTGCTTGGCCGGTAAGTGACACACAATATTATTTATTTATTTCTATCTATGCACGCTAATCGTAATTTCGTTTTTCAATGTTCTTTTTTTATTTTACATATAGAAACAAATGTAGTTTTGGATTCTTGGTTTTGGTATATATATATATATTTTGTTTTTGTACGTCGGTTTCGCGATATTATTATTATTAAATTTTGAGCTATTATCTTATCAATTGTGGGCTATTGTCCTATCAAACACATCGATTCATTAAAGCATAAAAATAGAGTTTAAAATATATGATATAATAATATATCATAAGATTAAATACAATATATATTTCATATTTAAATTTTAACATTAATTAAATATTTTAAAAAGTCGATATCGCGACAGATTAATCCTTTTCAACCCGGAATAAATAAAAATATTTCATCATACATAAAAATAATATGCAAAAAAACATAAAAATCATATACATGTTTGGCCATAGAATTTATATATGAAAACATATTTCAAGTTCTTTCTGTATACGATAGAATATATATTTATTAAATGGTATTTATCGTATATGTAAACGAACTTATAGGATATGTTTTCGAATAAATTCTTTGGTCAAACAGGTATATGATTTTTATGAAACCCCAAACAAAACAATTGATTTTTGATTTCATTTTCATTCCGTATATACTTTTTAATGATAATAATATACCTACCGAATTATTGCTATAACATTATTATATATAAAATAAATAACCGTATTTCTTTTTTGTTTAAATATATATGACCATGCGATTACGTACAAAAATATGCCAAAGGGGCCATATGCCAATTTCCAACTCATACTTACTACTTACATATATTTGATACGATCATGCCTTTGAAAAAAACAAACAAAAAATGTATAAGTATTCTCTCGATCCAAATACTGTATGCAGACACCATATATATATAACATACTTTACTTTTATTACAGAATTTTTCAAAACATCTGTCGTTCAGGTTACTGAAAATGAAATTGTACAAAGAGTGATGTATTTTTGATGTTTCTGATATTGTTAGTAAATTCATTATAATTTTTTTAGAGTCAATTTTAATGAGTTGGATGAAATTTATTTTTGCTATTGAATTCTTTCATGTCAATTGTACAAGAATAGATAAAAGAAGATTTAAGGTTTTTTTTTTAAAATCCATTAAAAGAAGTATAGCCTTATTTATCCACAGATTAATTTTTAAATATTATTCAATTGGCAGTTAAATATATATAAAATCTTTCAAATATAAAGGGTTATATAGAAAAATATACATTTTATATTTATTTACACATTTCATTCGTGTAAGTATAATATCGTAATATTTGTTTATATAATTTACTATACAACACATTATAAAGCAAGATAGCAGATATCCATCCTTGATAAGCTCCGCTTATGCAAAATGATTATTGGGGAGACAATTGTTTAAATATGCATTTTTATTTATATAAAACTAGTATTTTTGTTTATGTGTGAATGTACTTTTTCCGTATATGTATTTTTAAGACTTAACACAAAAAAAAAACAATTTATATTTATAAGGTAAAATTTAATGTATGCGTATTTGTATATAGAACGAATTCCCCCGGCAATTACTATACAAAAACAGTATACAACAATACAGCTTCTAAATATGTAAATATACTGACATATATAAAATACTAAATTTATATATTGCAAAATAAAATCAATACCTAATCGTTTCACAATCTATATATATAATTATTGAAATAAACGAAAAAAAAAAATAAACAAACTATACCATGTGAAAAATCCACATACTATCGACACTTTAATATTTTGTACGATGACATATTTTTTTTTGTCATTACTTCTTTATATTTGCATACTTATTTGTATTACCACCTAAGAACATTATTAAAAATTTATCGCAAAAAAAAATGTATGTGTATTATATAAAAAAATGAAAAATAAACCCCTACACCTGATGATTATTTCCTTACACCGGATATATTTTAGCATGTTTTCAGCATCCTTTTCGTGTTTACTGATCGTAAAAGTGTTGCATTCAGTGAATATTTAGTATATATAAAAGGGTAATCATCATCTGTTATATGTGTTTAAATTTTATTGCTATATAGACGTATAATCAATTAACAATTTTTTTTGTTGTGTATGCAAGTTTGATCTTATATAAATTAATTGATGATGGATGGTGTATATGCGATTATCTTTAGGAAGTTATTGACATGAACCATATGCTCCACCAATATAATAAGAGATCTTGTTCGTTCCATAATATGAATGTCATCATATGTATAGCCGATGTATTCGAATGTAATTGCCGTGATTAACTGCAAAATAGATGTATTAATTCCAAATGTTTACTATATAAATTTTCTAAATATCACTTCCAAATTATATGTTAATATATAATGTTATATTAATTTTAAAGGATTTCGATCAAGGATTAAATTTAATTTAATACAGGATTATTTTTAAAATAGGAAAAAAAACGAATTGCAATTCAAATTCCTTCAGTTTTTTCAAACACATTTTCTTACATAATACTATTTATATCTCTTATATTGCATTTTCACATTTCTGTGTAAATGTTTTCGTGATAGTGAAAACAATAAATAATCGGGTGCTTGCATATATGTTAAACCATAAAATAAAAAGACTTCCGTTAAAAGAAAATCAATATAACGTTATAATATTTGTTCTACTACCCTTAATAAAATTATATTTAAAGGACTTTCATTGATATTTACAATCAAAGAAGAACTCACAAAATATATAATATAATATATATGTATTTTTATATAACGTGTATATTGCATGATAGAATCATATTTGATAAATTTGTACAAGTGCTCTATATATATATACTTTACATATTTATATTATTATAAAATAGTATTTTGGTCATTCAAACATATTATTGTGTATACATATGTATAAAGAGTTTATTGTTAATTTTCATATCATAAATAAAAATGAAATTGGGGTTACTTTTATATATACCACTAATGTTTGCACATTATACCTATTTTCATGTATACAACACACACACATGGATTTAATATATTCGTAAAACTTTATAAAAATTGAAATTTTTTTAGGGGTATGATTCGTTAACATTAAAAACTACTGACAATGAAAAAACAAAATGATTTTTTTAAGGACATTTGCTATAAATAAATGGTATTTCTTTTTACTATATTGGTGTATATAAAACGAATAAATAAATGAAAAAAAAAACCAGTAAAAACTTTTTAATTTATTTATATTTTTTTTTTTAATCCATATAAAAATCGTTGATCCTATCCTATATATAATATAAGTTCTGATGTCGCATGTTATCGTAGAGTAATTATACATATATTACTTACGTCATACTATTTGTTTTGTTTTGTAGATGCGGGGTTTTAAAGTGCAAAAATGAAGAGAAAAATATTTGATATAAATTCTGCGTGCTGTGTTAGACGTTGTTTCATTTTTTTTTGCGATTTGTAAATTTTTCATTTTTTATTTGTGTTAATATTTCACCGTAGATTATAAAAAAAATATTCCAAAACGCGACATTGCATATATACTTTTCGAGCTGATATATATATAGATATATATGCTATTATTTTTTATGACCTCCAACTGCGAGACCGTATCACATAGACTTATGATTCTTAAACGAAAAAAATGTATAGTGTTTTTGTGTATTTCAATCTTCTTATAAATGTTACCATGATGTTTATCATTTTAATTTTTTTTGCATTATTACCAGCGGCCTGGTAAAAATACTGTATTTTTGTGTCGTCAAAGTACGTTAAATTTGCACACACACGAAAACAGAATACTCGCGGGGTACGCAATAATAATATTGAAAGTGTAAAAAAAGCAAATGATTAAATATATATTATTTTTTTCATAAAAAGAAATGTATATAAAAGCGAGCTTAAAACATATTTAAAAATTCTAAAAATAAAAAACAATGTTTTTTCTCATATTTTGTGTTTATGTTTTGTATTCCTTTTCATTTAAGAATATTATTTATGTATATTGTAATTTATTGTACATTTCGAAAGAACTAATAAAAAGAACATCGCATTTTAAAACCTGCAAATGCAGATTTTATTATATGAATTTTATAATATTTAATTTATTATTACAAATTATTACATGCAATTTAAAATGAATTAAAACAAAAAATGTTCTAAGTGATTTTAATTGAAAATTGTAAAGCAATACATGTTTCAGGGATTGTGAATCGCTGTCAGCCAATCGTGTATACTGAAGTACATAATAAAGAACGCATTTCGCGAACAATAAATATATAACAATTATTAATTAATTAGTATAAACATCGATTGGTATATTATTGGTATATTATAGATAAAATGGAAAACAATTCAAAACGACCCATGCTCTGATTTTATGCCATATTTAATCAGTTTGATAGCGTCATATATTCAATATGATTTTAAAAAATTGTAAACATATGAATATTATATTATACTATACCTGTTGTAATACATTCGTTTTTTCAATCGATTTTTTTTTGTGTATACAGGAAACTCTCCAGACTATTTCATTGTTGATCAGTCATTCAAATTTGAAATTAAAAAAATTATACGTATCATACTATTTGTATTCCTGGTAGATATAAATGTATGTTGTTATATATACATAAGCATACCTTCATTAATTGATTATGTTATATGTTGTGAATGAATTATATTGTATTGTTATTGTTCAATTTGCAGAGATGTATATTTATAATATATATCCAATTAATTTGAATTGTATTGAAATTGAAATTGATGTTATTTTTTACATTATTGTTATTATTTGTTATTTTTGCAATCATCTGTAAAATGTTGGAAAATCATTTGTATTCATTTTATTTCATTTCTTTTCATATACACAATAATTAAATGGTAAACACCTTTAATAAGTTTTCATTTTCATTAAAATAAAGATGATGGCAAACATTGCTTTTTATTTATTTGGAAAAGTATATAAAACATTACATTTATATATATATTATTTTGTATATTTATATATCATATAAATTAATTTAAATAATTTATTATATAAATATTATATAAATAATTTTATTAAATAAATTATTAATTAAATGGATAAATTATATTTGATGAAATATATATAGTTATATGTTCAGAGTCATTCGGCGATTTTTTTTTAATAATGCACACTTTTAAAATCTATCAAAATTTTTAGTTACATGAAAATATAAAATAAATGCAATAGCATACGGTAATGTAAGGATGCGAATTTTATGCAAATGCATTTATATAGACATCTGCACTATATATATGTATATATGCATTTAAAAAAATAATATGTTGACGTGACGTTAATATTCATTTTTTTTATAATTTATATACATACATTTGGCTGCACTTGTTTTTATTTTTATCTTGATATATGAAATATAAATATAATAACAACATTCAGAAAAATTGTATACAATTTCATTGCGCTCTTTATATATAAAATTATATATGTAATATATACATACTTGTAAAAGCATTCATTGTATAACCAGAAGTTATTTTTCATATAGATGTACATATATAATAATAAAAAAAGTTATATACAACATTGGTATCATAAAATTGGACTGATCACATATTATACTGCTCCTTCATATAATTATAAATATGTGTTTCGCCAATGTCAAACGTATAAAATATACCTTTTTAAAATCGATCAAGAATCTAAAGACAATATAAAATGTCTGGTAATCATTTGATAATTCCATTAATAAATATTTATGAATCTATGATGCCTGGTGCCAACATATTTCCCCATATACACCTTTCCATATCACTAAATACACAATTTCTTTTTTAGGACACCGCGGTATTTGGCCAACTCGTGTTGTAAATAATTATCTAAATATATATATATGCACTTGATTCACTAATACACTATAATGTATTATATTTATATGATTTATATTATTATGCATATGTGTTTATTCATTAATATATACCTACAATAAAAATTAAATAAGAAGACCTAAAAATATCTATGCACAACGACATAATGGCGACATGATATAGAGAGTACTTTTGAATTGATTTAAGTGGTTTTTTGAAGTATGTATGCATTTTTATTAGTTATAAATAATACTGTATATGTTACATCGTTACATCTATCTATCTATATATATATATATATGACAAAAAATACTATATAATAATGTTATTCATTCATATCATTTCCCTTCGATAAACCTTCCACCACTTCCACTTTATATACATATTATGGTATTTTTGCCCATATTTTTAAATGAAATAAAAACATAATAAAAAAACTTATAGAAAAAATAAGGTGTACGTTGGAAAAACTTGCTGCATTTTTCAGATTAATCGGTTCATTTCTATATATCAATATATAAATTTGTATATATATAAGTGTATATAAAAGTTTATTCAAATACGTTATGTATGCGATCTTCTTCAATGAAGCTTACCATTTAAATACAAAAAAAAACAGACAAAAAAGTTAAGTACCATTATGTTTATATGTTTGCATATACACTATACGAATATATATATATATATATATGAACACCTACACTTATTTGTTATATTTTGGTTTTTATTTTCTTCTAAAATATTAAAGTCATTATATAATATAATATGACATTATTAAACTTCTCATCTATGTATATATTAAATATAAAACCACCTAATATCTTTTTGTATTTTTAGACTCAAATTTCGAAAACATATTTAACGTTTTGGTATGTCTTTTATATGGGTTTATCCAAAAATTTTATTTTTGATATGGAAACAATGTATTTGATTTAATCACTTGTGCCTTGTTGTGTATTTGACAAACATTTTTCAATCATATAATTTTAACCAATTATTGACTGGATTCCCAAAGAATTAAAATAATTAATTAATTAAATACCAGTCGATACCAGACAATTTATTAATATAATTTTAACTGAAAACAATCAAGCTGTTTTTCACTTATTCTGATCCTTTTACCACCTAAACTATTTAAATTTATTAATTTCATTTATTAAATATAATAAAATGTCTAGCTAGTTCTATTTTCAAATATAATGACTATCAAAATATTACATACAATCATGGCTATTTTTGTATACCTTATAAAAAATTCACTTCGATAAATTGGTATGTTATAGCTAGCAGCACCGCACCATTGAAAATAAAAACTACTACAACTTTTAGGGTGGTCATTGTAAACATATCATGTATTCATTATCATTGGATTAACAACGGAACATATATACGACGACGACGACGACGAAATATCAATAGTGAATCACAAAAATCATAGAAAAAAAACCGCGTGTACTATTTACTGTGTAATAATAATGATTGACCACTTAAAGAATCATTTACTCATCTATACCTATAATAATATATTTTATATTTCTTGTATGAATAAACGTGTTGGTATATTGTTGTACTTATAATATTGTTTGTTTTTTTTTATGTTTCTCTAAAAAAATTGTTTCAATATTATTATTATATACACTTAAATAATGAGAACATCTTTATGCTGCTTTCATATATGATATATCTGTGCTTATATACAAAAAAACATTATATATTTCATCAAATTGTTTAAATATAATTTTTAATGTTTTAGTTTTTGTTTTATAATATTTTAAATAATTTTTAATATTTTTTTATTTTATTGACATATTGAATATTTCAATAATTGTGTTAAATCATGCCAAGACCTTATGTATTTTTTTGTACATAAAAATATATGATTAATTTTCTAATATAACGACGTTTCTTATTAAGTTTATTATTAGTAGACTCCAATTAAACTATTTTGCATTTTTTTATTTTGTATTGTGAGTTTTTAATTTTATTTATTTAAACTTCTCGATTTCATTTTTAATTTTTTTTTATTATTTCAGGGTACATTTACACTTATCATTGAAGCATGGCATGATCTTGGAAATGAAACAAATTCACGAAATCCACGTAAGTATATTTAGTTGTTTATTATTATATGATTTTTTTGAAAATGTGATTGTGCAAAAGAAAAGATTATTAACAAATATATATCATGTAAAGTAATTACAATATATATCATGTAAAGTTATTATTAAGTATCCATTAATGAATCTTGTATTATTGGTTTGTACTTCTAATTATAATTAATATCATTTAAATCATTTTTATTTACGCATGTATATATCCATTTGGGATATATTCTAGTTTATTGATTATAAATCGTTTGATTACCGCGACCTACTCGTATATATACAATCTTTCTATATTTAAAATGTTTAATGAACATTTTTTCAGTATTTAAAATAATGTATTTTATCATTTTTATTGTTTAATTGTTTAAATCCACTTAATAGTGTTTTATTTAATGGTATATATAATATATTCATTTATGTTTCTTATATCGCTTTAAATTAATGTTTTCTTTCTTGTCTATTTTCTTTCACTTATTCATGGACCATTTTCAAGACCATTAAATAAAACAAAAAATTCATGAATAATCAATAATTAAATTTAGATGTATGCCGTATATATGGCACGTGCTATGCGCTTAAAATTGTCATTCTATGTTTTTATGTTAGTTATAATAGAATGAAATGCTTTCATTGAATATATTAAGAAATTTAAATTAAAAATAAATATGAATATATATATGAATCGAGAAATGGATGCAATAGAAAAGATAAAAATATTGTTGTATTTTGTTAATTTTATTAGAGAATTTCTGACATTTTACGAACAGAAGACTCATATTTTTGGTTAAAAAGATTTAGATACACTTAGCCGAATTTATTACACGTTCAAAATATCCACTTTAACTCGAATTACTTGGTAATAAGGCCCACCTCAAAGAGAAAACGACAATATTGATTGGTATAATATATATTTATTTTTTGAAATCACTCGCTTACATATTCATATACCATTTGTATATTTTAAATATAAAAATCTATTCTGTGCCTCTGTCTGTACATATAGACATTTTTAACTTCCTCTTAATCTTTTTTTCAATACAATACGATTTTCTAAATTGTTTGGTATAAGTAATTCAGAGCTCTGCCATTATACCATCTATAAATTAACAAGAAATGAACAACCCTTTATAGTCTTATACATATATAATTCCTTACGTTTTTTTTTCCGTATTGTTATTATTTTTTGCTTCAGTTATTGTTCCGCTATTTTATTTTTTGTTATATATATATATAAAAAAAACTGTATGCACTGCACACTTGCTTCTGGATATTTATTCATAAAATAGCAATTGCACAAAATTGTTTTGTAAATCCACCTTTTGAATGAATATATTTTTGTTAACCTATTTCAAACACATTTATTTATTCATTTATATATATATAGGATTGCAACTCTTTAAGAATCATATAAACTTTAAAATATCAAATACGTGTATATTATATACGAAACTTTATAAACCTAAATAAATTTGCCCCCTGAATGTACATATATATCTTGAATGTAATAACAAAAATAATATAAAAAATATTGTCTCATTAAAGTATAGTATTATTTTTTATTAAGAATATATATTTACACAGACGTAACGATATGGTTCTGGTAGAAAGATTCATTCATACATTTTTAATATATAGAATATATATTATAATATGTGATATTATGCATTACGTTTTTGAAACAAAATTCAAAATATAATGAATATATGAATATTACCATATATTACTCATTTGTGCGGCTTATGATGAATACAAAAAAAAATACTTATTTCATTGAATATCCGGTCTTTTTTTTTGTTTTTTAAATAAGTTTCATCAGTTTTTTCATTTTGGTTTATAATTTTTTTTTAATATTATTTTTATACAAAACAGATTCGTATATAAATATATAAACATATAGAGAGGTATTATCTAATATATAATATATTATTTGGTTCGTCAAAACATGTACATATATATATATTTATAAAATTCAATAGAGAATGTGTATATCCTTTAGGATATATAAAAATATATGTGTAAATGTATATTAAAAAAAACCACCTTCTATTTAAAAATATACTTTATACAACAATAACCATTCAATTATAATTGTGTATATACGTGTACCAACCGGAAGCGGTAAAGTAGCAGCAAATCTTTTAGTCCTTTTTTTATTACTTCCATAAAATGTACTTTCATATATATTTATAATGAGTATATGCGGTGTAATATATAAATTGAATAATCATTACTTTGATTTTAATTCCGTTTTTAAATAAAAAAATATAATTGTGATATTAATTTGATACGTTTTTTTTTATTTTATAAAAAAAAAATGGTATATATCTACAAAAGTCGATACCTGGAAAAATTTTACCAATTAAAGATTCATGAAATTCACCCCATTCAAGTTTTTTATTTGAAAATAATTAATTTGACATGACTTCGAACCCACAATTCTTTACTCTAAAATCATCCTTATATATCGCTATATATAAAGCCAATACACACATTTTATCACCATATTTTAACATATAAAATATGATGATACAAAATGTGGTTTATTTTTTGTATATATAATGTAAAATTGTAAAAAAGTTATTATAATCACCACCAATTGGGACAAATCTCATATAAAATTGTAGAATATATAACACATGGCCTATTCAAGATTCTATACAATATTCTATATATATTCTGATATATATTAAAAGTATATATTTATAGATACAACAAATTGAAGAAGATACATAAAACCCCCATATGATTAATATTAACTTAAAAGTTATATATATATATTATATATATATAATGAGATTCATTCATCTTCTAAAAATTTAAAAAAACAACTATATATAATTTTAGAAGTTTTCTAAATTTGTGTTTTGCCGTTTTTTTTTCGGTTTTATCATCTATATATAAAAAAAATGTTCATATCTAAAAAAATGTATAAAATGTTAGAATTATTTCAATATGCGTATTTAGAATGAAATAGTTATAATAGATAAATAAATATAGTATCGTAAAAAATATATATTGTGTATCATAAATCTGTATCATGTTTTTAGCAGAATATAATCATATCAAACCACACACCATGAATCGTTGTCGATCATTACATATATTTATTTATTTATTTATTTAAAAATTTAAATATTTTGGATTTATATTTCTACTTTTCTCTTGAAATCTATTTACCCACATATCATCACCATTTATTATTGTTATTATTATATATTGTTTATTGTATAATCAGCATCATACCAAAACAACCAAAATAAAAAAAAAATTGAAATAACATTAACTGAATTTTTATATAATATACGAACTATACTTACTTATTACCGTTTATTACTATAAAATGTATCTATATAGTTAACAAGTAATTTTTTTTTAATATTCAAATTATTTTTAATCTTTATAGAATTTTTATATAAATATATTGAACCAATTGAACATATATATATTTATTATTTATATACAAAAGAGTTTGTTGGTTTTATATATATTATTTTTTTTTTTTTTTTTTTTTTTGTGAAAAGGAAGGATTGTCATAAAATAGGATATTTAATGGTGAACAAGTATATTGTATAGAAATCGGTATAATAAGAGAAAAAATAATCGTTGCGGTAGGTTTAAATAAATATTATCTATGCATAAACGTGTTTACGATGATAACATTTATTTTAATGGGAATTTTTTTAAGAATTGGAAACGAATTAGTTTAAAAATTCTATATAGTCGATTCTTTTATATATTTTTAGTGCATTTTGCGTTATAAATAGTCATATATATATATATATATAATATAACTTGTCTTATATAAATTAGTTAATTTACATATATAGATTAAACAATTTATAAATATATACATAACGATATGTGCTGTACATATATCATTAACTATATGTTTAATAAAATATATATACTTCATAGGATCGGTGGTTTAAAACAAATAAAAATCATCATAAAACTATTTTTTTCTTTCCGATAACCAAGTTGTATACAAAAACCTTTACTTATTCATTTTTAATTTCTAGTACAACCAGAAATAATGAGCTGCATTTTAACCTATTTTTTTTTTGTATGTTAAATAATATGAAAATACCGTAGACTTTAAGACTACAATATAAATAATGTAGAAAAACAAAATAAAATTTATTTATATATTTATATTAAATATATACAATGTATGTCGATCAGCAGTTTGCATCTTTTAGTGAGATTTAAAAAAAAATTGAAGTGTATAGTTATTTGAAACCATATATGAGTTTTCTTTCTGATTTTCAGTTAATGTTTTTTTCTCTCATATTTTCGTTTTTATTTTCAGAATTTCTTTAAATTAATCCACATATTCATATTATGTAAAACACTTAAATGTTTGCAATGCATCATAGATTCGTCTCCTAATTAAGTAATTGCGTTACTCACAGCTCACGCAGTAATAGAATTCCGTGGTTTTCTGTGCACTAAACCGATAAATTGACAATAATTTTTCCAAACGCTAGAAGTATTATTTCCCGACGTAATTTGGAATTTGAATAGGCTATAGAAGAAAAATTACTTAAATGAAATCCAGACCAAAATATTTTACTGAAAAATCTTCTAAATATTACCCTTATTTTGTTATAAATGCATACAAACAATTTATATCAAAATTTTGCTTCGTAAACATTGTGAAGAAAATCAGAAGAACGACAAATTCTAAATGACAATGACAAATAATATATATTAATCATTTTCCCTTATATTTTTGATATTATATTCATCCTATTGTGATTATCACAATTGTACTTTTACTTTTATTTTGTTCTATAACACATAATAAAATCATATTGCATTACATAAATATATACAATCGACAGAATATTCTATTGTATTGTGTATTCACGGATTATAAAAATTGATGATCTTAATTGATCTATGATCAATGATGTGTGCAGTGTTGCGTAATTTATCTTATTTGTAAATATAAATAGGGTTGTTTTAAATCATATATTATATATATCAATAGAAAACGGAATCTTCTATATAATTTTAATATATTTATTATATAGATCACATCAAAAGAATATATATATATACTTTATATACCTTTTATATTATATATTATATTATATTATATATATAACATATATGTTTGTTTATATACGAACAGCAGATATATGTATAGTAATGTTTTTTATTTATTTTTCTCGTTTGAAAAAAAAATAAAAATAAAAACTAAACGAGCTATAAATTTAATGGTCTAAAATATTCATAAACATTTTTGCAAAATTTTAATTGCATAACTACATGATTAATAATATATGTAGGTAGTGTTTATTTAAAATAATGTGAGGGATTTGATTGTATCATAAAACAATTTAATTTTTTTAGGATCTTTATACACATATATTATATATACCATAGACAGAACCAGATATACCATACCATAGTTGAATAATTTATAAATAATCATAAAATCTATATCATTGTTATTTTGTTTATACAACAGAATTTCAAGAATTGCATCATATATGACATTCAAATGTAAATCGCCATTAATACATATACATCTTTACATGCTAACAATAAGAATAAAGCTATATGTAAAATATATAATGTTTGTATATAAAGATTTCATTCATCTTGACAGATGGTTTCTTTTTCTATTTATTTCCAATCTTTTCATATATTATTATAAATTATTGAACCTGAAATGCTTTGTTAAAATCTTAACCTTATATAGAAAAAAATAATATATATATATATATATATAGTAAAAAATCGAGAAGTTAAAATGGTTGGCATTACTGTACTATTACTATATTTAATCTATCTAGAAAGTTTTAATAGTATATATCAAAAGACAACATTTTACAGATGTATCGAATTGATTTAGAAACGAAGTTTATATGAAAAAATTGTAATTACCTCTAGCGCACTAGCGTATATGATAAAAAGTTCGAATTCGATTCGAATTTGTGTCCTTTTGAATCTATATTTATATTTACTATATACTATACAAATATAAATGGAAAAAAAAGTGATTTGAATGGAATTACATTGATTCAACGGGAAAAAACATATATTGGCAGAATATCTCTCGAAAAATATTCAAATAACGCTGTAGTACTGATTTTTCAGTAATAATTTTTAATTATATAACGAGTTTTACTATAAAACTGACGATACAGTGGTGATACAGTTTAAACTCTAAGGACTCGACTTCGAAAGAGTTATATTAAAAAAAAATAAATATTTTCAGTAATCCAAAGGCAAAAAAAACCCGATTTCACACATTGGAAATTATAATTATAATTAAATATATATATATATATATCGTAAATATATAAACTTCTTCATTATATCATATTATTATTGTAATGCATCCGTCACATAATGAATAGTAAATAAATTTTATTACTTATTCCATTATAGACTTGTAAAAACTATTTTTTTATTAAATGAAATATGGATGGATATATTAAAATTGAATTAAAATTTTTGTTGTCTAAAACTTATTTATTATTATTATTATTATTTTTATAATAAAGTTCACGCCTTTAAATAATTAATGTAATAAATATTTTATGAATATAATACGGACATTTCATTTCGATTTTATGGGTTATGATGGAAAAACACATTTTATATATATCTTTAACATATAATATAATGTAATAGAGATTCTGAATAATGTATATATGATGTGAAATATATATTTATTTTATAGAGAACTCTTTTGTAAAATCTTATATTTATTAAAAAAAAATTTCAATAATCGTTTATTTTCTTCATATATTTTTTTATAATGTATTGTATAAAAAATGTATAAAAAAAATCATAATATTTATTCGATGATCTATAAGAAATATTTACAAAGTGTTAAAATAATATTTATAAATATTTCGTATATGAATATATAAAATATTATATGTTTATAGACCGCCTGTTCGACCTTCAAAAATTGTGATTAACGTTACAGAAACAATATATTTTTAGATATGTTTATTGTATATATATAGAAGAGTATTTATATATTTATATAAATAAATCAGATAAATAAGTTTTTTTTTAAATGTATGAATCATTTTATATTATATTATATACTAAATATATTGTGTAGTTAAAATACAACATTTGTATATTATAGTATATAATTGCATAAGAATATAACCCTTTATATACTTATGACTATTTTATTTACGTAAATACCGATTATTTGTGATATAGTATACTAATTCTTGTCGTATATACTTTTATATAGAATAATATCACGATTAATAAAAATCAGTACAGGTATAATATAATTGTTATTGATATTGTTGTTAGTGCATAACAATAAACAAAATTAAAATCATTCAGTCATTCAGTCATTCAGATTGTTCAAACTTTAGATTCTTCCATAATTGGATCTTAAGAACATTTATGGTCCCGGAAACTTTTAAATGTTATAGAGAAAATAAGTAATCATTCATTTATTTTAAAGATATATACCTTAGATCGACAGGTATCTATATATAGTATAATCTACATGTTATTGGCCCATTCAGATTTGCTATATATACTATATGAGATTATGAGATTTTTATAAAAAATTGTATTGTTTAAATTGTATTTATTGCATTGTAATCAATACTTGGGATTACGACAAGTTTGTGCACTTAGACAATTTTTATTGTACGGTGGATATTATTATACAAATAATAATAATAATAATAATAAAATAATGCAATTTCTGCAAGGACAAAATGTCATTTTATTGTACATGTATAGGAGCATATAATATATAAATAAAATATATATTGAAAATAATGGAAACATAGTTTTTTCATGACATTATATAATTTTGTTAACTGAAAATATACAATATATATTTATATCAATAAAATAAAAAAAATTATATAAACATTAAATAAGCCGTGTCGTGTGAAAATTTAATAAAGCAATTTTTTTTATATTCCACTTAAAATATATGTGTATGTGTATATAATGTGATGATGACGTATAGTATAATTTCAAACCTTTTATAATTACTTAACCTAAAAGATAAAATGGGAATATTCTATATTATAACATATATATATATTTTATTAATTTAATTTAACTTGAAAATTCAAAGCGATTGTTATACTTTTGTATAAATGTCAACCAACACATTCGAATGAAGTATTTATTGCAAATTTTTGCTCATAATAATGGATAAATAAAAAATAAAGTATATATTCAAATTTGTATTCATTTTGCGTTCACACATTGATCTTAAGATCATCGGTGGTTATATAAAATAGTTTTTTATATATAGTAATTTGAAGTACGTTACATAAAATTTACACAATGAATCGAATAAGAAAATTGTATTTAATCTAAAATTAAACACTTTTTGATATATAGATTTAATAAATACACAGTTTATTCTAAAATAATGTATTTACATTTTTTAAGGTGATTTATCACCTGGTGTAGCATTGCCATGCATATAACATTTTATAAAAGATAAAGAAATATATATAAGTGGTTTTTTTGTAAGTAATTTCTGTTTGTATTTTACAAAGTACATCATATATATAATTACTTTTATAAATAAATCTATATTGAAATATGTATATATTATAATTTTTATAAATAAAATCCTTTAAAGAATTTTCTTCTTTTAATATAATTCAATATATGCTTATATATATAAATAAATCCTCTCCAACGTTTAAAAATTTCAATGAATTTTTGGATTTATGTGCGAGGATATATCGAGAGATTGTATATACAATATATATATGCATATGCATGCATATATTCTGTTCATCACAAAAACATTTTTTTCTCCTTTTGTTGTTGTTGTTGATATTCTTGCTGTATATACAAAAACTGTATATATACACTTTAAAAACATATAAAAAATGTTAACATTTTTTTCATCTTCTTTTATTTAAAAAAAAAAAAAAATCATTTTATTGGGAATTTTTTTCCTTACCATATACCATACCAATATTACTTCATATATACTCTATACATATATAAGTTGTGGTTATTTTTGCCTTTCACATTTAATTTTTTTTTTATTTCAAAAAGAATTATATATATATAAAATTCTTTAACATTTTTTTTACCTTTGTATATAATTATATAGGTATAGGCATGTTTATTTATACACATATAGACAGAACAAATAACAAGATTCAAAAATCGTTTAAGCGACACAACTCGATTTATTGCAAAAATTTCATCCATTCTATTATTATACATTCTCTTGTTTGCATATATAAATAAACAACAACAAACTTAAAAAAGAACTCACATAAGCTATGCTATTTTATATATATAGATATACATAAGTACGTATTTGCTTGTGTTTGCTTTTTATTATAAAACGTAACTATATATATATATATATTTAAAGTAATATACCCATCCGCATGATGCACAAAAACCAAAATCAACCTAACCCAAAGACTAAAAAAAGATAAAATAAAAACTGATCGTAAGTTTAATCAAACAAGAAAATGTATATACGTATATAAAAAAAACGAGAAAAATTACATACCTTGCTAAATATGTCTAAATATAATATGAAAAATTGTGTACATAAAGAAAACTTTGATCCGATTGAATGTTATTTATTCAAGAATCTCTATTTTATTTTTATACGTTTTTTAAACAGCATATTTACTTGAATATTATAAAAGGTATTATTTGTTATAAATTGAAAATTATTATTTTTATTTTTGTTTTAATTCACAAGCTCCAATGAACTTATATATGTATGCATATATTGTATATGAATTTAAATCTAAGGATATATTTATATAATTTCAAATGAAATAATAATAATAAATTCTGATGATTTTAAAAAAAGATTTACTTGCAGATGACATATATCGTCATTCATCGTCGTGTTCATTTCAAATTATATATATATACCAAACATATCAATTTTAAAAATTAATATTTACCATGCAAATACTACTCGCAGCTTAAGTAAATTTCAACAGGAAATCTGGTAAAACTACACCTTCTTATATCTTAAAACAACAACTACAAAAACACAGCAGGGAGCTTGGAGTTTTTTTTTCTTATTAATAATTTTAATTATTTCAAATTATAGAAATAATGAAAATTTTTACATTTTTATTTTTATGTGAACTACATTTAAAAATATGGTCAGTATTGAAAATTATTATGCATATATTAATACGATTAATTTGACCATACATCTATAATTTTATTTTAATTATAAATATATTATAAATTCCTTGACAGTGAAAATAAGAAAAAAAAACCCAATGAAAAACCGCAAAACATCCAAAATCATTATTTTGATTTTTTTTTTTTTAAATATATAAAACGGCTTGTTTTTTCATCCATAAAAATTTTATTTAATTGACCTTCACTATATATATGGTAACAATAAAAACAAAATTTAAATATTTCTTTAACGTTTTTAACTTCTGAATATTTTTTCTTTTTTATAATATCTTTAAAGTTTAAAATTCCAAAAATAAAGCAAAAAAATTCATTTTCATTATATACTAATATAATATAAGAAAAAGAAAAAAATAATTCGTTGTTGTATATAGTAGCACACAATAGACTCTAATCTTAAAACAAATTTCGACACCTGTCAGTGTTAATCAATTTTTATTTATGTACATAATAATTTCATTTGGAAAAGTATTTAAACGCATTATTTGATGAATATTTACTATAAAATACTTAGTTTTTTTTTCAATTTTGAAACTGATATTTGGATATTTGGATAATCATATTTATTTGATTATGTTTTTTTTTATTAAAATATATTTACATTTAAAGTAATCTTTGGTGATTTGTATAAAATATGTTTTGTTGTATGTTTTGTCATATATGACTCCTAGAAAAGAAACCGCATCTGATTTAATACCATGAATCATACCCAATAATAAATGATATATACATTTTCTGTTATCAATTAAATCACCCCATACATTAATAATAAATATTAATTATATATAATATATATACAAATAAATAAAAATAAACACCTAAATAAATAAAAGATATGCGAATTTGAGAAAAAAATATTACCGATCTAACTAAGAACAACAAAATATTCTAAGAACATTATTTAAAATATTTTATATATTCAGTTTTTTTTTATACCTGTAAATATAATACATAATTTATTCAAAAATTTTTTTCATAACCATATCAAATTACCTGAATATATGAATGAAAATGAAATATAAATAAATAAATTATATCTCAACTTGTGTGTTAATTATTAAATTAAATCAAAAAATTATATATAAAACAAAAAAAACAAAAATTGTATAATGGTATATATCAATTAACACTAGATTGCCCAAGGCAGTCATTTTGACTGCTTTTGAATTTCAATTAGAAAAACAATTATTTATATACTGATAGAATTTCTTAGAAATTTGTGACTTTTTGTACTTTTTTGTACTTTTTGTTGTACTTTTTTGTACTTTTTGTTGTACAAAAAGTCACAAATTTCTAAGAAATTCTATCAGTATATAAATAATTGTTTTTCTAATTGAAATTCAAAAGCAGTCAAAATGACTGCCTTGGGCAATCTAGTGTTAAACCACACTAAAAAATTTTATTTTTCCGCATATTCCTTTGTAAAAATATATATACATTTATATAAATAGTTTATATTATATATGTGATGAATACCTACATCTATAATAATAAAAAACAATATATATTCATATAACTGTGTTTGTTGATCGCATTGATTATAAAAATAAAATAAAACAACATAAATATAATTAATTATTATACAAGAAAAAAATATACAAGAACACAAAAACGAAAAAAAAAGTTAGATAATTATAATCAAAAATTAATGGGTCCTTTGTAGTTTTTCGTTTCGATGGAGAGAAAAAAAATATTAATAATAATAAATAAAAAGGAGGAAGCGTTAATTATCGCGGTTACGTATTTATCTTTTTTTATTGTTTACAAATTTTAAAAATAAACTAATATTGCTCTCCATACTAGTTTTTTGTTAAGTTAAAAAATCACAATAGAACACAAGAAACATCCAACAACATTTGTTGTTTGTCCACTCTGCCTTATTATATTCATTAAATATTGTCTTTTACTGATGATTAGATCTTATTTTCTTTTTTTTTTTTTTTAGTTATTTTCGATTGAATTTTCGTCGCATATCATCTCATCATCATAAATGTAATTAAATTTGTGTATACGTACAAAAAAAGAAAATTAGATTTATCTTAGGATAAATGATCTGATATATGTAAAATGAATGCAATTAATTTCGTATTTTTATTCTTTTTGTTTTTTTTTATACGATATATGAAATAATGGATTTTTATATTTTTACTCTCATCAAAAAATAAGATAAAAAACAAACTTTTTTTTTTTTAATTTGCCATAATACAATTAAGTTATATATTAAAGAAAAAAAAACAATAAATGAATGACAAAAAAGTTAATGTACTGCTTGCATATTTTACGCACATTCATATATATGTGGTTGATTGCAGGTGTTTTTATATATAAGTAAATATATATTAAAAGATACATTAGTTAGTTAGATACACAATTAAGGTTCAATGAATGCCAATTATTATTGCTTCTTTTATTTTATATGGTATTTTAATTCTTTTATAAATTCAATTCAAATATATATATAGGAATAGTAAAATATATCTATATAGGAAAAGAGAAGAAGAAAAAACAAAAACAATTATGCATATACAGCAATATATTAAGAATTTACGTAAAATGAAAAAAATACTAATGCTATAATAATAATAATTATATATAGAAATATATTCACCATATATGATAAAGATGATAAAGCTTAATATAATTATTATAATATGAGTCATTCATCCACAAGTGAAAAGTGTTTTCATTATTTATATATAATGTATATATATATATATATATATGCATAGAGTTATATACATATTATCTTAAACACCATTCGATACATACCGATTGAAATTCGTGTGTGTTATTAGCCCATTATAGGGATCATAAAACCATTCTTTAATCACTTCTGACTTCGAACAACAAGTGTTCGCTAACTGAATTGTTTTAACATTTATCTACTCAGATTAAAACCATATTAATTTGGATGCGGGTATAAATCACATAAAAAATAAAATGAACTATATGTACATTTAACCAATTAAAAACACCTCCAAACCCCCAGTCAATTATATAAAAATGATAGTTTAATATAAAAGATAGTTTGATAGTTTGGTTGTTTGATTTAAATGATGGTTTAATATAAAAGTTAAAAGTATAATAAAATATTTATTTGTGTGTAGACAATGGAGTCTAATGTTAATTTATTGAAATTTAAAAAGCATTTTTCATCGTAATTTTTCTATTATTAATACGAGTATTATCTCCATTATGCAATATGTTTAAACGAATTTTTTTTATTTTACTTAATTTTACTGATATTTTATACTTTTCTATTTTAAAATAAAACAAATCATTTGTTGCTAGTGCGAAGTTACTGCCCGCTTATATTATATACTATACATATATATATATATAGATATAGAAATAAACAATATTTATTTATACGATAGACACGGTATATATATATTATATATAAGTATGTATAGAGAGAGTGTGATTTGTGTTCCGCTTAAGTAAACATTTAGTTGATTCGCTGATCAATGTATGAATGAATACCTATGTTATACTATTATATAGCGAGGCTTCTAAACACACAATCTATCCAAGTATCTACCATCCATATTATTATATACAACTGTGAAGTATAAAGTGATTAAATCATCTGTTATTTTTTGAATTAAATTATATATTTCTAATAAAATTCTTTAAATTGGTATAACATTTATTTTATATTGAGTTTCTTTTTTATTTTGATTATACAAATATTTGAAAATTGAAATTATACATTTATATATTTTTAATTGATTTGCACGCGGTATTTTCTTGTTTGTTGAAAATATGTGTAATAGTATAATAATAAATATAATTTGCAATGTTTATGTAAACGACCTATATATAAATAATATATAAAGTAATATACGATTTTCACTTTTTTCTATTTTTTTTTTTTTTTTTTGTATATTAATGAGAAAATTAGAAAATATACAAAACATAATTTTTGTTATAATTTTGCATTCTTCACAATTGTTATATATGATAATATAATGAGAATTTGTGTAATAGAAATCTTAATGGTTTTTTTTTTGTAGTAAAATGAATGTTTTCTTTATGAATAATGTGGATTTAGATGATATGATAAATTGGTAAAAATATTCAGCTATCATTTTTGTTGTCCACAGTTTATTCATAATATATACAATACATCGTTTTATATAGATGATATATTCGATATTTTGATTTCTTTTACAATTAACACTCAAAATATGCCAAACAATTGAAATATAATGAACAATGAACTTAATTATTTAATGAATAATTTCTTATGCTTCAATTTATATATATATCTATATATACATATTTTTTACATAGAATAATGCTAAAAGTTAACTAAAAGGTAACTATAAAATGTTTGAGGAAATGTTCTGAAATAAAAAACAAAAAACGGAAAATCTATTTCAAAATACTAATGAACCAACATTTATTTTACTTTTATATTTGATTTCATGATTTTTAATTAAATTTTTATTTAATTTGCAGCTGTATTAATAACGCGAATATCACTACAACGAATACTTGATGTATCATCAGATTGGACCGATATGACAAATGAATCCCAGCATTCCAGCTTAATGTATTCGTTTCGGGTTACATGCGAACCACATTATTATGGTAAAGGTTGTGCAAATTTATGCCGTCCTCGTGATGATCAATTTGGCCATTATACATGTTCATCGACCGGTGATCGTGTATGTCTGGCTGGATGGGTGGGTGATTATTGTACAGTTGGTAAGTACATATATATTTGTTATACTCTACATACGAATAATATTCATTCACATATTCATAAAAACAAAAGGAATAAATTGCGATTCAGACTATATTGATTGATATTGATTTGGTTGGCATACGCGACGACGACGACGACGACGTGTCGATTTTATGTTCAGTACTAAAAAAATATAATATAAATAATCAAAAAAAAAAATAAGATATTTATATTACGTGCATAAAAAATTATATCTTTTTTTTTTAAATAAAAGAAAACCTTAAATAAAACTGTTCCAATGTTTATATAATCAAAGGCAATTAAAAGAGATGAAAAAAATGAATACAAACAGTATAATTAAAGAAAAATACAACATAAAAAAAACTTTTCATTCAATTTATTATTACAACAATTTATAATTATACTCACACAAATAATCTTTCTATATGTAAAAGTATATATAAATAATTTTTTGAACTAAATATAATAATTTCGGTCTATTTCTTTTCAATATTAAAAGAGAAGAAAGAAAATAAAACAAATTTAATGATTATTATTTTGTATATATTATATATATATATATATAATTGATATAATATAATAAAAAAAAATACAGAAAATAACGTTTATTTTGTTTTGGTAAAATTATTATTTTGGTATAAATAATTTGCTATGCTGGCTTTTCGTAACTAACACATTCTTTTCATTTTCTCTCTAGGATATTCAATCATATATCAAAACAATATATAAAATGCTATTAATTTAACACAAAAAAGTCTGGCGTCCTAACATTTTGGGAGTTTATTACATTAAATAGTTAAGACTAATGGTATCTTCTAGTTCTAGTTTCTAGTTTAGTTGAGTAAGAAGCTTTCGATAAATAGATCGTTTGCGTTAGAATACTATGCAGAGTTTCATTTATCAAATTATGGGCTTTTATTTACTTTAGAAAATACAGAATTTTCAAATAGATGGTATCGTAATGATAAATTTACGATTTATTTAAGTTAAAGAATATACCCGCGTTAACAAAAATCACATCGCTAATCTAGATCAAATTGATTTTGTTGGGAAATGAATGCATGACTACAATAATATATAATTTAATCGTCGTGTACCAGTGATTATAGGACCCAGTCTGAATACATTTGAATTCATACAAAAGAGTAATTTCTTGTATACTTTTTACAATACATATTCATATATGTTAATTATAAATTTGCAAGCAGCGATTGTTTAGATTTCGCCTAATTAAATGTGTAATCTTTTATTTTTCTTTTTAATATTTAATAATAATAATAATAATATACATCATAAAAATTGTTTGTGTCTATATAATTTTGTTTTAATTTTATTATGTTTTGTCGTTATATAAACATAATATTTTGGCAAAATTTAAAGATTTTTTTTATTAGAGTTTTAATATTTAAAAAAAAAAATATAACAGTTTATCATTCGCATATACTTTTGTTTAATTAAAAAAAATCATTTTGAATCGTTTTTTGGTCCATTATATATTTCTCTATACTAAAAATGTACATATATCGTTTGTTTGTTCGCTTGTGATATACTTAACATCTTTTAAGTAAGTTTAAGTATATCTTTTAATTATATTATGCTATGATAATGTTTATGAATAGAAATTTTAAATATATATACAGAATACAGGGTATTCAGCAGCGTATATATATACATATGTGAGATTACTGGTGAAATGTTTTCCACAAATCAATCGTGGTATGTATTCATTACATAGTTTACATTTAAACTGCTGCATTTGAAATCATAAAAATTAATCATTCAAAAAATACTAAGATTTTTGATTGGAATTACCAGTATAACTAAAAGATTAACATTTTAAACATCATCTTTTCAACTATTACAATATATGTCTGATAAATTCAAAGTCAATTAGAATATGCTACCCGTAACGCACTGTAAATGAGATCTATGTTATATTTTATTAATGAAATTTCATTTTTTTTTTCGCCCATATTTACCATTATATTTATTTTAAAATAGTAAAACAAAGTTTTTTTTAAATAAATATAATTTAATTAATTTATTTTAATGTGTTCAGGTATACAACATTTGATATTTTAAAATCATAAATATAATATACGCGCATCATTCATTAATCAGGTCGCCAAACAAAAAAATGTTTATATATGGAAATTCAATTATAAAGACATAAATTTGACTAACATAAAAACATGTATAATAAATATAATCTTTAATTTATACAAACTAATAGCATATAAATTTTGCAATATTGCCAATTATATATAAGGTAATATTTAATAATCCTAAATTCTCTATATAAAATCTATTTATCGAAACAATATTTACTCATCATATCTTCTCCTTTTAAATTATTTATTTATTTATTTTTATTTAAACTGTATTTAAATTTAAATAAAATATATTGATATTTAAACGGCTAATGATTTTTGTTAATCAATTTGTTGTTAATAAAGAAATGTATTTGCCGCAAGTTACATGATCATTTATGTACAAAAAAATAATATACGTAAATGTATATCCACTATAAAAAAAAAGAAAAGAAAATCGCAAGATAAAAAGAAGTAAAAGAAATAGCGGCTAAGGCGCGCGTGGGAAGAAAAATAAATTTTTTTTTTTTGTGTTTTTATTAAATAAATAAAAGAATTAAATTTACATTTACACAAAAAAACATATTGTATGCGTATATGGAAGCAAAGAGTTTAAAGAATAATATTATTTATAAAATATTGACTTTACAAAAACAAAAAAAAAAAACAAAACTAATATAATTTGTACTGAATTGAAATATCAAAAAGTGAAAAAAAAACCTAATTCACATGTATATATACATATACTATATATACACATTAAGAACCGTACATTCATAATATTATAAAGATGATGAAATCACATCTTAGGGGAATTAATCTTGAATTTATCGGTTTTATTTATTAATGTTTGAAGTTTATAGTAAAACTTATAAAGCAAGTTGCAAGTTTTTATTCTATATATTTATAAATAGATTAGATAATATATATGTATCTGTATCTTTTTAGCATTTTATCACATAGCCAATAGCAAAATTTTAAATCGTTTTAATTTTTTTTTAGCTCAATCCCAATAGTTTTTCCACACTAAATATGATCTGAAAAATCATTTGTAGACTAAATCAGATATATAAATTGACTAAGATATATAAATGATAATCAAAATAAAATATAGTGTATGTCAATCTGTAGTTCAATTTCAATCTGTATAGATCGCATGTATATAACACAGCATATGTATGAAAAAACAACTATAACTATATAATCCTATATCAGCTTAACAGCAATCCATCCCCACAATAAATATCTGCAACTTTCCTAAGGCAATCCAACAAGCAAAAAACCCCCATTAACATCAAAAATCACGACCTACATTAAATTATTATGTATGTAAAAACAAAAAAAAATTGAAATCTAAATAAATATATATATATTATATATATTAATAAAATAAAAGTAAAATCATCTGATTATGTTAGTTCGGGTTATAAGATATTTCCAATTACAATTTGTATAAATAAATAAATTATACATTATTATTATATATGAAAACAAAAAATTTAATTTAGATTAAGTACATTTTAATTGTTTTATCAACATATCGCGTAAACTTTTTTTTTGCACTCTTAAATTTTAACCAAAGAAAAGTTTACCATAAATGATTCTTTTCATGTTATACATTATACTTTTGTTTTATGTTTCATAAACGTTTTTTTATATGTATATTTAATGTTTAGCAAATATATAAATACTATACATATACACTTGAAGGTATCATTGGTAATAATAATAATAATAATAATATGATTGTTATATTATAATGGATGAATGGAAAAAAAAAATGTTAAACATACCGTTTAAGATATCCAATATAACATATTTAATATTTAATTTAATTATATATTCGATATACGTATTTCTATACCTATAGCAGATTTCGATATTACATAGTATACACCTGTAATAATGATTATTAATTTTTAGGTTTTTTTTTTGTGCAATTCAACCTATAAAAATAAAATAATAAATTTCTTTCTAGTTTCTTATTTGTTTTTTGTTTGCAGATTATACAATACAATTCATTTTTGTAATAGTATTTATTTTGGTATACAAATTTATAATTAAAGAAAATTTGGGTATTTACATTAATTTTACACCTTATAATATCATTATGTGATGCTTGAGGGTATGGTTTCTTTGCTTATAACTAAAAAGTAAGCATACCTTTATGGTTTCGGTATACTGATATAATTATATAAAGCTTTAACTCAACAAATTCGTATCGTCACATTCGTCGCACACATATTAACTTATTGCAGATAAAAATTTATAAAACAAAAAAAAAATGCATTCAATTTGAATTTTCATTAAACTATCAATTTCCATGTATAACAGAAATTTTAGCAAATATTTTTCTATTCTTATATTGGCAACCATAGAACTTTATTTTATTGAATAAATTCGAAGAGAAAAACAATACACATTTATTTCAATTGTTATTGATTTTTTTTTATAAAAAAAAAAAGTTTCTTAACAATAACAAATAGGGATCTTTAATTTGTTCGGCTCCCAATAACAAATTAAGCTGCCAATAGATCTTTACGTAAGAATATTTTCCTTAATATATATTGTATAATAATATCTTAAATAATAAATCGAAATATATTACGTTATCCGATTTATATATTGTGTATAACTTGTATAGTTACGCAGAAACAAAGGTTTGTTTGTCCTTTATCTAATTATCTACGGACAAAAAAAAATTTAAAAAATGTTTTCATTGAAATTCAATAATGAAAAACTTTTTGTGATGTAAAATTAAATAAAATTAAAACTTGTCGCTCATATTATTATATTTTATAAATATGTTATTTTAAGTATATGTATATGGAATATTAAAATATGCATTACCAAATTAAATATTAAATTGCAAGTATATTATAAAATCGGTACATATAATAAAGCTCGATTTGACAACCAGAAAAAATTACATATTTATATAAGGGACAGCTGAAACCTCAATACCTCGGCCAGCAAATAATAATAATAATAATAATAATAACAATATAGATAATAATAAATACAAAATTATTGGGCAATTTATGCATACAAAAAAAAATTAAGTTACATATCATTGAATTATAAATGAAAGGTGGATGGATTAAAATTGTATCGTATCCACCGTCACCGAAGTGCCATAATGTGGGTGTGTGTGTGTATGAATACGCGAATGTATATATTTTTATTATATTTGATAAACTACATAAATGCTTATCTATAGAAATATTGAAATGTTTGCAGCTGGCACGTGACATTTTGAAAATTAAATGTATATGTATAGGCATTAACGCATTAAAAATTATAATATAGATAATTATATGTTTTCTAAATTTATATAAAAAATAAAATACGCATATATAATTATATTATTTGTCCTTTATAAAATATTAAGCAATTATATAAATCAATATATACATACTATATTCATGATAAATTATTCTATTTTTTTACCAATCTTTTGCTATTGTTATTTATTACAAAGTTTATACACATATACAATGCATGATATCATAATATACAATATTGGTATTTTTATTTCCTCATTCTTTAGTAATGAAAACGAACAAATAAATTAGTCATATTAAAAATTATTGAACATAAACAAATAATATAATCAAATAGTTTCTAAAAAATTTTCATCATTTTAAAACAAAATTTTATATGCGTATATATATTTCGAAAATGATAAATGATGATGGAATTTAATTAAGATTTATGTATAGATATTTTGTATACCTTTTAACGCGTAATCAATTAATAATCATAATATTATTGTTAATTTTTTTAGTTCAAAAAAACCTTATTTTAAAATTATAAATCTGTAATATAATAATAATTTATTCGTGAATCAAATATGATCAAGATGATCATGATTTCCGATCATATCATATAATATGTTAGGATGATGACAAAATATTATATACATTATATAAACCTTGAAGAAGCAAGTCAAAAGTGCGCGAGGTCATCTCTGATCATAATATCATACATAATTATAATTCTATATGAATAATATCAAAATAAACTCATATAAGCATTAGATATTATTTTATATAAACAAAAACATAAATTAAAATTTACAAAACTAGTTGACAATATAATTGAATATTTAGAAACAACAACAACAAAAAACTAAATCTATTTTGACAAATTCTAGTAACTTTAGATTCCAGTAACTTTTAAAGCAATATACTTACATCAAATTTGTAATCGTTAATATCACAGATACCATTTATATTAAAAAAAACCAATTTGTTTTTTATTTTATCATTGAAAAGATTATAAACCCGTATAGAAATACCAAATATATGGTCGTCGCTTTGTTTGTGTAATTATTTTTGCAAAATTATATAATATATCTTTATTTTTAAAAATACATTTTTTATTTAATTACAGCAACTTGCTTACCTGGTTGTGATGCAGTTCATGGACATTGTGATAAACCAAATACATGCATGTAAGTATTAATTTTTTATTTACATTTAATCTTTATTATAAAACATTTTCATATAAATGATATAATCGATACACATATACATTTGAAATAGAAAAAACCTACTGATACTGATGCTATAATTTGAAAATAAACTCATTACCTAGAAGTAGATGATGTGCGTACAAAAATTAGAAATTCTAATCTTTAAGTATAGAAAATATTATCTTTAAAAAATCAGAAATCTTTTTTATATGTTGTTTGTTCCAACATAATCATCGACGAACTTCTCTATACACACAATTATGATGTATAAACTGTTTATGATACATAAATTAAATATCGGCTCGATTTGTGTATTCAAAACACGATGCAAAGTTACATTGTAACACTGTAACGAATTATGATTCTATAAAAGATGATTTTTTTGTTACCATTGCAATAAATAAATTTGGATATGTTTGCTCGATGATCGAATCGGAAAATTAAACCATATATATTATATATTCTACCCTACTACTCCCGCACACACAATACATTTTTTTTATTTATTGTTATATTTACCTGAGTATTATTACAATGTAATTTTTTTAACAATAACTAATACTAAACAATACCATTTATCCCAAAAATATATAAAATGTATAATAAAAAAAATTGCAAAAACAAATTTAAGGGAAAAAACAGAGTATTGAAAGAACATTTTTCGTGTAAATAATCATATATAATGTATATAAAAATCAAAAATGTTCTCACGCTGTTATATGACAAATAGTTTTATTTGATTTTGTTGTTGTTTTTTTCCTCTATTTTATTAACCATTTCTATATATAGTATTTTATAGACATTTTATTTTTTTCTTGGTAGTAACACAAAACACACGTATAATAAAGGTAAAAAAAAATACAAATACAGGCAGTCCAGTTGTAATTGAACCGCGTCTAAATGGTGTTAAATAGCCGCATATACGAAAAGCACATATAAAATATTAACGAAGAATATTTAGAAAGAAAAAGAAAAGAAAACTATTAGAAAACGTGTTTATTGTAATAGTTCGAAATATAATGAGTAAAAATAATTGCTTGCCCAAGAAATAAAATAAATATTTATCTGCTAATTTTTTGATAATATAATCGAAAAAAGAATATATTTCATTTCGCTGTACTATCACTTCCTTATATAGTAATTTTAGAAGACCATCATATGCAAATTATATAATATAGTATAGTATTGAGAAAATAACTTAAGGTATTTACATAAATGATTCCTTTAAATCATTGATAAAATTGTGTATAAAGAAAAATATGAAAAATTGTGTATAAAGAAAAATTTGAAAAATTTGAAGAAACAAATTTGGTTTGATCTTATATGTCATTCTAGCATCAACCACACTCTTCTAAATGTTATCGCGTATATTCCGAATATTTACACAATACAAATTTCAATATCTCACGCAATATTAAAATTTTATTGAATATTTTCGGTTATGCATATTGTTTAGAGAATATTAATTAAACATATGTATGTCTGTATATGCGTCTTTTATTTTTTTGTTTATTGGTTGCAAGGTAGTTTAATGGCATCGGTTTTGTTTTGAATTTGTGCTTTCATGAATATATAATATATATATGCATAATGTATAGAGAAAGAAGAAATTTAAAAAAAATTGTTTCATACACAATATTTATAATTTTATTATTAAATATATATTTGCATCATCAAATGCAAAAAAAATTTATGATGAAACTCGAGAAACATTTGCATATAAATTTAAATAAAAAAAAAAAATAACGTAGAATTTGTAATTATCGCATGTTAGTTCTCGGAAGTATGCTAAACATTTTTCCGATGTGAAATGAATTTTTAATATATTTTGAATATAGAATTGAATTTTGATTAAATAAAAAATAAAAAAAAAAATTATCAATAAATAAGTATATTGTATATGCACATATATTTTTTTGAATTAACTCATATATATAAAATAAAATATATGTGCCAGTAATAATAGAACATTGTTTTTATATACTGATAGGATTTGACAGTATAATTCAACTTAAATGACATTTTTTTAAGATTACACTTGCATATATATATACACATATAAATAATTTGTGTATCGTTTATAGAATTTATAGAATCGTTTAATTTCTTAATTGGCGGAAGTATTCTATTTTGGATTATTAATATATATTATTATAAAATTTAAAAGTAATGCAAGTAAATTGAAATCTTACGTATTGTCACATATTTAGATTTTTAACAAAATTATTCGGTTAAAATAAAATTTTGGTTAATAAAAAATTAAGGGGTTTCAAAAGATTAACAATCAATATTATAAATCCGTAATATTTTAAATAATGTCTAATAAATTTAATTAAATGAACTATACTATTATTTCTTTTTAATGCAGTATATAAACGAAATCTGCTATATAGAATAGTAATTTGTTTCAAAGAAAAAAAAAAAAAGAAGATAATGTCAATGAAATTGGGAAAAAGAAACTTTGTTAATGAACTTTGTTATATTGATAATGATATGTATTTATTTATATTTTTTTTCAACATTTGTTGATGTTGTTTTTGTTGACATTTTAACTTCTGAATAATAATAAAAATAATAATAATAATAATTATAATAATAATAATAATAATAATAATGATAATAAAAATAATGATAATAATATCCATATTATTACAAAATGTATATCGAATTCATTATTCTCGTTACAAAAAAAAATGAAATTAATATTATATATCATATATATATATATATGTATATTCTATCATATCTATGATGATAAATACCCATATACAAAATGCTATTTTATAATATATCATGTAAAAAAAATGTATTTTTTAAACCAAAAGCCTCACATAGAGTAGATATAATCATATATAATACAATAAATATAAATGTTAATATACTTTAAGAAAGACTAAAGAAAAAAAAATGTACGTATTATTTCAAATATATGATTATATTTTGTGTGGGAATGCATTGTATATTCAAGACATTATGTCCCGTAACTTTATGCATGTTGAATAGCAAATGTATAATATTATTATTAGTTTATATATATACTTATATGATAATATATATAGCATATTAAATAAATGTATGGGGATTTATAAAATAATGTATATTTTTTTTTTTGAAATATAACCAACCAAATATATATATATTTATATACAAATGTAATCAAGGTGAATACATAATTAGTAGAAATTGTTTTTGATTGAAAATAAACAAAATTATGAATATGATATAAAATATAAAAACATATATTTGAACAAAAATTTTCTATCTTACCCCAACTTTAGACAACATTCAAATGTAAAAATTATAATTGATGAAATTTTGGTTTATACATTAGATTTTATTTGTTTAAGTTTTTATATTTAAGAGGTTTGATTGCGGTTTTGCACAAAATATTTATAAAGCAGTCTCGGGCATCTAAAATAGTCAGTTCAATATTTACTGTGTCGGTATGTTAATTTTTCTTTATATTTTCAATCGTTATTGCATTTCAATTCCATGCCTTTTTGGTTTTGTTATATCTCACCCACCAAACTTCCAGTTGCACGGGACGGGTATAACCGAATAAATCTATTTATTGTATAGTATTCTTCTGATTTATACATTTCAATACTACAAAAAAATAAAATATATTATTTATTTTTTTGTTTAATATGTGTGGAGGACGTATATTTATTTTTGTTTTAATCAACAATCATGTATATAAAATATTTACAATTTGCTACCGAATTTTTTTTGTAAAAAAAAGTGATGTGTAGGATTTTAATATAGTAATAATAATAATAGTAATACATTTTAAATAAATAAATATGGCACTTATTGTAATACAGATAGAAAAAAATCTTTTTGAAAGTGTGCCATATAGTCCATCACTAGATATATTGGTATGGATGTATTGTATGATTGGATGTACAAAATTGGTCTTAAAAACACAAATGTTTTATAGATAGATGTATTAGTTATATAGATATACTTAAAAAAATCTAAAAAATATATTTTTCTATATTTGATAATAATAACTAAATAATAAAAGTAACAAATAAAAAAATAATTTTCAAGTACTTGTACAACAGTCAAATATATTTGAATATACATATATCCACAATAAAAGAAGAAAATATAAATGACGTATACAATTGATGTTAGATGTTAGATGTTTATTTTTTATTTCTTAAATATATGACTTTGATTGTGCATAAAAGATGTTCACATTATATATAAAAAGGTATATAAATAATAAATGTTTTAAAACAATAACAAAAACAAACGGCATCATTGGAAAAGTATATAGAAACATTTTCTATTTATAATAATGTACAAATTATTATTATTACTTATTATACGTACACAATACATTACTCATTGATTATTATTTATTATAAAATTATATGATTAGTAAAATTAATAACAATTACTATTTATTGTATCGCCGTACGTATAGTTGTTTCGTATATTGTATACGACCGCATATTTGTCATACCGTGTTACAATAATAGATTTTTTACATTTACTTCAATTTATATTTATATAGTATAGATTTGAAGGCATATAATATCACAGCTGTATAAATACTGTTACTGTTAAAGAATATACCACCTTATATATCGGCAGCATTTCCTATGTAAGATTTCTATTCAGAACTATTTGGGAAACTCCGTAAAAATCGAAAGTACTTTCACGTTCAAAAATATAAATGAGTTAAGAAGAGCTAACTATAAATAATGCGTTCCTTGATACCGACTCCTTAAATTAACTATCAAAATATGTACTATATATGTAATTGTATTCTTATCAATATTATGTATAGTAATATATTATTTAAAAACCATATTCTTATAAACAAAGTACATTTTTTTCTTAAATATATGCTATATTTCATATGAATATCGATAAAACTAAAATATTATTATAATCATCTTCTTTTATACATGATATAGCAGAAGTAACAGAGCCATTATTTATAAATGCCAGTATATCATATATATAGATATGTATATATATATTGAAATATTGATGTTATTAAAAGTTTCGTCGTGGGAAATACCTATAGAAGAGGCGTGTCAATCGAGCTGCCATATCGCGCCTCGCACAATTTAATAAGATTTCAATAAAAAAAATAAATATACTTATATGAATGTATATTAAAAGTACACTTTATATATTTTCTTATTTTTTTTAAGTAATAGAGCTTGCTTATATTTCATATATGTACAATATTATACTATAAGGCTATAAGTACATAAGTATGTATATAAAAACAAAGTTAAAAAAAAAATTATAAAAACAACATTGAATATATATAATACATATGGAATAATCGTTGCCTTTGATATATTTTTTTTTTTACTTTACATATTATTTTTTTAGTTTTTTTGTTAATTCATAATCACAACATTTGCAAATATAATCAAGTGCATTCTGCGATAATTTTAATATATGTATATACAATAAACATAATTATTTTTATAATAAATATATGTGTATTGCATATATATGTATAGTAATTGTGTAGCGAAAAAGAAAAGATATGTTGATATTTCTTGAAATTTTTAATGTACGTGTTGAATCTTTTATTTTTTTTTAGTAACATTAGTAGGTATTCCGCACCATACTACATATTTGATTATTTGTTGTTTTACACATTCAACAGTGCACGTATAGTTGAGTTGAGAATAAATATATGATGGTTTAATAATAATAAAAAGAACAGAAAAATTTAAATAATTGAATTAATATTTTTATACAATTTAATTTGGGATTTAAATAACTATTGATATATTTTATATTTGTTTTTACCTTTTTAGTTATGGTGTAATATATTTGTTGTTAGTTAGAGGAAAAACAATAAATGAAAGTTGTGTCTCTGAGATTATATAATATATATGAAATTCAAATGAAAATGTTATAATAATATTATGATACGCACAATCATAAAAAATAATTTCAAAATTCTAATTAATTTTTATATTATCGTTTTTATTGTAGGTGTCAAAATGGGTGGAAAGGTGCTAAATGTAATGAATGTGAACCATATCCAGGATGTGTTCATGGTACATGCTTAAAACCATGGGAATGTTTATGCAATGAAGGTTGGGGTGGTCTATTTTGTAATCAAGATTTGAATTATTGTACAAATCATCGGCCATGTCACAATAATGGTACATGTTTGAATACGGGACATGGTGCTTATACATGTATTTGTGCACCCGGGTTTGAAGGTGACGATTGCGAAAAGAAAATCAATGATTGCGTACGGTCACCATGTCTAAATAACGGTATATGTTTTGAGAACAAATTTCAAGGTGATTATCGTTGTGAATGCCGGATCGGTTGGACCGGTTCAAATTGTCAACAAAAAGTACAAACATGCTCGGATAAACCTTGCGCTCATGGTCAATGTATGGATACCCCGACGGGTTCAAAATGTTCATGTCCGGCCGGTTACAGTGGCGCACATTGTGAAATCCAAATTGATGATTGTAACCCGAATCCATGTAAAAATAATGGTAAATGCAATCATAATACCGCGAAAAGTGCAGGCGAAAATAGTGAAAATAGTAATGAATATATGATAAGATATACGTGTATATGCCCAATTGGATTTACCGGTAAACAATGTGAAGAAAATATTGACGATTGTATGAATGAACCGTGTTTAAATGGTGGTACATGTATCGATATGATAAATCAATATCGTTGTTCATGTGTACCCGGTTACATTGGTGAAAATTGTAATCGGTTGGTTGATTATTGTTTAACAAAACCATGTGCAAATGGTGGATATTGTATAAATTTAAATAATGATTATCGTTGTAATTGTCGACAGGGTTTCATTGGTAAGGATTGTAGTAACGATATTGATGAATGCCTTTCAAATCCATGTCAAAATGGCGGAACTTGTATAAATCGTGTGAATAGTTTTCAATGTGTATGTCCAGCCGGTTTTCATGGACAACTATGTAATGAAGAGATTTCATTGTCCCATCAATCGAATTCATTTTTATCCGTACAAAATGGTGGCGTTCGCAATGATACGCAATCTAATTTAAACGAAATGAATCAACAACGTCACCACGAAATTGATATGACACATTATCATGAGGCACAAAGTGGTCAAACTGCTGGTATTAGCCAGGGACAAGTTATATTAATTGGAATAATATCCGCATTGGTACCACTTGTAGCGGCCGTTGGTTATGGAATTGTGGTATGTCTAAAGCGACGACGAAAGCGCGCTCAAGAAATGGACGATGCAGAAGCAAGACGACAAAATGAACAAAATGCATCGGCCACATTACATCATCATCATCACCATCATAATTTACATCAACATCATTTACATCAACATCAAAATGGTAATATTGGTAACTCGAATACCATACTCGCATCGAAACGCGGTGGTTTGCTAACGAACAGTTTGAGTATTAACGGCGGTGTGGTAGGCGGTGGTAATGGTGGAAATGTAAACATTTTAAACTTTGATAATACAAATCCTACAATAATCAAAAATACATGGGACAAAACGGTGAATACCATAACAAATTCAACAAGCATCGATGATTGTATGATGAATACCAGTAATTCGTATGGCGTTATGTCCAATTTTAGTGATAATGGTGTTAGTGTTTGTAGTAATAGTGGTAATGGTGGTGTTGTTGTCGGTAACGGGAACATCATTGACAATAGCTTTTCCCAAATTGTGCCATTACAACGCGCTAAATCGCAAAAACAATTGAATACTGATCCAATGGTGATGCATCGAGCCTCACAAATTATTAACACACCAAAAGATTATTTTTTAGATTATAAAAGAATATCAGTAATAACTGGTAGTGGTGGTGGTGGTGGTGGTGGTGGCGGCAGTGGGGGTCTCAATTGCGGCGGTACGGATTCAACAAATAATAGTAATATTAATCAATCACAACAACAACAACAACAACAAAGGTGGCAATCGCAAACACATCACCAACCGCCATCATTAAATAGTACATCATCCACATCAGTAACTACACCATCATCCACCCCCACACCTACATCAATACAACAATTAGTAACAACACATCAAAGACAATGTGTATCTCCATATACACCACCGCATATTTAATTCAAAAGAAAATTAAATGTTATAAAATAAATAAATAATTAATTAGTGCTGTGCGTTTTCGAATTTTTTTTTGTATTAATTCGAAAATTTATAGAATTAAAATAATTAAATAACGAGAAAAATTAAGAACATTACAAATACTATAAACAAATATAATAAATATTATACATAATTTTATATATGTAAATAATATTTCAATTATAAATATACAAATTACGACTTTTTATACATAAAATAATTTTTATAAATACTATAAAAATGAATTTAGTTATTAAAATTATCATTACTTTATAAAAAGCATCCGAATATGATTTATATAATTAAAGTTAAATGACCGGTGAAAAGAAAATACAAAAAAAAAATATAACAACGGACATACAAAAAAATAAAATTGTAAGTTATTACAATATAATATTGATCATCCAAAAATATATATTAAAATTTAATTTAATTGTAATTAAATATAATAATAATTACATTACTATTATTATTATTATTATTTTTGTTTTATAAAAATAATTTATTATTTTCATTTTACTTATACAGAAGGATTTTAATATATAATTTGGATTAATTAATTAAAATTTGTTTTTGTTTATACCTACCTAATTATAATTATATATTTAATCTATTTAAACACCCTAAAGTTAAATATCAAAATGAAATTGAACACAAAAAACAAAAAAAATTGTATATAATATTAATAAAATGATTGACAAAATTTTTTGACAAAAAATTACGTTTTCAAATTTGTTTTATTTATACACAAATTTGTGCGAAAAAAAATATAATTAATTTTGGCCAGTGAATTAAATTTATATATAATATTTTTCATTTTTATTTTATCTTTATTAAATGTGGTATAATTTATTTTTTATAATTAATGTAAATTCCTATTTAATAATTTATATAAATTTCTATAAATTGATATCGTAATTTGAAATCATCTATATCTATATTAATTGTTCATTTTAAAATAATGTTAGTAACTTTTTTCGAAGAAGCACAACATAATTTTATAGAGACCTAACAATTTAATTTCAAAATATGGTTGTGCTCTCGATAATTTTAAACCGAATTAAATTGCAATAATATCAATTTGATTTATTCAACTATATTTATTTTTTTTTTCATATTCCGTAAGATATTTTATTTCTTCAACACATTGTAATGGAAATACACGAAATGTTGTTACAAATAGTTTATAGTTTAACCAGGAATTCCATGTGTATGTAGCCTATATGTATATAATAGATTGTACAGTACTTCTACTTTTCTATAAACTCTAACAAAAAATCAATTAAATATTATTTATATTAACAATTAAATATAAAATTAAGAAATCGCTAAAACGAGGTAATTATTTAAGTTTATTATTGTATATTGTTTTTTTATCTTTGCGAAAGTGTTCTGCTATGTAGAGTATTTTTCGAATTATATAAATATTGTGTTTATTACGCAAAAAATCGATTATTATAAACCAAAAATTGTCATAAAAATGAGGAAAGAGGAAACCATTAAAAACATACTAAATACTTTTTTTTTTTCAAATTATACAATTATAAATAAATATACGTAATCAAATCTTAGTGCCAGTTAATTATGTTAATTTAAAAAGGAAACATTTTCATTAAAATTTTAAAAAATTATTAAAATAAAATGCACCAAAGTAAAAATAGCACTACTTCTTATATTTAAATATTTAAAATTATAATTTTAGAATGTTTTACTTAATTTTGAATTTAAAAGCAAGCTATTTTTATTATTAATTAAAAGGTTTTCCTCATTATAATCGCGTAAAAATCAAACTGCGATTCGTGTCCAATTTTATACGAATGTGTACTAATCCCAAATGTTATATTGAACATTCATCAAAATATGGCCAATGATAATTTTACTATTATAAATAATAAGTGAAAAAATATATAAATCTGGAAATGTGAAACTAATTTTTTTATATATATATATATATGTATATATATGAAAATAAACTAAAAATTTAATTTATCAATCAGTAACTTTTATGAAATACGTTTCGATTTAAGGAAATATAGAATAAGAAATATTGTGATTTTATTGATAATATATTTTTTGTTTTACATAAAAAAAAAATATTTTATAATTTTTAGAATTAATTTGTATGGTAATAATAATATTAAAAACTCTATATATCTATAACGAATAAATAATGAAATAAAAACGAAAAAGAAAAAATACATGGAGAAATATTTTAAGTCACAAAGATCTAATCAAAAGAATAAATCATAAGATCTAAATTTTTATATTTATTTAATAGTACTTTTTATTATTATTTATATTTTTTTAAATTAATTAGATTATTTTAAAAATGAGTGAAAAAAAAATTATTAAAAAAGTAAACAAAATATTCCATAAAAATATTTTTTTAAAATAAATTTAATAAAAAGAAAAATAAAAATGTAATTATTTGACTGACAAAATTTTTTTTTTTAATTTCCTTATATATAACAAATATATATATATTTTTTTAAAAAATATTTTTTTAAACAAAATTTTTTAAAAATAATTATTATTTTTTTTTGTACAATTTAAGTAGTTTTTTTTCAAAAACATTTTATATACAATTTAATAATAATAATTAATAATATAATTAAATAATTTAAAAAAAAAATGAAATGTTCCTTTTTTAATACATATATAAAAATAAAAAAAGATTAAAATTTTACAAAAAAGATAAAAAGCAGAGTTTCTCCATTATTGTTTTTTTTCATTTTCATTTACATTTTTAATTTAAATGTAAGTTAACCTCTGTGCTTTTTTTTTTTTTTGATTAAGGGGATAATTACAATTTCATTTTAATTAAATAAATCATAGAATTTATTTTATTTATTATTAATCTATAATCAAATATTATGTACTTAAATGCAAATTATTAATAAATGTATTTGCACAAAAAGTAAACCATCACACAAAAAGGAAAAGTTTTTTTTTTATATTTTTTATTATATATATTTTCCCTTAACTATATAAGGATCTTTTCTTTATTTGGTTTCCATGATCCCTTGAGAAAAACCATCAAATACAAAAAAAAAAACAATTACAAATTATTTATGTATGCAAAAATGCAAATACTAATAATAGAAAAAATATGATCGCAGTGAAACTTTGTAAAGAAAATATAAAGAATAAAAATAAATATTATAAAAAAATGAATTAACAAAAAAGTTAATTATGTATTAAAAGAATTAGAATTGTGTAATTATATTGATTATATGCATGTGTAAATAAATGTGAAACTAAAATATTTAAAAAGAAAAAAATTTTAATTAAAAATACGAATTATAAAAAAAAAAAAATCAAATTTATGTTTATTTTCATTTTATTTTTTTTAATATAGGTAAACGAATTGATTGCGTTTAATGTAAAATTTTTTCTGAAGCTGTCACGCGACCCTTGGTAGATATGTAATTAGTGAGATGGTTTGGGATTGTCTCATAATCCGACCATTGGGAAATCGTTTATCCTAGTATATAGTGTGGTATCTTGAAACAAATTTCTTACCGAGATATGTTTTATACAAATGAAATCAAGAAGAAATTCACGACCGTCGTTGATATTATTATTAAAAAGATCATCAATCTGTTTCCAAATTTTTTTTCTTTTTAGTGTAGTTAGTGTCAATCTATCTATTGAATTGACTATACTTATCTATATGAAATTATTTAGTGGTGCCATCATTCCCTTGTGAGATCAATTTTAGCAAAACGTTTATGATGAATGTAATTAATTTCCTTATATATAACAAATTAATCAGATTAAATTGTATTAATTTTGGGTGTCAAAATGTAACTTTTGCAACACGACCCCGACAATGATAAGAGAAAATTATTCATGAAACCGTTTGTTCCAGTTTAATTATTAAAATGATGAATTAAAGGGAGATATATTATTATAATTAAAGAAAACTAATACATCATTCATTGTTGACTTTAAAATGATTAAAATAATACAAGATTTGCATAATAATAATATTTAAAATACGATTATAGTTTATTTTATTAACAACTAATAAAATATCACCTATAACACAAACACAAAATATGCTATCATATAATCAAATTAAACAATCTGATAGATTAAAAAATAAAAAAAAAAAAGTCAATGACCTTTTTTTCTTATTATATATTTACATATAAAGTGATCAAGTTTTATATATAGAAAAGACTAAATTATTTTGCGTTAAAATTTGAAACATATAAAATAATAAATAAACAAGTATTATTTGTATATATATACATCTATCCTATAATGAATATGATTATGTTTCTTTATATACATTTTACTATAATATCGTGTATTTAAAAAAAAAACTATTTTAAGAAGATAAAATTTTTTTTAACATATATATTATTTTTAGTTTACAGAACTTTCGTAACTTTTATTCTCTATTTATTCTCTGTATGTATAGTCACTTATATTGTGATATTTATTTAACACAATAATTTATTCGTTTAATTTTTTTTTTTAATATTATTGTGAAGTTAATATCCCAAATATTAGTTAATAATTTTTCAGAATCTTTATATAATAACATGCCAAAGCGCATATATAATATTTAAGTAAGTTTTTTTTTAGAGTTCTTGCCAATTTGTCATATAAAAAAGTAATTAAATTGCATTTTATTATACATGATTTTTTTTTTATTTTTCTAAATTTAAATCTTTAAAATTTTATATTATTTAGATACAAGAATTTAGAAAAATTTCAAGTTACAACAACACAAATCATTTATACTGAATATCTGAATAACAAATGGGTTTGAGGTCATATAAGCGTCTAACGGTCTACGATCAGTTGACTGGATAGAAATTTTTAAACGAATGTTTATGGATATATTATGACAATATTTAATGTGTTTTATACACCATTTTATAAATATATTAGTAGAAGTCTCTGAACACTGAACAATATATAATAATTAAATTAAATAAATTGAAAATCAAACAAACAAAACTATAATGGTGTAGTTATGCAGAAAACTACAGTAATAGACATATAATTTGAATTGTTCATATTATATAAAATGTGTGAAAAATAACAATACTAACATTTTTTATTTGTTTTGTTCTTATAACAGTGTTATATACCATACCATATACCATATATATCAATATGGCAAGTCCTTAAAATGGTTTAATATTTAACATAACTATTATATTCGTGCGGTGGTGTTTCAATAGAGATCATATATATTTTCGATTAATAAAGCAAAAAAGCATCAATGCAAATTACTCAATATTCTTTTCTTTTTTTTTAAATAAAAGAAAAGATATAGAAACACACATTTCCGTGTGCATATTATTTTTATTATTACGGGTTGTATGTATATTGTATATATATATAAACTAATTTTATTTGATGTATTTTTTTGTATCACTACGGGATCGCATACATATCGTAATCTAACTGTATATATATATATATATCATGTATGAATTTAAACCTATAAAAATAAAATTAAATAATTTTAATATATGTTTTTAAAAACTATATAGACAATTTGTTGACCACACATAGATTGATATATGTCTTCTCTTAACTTTTATTAATACATCAAAAATATTGATTATTTTCCATGAATATTGATTTATTACATTACCTGGATCACCTGGGGCGCCAGCTTCTATGTAAATCGTACTATATTAGAAAAAAAAAACATTTAATCGTTAAAATTGAGTATATGTATATAGTTAAAACACGCGTATATTCATAACATATGAACCAAAAAACAAAACATATAAATAATATTTATGGTATATAGATAAGTTTTGATCATATTTAAAAAATAACAAAACATACATTTGACTATATATTAAATATAATAAATCTACGGTTTTTACAGCAAAGCGTTCTGCTATTTGTTACTTAAATATTTATTTAGTTATTAAAAAACATTTATATAAATATGATAGCGTTTTCGGTGTGTGTTTATTATATACTATATATATAAGAATAATTGAAAAATTTTATTCATAGTTATATATGATTTTCTTCTATTAACTTTTGTTTTTTTTTTTTTTTTGCGTTCTATTCTTAATTAGGTAATTCTATATTTGCATTTAAAATATCTAATATATAAAGAGATTTAAAAAAAAAAGTAGTTAATCATATAAAAAAATTATAATTCTTTATTATAAAAATATATATATTATATATTATATATTGTGATTGATTGTGTTTATATTTATTTTTGTATATTATATGTTCACAAAAATAGCCGCTTAAGTCTCGGCTGCTCGGCTAAAAAAAGACACAGACAATCCTAGTGACAGCTTATAAGACTCTCTATGAACAAATAATCGATTTTTATTGGTTGATTGGAAAAAAAGACAAAGAAGAATTATTATAATTTTGATATAATAATAAAATATTAAATTTATAATATAAATATATAAAAGGACGAAACATACACATAAATAGCGACCGTTTCAATTTAATCTACACATAAACTGGTATAATAATTAAAAATGGAACTGCTTTAGATATTTTATTTATAAATTAAAATAATTAAAATTCAATTGACAAACATATATGTTACATTTCAATAATTGAGACAATTATAGGTTATAAGATTTTAGATTTCTCCTTTTACTTATTTTGTTTAATCGTAACTTTTGTGATGGATATATATGTGAATGGTATTAGAGTAAAATATTATATTTATTTGACAAGACAATGATTTTCCACATATAAAACATTTACATATTACGATTTCGAAATGTTATATTCGAAAACCAGTAGATTATTTATCAACACGTTTACGTGCCGTTGAGTAACTTCTCTGCACAAGATGTGCATGCTGTTTATGTCGTATTTTTACAGTTTGTGCAAATAATTTCACTACTTATAGTGTGGTTTATATTCTAAATGTGTGGTTTAAATGTATAAATTAACCATATATAAAATAATATTTTATAAAATTAACAAATTAAATAAATATAAAATTTCGGTGGTTATATGTTCTGGTATGTTTACTGCCTAAAATGCGTTTATGTGCTAAATTTTCTCATGTTATATTTCTAAGCAAGGCAAATTTTACTCAACTTATCTGCATAAAATAGGCACGTTTACGGTGTGTTATGTGCGACAAAAATATTCCATATCTTGTCAGCAAATGATGTGGCATTGGACATAAACGTGGTGTATATATATGTACATCAACATTTTTTTTTATTCTCAATAAATATATACGATATACGTTCTCGCATAGAAAGCAAATTAGGTATAATAATGCTAAAAAATAATATACGTAATATATTAAAATTGATTGACATTGGAATAATGTTTATAAGCAATGTATATATATATATATATGTTATACTATGTATTCATATTTTATATAGCCATCTCTGGGTATATTATAAAAACCATTATACAATTTGACCATATATATAACAACATGTCGATCTAATATAATTATATATATATATTTATAACAATATATTTATTTACATATATACACCACCTATAGTATAGACCTATATCTATGTCGTATATTATATTTTCTTACAATTTATTGATATTGTGCATTAAATAGTTTGAAAATGTTTTAATCATAAAATAGTAAAAAAGTATTACATTTATCAATAATATCTTTATGTAAATGTTACAAATTATTCTAATAATGTATTGTTAGATTATTTACAATTTTAAATATACATTTAATAATAATATATCTTTTTCTAATTATGTATTAACAATTTTTGATCAATTTTTGACCATAAATTCGCTATAGTAGATGAATATCGCGGAACTTTTTTAGTCAATTTCAAATCCCATAATTTAAAACAAATTATTAATTTATCATGTATGAATATCTCAACATAAATAAATGCCATAAATATTGTCCATATTTTTAGAGATACACTCACATTCGTATTACTATACTTATTTTCACCTATATATTGACTTAAAATTTTACCAATTGGTTATATCACGAAATGGGTCAGATTTTTGTATAATGATTCTAAAATAGTAAACCATGCATTATAACTTTATATGGTATTGTCATATTTTACCCTTAAACGAACAATGAATCATAAAAAATACGAAATTCTTCGCCATTGAATTAATTCAGCAACCCCTATACGATATATTTGACATAAATCATTGCAAAAATGTATATCCATCATTATAATGCGTGATTTTCTGTGTCGATCAACAATATCAACAATCAACAATAATCCGTGTGGATCAACAATATATTAATATATCGCTTTTGCCTAGACGGTGAATATTAGTACATAAATGTTATATGTATTTACATTTATTTAATATGCAATATATAAAAACGTGAGTTGTGAAAACTATAATGAGTTCTGTTAATTTTTTTTAAATTTTACCACATTACAATTATACAATATATATATTTCAAATTCATTTATGATATACATATTCTTATAATAGACGAGAGAAAATAATTATAATTTTTTTATTTTTATAATGAAAATAAACTTCTTTAAAAATTCAAATCAACATTTTGGACCGGATGAGCTATATATATTATATATTTTTTTATTTAAACGGCATATAAATAAAATTTTAATTATCCATCCATATAAGATATCTTTATAATAGATTTTATTAAAATTTTACATAATGTAATTGTTAAAAATAGTTTTTTTATTTAATGAGCTTTGATATACACAGTAAGGCTTACCAAATAAATATATATGGTATATACCCACCATTAACATGACTGGAAATATATTCATATTATATATATATTCATATTTGAAGGTATAGATGTATACAAAAAGTCATATCTATTATAAATAAATATTATACTAAACATTTTAAAATAAAATTAGTTATAATCAACAAATAGTTATTTAAAAAAAAATATTCACCGCATAATTTTCATATGTACAAACAAATCGTTATAAATTTTTTTTTTGATGTTTTATTTATTTTCTTGGCTTAATACAGAATATATATATTATATAATATATTGACGACTGCGGACATATTATGATTATTATTATGTAAATTTACATGAAAATCTATATATACAGATATAAACACACACAGGTATTATATAGCTACATTTTACATTTGGATTTTTATATTATCTACAAAATACACATGGAAATTATAAATATGATTGATTGATTGATTGCATTCATTAAATAACTATTATTTGCTTAAAAGAATATTATTATTATTATTATTATATTATTTGTTTAATGTTAAATATATGTTTATGCATATACAATTATATTCTAAATATGTGTATGGATATACACAATTAATGTATAAAAGCAAGTATAAAAATATATCTATCACATACGTTGAATGAATACCAAAATTTTGTATATTATACAACGTATATATTATTACCTTTTTTTTTTAAAACACAATGAATAACGATTATTAAATATTAAAAAAAAATTAAATATAAATAAATCTATCTCTAATGTTATATATGTATATACACTCAAAATAGAATTCATTTCATCAATGAATTATTGTTTTTTGAATAGTAATTAAATGAAATGTGAAGTTTTTTTATATATGTGTTATTTTACACAAAATATTTTAATTAATGCATTTTTGATAATTATATATGTTTGTTTTTGTATATATGCGGTGAAATAGAGAGGTGTCAGAAATACAAAACGCAGTATCATGAGAATGGTATATTTGAAATTTGTTCTATAAATGTAAAGAGGAAAATTTTCTATTTACATATGTTATTATAAAAATGTGTCACCCATTGTGTTTAATAATTAATTTTATTCAAATATATATTTGTACCGAACATATATACATAATAAAATAATAAAAAAAAAACAAAAAGACCGGAAAATTGATTTGTAAAGTAATTAATTTAAATTAAATGGTACAATAAACATTATGTAAAAATAAGTAAAAATACATTATTATTATACGGCGTTCTATATATTGAAACGATATTGTATAAGAAAATATTGAATAATTTATTATTTTGATTATGTCGTATAATTTAATCAGCTATAATATTGTTATATATGCGCACACAGTCCAATAAAATTAATCTGAATAATAATTAAATCAAAATAAAGTAGAATAAATAAGTTTAATGATTTAAAAAAAATAATGCACATATTTAGATTAAATATTTAGTTTTTTTGAATGTGTGATAGCAAAAAATGAAAACTCAGTTTTATTATACATAAATTAACTTTATACTTTTGTATTCTGTTTTTACAAACATTTTTAAAATATTTGAAATGAAAAAGTTATTCAATATTATTTATTTAATTTAGAATTAAAAAACATTTAGATTTAATTTATTTAATTTAGAATTAAACCTACGTTATTGAGAATAAAGGTGCGATATTATGAATGAAATAATATGTAGTAAAGTGTGGCGTCAAGGCGTCGTTATGATATAGAATTAATAATGTAAAAATTGTTTTAAACGTTTATAGTTTATAGAAGTACTTGCCATTAGAAAACGTTACATAATAATTTTGGCATACAATAAAATTGAATTCACTTGAAGCGCAAATATAATATACGCAACTTTTATCTTGTTCACACAAAGAAAGTTACCATAATTAATATAAAATGTATACAACTTAAAATTAAATTGAAAATTAATCTTGAACATTGCATATTAATGAATTTATGTTATGTTTTAGTATGCATGCGTAAGTTTTAAATGCACTGATGTTTAAAATGTATATTTTTTTACCTAATATATATATATATATATATATATATATCTTTTTTACCTAATATATATATATATATATCATTAACACTTGCCTTCCAAAATTTCTATATCGAAAATAAATAGTACAATAGATATCTAATTAAATTTTTTTTATTAAATTGCACCCTTTTGTGTATCTAGAAAATTAACGTAATTATACAATATATATATACATAAAAAATATTCAAATGTAATTGAAAAAAAAAACCTTTATAACTAACAATTGTTTATATTCCACATAATAAAACATAAGAGAATACGTCAATCTATCGCGATATTGATTTAAACAATAAATAAAGTGTAAAAAATATTTGTTAAAAATATGTATTTAAATAACATATAGTAATATAATATTACCAATTATTATAATATATATTCTTAAAAGACTTTACAATAAGTTTTGTATACAATAAATAAGTATACTTATTATTAATGAATCACCGACCGACGATTCGATGGTATATATAACTCAATATGAAAAGTGTTAATTAATATTAACTTACTTTTGTGTGTATACAGAGAGTGTTAAATTATTAAACTGCATAGTTCATAAATATATAATAATAATATATATTACTTATGTATATCGCATCTTTTACATCTTACGATCTTACAAAAAAAAAGTTATAAATATAGTTGTTTGTAAATCTTTGGTTTTAGTATATATAACATAGTGTGTCTTAAGTAAAACACAGTACAATTTTTTTTTTAAATTATTTATATTATATATATCACATAAATAAAATATTTTCATTTTAACAATTATTGAATTGTGAATTTTTGCCACAGATTATAAGATCATAAAAAATACACATGAAAAGAGAATTCAAAATATATCGATAAAAGTTATATCATTAAACTTCATTTTTTGGATCACAAAATGTTAAGCCACTGAATTTGAAGTTAATTAAATTAATTAAATTAACATAAATTTTATAAGTTTTAGGTTATAATTCCTATATATTCAAAGAGCACCTCCAACGTGGTGGTATTATGATATATCCAATAGAAATTCCATTACGTTACACATTAGCAAAGTAAATTTGATGGAGTTTGCATATAACCACGAGATGAATTTGGAAAATTATATAAGATATTGTTCACCATTTGAAATGACAATTTAAACACAAACAAAAAAAAAATAATAAATCATATCACATCATATTCACTTTATTATAGTATTATTTATATGGGAATTTTAAACAGATGACACGTTTTATTTTTCATTCAAAAAAAGAAAATCCATAAAAAAATTTCAAACAAATTTCGTGTTATAATGAATTATTTGTTAATACAATTAAAAATTTATATATATATATATATATATATATATATATATATAGATATTATTTATTTATATACACTCATTTCGTGACAACACATAAATCATTCACAAATATTTTTCTAATTGTTTATTTATTTAAACTTAAAAATAAAAATATAAGATACCATAAAAAAACATCTATAATAAAGAAAACTAAAAAAAATTACATAATGATTTTTAAGTAAATATTTTTTTATTATTATAATAAATTATAATATATATATATATATATACAAATATCTAACAAAATCCACCTACATCAAAATCACGAAAGTATTATATGCTTTGTGCGGGTTAACATATACCTGTTTAAAATATATGTATATATATATTTTTTTTTGTTTTAATCATATGATACTCATTTGCGATATTTAACAAAATAAACTCATTTGCATATATACAAAACGGTGTTAATTTTAAGAAAAAAAAAGATGATAAAAATAGGCATTAATAATTATATTAATTAGTCAATGCCTTGTTAATCTTATAATATTATAATTATATCTATATAATAGAGATAAGTAGGTATGTAGTTATGTATTATTATAAGGTGCTTGCTGATTAATTTTTGAATTGAATATTTTCGTTGAAATCATCATCAAATGGAATTTATTTTTTTAATTGGAAATGGTTTATCTATGATGACTATAGAAATCATTTGATTTGACAGATTTAACAGAATCTAATCGTATACCTTGATCATTCATCAAACTGATGTATATAACGAACAAAATCGCATATAAATGTGCAAAAAAAATATCAATACTATACTACTAAAAAAGAATTATAATATTCTGTTGTTAATTAAAATCACTAATTAGTTAAAAGCTCAAAAATGAATATTACTATATATAGGTAGATCTATGATATTATATCGCATTATTATGTTAGCGTATTATAATATACGTAGTCATTATTTATTAAAATTATTTCCCATGCAAAATCCTATCTGTGTTTATCGCATTTATAAATAGCAATAATACAAATAATACAAATGATTTTTATTATTTTTAGCAAAAAATACATATATATCTATAGTTAATTAAATTATATATTTTTACTAATATTTGTTTAGTTTATTTATTCAATTTTTTTCTTTTTTGAATGAAAATTAAAATCAATTAGCATCTGAATGGCAAAAAGTTTATTAATAATCATTTATACATATGAAGATGTATAAAAATGCTGTTAAATGAAATGTTTATAAAATTTGTGAATTACAATATATAAAAAATCAATATATCGATGAATGAGAATAAATTAGAGAGTTTTTATTCACTTTTATGTTTCTGAAATTAGATTTTTAGATTTTTCAGGCAAAAACGTTGCCTTTACTTTAACAATTGCCTTTACAAATCTTGTAAAAAGCTGTTTTCAAGCTATTCGAAAACATCGGCTGGCTTCGAAAAAGGGGAGTCGTGCATCATGACACATAAACATTTGGAAGAATGTAGAAATTAAAATTTCTAATTTTGTCAAAATACTTTTAGTTCTGTATCGCAGTTCTGTAAATATTTAAAATCAAGAGATATATAATATTTACTATTTTAATTATGTATCTATACCTTATTTTTATTAATTAATTATTGTAAAGAAACACGTCAATTCAGAAAACAAAATAAAAATTTTGTATGTGCCATTTTGCCATTTTTGAAAAGCATTTAAGATGAATTGCATATTTTTCTGCGTACATATATCAGGACAATCGTAAATTTTATAAATCTATTTATGTTTTTAGTATATAGTGTTTTGAATAATTGAAGAATACACGTTTCAAATAGAAAATTTCTACCAATCAATTATTTTATGGTAGTATAGAATAAAAATATATACATATGTATTCTTGCATAGAACAACGCATTTCTTATATAACAATATGTTTTGCTGGACGTTTTGTTTTATTTCAAACTTTTTGTTGAAAACTCGTAAGATTCGTTGTTATTTTTTTGTTCGTAAAATACTTATAGTATATTCATCCTTAGATAAAACATTTATTTCTTTAATTACTTTTATTATTATCTGACTTCAAAAGTATATTGATTTGCAAGTTTTGCATATATTTATGTATAATGTATACGAATAATTCAATATATTATAGGTATACCTATATAAATAAAATGTTTTATTGATATAATATAACGAAACCTGTTTCTGTTTATCCTCTGCGAGTACAACATTTTATATTTATCTGTGAAATATTTTGTTTGTTTTTATTTTATGTATATGTATATTTAAGAAAAAAATACTTATACCTATATATATATAAAAAATGTCTGAATTGATTTGCAAAAGAAATCATCACTATAATGAATGAATGGTAAACGATATTTTTCAGAATAATTTTTAATATCATATATAAAAATTTGTTTTATAAACACATATAGAATATCACGAAAATATCTTAATTAACATAAAGTCATAAAGTTAGAAGATTCTTTATATATGGCATTTTAATTTATTTTGATTTTATATTGTTCCATAATTTGTGGCTTTTACGGTGTCGTGCGGCTAGACCAACCGTAAGGGAAAATATGCAACTCTGTGTTAAAATTCAGATTCGAAAAATAACCGAAAACACAAAACATATTTTATGTCTTCAGTAGGATTCGAACCCACCACCCCAAAATTTCGTTAGAATTTTAGGTTGGCATTTTTATCATTTACAACAACGACCCACAAGTATGTATTATACTTGTATCAAATATAGTTGTATCAAATGCATTTAATGTCGTATCCCCATTTATATATATATACATATGTATATATTTCCAGTAATCTTAATGCAATATCATACACTGAATCTAACCATCATCTACATATATAACATTGTAAATAAACATATTTTCAAATTAATTTTTTTTGTTTAATTAAATGAATTTTATTTAAATGAAAGATGTATAATAATTTGTGTATATATTGATTTTATATTTAGAAAGCATTTTGTGTGTTATAACCATATAATATTAATAATTATAATAAGACGACATTCGATATTTTTATAAAATTGATAAAATTATATTAAAACAGATAACATATTGTATATATACATACACACACGATATGATAACGATGTTTTTAATTAATTTAATTGTTAGCGTTTTTTTTTTCAATGTAATTTACATGATAATTTTTTTTATGTAATAATATCCAAGACACCGGATGAGCAATAATACCAGTAATATCTTGTTTACCATCTCTTATATATAGGATATTCATATTACAAATTAATTTTAAACAGTCGAGGTTTTACATTCATTAAATACATGAATTATTTATTATGACGTTGAGGGTGAAAGAAATATAATCATCTCAAAATATATGAAAAAATATTGAGTGAATCATCAATTTGTATATACGTATTTATATATCAAACGTAATTCTGCGTCTTTTGTATATGATGATGATGATCACATATAATTATGAAATTTTTAATTGAAAATTACGTTTGGGAAAATGCGATGATTCAATATAACTGAGATATATTAAAAGGCACAATTTAGACATAGTAGATGCGGTTGTAAACTTTGCAAACTTTGCTGTTATAATTATTTATATAAAGTTATTATTTTCCGATTAGAAAAGATTAATAAACATATTAGATAAACCACCTAAAGATTTATTTTTAATGTGTATAACTGGAAAAATTTAAATAATGCATATAAAAGAATTTCTAATTGTATTCTCTTAGGTCTTGCATCACGGTTTCTAGTAGAAACTTTCTACACTAAAATCATATGGACATTGTATATAGTATATGCTTATAATATACAACACAATATAATCTGCTTTATTATCTGTGTGTCTGACAATGTGTATAAATATACGTATATACATGGGAAATGAAAAGTTCTAAACTAAATAAATTAACCGCATGCAAAGTGGATACGTAATTAGATTTTATAGGATTGTGGTGCACTTGACTACAAGTCTATATTTATATATACATAAATGAATGTAAGATATTAAATGAAAACCATATAAAGTGCATTTACCACAAGTTTATATACATATATATATATATATATATATATATATATATATATATTGATATCAGAATCATTGCCAATATACTAAAGTATGGGAACTTATACCTATTTATGGAATATTTAGCTATATGTAGTTATTTATAGTAAAATGTGCAATAAAATAGTATATGTCATATTATACCAGTATAAAAAAAAATATTTTTATGAAACTTCTGTGCATTACCAACATTTTTTTGTATTTTAATTATACCATCTAAAAAAAAAGTTAATAACTATTAATGAATGGATTGTTTTTGTGTGCAATCATATATATTTATATTATTATAGTATAATATGGCACTATGGAATTTCATTTTAAAAGCCGTAAAATTGGTAATGAAAGTTTTTTTTAATTTATTTTATATAGTATACGAATAATATTAACTATTTTGTATTTATTAATAAAAATATCCATTATGATGCATATGCAATGCATGTATATTCGTATATATAATAAAAACACTTTATAGATATTTATTTACATTTTGTTTCGTATTCCTTTTCTTTTCTTTTTCGTCTATTAATATAGTGTATATTATTATAATATAAAATTAAACGTAAACGTTATTATACCATAATAAGAATTTTATGTATACTAATACTCTTGTATGTGCCGATGTTGCCATACAAGAATGAATATAACATAACATATTTAAATATTTTTTATCGGTTTTAAAACGCAGAAACACACTTATTTAAAATGTTTGTACGTAAATGTATATAATTTGTGGTCTTACAATATAGCAAAAATGAAGTCATTAAGAGGACAATTATAAATTTTTGTTATATACCAGGTTTTATTTCTTATGTATTTCACATATAAAAGAAGCAATAAATTCAATAATGTTGTACTCGCATTTATACATGTATGCATTTTGTATATACCAAAATATTATTGGAATATTGAATTTAAATTGAACTTTCGAAAGTATTATATTTATGCATATGAAAAAAAAAACATATTGAGAGGAAAATTATTTTGTATTTAAAAGTTATTATTTTATTTACATGATTATTTCATTTAATTTTCATAAAATCCGTTGATTTATAATTTAGGAAAAACAAGGATTTCACATATTTTCAATCAACAAGGTATAGTAAATTATACAAAAAAAAATCAATACTTTTATGATAATTTTTGTTCAAGAAACTATATACTTAAACTACTTAAAAAGATGCCTTTGTGGTCATAAAAAAAATAAATCTTTCGATATCAAATTAAATGAAGAGATGACAAATTTTACTTGCGCTATATTTCAAACTTCATGCATTTATATACATTTCCATGTATTTGTTTTTTTCTATTCAAATTATTTTATTATGTACATTGTTTAACTTAATGGTTAAAAATTCTTCTTTATAAATGTTTTTCATAAATATATAACAGGACATATAGTTATATTTTAATATAATGCATACAATATTCATTTAAAAATATTCCATATGTATATAAGAGAACATTTTATAAATAGTTATATATAACCACATATATATATAAAGCATACACAAAAATTTAATCACTACATAAATGCATTTATATATATATATGAATAATTCTAATAATCCATTTTAATGCATATTCTTTCAAACAAAAATAACTGAAATGAATAGAGTCTGGAAAGTTTAGTTCATCCACAAAACTCTATAAATTTCCGTTTCTTGATTTATACATTATTTTATTTGTTTTTTTCTTTGTATACGTGAAATTGCACTATTATAAGAAAATAATTTGCATTGTCTAATAGGATATTCATCATTTGCTTCTTAATTTCCATAACTTCAATGATAATATGTATATATATAGAAGTAAATAAGTTCAACTATACACACTCCATATACTTCTTATTCTTATATATATATATAAAATATATATATATATAGATTTTAGTATTTTATTTTGTATAATTGAAGAAATACGAGTATTATGAGAATTTAAAAAATTGCATAATGAATGAATGAACGCATTGCATGCCGTTAAAAATTCAATACCATAAATATTTGTATGGGTAGTATTATTTAAAATTTATAAGTACACATGTGTATTATGGTTATTGTATACGACCAAAAAGGAAATGCTGCATGGAATTTAATATAAATTTTATAAAATAGAAATATATCATCGTATGAAATATATCATCGTATATACCTATATAAATATTTCTTTTATTACAATATAATATTTTACAACTTTATGCTTTATGGCGTATATGGTGAGTGTGCTATGTAATATCGTAATATATATGTATATATATTATATATATAAATTACGACCGTCCAATATTTTACAATTTGTTTATTTTTCATATTAGGAAAAACTTTTTGGTTTACAATAAAACAATTTATCATATTTGTTAATGAATTCATATTTATTTGGCATAATAAAATAGACAATTACAAATAACGTATAAATGTTTTATTTTTTTTTAAAATAAAAACTATTTTACAACTAAAACTCTAAAAATAAAAAATAAATTTAAATATCTTGATTTATTATAGTAAAAGTTGTGATTAATTGCAAGCTATTAATTGTACGAATGTTAATGTAATCAAATTATGTAATATATATACTCGATGAATTAATGATGTTATAAAAATTCTATATTAATATTTAAATATATATGCATTTCAAATATTTTTTTTATTTATTTAAGTATTATTTTGTTTTATTGTATATGTATATACAACAAAAAATAAATAACTTCAACATATGTATAAGCATTTATTTATTAATATATTTATATATATATTAAGTGTTTGCATATATTCACAATATCAATAAACTATATATTTATATATAAAATATATAGAATGATGATTTAAATGTTGAATTCAATTATTTATTATAATAAATTTTGATTATTAACATCGCATGGGAATCTAATATTTTGTTATAATATAATTTTGTGAATCACATATAAATTTTAATAATTATATATGTATTATAATAGTAGCAGTATTTAAATTGTTTGTCTTTGTTATAATAAACAGAGCTATCAATAATCGTATTTAATAACAAAAAAAAAAAGAATTCATGAATCAAATAATTATTTCGAACATATATATATTATATATATTTTACCATTATTATTTATTTCGAAAAAATAAGTCAATGAAAAATTAATTGTGTTTCTTTTTAGATTTTATTTGAAAAATATCCTAAATTTAAATATAAGTTCAATGTTAAAAGTTTCGTTATTTTGTTATATTGTTATATAGAAATTTGATTGATAATCACACGATAATTCGATTGAGGTTAGAATATTTAACTGTACCGATTTAGTGTTTACCCTTGAATTTGAATATCAAATTATTAATTTGTATAAATATAGTTAATAATTATATTCAAATGACAACTGCAATTTGTTAAATTATGATTATATTAAATTTAAATCTTATAAATTTACCATGTTTAGAGATAATAAAAAATAAAAAATAAAACGACTATTGTCGTACGTTAGCCTTCTATTGTTATGGTGTCTTAAGATCCGAAAATAAGAGTAAAAATAATAAAAATATTTTATTTGTTTTTAGTAGGAACTCATGACTTCAAAATTGAATAAAAAATAATATTAAAATATAGTATATAACAAAATTCACTATATTATAATACAGAATCTAAATATTTTCAACAATAAGAGGAATTTTTGTTACTATATATGCGAATGCAAGATATCGTATAATTATATTTTTACCTATATATGTCATTGATATATCACAAAACAATATATTATTGATAATTTTATAATAGTATAAATACTTACTTAATAATAATACTAAACTTAATAATACTTACTTAAAAAGTTAGAATCACCTAAGTTAATACACTGAATACTATCAATAATATACCGAAATTATACATATATGACCATCTGTAAAACAATATATGTATATTTTAAATAAATCAAGGTACATATGCGATTACGTGAGATTCAATATTTATATTTTTACTTACCAGAGTGCATTATTATTATTATAATTACATAGAAATTCAAATTTTATATAATTTTCATGTATCGTATTTGAATTGTATATTTATACTCTATAATACGATAATACAAATTAACATTAAAAATTCTATAAATATATATAGCTATACATTTTATTATATACAGTCGTTTATATTTTCATTGAAAATTAAATCGATATTATTTATATACATATATTGATATTATATTATATAATGTAGTAATGCTATAAAATATCTATATTTATATATAAATACGTTTAGGAATTTTATTAATTATTTTAAAAAATTAATTTTTTTAACAAATTTATTTATAAATTTAATTTATATAATATGAATAAATATATTTGAAATCTACATAAGCTATAATTGAATTTGTATAATATTTCATTCGATAATATATGAATTATTTATATATAATAATTATTGCTATTAATTATTGCTAAATAATATAAAGAACAGTAACCAGGATTATAAAAAAAAGTTGTGTATTACAAGGTGAATAAGATCATTTCAAATGTATGGATTTATATAGTTATAGTTAGTTAAATACAATTAATATTTAGTATATACTAGCCGAGTTTTTCTTCTCGAAATAATGACAAAATTCGACAAAATCGTTTTATATAATATAGAACATTATAATGTCGCATAGTTTTTTTTTTAAATTTAAAAAGAAAAATTTGAACAATTAAGTTGACTTGATTCCATACCGTTATACAAAACATGATCATCATCCTCTCGTTCGTTGTATTATAGACTAATGATTTATTATATTATATAATTCACATATTTAAATATAGACTAAGCTATATATATTTGGATTTAAAGGTATTAACATACTTATAATATTTACATAATTTCTATATACTACACGAATTATATAGCATAGATAATTTTTATATAATTCCTATATAGTCATGTCGCATATAATAATAGCAAATCGTTTTGTACATATTATAAATAATAAATATATTATATTAAATGCAAAATTTTTTTCCATATACTAATTCTCATGTAATATACACATTTTTATAGAGAATGTATAAAAAAATATATAATAGTTAACACACATGCAAATAAAAACACAACTGTGTTGTCATACATACATAAATATATATAATATACAGAATGAATATCGTATATATGAATGATGTCTTTTATGTGAATTATATTCAATTTTCTATGTAATAACATTGTTGTATTAGATACATTTTATTTTATACTTATACATAATTGCATAACTGCATGACTCTGTGGTGTATTGATAAAAATGCTAAACCAAAATTCTCACAAAATATTGGGGTTGGAGTTCGAATCCTATACTGAAGACATAAAATATTTTTGTGTTTTTCGGTTATTTTCGAATCTGAATTTTCGCCCGAGTTGGTTGCATATTTTTCCATGCAGTTGGTATAGTAAAACCAATTGTTAGTTGTAATGCGAATTTATTGATTGTAAAAATGTATAAAGAAATCATAAAGAAATATGGATGCATATAAAGAAATCTGGATGGTTAGTAACATTAAAAGAACATAAAGATTCATATTCAATTTAAAAATATAGATCAAATGTAAATACATATGTATAAATAAATAAATAAATAAATAAATAATGTTTCCATAACCAATTAGTACATTATCACAAGATAATATTATATATAATAATAATAAAGATAATAATAATAATAAAGATAATAATAATAATAATAGTAATAATAATAATAATAATAATAATAATAATAATAATAATCATATGCAGGTGCAAAAATTGATTTCAATTTGATATAATATATACTACACAATATATAAAATATATTGATCGATTTCTATATATATGATCATTTCTCACATGATTATGCTATTCTATTATCACTATTATATAAAAAAAATTCACACCATATAGGTATTTTTCATGAATATGGTAATAACTGTTAGTCGCTGTGTAAGTTAAAATGTATATAAAGAACTATATATACTAACACGTAATGTGTGAATTATCAAACAGATGAATGTATTATTAAACATTTTCTTTGCACAATTTATATGCGAATTAAATTTCAATACTAGATTAACTTGAATGGTGTATAAATTATATCGCCGTTTATAATAAGTTTCGATTATATATATATAGCAAATGCTGTTAGTGAACATAATATAAGATATATTAGAGAAGTATATATTATCTATATATGATTTCTACAATTTTATTTTGTGAAGAAATTATAAATGTGCAAAATTATTTAATATAATTTTTTTGTATCCATATAAGAGCGCAGGCAAATTATCAAAAACATTTTAATGTTATCCGTATATCTGATTTATGTATAATTATTTCTTTCGTTTATACCAAATCAAAATTTCTATATTTATTTCATAGATAGATTTCGTCTAGATTTAAATACCTATGGAATTATTGTATGTTAAATTATTATATACATATACAGTAATTGATCAATTCGATTTGAAACTCAATAATTATTGTTTATTAAACTCACTCGCAATTGTATATACATATGCGCATCATTTTAATTAACGTAAGTATACAACATCAGGATGTATTCTTATCGTATATAAATTGAGAATATATAAGGATATAAATATAATTAATTTACAAGTGGAAAATGATTAGTTTATACGATTTACGATATAAAAAAAAATTTTTTTTTATATAGCATAACTTTGTGAAAATTAATAAAGTAAATTATCTAGCAATTATAATTTATATAATTCTTTTTTTTTTTTGTCATATAATTTCATATAATAACATATAATTTCATATTGTCATGTGATACTCTTATCAGAAATGGTAAATCATTATATAATATAATTTATATTATATACACAACGTTATTTATTATATTTTGCAAGAATAAACATTTACAGTAGAAATTAAATAATAATTTTAATATTTTATTTTACTGAAATACACCAAATGCTTAAGGTGGTACCTACACACGATCAAATAAAAATATGTCATATTATCTGATGTTTTTTATATTATATGATATTTTCGTCATATTATATGATGAACGGTCCACACGTTTTTGAAAATATGACAAATTAAAAAATGATGTAAATTTAATATGATAAAAAACTATATCATATAGCGACTTTCGCTGTTCACACGACGGCATTATTTTTTGTTTATCATTTTTATTATAATTGAATTGTGAATTTTTATTTGAAGAATAAAGCAATATATTAAAAATGATCAAAATTAAATTTCACCACCTTAAACATAAGATATATATACGTATCAATCAATATTAGGTATAAAAATTCATATAATTAATTGCAGAAATTTCACTATACATTTTTAAAACTTTTTATCAGTGCAACATCATGAATTTTTGTGCATAACTTCGAAAGTACTATAAAGATATAGCGCATTGAAATATATGGCAAACGAAAACTAATTAATGTAGTAAGAAGATTGGATGGAAGTTTTATAGGGTATCTTTTCGAGATATAATACCTCAAAATTTAGAGAACAAAAAATAAGATGTATATTCTACACGCACGTTTCTTTAAACACCTAAAGCAGCACCGATTGTTCGATCTACATCATTGTATATGTATAATTTGAATGTAATTTAATGTTAATGCTAATAGTATATCTGATCTTTCAATTACAATAGCCAGTTATGGAGATTAGCGAAAAACATTTTGGAATGTTTTCGACTCCAATGGAACCACAGAACCTAAAACTCGCCTGTTGTGCTGCTCGGGATCACCGGGACACCCTGTATATATAATTATGGCGATGATGTTATAACATATTATATGTATATAATACTATATATTTGTGATGATCTGTTCTGTATTTAATAAAAGTATATATTATTTATTAGATATATATATATATATAATTGTCGCGGTAGACACTTCTATATGCAAAATTAAATAATATATTATAATATATATACTAAACACTATTATGTGCTTATATGTACCTTGAATAAATGTACACACGATTACGTTGTATCTATAAATAAACATATACGAATATTATACCAAACAAGATATATATGGCAATAAAAAGATGCAATTATTTATTATAATATCGTAATTTTTATTTTTATTTATTTTCAAGTTCAATTTTGTCGTTTGTTAAATGTTATAGGATAGATTAATTAAAATAATGTATATTTTTATTTCAATTATAGTATTTATATATATTCAAACAAATTAATTTTCTTATTAAAATCTGTGAGAATCAATAAAATGTATATACACACATATCGTAAATTATTATGCAATTAATTGTATTCTAATTAAATAAATGCAATTAAAATAAACTTAATATATATGATCAGAAAAATTATTAATTTAACATTTACTTAACTTAATATTTACTGAATTATTATTAGATTTCATCAAATCGTATATCGGTTCAATATAAATATACAGGTATGAAATTAAAATATGCGCTGTTTGTTTATTTGAAAATCATTTTGTGTGCTCTTATCTTACTTTATTAACTCTAAAAAAATTGTATTTACCAAAAAATCCATATACCGTTCTGAAATTCTGGTCATATTATACCAAATACTGTCTTCATAAATGTTAATTTTATCAATAAATTCCCGTTCATTGCACCGATGGTGCGTTATTTATATTTATATTCACAATTGAAAATATAAAAGGCTTGTACAATATAACATTCAAAAAAAAGAAAGAAAAACGAATTGTATATGTAACATATGGTGTTATATTGATATTTATTCGAACATTAAAATTACTAAATAAAAAAAGATACGGTACATATAGTCGAATTCGCAAAACCATGCAAAGAGTAGGTACAAATAAAATATAATGGAACCAGACAAGGCAAGATAAAATAAATAAAAATACATATAATAATGCATTATTCATTATATCGAATACATATATTGGTGTGCATATTTCCAATTCCAATTGTACAAGTTATATATACGAATTCACACATACATAAATAAAAATATTCACAACACAATTTGAAAAAGAGAATTCACTGTGGCGCTTTTAACATTATATTTCATTATGTATTCTATTATTCATTTATATACTATTATTTAATAAAGTTAGTATAATATATAATATAGTACAATAGTCTAATATTTTTCAACCAAATGGTACAGATAAATGTTATCTCCTTTTTTTTATTTATATACATATAAAAACAAAGTAGATTAAAATCTGAAATGTGACATTATATACAATGAATTATGCAAAAAACACATAAAAGTATAATAAAATAATGAAAAATAAATATATTATAAATATTTCGATAAGTTATAATTTTTTTCGTTTGTGCGTGAACGGAATATAGTTTGTTTTGTACTAAACGCGTATACTGTTTGTTTATAGATAATATAAGAGGTTATAAAGATAAAAAAACACAAATCGAATGATAAAAAAGTATGTAAAATGATTGTTATATGTGCGGTATGAACAAACAATATATGTTAATGATTGCGATCCCATTGATAGTTAATATATTCACATTGCACCCAATTGAAATATTATATATGTATTAATTCTTTAATTTTTTATTGGACAGGAAGGTCATCAATTTTTAGAAATTTATAACTACGACCCGACGACTTAAAAAGCTCTATAACACAATGTTTTTTTATTTGTTTTCTTTTTTACCATAAAGACAAATAAAAAAATAAAGAAAATAAGGAATGTAATAAAGAAAAATTAGTTAATAAATGACTGGGGAACGTTTTTACTTGATGGATACTGGAAAAACGCAGTTTACTCCTTTTAATAAGCGTATTGAAAAAATTTATTGATTACATTTTTTAAGCGTAAAACCGAAGAAATGCGATGTAATCACTTTAAATATAGTATAAATATAAAAATAATATGTAAAAAAAAGTTTTTTATATCAAAACACAAAGAAAATCTACAAAGGACTTAAGCGACGAGCCCAAACATACTTTTTTTAATATTTTATTTACAAAAATATCCATTTTGTTATATAATTAAAAAATCCATGTAAACTGACATTGAAAAATAATAACTTTAATTTTATTTTAATTTCTTACTTCAATATAACTTTTTAAACAATTGCAAAAATGATGATATATTAAATAATCCTTTAATTATGTTTGCCATATTGTATGCATTATCTGTTCTTCTTACACTTGTTCCCGCGTAGTTGTGTACATATATTCATTTAACGGTCGATCAATTTTACAATAGTTTGAAATTTATATAATTTTTGTAATATAAATATTGTTAATATATATATATATATAAAAAAGAAAAAAAAATTACAAAGAAAAATCTCACCACAAAACTTAATTAACTCAACATTTATTTTTTGTTTATCCTCATATATTAAATAAATATACAAAATATATACATTTAACTATTTATAATTTTAAATTACTTTTTTGAAATTATTGCACATATCGGCGCATGTGAATAAATTTAATATTTATAAAACTGTACACTGTACCCTGTGTACATTGTATCGATAGGTAAAATGATTGGATTAAATTAAATTAATCTAAATTATTTTAATATATGTAAAATAAATATATGGATTGTAATGGCGGAGTGGAAAATGGTGCAAGTATAGAAGGTCAATACAATTCGAGATGTATCGTATTGTTAATCGAATACAAAACTAAATTATAACTTTTTAAGTAAAAAAATTTCTAATATGTTATTAGTATTGAGCCTAAAACTATATATAGTCTTACCTATATTATTTTCGAATATGTATTTACATATACGTTTAACGATTAAAGAAATAAATGTACAAATATATTTAATGTTTTATTGATTGTCATAGATTTATAATAATACAACAAAAATATTTATAAATCAAACATTTTCTTGAACTAAATAGAAAATAAATAATCATTTTTCAATACCTGAAACTTTTTTTTCTCAAGTAATTAACCTATGAAATTGGCATTAATCAATCAATATCAATTTAAAAAAAAAAAAAATCAAAATAAAAAAAAAATTACTAATGATTTTTATTCTTCCAAACATATCATTTATATATTTATAATACTTATATATAAATTTATTTGTTCAATAATTTATATAATATTTATGCGCCCATAAATTATATTTATATGTAAAATAAACAACTATTTTTTTTCTTTTAAATATGCCCTTCTCAAAAAAATTAGTAATATAAAAATATTAACAATGTGAAGAAATTTATAGATCACTTTTCAGCTAATTAGTTATCGAAAAATTGTTTGTTATTATTGTATTTTTATAGTTTTTTTAGTATTGATTATTAATGATTCAAGCATTAAATATACTATTAATAAATAAATAATAAATGAATAGTGAAAAATCTTTTGAATAATTTTATTTTATTTCAACGAAATCATTTTAATAGCAAAACGTATAAGTTTCTTATGTTATATTATGCTTTTTGGTTTTATATAAGCACAGAAATGAATTGCAATCCGGTATTTTGTTTTAGTTAACTGTATGTAACTATAATGTAAACTTGAATTTTTCCATTTGGATTTCATTTCTTTGTAATAGAACGTATAAATCATTTACACTTTGTATTAATATATTCGGTGTAAATGTGTAAATGATAAAAATGCCAAAGTAAAATTCTTATAAAATTTTGGGGTCGTGGGTTCGAATCCTACTGAAGATATAAACTATGTTTTGTATTTCCGGTTATTTTTCGAATCTGAATTTTAAAACAGACTTGCATATTCAACTTGCGGTTGGTCGTGCGGATAATTACCCACTAAATTATTTAGTTGGAATAGAAATTGCAATGATTCAATTGATGAGGAAAAATATTTCGATTTTAAAGAAACTTATATGTATATTACTTTTTCAACATTTTTTGTGATTGATATTTAAACCTATATCTCGTATTTATAAGAGTACGTACTTTAAATAATACATGTATTTCATCATATATGTATATCTATATATATATATATATATATATCGATTGAAACTGCGGTTTTTAATTAAATTGTTTTACCAGTTTATATTTTCCATTAATCTTTCACTGTGGGGAAATTACATAATATATATATATATATATATAGTGAATAGTCTCATTTAAATTGTTAAAAAAAAGTGCTTTGTAAAACAATTTGATTTTAATTAAAATTTTATTCGTTCTATACGCGTTTATTACCATTATTATTATATTTAATAATTTTAAAATTGGTAGTAAGAAAAATGATATTAATGTGTTGCTTAGGCTTTTACGGTGTCGGTAATTAGCCGTTCGAACGACCAACCGCATTGGGAAAACATAAAATTCTGCAATTGCAATAACTTTTGTGAGAATTTTAGGTTTGGCATTTTTATCAACTACATCACAGAGGAACATTCCATATATGATAGATTCGATAACTTATTGGTTAAATAAATAGTGCGACGCGATTAAATCAAATGGTATAAATAAATAAAATAACAACAACAACAATAAAGTATAATAAATAAAAATGTCTGTACATGAGATGAGATTATATATTTTATTGACAAATTGTTTTCATTTACATATTATACGATCAATATCATAAAAAAATAATCATAAATATATTTTTTTATGTGATCATCATTTATTATTATTATACCAACAATAAATAAATAACCTGCATTGAATTGAATTGAATGCTCGTATTTTATATATACATATAATATATCTGGCATTTAGATACATTTGACTGAAATATATATACAATATATAAATAAAATAATTGAAATGATATTCATATTATGACACCGTTAAAAGTTGATGATTTATTGTTTGTGAATGTGATGTAATGTTTTTATTTTTAATAAATATAAAACTATATACATTAAATTAAATAGAATTATATATGTACATATACAGAATTACAGACAAATATAACAAATTCCAAATTCAAATATTTTAATATAAGAAGTTTATAAGTGAATCATTATTCGATTATACTGCAGCGAGATTATAAAAGTCGAAACGAATTGTCTCAAATGATAAGTGCATTTGACTGCGAATTCGAAATCCATTTGAACTGTTTTTGTAATATATAAACCATATACCAACTATGAAACAAATTATCGCAATGAATCAATATAAAAAACGAAAGCAATCGTAATATTTGAATTGAAAAAAAAAAAAACAATCATAAAATGTATGTAAAACATATATTATAAAATTAATGTTTTTAAAGTTTTAATAAAAATTTCTATATATTTATACAAAGAAGTTCTGAACATTTGATACGAAATAATGAAGAATAACAAAAATTCAAGTATCTCATAAACCACATGGGGGATCAAATCAAATATACATTATACATATAATACTTGTTATATATATTTATTCAATATAATCAATTTCATACAATCAATTTGATGTCTGTTTCATTAAATTATATGTTTTATGTGTGCTTAATTTTCATTTGTTTGTATATATATCATCTAATAAATGCTCAATAGGATATTATGTGTGATATACATATACGAAATGTGTATATGTAAAATAATATTATGCATTAAAAGTCTCTATATAATTATAAAATGTTTATTTTATTATTTTTGCATATACAAAATTTTTAAAATTAAAACGATATACATAACATCATATGCACAACAGCAAGCAATAATAATATAAAAACAACAACAACCCAATTTCAATAATGTCCTATCATTAATAATGCGAAATTGTGTGTTTGAAATTTTCGGTTTAATTTTGCTTATATCACTTATATCTGATATTATTAGTAGAAAATTGTATATAGAAATAATTGCGATGAAATAAATATAATTAAGTTTATATAGAACCATTTAAAAGCGTATACATAAAACATAAAAATAACTATACAAGTATACAACTATACATTTTGCTCTTTAAAAATCCATCAATGTAAATAATAGTTTAAGTAAATATAAGTTGCAAGAATATATAAGAATGATTAAGACCCCTAATATATATAGTTAATTAAAAATATTTCCATTAAAAAACATTTATAAGCAAATTTACGTTAAAAGGTATTATAATTTTTTTATATTTCATTTACTTATAGCCTAGATAAGCCTATATATAAGTTATAGGTACTAATATAACATATCAATTTGGCCGGAAACTCAAATTATAATAGATACTTAAATAAATTATGCCATACTTAAAATGTAAAATGTGTATTCTAGAAATATTCTCTATACCTATAATGATCTATACCTATATACACATTTTATCTCGTTTCAATTCTATATAAATGCGTGATGTGGCTCTAGGCAAAGTTTCTACTTAAAATAGTGTGTGTATAAACAGAAAAGTAGCGTAGCTAAAAATAACTGTAAAACATAATCTAATTTGAATATTAAATTTCGAGTAAAACGATTCAAGTAAACCGAAAAATCAAACAATATTAAAACTATCATAACCAGAAGAATAACAACAAAAATAACGTACTCACACAAACAAATTCAAACCTATTCCCATAATTAGATTTAATTATATATCGTCATCACGAAAACTGAATCCAGAAACAAGTTTATCAAACCAAAAACACAAGGTTTTCAATTTAAATTCACAATATATAGCAGGTATATATGAAATTAAATGTTTCATTCACCTTTTCTTATATTGTATATATTGCACAAAATATATCTAAAAATTAAACAAAAAATACAAAAACCCTAAATATATATATATATATATACTTATATTACATTTATATTATATTTATATATATAGTTTTTGTAAAATATTTGAAAAACCTCAGACTTATATATATATGATTATATGTATACATACTTTATATTATGTATCTATACATTTAACCACTGAAAATGAAATTGCATTAAGAACCTCAACAATAAAAAACAACAAGGTGTATATATATTAAACTGCATAAATTACACAATGCATATAGAAATACATGCGAATTTTTTATCAGAAGAATTAAATATAAACATTATTTCTACTCATATATAGTTAATAATAGCGATTTATATATATATATGTATAAGCACTTATCAATACAAATCAAAATTTTGTATTCAATCTGCTTTTTATTGATTTTAATGATAAATAAATATAATATAATCATATAAAACAACTTGAGCGGTCTCAATCAGGCGCCTCGTCATCAAATGTTAAAAGAATTATATATTTATCGGATTGATTAGAATTTGATTTAGATTTTAACAAATTGAAGTTGAATATATATGTATTTAAAAGAAAAAATTTAATCTATAATTAAAACATTATATATATTTTAGTTTTTATAATTGTCAGTTGTATATTGATTTTGAATATATACTTTTTTTTAAATGGTATTGATAAAATCACTTTATTTTGCTTTTACTATCTGATATTTAAGCCAAATTTAATCAGGAATAATGTGGGATGACTATATATATACTATCACTTCTATCTTCTATATATAGTCCATCATAATAATTAAACTGACGAGTCTAAAGAGCATGTTATGTATGCATGTATTATTAGCCACCGCGAAAAAATCAAGTTGTTAAAAGGGGATACAAAAGGAAAAGAAAAAATATAGATTTTTTAAAGAAAAGTATGAACCCTTTTTTTGGAGTTGATGGCATAATGTAAATGAAAAGTTTCAAAAATCGTCCACCTTTTTGGCGTAATGAAAATGTTATTATAGTTAGATGTCCAAAGAATAAGTGTTAACCACTAATAAAACATCCAATGAAGTTAATTACTAAAAAAAAATCTAAACCTAAAAACTTTCAAATTACAAAAATAAAATATTCACAATGTAATTTTACCTATATTTAAAATTTTTTAAATGGTATTATAAAATATTTCATTCAAGATAATTTGTGTATTATTCATTTTGCCTTTTTTTTATTTATGTATATATATCTCTAGAATATCGAATGCAGTTAAAACAATAATATACATATAAGTGTAATTTTAATATATGTATGTTATATATATATATAGTGTATGTTGTACAATATTTAATACGCCATTCATAGTTTATATACCGTCAACAAAGTTTATCTTTTTATTCAATTCATAAATGGAGGTTGCTTTTTATATACATATATATATGGATGCATAAACATATTTTATCGAGGTATATAAAAATTCAAAATTGTAAAACCAAAGCTGTATATATATATATATATATATATATATTATACGCCAGGTGCGCGTTTTAAGTCATTTTAGTTTGGAGAGAGAGACGTGGGAACCTATTTTTGAAGAGTTTGTCTTAATCGTAACAAATAAAAGATAAAAACATAAATCCACCGATTATTATTATAATATATTTTGATTTTCTTTTATGATTAATAATTATCAGAGTTCATATATTTAGTTCCTTTCTTTATACGAGTATATACACCAAAAAAACACACACAAAAAAATATTATTTTTGTTAACCATTTCTTCGTATATACACACACAGTGTACGCATTTATTTCTTCTTTTGTTACAATTTTACAATCTATATATAATATTGTTGGATATATATTTTATTTAAAACTATAGGGCCATTCACTTCGATACGACATACCTTCGTAAATGAAATGTTCGTATTTTATGACAGAAAATAAAATACACAACCTTCCTAAATAAAAACATTCCCACGTCCATGTTTTTTTTATAAATATACGCACCGTATCCATATCTTAGTATTGTATCTTCAAAACAAAAATACGAAGCTTTCGTGAGCAAACTAAAAAAAAAACCTCGCTCACATCGCGACCTTCGTAAGTTGCTGTCATAAATACGAAAATTTCATTTACGAAGGTATTTCGTATCGAAGTGAATGGCTCTTATATAAAATGTTTCCTTCTTAAATGTTTGTATATCAGGTTCAGGTTGTGTATGTTATGCTTGAAGGTGTTTTATTAAATTTTGTGTTTATACAAACGTGTGTATATACTATATACATATATAATATCATAAAATGTACTTTACTCGTATTCTGAATTTTGCATATTATCAACATTATGATATAATTATAAAATATTTATAACATCAGAGGATATGTACTTCTTGAAGTTGTTCATTATTGCAGTGTTTATAAAAATATATCAGATATGTTATGTAGTAATATATTTATTACATCAATTTTGGGTATTAAATAAATTACGTAAAAATACTTGAAGGTTGTGTGCGAAATTTTAAATTTTTATTATTTTTCATTATTTAACATAATTAAAACAATTTAAGAAATTAATTCAGAATAGTGCTTCTTCTCTTTTACCTTAAAGCTTTAAATATACCAACTAACGCTGGAGTTTCCGAAAAGGTGATAGATTTATACAATTTTAATATTAATTATTGCATATTATAAATTATATATATATATATTATACAAATGACAAAAATTATAATACAAATGAATTGAAATGTAACAAACAATATAGATTTATAATTAACAAATTAAATTATCAAGTAAAATATCCACGATATTAATTAACAATCTCTGGTCAAACAAACGTATATAAATATATATTATAACAATCAATTAAATAAAACAATTTATAAAAACATTATAAAAACTTATTTAATACTAACTATTAAATATATATTTATATAATATCCATAACTATAAAATGAGTAAATAAAAAACTGTTGTGCTGGTAATATAAAAATTTTTTTTTTTTCGTTAACGAACATATCAAATCGATTACCTTTAATTTTATACACACAATTATATACCAAATATGGATAATAATATTGCATTAAAGAATTTCTACTATATATATGTATATATTATATTGCTTTTACAGTATAATCGTATATAATATAATCGGCGAATAGAATAAAATTAAAAGTTTTTATTTGTTCAATTAAATTTTAACTCAATATATTTATTTATAGTTATTTTTTTCCTTTTAAATTAAATATTAGAAATATTTGAATCTATATATAGCAATTCTATTGTTCGTTATACATACACATTTTAAATTAATTAAATAATTTTTATTGCACAACAATGTTCCTTTTTTCGTAATTATAAACTGGAAGTTTAAGATATTTTTATCGCATAATTCTACTTGTGCGTTTATTTTAAATTATTGAAAAAAATATGCGGTTAAAATTATGTCAAAACGTTAGTTTTCTAAACTATTCTTCCGCATTATTAGGTCAAACATATTGATATCTACTATATATATTCCACATTATTATAATAATAAATGAATTAACTGCCTCTATATATATAATTTTGGGTAATCGTTCCAAAAAAATGCATTTTAATTTAGATCGTCACGTTCACATCGAATAAAACCCTCATATACACTTTGTATATTATGATTATGACAAAAAATTAAAAGATTCAATATAGAAAATTTTTTTCGGAATTAACAAAAAATATGAAGTTTACATTTTTCAATAAACGTATATGATATACATATATATATATAAAAAAATTAAAACAACGGACAGTTGGTTTTAGTGTTCGACAACGGCATTCTGTTTATTCACTTTAATATCATAATAATCAATTATATTTGTGTTTAACTAACAAAATATTGAAAGTATTTTAAGTCTTATTTCATTTATTATTCGATCAATCGATCGTTATTTTCAACCAAAGTATCCAAAATTATATCAACAATTTTTTCTACATTAGTTGGTATTTATTTTTTATTTCATCGCCAAATGCCAAACCAAACTTTATATACTTATAAAGAATATATATAATAAGAATAACACGAAAACAGAATAAATATAAAATTAAGCAAACAAGATTTTAAGAAAATTAAAAAAAAAATGAATTTTTTTTACAATTAAAATGAGTTTCATATAAATTAATCCTTAAAAAAAATGTATTAAGATTATCGTTCACGTTAATCTTGTTCATAAATACATTATACTTAATTTAAGACGATAGTATATACAAAACAAAAAATTAACACACACACTCAATCAAGGGCTATATATGCACATAACTTTCATTCATTCTTTTGCAAATTAAACAAATTTAATATAAACGCATATTATCCATAAAAAGCTGTTCCCTCGATTTATATGCACGCATTGTATTTGTATCCCATATATATATATATAAAACAGTTTATTCATAAAACCAAACCAAAAATCAACCACAAAAACAGAAAAAGAGATGTGCATGTAGACTATATATGAAAAGGCAAAATAATAATAAATGATAAAGATATGTTTTATTTTTTTTTTTTAATTTGATGGTTCTTTATTGTAAAATTGAAGATTGAAGCAGAAGATGTTGACGAAGAAAAAACATAATACGCTTCCTTTATTTATTTATTTATATGTATATACCAAAACAAAAGCCAAAAAATAAAAGGACATGCAAGTCTTATTTTTATTATTTTTAAGTATCGTTCGATTTTTAACCTTCTTTTTTTGATAATAGCTATTGTTAAACAAAATAAAACAACAAACTTTTTTATAAATACACCCAAATAACGATTGTAATATTATTTGCACTTAACATATAAAAAACTGTCGAAAATTTGTATAGGTTGAAAAAGATTCGACAAATTCACCTCCTTCGATTGCAGTATATGATCCAACCAGACCTTTTGCGGGCCCCTTCTGCAAGTATAGTACGATGATATTTTTTACTATCATAATAGCACGACACTAAAGTGTAAATCCACCAATATCAAATTAGATTTCAATGGAATTGATGTAATATATCTAACAAGTTAAAAAAAATACCTCGATATAAAATCGAACTTTTAAGCCATAACAAGTGATCTTTTCGATAACTGATTTATTGAAATATTTTGAATAAAAGTTTTGATATTAAATTGAATTTCAATTATTTTGATACATGATTTTACCCATACCTGTGATAACAGAGAATCAAAAATTGTTAGTCAATAATCAATGTATTAAATTCTATTAATTATCAATTCTGATATAATTGTATATGTAAATACATATACGTCTATATTGGTATATTCTATTACATATTTCTGTATCGTCTATGATACGATCCATCCATAAAACGTAAATAATCATATCTATAGACATACAAACTTGTGAGATAAACAAGTATAATCTATATACTAAATAAATGCAATCTCAGTTATCACTCATTCATTTATATACATTACATATTATTCATTATAATTATGTGCCATATAACCAGATAATAAAATTTAATAATAATCATTTTTTAATCATCATAAAATTGATTAAGGTTGATTTTAGTTTATATTTACTTACCTATAATAAAACAATGAATTATACACATTCCGTATAATTTAAAGAGTTTAAAATGAAGTCATTAATTATATTTAGTGTGTTATTCGTGGGTTATTCGCAAGCAATTATTCCATTAAAATGGGTTTCAAATTTAACAAAGGATTTACCCATGAATTTAACACAATCCAGAGAAATATTTTTATACCGATATGTAACCAGATTGGATCATTTTCGACATCAACGATATGCAAATGTGCCATTTGTAAGACCCAACATTATATACCGCATTATATCAAATTAATCATAGTTCTAAATGTTTTATTTAATAAAATACATATATTCTTATTTTAAAATTATTTATTTTTCCTAGTTCTATTCATTCAACAGTGAAAGTTTTCAAGTGGGGGGACCAATATTTATTTTCGTAAGTAATACATATGGTCTTGAATTTGCTCTATTATCAACTGGTTTAATATATGATATAGCACAAGAAGTGAATGGCCTTCTTGTAACAACTGACACCCGATATTTTTGGAGTCATAGAGTAACCGAGTGAGTTTTTATAGGAACAGATAGATTTTAATAGAAAATGCAATTAATTGTTTATCTTCTAAAAATTATATAGAACTTTATCATTTGAAGATATGACTTATCTAACCGTTGAACAAATGTTGGCCGATGTATCGTATTTAATATCGAATGTAAAAAATAGATTTGAATCGCCAAAATCCAAAGTAATTTTAATTGGATTTGGATTTGGTGCTACGATTGCAGCATGGGCTAGACAAAAGTTTCCTCATTTAGTCGATGGTGTTTGGTCTTCAAGTGGAATATTTGTGTCAAGTGATTTTCCTTCAGGTAAGTTACAATTTTCTGGTATAAATTATGTTATAATGTTGCATTTTTCGAAACCATTTAATATGAATGCATTAATTCAATACTAATTAAATTATTAGAGCCGTATTTACATTTATCAAATGTAATCGATACTTATGCGACAAATGAATGTTCTGCAAATGTTCGCAGTGCATTCGAACAAATGGAATATTTAGTGTTAACAAATGATGGGGAGGCGTTACAAAGCGCATTACATTTATGTAGTCCATTCAATACACAATCTGATTTAAATGTAGCATTACTATTTGAAACATTTATTGAATTCATTTGGACATATTTTGAATTATTACAGTATATTTCGTTTTTACATATGACCTTATTTCAATTCTTTAAATATATAATAATAAAATTGATTTATATAGACATTTTGCAATCGGTTTATTTTGTAATGGAATGACGGAAACAAATGGTGATTCATTAGAATTATTTGGTAATTGGGCATTTTCCTATTTTGGTTCTAATTGCTTTGATATATCCTATGAAAATCGAATAAGTATAATCGGTGATGACAGTTGGGATCAATTTGAATTACTTAGAGGTTATTAATTAATTTTTAATATACATTATTTAATGAATCACATTCTTCGATTGATTACGCTTTTATTTTTTTGTATTAATGTACAGTTCGTCAATGGTATCATTTAAGATGCAGTCAATTGGGACAACATAAAATAACTGCATTAGGTGGTACAATGTTTGGACGACGCATTACCGAAGCATATCATTATTATGCATGTCGTGAAATTCTTGGTCAAAAGTTTGTAAATTAAAATATTTATTGGTAGTTTACTTTGTGATTAAAATGTAATTAAATTTGTTTATGTTATGAAATTTCAGTTATGATTTTGGTAAATTATCAGATGAAATTAATCGAATTAATAATGAATATGGTGGATATAATTTAGGCATTACACATGCAATTTTTACCAATGGTGTGTTAGATCCCTGGTTTCCTTATGGTATTACAGAATACAATAAAACCGAGTCGTATGTCATTAATATTCCAGGTTAGTTATTTATAGTTGAAATTATGTCATATTGTCTTTTATGTTAAAATAAATATTAAAATACCATATACAATATATTTCTAATTGTATTATTTATAGGTCTATTCAGAAGCTCGGATATGTTTTCAAGTTTTTTTGAACCAAATCCTCAACAATTAGTAGACGCTTTAGCTCAAATTCGAGAGATAATTTTAAAATGGGTGTCACCCGTAAATGGTGCCAAATCAACATATTGAAATTATATTATAATATCGATTTAGAATTTTATGTCTGGATACGATATGTGAATTTTAATAAATAAAACCAATAAAATAAAACAATGTATATGAAAAACGATTTTATTATTAATATTAGATTATACAAAATAATATAGCAACGTACTGATTTTATTAAAATTTATTTTAATAATTAGTGTTTAAAAATTTTAATATTATCAAGAAAAAAAATTATGGAAAACGTTTTTGCAGAAAATGTAGTTTCTGTTGAAAGTAATTTATTGAAATATAAATCAACAATAAGTGATGAGGAATACATTCAAGGTGTTAATGAATCATCATTCGCATCCATTTTAACCGGTATAACACCGATACCATCAAATGACGAAGAATCGATTTGTGCCTATTCAATTTGTTTAGAACAATATTCAGATTCGAATAGTGCAGCGAGCATTGATAATACATACTATTTTAAACAGAAAATAATTGAAGATCCTAAAATCTTTGAATATATGGAATGTGATTATGATCATAAAAAAATTGGTTGGGATAAATACACATTTGATTGTAAGAAATATAGTTTGGCACCAATCAAATCGTTGGAATCTTGTTTTAATGGAAAGCCTGTATTAAATTTAAAGGTAAAATATAATATTATAAAATTATTTGGTGATTTAAAAACAAAAATAATCAATTAAATCAATCAATCTACATACAGAATTATAATCCAAAAAGTGTTGGTATACAATTGGTATGTGATTCTATGTGTGGCCCACCGATAATCCCATTAACACACATTGACTTTACAAATTCCACCTTTTCGCAAAACGGATGCGTAACATTATCGAATTTCATCGAACAAAATTCAACTATAAAACATTTAAATTTAACAAATTGTAGAATAGGGATCACTGGTGGTGACATTTTATCAAACAGTTTAGCAAATTCAAAAAGTCTGGTGGATATAAACCTATCAAAATGTGATTTGAATGATTCAGGTGGCGCAATCATCATAAAATCAATGAAATTGAATACAATATGTTTGGTAATTAATTTCCAAAAAATCCCTAAATATATATATTAATTTATATATATTAATTTTTATTTGTAGAAATTAAATTTAAGTTATAATTTACTGCACATTCAAAGTGGTCTTGAACTAGGTCGATTTTTACGTAAAAATAATACTATCGAACACTTAAATTTAGAATGGAACAATTTATATCCAGAAGAAGGTTAAATTAAATTGCGATATGAACATTAACTTTTCATTTATCAAAATCAACATAATTTTTCGTAGGATGTATTATTTCATTGCTTAATGGACTTATTAGAAATAAATCATTAACGGAATTAAATCTATCGTGGAATGGTTTAAATGGTAATGCATTCATGGAAATCTTACAAAAAGCTATCACTCAACATCCAAAACTTAAAATATTATATTTAAAATACAACAGGTATTTTACACATTTTATGTATGCACAAGTATACAAGCTAGTATTTTATATTTTTTTTTTTAGAATCAATGGTACACCCACAATTGATATGCTAGCAAATGGATTACGTGAATCAAAATCATTGAACGATATTTATCTAGATGGCAATCCATTGGATATTGATGACATCAATATATTATTAAAAATATTTTTTGATAATCCCAATTTCAAATTAATGTCTTTTGGTGAACACATTTGGTTGCCAAAAGGGACAATTGATATTATAGAAAATATTAAACGTCGGGATTCATCAATTGAAATCATTTCTAAAGGATGTTTACCATCAAATGAGCCAGACGAATGTGATTTTTCAGCCGTATTAATTGATCGTTGTAAATTTTTAGCAATGAAACCAAAGAAAATAAAATTAAAAAAAAATATGGGGTAGGTTAACCATATATACATAATAATTATAATTAAAAAGAAATTATTTTATTTTATTTTTGCAATATAGAGATTTTTTTGTAAAACTATTGGAGAGTGATGTAGAATATTATACAAAAGATGAATTTATTGATATGATAAAAAATTTTAAAGCAAAACTTGATGATGATTTAATCAATCACATTGCTGAAAATTGGATAGTTGAATTTGGTAAAGGTCGTAATAAAATTCGTAAAGTAAATGGTAAAACATTAGCAAATGATTATCTAAAACGACATCGAAATGTAATAAAAAGTTCATCTAATTAATTAAATATTATTATAAAATGTCATATGATTTTTATATATAGAAAGAAAATTATCAAGTAATAAATTATCAAGTAAATAATAAACGTTAAATTTCTGTACAATATATCCAAATTAAATTGACTATAAACTTTATTAAAATGTTCGTTCTGTTCGTGGCAGGATGATCATCACCTTTTGAATATAACCAAATATAAACGTAATAAATTTAGAGCAATATAAATGGATCAGTGACAAATCTTTTGCAAAAATGCAAAAAATATTTATATTAAAATAGAAATTAATATACAAATTTTAAAGCATTGTAATTCATCTGTAAAATAACTAAAGTTTTTATATAGTTCGTTAATATATGAATTTAGTTTATAATTTAAATATCACAATTATAAAAAAAAAACTTTAAAATACAATAGAGACAAAAGCAAATGAAATTGAAGCCTTCTCACGTATAAATTACATTAATTTTTTTTTGGTTTTTTAATGAACAATAAATATGTTATAAATATTAAATAAAAATTAAATAATATTTACATGGTAAAATTAAAAATAGTTCAGCCTAAACAAATTTTTTTTTTTTGTTGACTGTTGTTATGCATTGTTTTTGGGAAAGTTTTACAATAGCATAATCACATAGTTAAAATTTCTGAAAATATTACATAAAATAATAATATTACGTGCATATATAATATATATAATTTAAGAATGTAAAATAAAAGCTCTCAATGGTATATACAAATAAGGTTATTAGGCGGTGTATGATAATATTTTATTATAACTTTGTCGTCGTTAATCGGTTAAAAACACATAAAAACTATGGAACAAACTCTATTTTGTTTCACGTTTAAAATTGAATTCGCTTTTCGTGCTTACATGACCAATTTTTGTGTGAATACACCTAAAACGCTGACTAATGAATACAACTTTAAAAACCTGACAAAACCTGAGTTACGTTTGTCATTTTTAACGACGGATTAACGACAACGAATTATTTTCTTATTATTAAAATGATGTATAAAGTGAATTGTTTAAGTTATAAAAAAAATCAAAACACTGTCTGTAATGTTTATGTTATTTCATCGTTTAAGTTTTATTAATTCAATTTAATAATTCATTATATCAAATTGTTACATTTTATAAATTTATCTTATTTAAGATATGTGCATATTAGAGGTACATTTTATAACATATTATGTTCTTCTATAAATAAGTTTGATATCATTACACGAATATTATAATGAAACTCTATTATTTATTGTAAATATATATATAATAATATAATAATAAATATAAATTTCATTTATGTGTTTATAACCGATTATTAAACGAATGATTTTGGTTTGGTTTTTTTTGTGTCTTAATCTTAATTTAATTGAAATAATAATTAAACAATTTTAAACAGTTTTAAACAATTCGATGTCTTATAAATAAAACTAGCATCATAAAGGAATAAAGTATAGGGGTTTCGTTCGAAAATCAGCCGAAAATATAAAATTATTTTGTAGCTAGCAAAGGTCATGCGAACTTCTGATTGCAACACCATATTGATATTACTGCTATATATATAGAATAGATATATAGTGAATAATCTATTTTTAATAATCTAAATATAATAAAAATGATCAGATTAATATTATTATTAATCATTAGTCTCATATAAATATAACAATGAAATATTTTTATTATTAGTTTTTTAAAACATTTACATTGTGATACAAAAACAATTTTTTTTGTAAAACATCATATTGTATATTAATAATGAATTCCATGAATTATATTTGAAGAAAAATTAAGAGTATATGTTATTATTCTATTTTTATATATTTGAACATTTGAACAAGAAAGTTTTAAAAATATATATGATATCGCTATGAGAGTTTTGCGGTAAAGCAATATTTTTGTGTGGAGTGTCTTCATATAGGTGTGGCGAAATTTCCAAGCATCATCAGCATCAAGAGTCATGTAATTTACTAAAAAGAAATATCCAATTTTTTTTTATTGTATATCAAATAAATATAATTTATACACTATGAACAATATTAAACCATTAAATGTATATATATTTATTTATAAAAAACATGTATAAATATATATACATATTATGATTCTATTTTAATATATATTTACACTATACCTTTAATATATGAATATATAAGACAAGTTTTTATTTTTTTTTTTAATTTTCAAAATGTCAATTGAATTCACTTTTACTATATTATTCACCACTTAATGAATTTATATATTTAATGTTTTATATATTTATATAGATATGTATATGTATATCTGTCATAGAGTTTTGTTTTAATACAATTTATGTTATTTGATTTCAAAAAATAAATTAAATTACACCCAAAGTTTAAAATATAAATCAATAATTTTAAATAAGCATATATATATTCCTTATCGAGGAAACAATATATTTCAATAATAATATAATTATATTATAATATATCTTATATAAACAAATGTGAATATTGTAATAATTAAAAAAACTATTTTTCTATTTCTATTTCTGTTGATTTATATCCAAAAAATCTTTTAATTTTTTTTATAGGATAGCGTTTTAGCTGGCTTTATTATATATCCAAAATATTAACATTATATTTTTGTTTACTATTTTTGTTTTGTTGTTTTCAGTAATTAGTTTATTAGTTCAGAAATATTGGTTTTACAAAACCCATAATATTAATATTTTAAAAATATTAAAAGTAATTCAAAGCAATAAACTACGTGAGTCTTGTTTTTTTAGAGTTGATGATTGGAATGTTAAACGCATATATTAGTTTCTTCTTTCATTATCAATAGAAAGAAGTTTTCAACAAATGCATAAAATCATTGGCATTGGCCATCGGCAGGCATAAAAATATGATATATCTACAGATTCTCATTCGCAACCGGTTAACAGCTCGGTTAACAAATTTTTACTTCAATCGAAAATAAATTCCATTATCCATACTTCGCAATGCTCTTGACTTTCTTCTACAATGGAATTTTATTTTAATATTGATATAACATTATTCTTCAAACAAAATTCTTCAAAATGCAAAATGCATATATGATTGTGTGTAGCTATATATATAGCTTAAGATCTTTAAATATGTATGTCAAATCCTTTAGCGATCAAATGCTATATATTCTAGTATATTTATATATATTCATAAACCTATGAACTATGGGTTTAAATACAATTTATTGCAAATTTATTTGATATTATGTAGGTAATATTTTGTTACAGTTATTCTTATGTTTATATGCAATTATATTTGCAATAAGTAATTATATATGCATATTATTGTTTATATAATTTCTTATATACAATAAGTATATTAATTTATTATTTCATCAAATAAAGTTTTTGTTGTTGACGCCCCCAACAACATACAAAATGCAAACATTCTATAACAACATTTTTTAAAGTTATATGTACTATATCTCTTCCTACCCATTTATATATATATAATTGCATTGCATATATAATATGATAATGGAATATATAGATAGATAGATATAAAATAAAATATGATTTATCATAACTTTTTCTATATGTTTGGTATATGTTGCAATATTATTCTTATATTGATGTTTGAAATGAAATGTTTGTGTATTTGAATTGAAGATTGGGGCAAATTTTTTTATACAAAAAAAAACATCAGTTTTTTGTGTTTGTCATACTTTTTTTAATATATATATTGTTGAAAATATGAATGGTGTATATGGTTTTGTCACGGAGACTCCCACAATCGCTAAGAATATGCAATTTTTTTGTAACATATAGATATTTGTATTATTAATATGTTATGTATTTAATATATCTTTATTTCATAAAATAAACCAACATCTTTTGTTTTTGTTTAATTTTTGAATCTTTATCTGAATTTTGTATATATTTATATATAATCAAAGTATAAAAACAATGTATATATAATCAAACCGATGTGTTTATAGAAAAAACGAAGTAGAAATACATGTTATAATGCGGCACTGTGGCATTATTTATATTGTATAAGCATTGCAAATTCATCAATTTTTTTGGAAAGGATTTTGAACAAAAAAAAAAATAATTAGAAATGTTATGTTTATTTAGTTTAAAGGTGTATTGTATATACGTATATAAAAAGTAAAAAGGGCGGAATATTTCATTTTATTTATGTTTCTAATTTAAATTTTAACTACATATCGAAAATTTTAATATTTTCATCTATTATATATAGACAAAGTTTTTTTTTAATTTATATTTTTTCTGAGATTTATTTGAAAATCGTTTATGTCGTGCAAATATATTTTTATCATGTATATATATGTCAATTGATAAACCTGTTAAGAATTCTTTGATATTCATATAATTGCGTGCAGGTCTGAAATATGCGGTTTTTTAATGATAGATAAATTATAATATTAATAACTGTTCAGTTTATATAACCGAACTGACGCCATAACCTACGAGGATAATATAATTTGTTCCCATTGAACTTATTGTATTTAAAGAATTCAACAAATTTGGTTTTTGTATGATTGAATTATTTTTTAATAGTTAAAATATGATTAAATCAATTTATACTTTTATATTTAATTGAATTCTGATCAACGTATTTCATGTTATACTAAATTTGATAATGAAAATTTGAAAATCTTTTATAATACTTATAATAATGAGGTTGTATTTGTAAAAAATAATTTCTTATAATGTATTTTGATAATATCAACTTCATTCTTTATATATTCTTTATTTAAATGTAATCTATTTTATATACGCTTTGAAAACGATGGTTAAAAACAAATGTGTCTACGAAAATCTATATTTATTAATACCAAATAAGCAATCTATTATTACAAAAACAGGTGTTTTTACCAATTTCTACAAACGTGAGAACAAAAATGTCTGTATATACGTTAAAAAGGAATAGGCATAGGGTTTTGTTGTATAACATAAACAACATAACATAATATTTATTCAAGGTATATCCTTAAATCTATTTTTGATAACATCCTGATCTGAAATATACATTTATACATAAAAAAGAACCTGTTTTATTTTAGAATAAATAAAAACTATAAACTGTTTTTTATATCAATTTATTCGGTATTCAACAGCTGTTTGGTTTGTTTCATTAAATTTATTCTGTAATCCTTATGTGAGCATTATAAGATTTTATACTGTATAAGTTTTTCAATAAATCGTTTTTGTTATTTGTCAAGGATTTTGGATATTCGCGTGGTAGGGAATGGTAAGTATATACCAAATAGATATTATATGAAAATTATATGAAAAAATCAAAAGGATTATTAATTATTTCACTTGGTTGTTTTCTATCTGTTTTTAATTAAAACAAAATTAAATTAACTATGCAATACCATGGTTTTTTTTGTGCATATTTCATATAGAAAGCAAATTTTATAATTTACATGAAAATTGTATTATTGTGGGTTATAAATTATAGTTATTAAAAACAAATCGAAAGAAATATTTTACTATATATACTATATATTGAATTCCATAAGGATAAAGTGTTCTCCTCTTTCCTTGGTATATTCACAAATGTTTTTTGACGCGCAAATGACAAACATACATAAATCTCTTTGAATATATACATCATACGATCCCTATAATATATACAGAAGTATGCAGTTATGCACACACACTTAAAATGTATGATATATGTATATCGAAGATAATATGAAAGCAAAACAAAACACTGTGTTTTGTCATTGACTGATGATCTTACGCAAACATTAAAATATAGCATAATAAGGGTGACAAATTTCCATAGAACCATATTTGAAAATAATACACATTTTATAATATCCTGATTATTCCATATATATATGTACATAATATATAATGTTTGTGCACGTCCGTATTTACCAATTTTTTTATCTTATATATATATCCCGTTCGTATATAGATATATATATATCATTATGATTATTAACATTAATCGGATGGAAAATTTTTATCTTTTCGGATATTGTTTATTTTGGAATTTGATACATGATTGTTATTATATATATCACCATATATATACAATATACATACATATATTATCAATATTATATAGAATATATATCATATGAACAGATCTATAGCATATATTCGACTTAATACCGCACACAGATTGACACTTATTGTTAGTCTGAATGAATAATAATAAAACAATACGTGTATCCGTCCGAGTAGTATAGATTTATATACAATATACATATACTTAATACCATAAGGTACAAGGTACGTATCTGAACGATCGAATTAATCGTATACTTTATAATAAAATATGGATATATATGAGATGTTTTGTTTTGAAATGTGAGAATTTCACTATATATAATAGTATATACGTTGATTAATTATTGTTGTGAACGAATGAGTTATGGAATGTTAAAGTCATTTGTATATATAGATGTAATCCCGTATACATATACAATTTTATGATTTTATACCATTTGAATATGTATCAAGAAAATTTGAAATGATTTAATTTTGTTTAGTACAAAATAATATATAATTATTATTTATTAATTCACACAATGCCAATTCTTTATATATATATTAATATAAAATATGTTATATTGTATGGGAACTAATTACCAATAGTAATAAACCATAATATTATAATCGACAACAATTAGAAATTATTTACTTATCATAATTTGTTTTTAGGGGTGCTAATAACCGATTCTTTCGTTTTAATATAAATAATATAAAAATATAAATAAAAAAATACCCATATAAAAAAACCTTTAATGTATATGAATATTTTTAGAAAATATTTATATGAACAGTTTTCCATATTATTGTATACCAAAATAGTCATCAAAAGAAATAATTATATGAGAATTAGCACACATTACTGATCTATACAATGATAGTTCAATATATATGATTCTTTTTGTATATATAATATATTGAAAACAAGATAAATCCCATTTTAAATAAATAATATATATACCGTTAATTATTTTAATTTACCTTATATTTATTTATTTGATATAACAAGTATATATTTTATATACGTAACTTATGATTCATTAAATTGTTATATAAATTCGAAATGTACGTATATAAATAAATAAGAGAAACAAAGAAAAAAAAACCCATATGATAATATTATTCACATAATTAAAATAAATCAAGAAATTAAATAAAACATTTGTGCGTTTTTTTTTAAATTGTACCTAATAATGTTTAGAAATGTGCATTAAATATGTGCGTATATATATATATATACATTATTGTAATACAGCAAAGATATAATATTGTGAATAAATAATATATGAATGTATGCATATAAATAAATACCTGCTTTATACACGCAAAAAATCATACCGCAAAAAATTACCTTGAAAATTAAAATTTTACAACCAACGTTGTAACTTTTCGACCTACGAAAATGACAATTAAATTTAATATTTGTTGACTGTTAAAATATATCATCAATATTTTATCGTTGTCAGTTATAGTTAACATTCTATAATCTATACCATCAAAATCAGTTATAAAGGTAAATCTATGTAGGATTCAACAGAATGTGAATATATATATTTTTTTCTGTGTAGCTGAAATTATTATACATGTATTTACACACAAATAAATAATTGTTAAGAATCAATTTTTTAGAATTAAATTAATTACAAAATAATGTGAAAATAATAATGTATATATTATATATATATATATATATATATATACGTAACGTATTAAATGCAAACAAACAAAAAATTTTTCTCGCATTCAAATATCTCTGGAATGCATATAATTTTTTATATAGAATATTATTATTAGATTTAAATCGTGTCCTAAACGATGAAATTTTTTCTGTTTTTTTAATGTTATTTTAGTTTATCTTCTTTATTTTTTTATATAATTTTATATAATATAATAACAGAACGTTGTGTGAGAAAATGTTACAATATTGTCTAAAAGAGGTGATATTCTAAAGGGCACATGCCTAATTAGAAGTAGAATTTACGGAGGCAATATACTAAATTTTCAAAAAAATTTTTGATTTTTTTACATCCTTGGATTTTCTTTAATTTTGATTTTCCTTTTTGATATTTCATAAAAGAAAATTTTTTAAAATCACCCCGTATTCATTCAAAAGATATATAGGTGATTTTCTAAAAAGTGTATCCACAAATGTTTCTAATTAGACCTGTGCCTTTCAGAACGTAACCTCGATTAGACAATAAATTACCCGATATATTATAACACCGTAGAGAGTTTTTATAAGCGAAGGATTAATACGGTATTAAGAAAAAAGATGACAATAGAATATTTAAACAAATTGAAAAATGTACAAAATAATTCGTGTTACGTATGATGAAAAAAAAAATTGCATTTTGACTATATACATATATACGGACGGATAATATATTAAAAAAAAATAAAGATTAAGTAAAAAAATAATAATTGTACAGATATTTTATATTATTATATATACTTACAATATATAATACACTTTGATTTACAATACACACAAATTACAATTTCATTTGCTAGTATAAAGATTTGAAAATAAAGATGCTATTAATCCACAATATATAGATATAATATATAATAATATAAATATTAAAATTTTATGCAAGAAACGAGAAAGTTGCAAAGCAAGTTATTTCAAAATAAGTTAATAGAAAAAAAAGTACATGGTGCTAAAGAAAACTATTCATTAATAAATTATGTAATTTTTAATGTAATCCACTGCGGAGATAGCAATCATTATTATGTCTTTAGTTTTATCAGTCTTATTTACATGTTGAAATTATTTGCAACAATATACATAGAAGAATCACTCTGTTTAACGCATCATATATCTCAACAAAAAACAATTTATTTTAAATGCACATTTGCTATTTATAATATAGTGTGTTATAATAAAAATATAATTTTTTTTTTAAATATTCGCATATGTGTATAACACATACGCGAATATTCAGGGCATCGGGATAATCATCGCTCGTTTCATTTCATTTCATTGATGATTTTTATTACATTTTTTCATTGCTATACTATATCAATTTTTTTGAAGAAGTTGTATATTATTCTCATACCTTGAATAAAGAAAACAAACGAAATATCAGATGAAATAGAAAATTGTAACATAATCCATGATTATCACGGTCAATTAGTCGGTTACCCTTTCCTTTTAGCACTTATCCTGTACAAAATACCACGTAACGCGTTTGGTATAACTGCGGTTATATCACATAAAAAAATTAATAAAGTTTCATATGCGTGTAAATGAATGTTAATGTAAATTTTAATACTTTGAAAATATTATAGGAAAAAGTTCATTTGATCAGTTACATCTATAAATTATGCGTACATAAATTTATCTCACAATATACATATCCATTAAAGCTTAAATACGTAAAATGTCTTCAGTTTCCATATATAACAATAGGATTGAACTTCGATGTTCGGCTTTTAATTCATTGCGTTGGTGTATAAGCGCAATATTTTATAAAATGAATTCAAATTATTAAATTGAATTAAAAGATGCTTTAAAAAACACACTGAAAATGAAATGAAATATTATTATAGTTATATAACATACATTAAATAAATGTTTAACAAAATTAAAAACTAAAATACTTTCACTTATACCATTCATTTAACAAAAAATTTATAATCATGTTTCAAATTTTTTTTTCAAATCTTCAATTTCAAAAAATTTACTCTAAAATATACTTTTTTATATATGCTCATTATATGGTGTAAATGTATACAAATAATTTACTATATTTCGATGTATTTAAGTGTGTTATTTGGTAATCCTGTTTATTACATTTATTTTATAATTATATAAATTAAAGTTTAATGTTATGCGTGGGTAGAATAATGAATTCGCGTCTTCTTATATTTAAATTTTATTATTAATATTCGTTATATACTTATTGTATGTATAATGTGTATTATATAAAATAATATATAATTATTTACTATAAGATTCGCTCTCACTTGTTAACTTTTTTTTTTTTAATAAATATACATATTACCTTCATATGTCTTTTTGGGATGTGGAATGATTAATATAAATAAATAAAGTATTTTATAGTTATAATATTCTGAATTTATAGTGTATATAGAAATAATATATGGTGTACGATTTAGCACAATTTTAATTCAATTACTTCGCAATTACTAATATTAAAACTAAAAAAAAAATTAATCATCACCACATAATATTTAATCCGAATATTCCGGCGAAGTTTGAAGTTACATTCGAGACTAAAATAAAAGAGAGGATAAAAAAACAATTTGTATATAAAAAAAAACATATATAATTTTTCAATTTTAATTCAACTGTTCGCTATAAACTGCTGAAAATAAGACCATCGCAAAATCAATAGCAATAACTGTATCAGAAAGTTTATTCTTCTATTACAAATTTTATTTGTGAAATATATTTTTAACAACAATTATATATGCTTTGATATATAATATACTAATAATTATTAATACTACATATATATTTATATTGCGTTGCGCCCAATAATAAAAGTCCAATTAATTAATTTTTAATTAAAACTTCAAACTTAATTTTATATATTATGTATGAAAATACATAGAAATAAATACAAAATGTATTTAATGAACAGCCATTTCCGTTTAACATCAGATCAGAATATCTATAACATAATTAGTAAGCAGTAAAACAGAGAGTTGCAAAACCATATTGTATATTACTATTAATATAGTGATATTATATATATTATTTAAAATGCATTATATTTTCTTATACATACGTATATAAACAGACTAAAATATAAACTTCGCATGTATATATCGTATTGATTAATATATTGATAAATTAACGTTTTGAACTAACCAATTAGCCAAACATTGTTTATAATATAATATATATTTACATCTGTATATGCATTTCATATATAAACATATTATGAGAAATCAATAATAATATAATATATAAAAGTATGTAGATTTGAAAGTAAACTAAATGTTCTGAATGAATTTTGTAGTTTTACAAAACGAAATTTGATAATCAATTCTTTCTATATAAAAATATAATTATGGATATGGAATAAATTTTATATATATATATATATGTATATATGTATATTAATATGTATTTAAAAAGGTAATATTAGATATATATATTGATTTTCTATATATCATCAGAGATGTATAATAATAAAAATTTTAGATTGTTCTTTTTCACTGCATATCGATTGGATTCAATTGTTTTTTTTTTTGTAATATCTATAATAATCACATATTGTATATAATAACCAACATTTATATATATATATATATATACTTGGTGGAGTATTATAAATGTTCAAAATGATCAGAAATTTAATTTTACAATCTCACATGGTGGTACATGTACACAAATTGTAATGAAAATAAATACGCAATAAATCAATGTATATTGAGGTTAATATTAACTCGTTATGTATTTATTTATTTATTTATTTAAAAAAAATGTGATTAATATTAAATAAATATATATATCAAAAAAAAAAAAAGATAATATATAAATGGATTTAATGGTGTTTCATTTACACATTTATATAAATACAAAATTGCATATAGCAGAAACTACAAAAGTTTATATACTTGTGAACAGACAGTTTTAAGAAATTGTTTGTAAGAAACTGACCTCTAGTTCCTTTCCTACAAATATATAAACCGTAGTCGTGGGCTCGAATTCCACTGAAGATATAAAATATGTTTTCTGTTTTTCGGTTATTTTCGGATCTCAATTTTCACACAGAGCCAGAGATATTTTTACCGAAAAAAAGCAACCGAAAAAAGCTGTTATCGGCCTCTAAAACTGATTGTCCGTTGTAAGCGGTTGTTTTTTTTTTTGAATAGCGCTTTTAATATTAAACCTATTAAAAAATATCATTTGATCGGATAAGATTCAAAATTTTTAACAATTTTTGATATTTTGTAAAGCGAGTCAATTGTTTAAGCACATCTGAGATCGGCTGAGATTGGATTAACAACATTTATGGAAGAATTTTGATATTGATAAAAAGAATTCAGATCGTAAAAATTTTTAAATATATCCAGAGTATAGACTCCAGAAGTATACTTTAAAAAACCTATTTATTTAACATATATACGTATACAAGAAAATTTTCATATGCAATGTACATATGTAAGCAAATAAATATATCTTATCTTATATATAAAGACAAACATATATATCTATATATACTATAAACTATAATAAAGAATTAAAAGGTGAAAGTTCTTTTACGCAACTGAATCATATATTCATCGCAACGTAATATATAGGCAAAATATTATTATCCATATATAAATATGGATATACGTAATTTTATATGCGAATGACCATATATTAAATATTCATTCATATATATATCATATGTATATATAAAATATGCATAAAGTAATATTATTTACATTCGCCTACGCACATATATATGTCGTATAAGGTTAACCATGATGATGCGTGCAATGCATGTGTGAAATCTAGATATATAATTAAAAATATATAATATAAAGGTTTACATCATATATATATAAGCCTAAAATTACAAACACTTTGCGCTTAAATATACATTTATTAGTAAATATTTTTACTCAAATTGCGTTTTCAAAACTCCTTGTTATATATCAACCATATAAGCAGATATATATATATATATATATATATACAATATATATAAAGACATTTTTATATATTCAAATAACAATATATGTCAGTAAATCACCTGTATATTTATGTATATAGTAAAACTATTTAAAAGTATAATATTATTAATAGTTTTAATATTAAATATATATAGAAAAAAAGTGCAATTTATTATAAATGCGAATGAATATACTGAATATGATATTAGACTTGTATATTTATATGTATATGTATATAGAAGAATGTGGATATGTAAAGTGCAACATATTTATAATTGAACTGCACAACACTATCGTGCATACATATATTTCAATATATATATATATATATATATATAATACCACAAATCTTTAGTTAATGCTAACAAACGATAAAGTAAACCGGTTAGAGTATATTTTATTTTTACTGATATATTATTCGTCGTCGTATATATTTGCTATTTAACTTTTGACAAATATGCATTTTATACACATGATGTACATATATAATATATGCGAGAGTAAATACGTGAATTGCATTTAAGCATTTAAGATAATATCATTTAAGATAATATATGCATAAAAAACAATATATACACAAACACACACTTACACACAATGTTTCTCATATTTTATCTTTTTTTTTTATTTTGTTTAATTTAACTTCCATCAACAATTTCATAAAAATCATAACTCTTTTATTATTAAATTTTAACCAGATAAAAAAAAATATACATTAAAATGTATTTCTTATAATAATAATAATGTATTATTTGATGATACTATAAGCTTAAACAGAAACATATGAATTTAATAATTTATTTTTTTGGTATTTTAAAACGATCATAATTTTTTACACCGATCCATTTTTTTCATAACACACATTATATATTTCATCAAAAATCAACCACGAAATTTTATAATGATGGTTATAATAAAAATAATAAAATATAAATTGTAAACAAATCAAATTATAAATTAATTTTAATGGATCCGCTTAATTGTAATTCAAACGAACCGAAATAAAACGTTAACAAAACAAAAAACCTTAAATATATATAGATATTAGAAAAATTGCTTTTTTTTTTCGATGTGTATATTTGTGGTATTGATGATGATTTTATTATACATGATCACAATATATCTTCGATTTTGTTTATTTCAATTTGTATTATTGAAATATATGTACAAATTGCTGCAGTGTGGTCCTCTGTAAGACTTTTTGATTGTTGAACAATGATGATTATTTGTATTTATATGTCACACACTATTCTATTTTCATAGACAATTGGAATATTGATTACCCTTGCTTAAGGTTTTTGTGGTAGACATATAATCAAATTCAAATTGTGTGCAACTTCGATACGATACTATATAGAAAACATTATCAAACTAAATTTATAGCAAAAGAATTTTTTTGATTTTTTTGAAGAAGTGATAGAGTAAAATTCGTATTATTCAAAATTGTAATATTCTCTAAATTGGATTGATAGGAAAAACGGTAAATAAACATAAACTTATCTTTCTTTTCATTAATATATTGTTCGGGAAAATATTTACATATAAGATCATGTGAATATGATCATGTTTCTAATAATATATAGAATTTAATTTTAATAATTAAAATAATTATTGATGCATATATATGTATGTAATTCTTTGACAACATTTCGGTTTATGTAACAATCTCGATAAAGATCAATGTATTATGCAGCATCCGTTTTCGGTTTAATTTAGGTTTCGACTTATAAAACTATAGCGCGTGATAGATTCTTATTTGTAGTTTTACAAAAGTAAACAAAAAAAAAACATATACATTATATTTTACCATATATTATAATATATTCATAATTTCATATGGATATTTACAATGGAGCCGTTATTTTATATCTGCGATATGTCAATTATAAATATATATATGTAAAATGCATATATGTATGTATAAAAGAAATTATCATTTTTATTTTTTGCATTTTATTTATAATTCACAACTCATAATATGTATATACAATTTTAAATATATATTCAATTCGTTATACATAGAGAATGTTAGGGCGATTTTATTATTACCGCGTTTCCATGCATCCATTCAATTTTTTATGCGTTTACTTCTTATTTTTCGGAATGAAATAGATTTAAATGTATGTGAAAAGTGAAAAACCACACGAAAACTTCATTATTAATCATTAACTTCTCTTATTATGTATAAGAAATTCTCAAACGGCACACTCCTGCTCAGTATCTATTAACTGTTTTCGACCCAACAGATTTGGAAATTCATTTTTTTACAAGAACATCAGGATTATGGAACATTCGCCCAGAGCTATAGTATGGGCCTCTTCTTAAAAATATCAACTAAATCTAAATTAAGCATTTCATCCTATCTAAAGACTGCTCATTCCTAAACCTAAACTAATAAAGTTTAAATTTTTTTTGCTTACTGCTTTTCAGTTTAAATATTTTTTTCTTCTCCTAAGTTTATTTTTATTTTCCAAAATTTTATAAATTTACCCACTTATTATTAAAGATTCGCCACCCAAAATCACTTAAACGTATATATTCAATGTGCAAATGCATCAGCATAAGTTCATCACATGATTAAGTGATTTCGTTACGGGAAATCGAATCCCGAGGTTTTTTCGGGCGCTAAACCGATTCTGTCGTAGAACGAACAAAAATAAAAAATGTAGTTTGTAGTGTACATATACATAACATTCATCTATTATTTTAATTGATATAGTTGAGAATTGATAGAAAAATAGTTGTAGTGTACACGAAACTTTAGATATATAAACAGAGTACATCGCAGTTTATTTATTGCCATACGTATGGTGTATGTATATAGTAAAAGGATATATCATTATATCAAAAATCTCAATGACAATATAAAATGACGCATTGTTAGTGCTTTTTTTTTATCCGTTAACATATACATATATTTTTAAATTTATAGAAAAGACATTATTATAAAGAATTGATATTGATCTAAACAGTGTATATATTGTATATTGTATTTCAATTTTAATGTGTATACATATATAAAATATGCATTAAGAAAAATAAATTATATGAAAAGATATATACTTTTTATATGCAAATGATTATAAAATATGAATGACGATTGTGCTATTTTATGTGTATGTATACGTACATTCAATAATAGAATAATTATATTTGAATATTATTATTGAAAAAATATATATACACATATACAATAAGTATAATCAAATGTAATATTATTATATATCGATATGTATAAATAAATCAGCTTTGACACAAAACAACTTATTGTTTATCAATGCCATATTAAGATAAACTTCTGATTACACATTTATCATATTTAATTAATATGGTCTTATTAAATGGTAAATTAATTATATGTACATTCATTAAATAATTTTCACTTTTGGGGCGCTTTTGGGTAATTTACTCGACCTTTTAAGGAAGCTTTTTTGGTTCATTTAATTTTTCTTCACATATAAAAGTGTTTTTATATACGGTTGTGAGATGATAATATTATTATAACTTTAAATGTCTATTAAATTTCTATATTATATTTGTTTTTGCCTTATCATTCTTCGATTTCATCAACAAAATTATTTTTCATTATTCATATATATCTATAATATCGCATACAAAACAAAAATATTTATATAAAACAAAAGAAATATTTAAAAATATTCATATAATGTTATTAGGTTATATACAGTAATATATAGAAAGAGGTGCATTTTCCTTTCAATTGCAAATATATTATAAACATATACATTACATTAACTCATATACTGCACATATATATAGCAAAGGCAATCATTTCATAATTTCCGTAACCTATTGACACTTACAACAGGTCAATTTAACCACATACCATTATTGTATATATACATATATGTAAATAACAAAATAAGATTCCATTGGCAAAATAAATTTTATTTTTATTTATTTCAAAGAATAAATAAATTTCTTTTACATATATGTATATGAGACATGAGATTGCAAACTGACTCATAATATCTGATATGTACATAGTGAAATTCAAACATTGCAAACTGTATTTATTAATTTTTTTGTATTGTACCTTTAACCAAATTTTATATACTTTTTTTCTTTTTCAAGGTGTTAATTTATTTCTGTTTGCAAAAATATAGAATATATATATTACAATATACACAATCACATATTCATTCTTATAAAATATATTATACTTTCTAAATATATTATATATTAGGTAAAAAATAAAGAAATGTGTGAAATGCATATATGAAAATTGAATAGATAATTTTAAAATCACGATTTATGCTAAATTTTTGAACAGAAAAAGAATAATATATAGAATTATTAATGGCCAGAAATCTTTAAATAAATTTAAAGTGATTTTTTTTTTTCATCCTAAATAAAAAAGTTTTACATTGTTTTTTTTTGTTTCTATTATTTTATACGGATAATTATATATGGGTTTTTATATTAAGTATATATGCTAAAAAAGCTAAACTTAAAAAAAAAAAAACAAATAGTTATTTCTGACAAAATGTTTAATGTCTAACATATATTTTCAATTAAACCCAAACACAAAATCTATGCATTATATATAAAAAAGTATTAATAAAAGTAGATTTGGGTGCGATATAACAATAATGCGAGCAGAAAAATACACAAAGAAATTGATAATATTTGGATATATAACATATATTATTAAATTTGTATATATATATATATGCGATTGACAACATCTTTTTATTTTTGTTTACCGCATATTTTAGAAGCTGAAAATATATAAAAATGAAGTCTATTTAAAATGAACTTGAATATAAATTGTATTAAAAGATATATATATATATATATATAAATATATGTAGCAAAATTTTGGCATAGGTCGGAGTTCCTATAAAAAGTTTCCCTAATGATTACGAAACAGTGCTATTATAATAAAGGTTGTCAACGTAAAAGGTTCTGGTATTATATTAAAAACACAAAAATAATGCCGGTTATATATGATAGAGAATATTTCATTCATAATAAAAAATAACATTTTGATCTGATATTTGAATTAATTGAATTATTACAGTGATAGTGTAATAATAAATAAATCACTGCAAAGGTACCACGACGTGACTAAAATGTTTAGATGTATCTATAAGCAAACATTAATTATATACTTCTTTCGGTAATAATATATTTATTGAACTTATAATAAACAGCAGTTTATTATAATTTGGAATCCATTTTCTGAAATAAAAATTCAGTCTATATTTAATGGAAGTACTTTTCATATATGATGTCTTCAAAACCATTTAATTATATATGATGATTAAATAAATATCTACAAAGAGCGGTTTACTCAACTGTAATATAATGGTACCAAATATATAAATATATTTTATTAAATATTTTATGTATTTAAATTTATCCAAAATATATATTAATATATTAATCACGTTTATATCTAATTCCATTAACTAATTTCAATCATAAATTCAAAAATTACAACTTAAATTTATTATTTACATATAAAAAATACGTAAATTCAAATTCATACACAAATCATATAGGTACTTTTTGGTATATGGTTAATTTTAAATACACATATATAAAATATAAAGCACTTGAGTTATTGAGTATATGTTGAATGTACATCAACATATGCGTTCATATATAAATTTAATATAATATCGGATCGGATGCATATACAAGTGTTTTAAAGAAAGTACTCTCATATATATAAATCTTTAAAAATATAACAAAAAAAAAAAAACGCCCATTAAAGAAAATCCCATATGGACTTATTTAATTTTTATTTTTTTAGGACTTTTTGTTGCTTTTTTTTTTTATCTTAAAATGAAGTCCATATACAATCATATGATCATGTAGAAACAGATAGAATGTAGTTCTGTACATAGACGTTTACTGCTTTAAAAAAAAATAAAATAAAAAAAAATAAATATCATAATGATAATATAACTATATATATATATTAATAAAAGTAATTCACTTCCTTTAGTTATATAATTCTTTTTTTAATGTAAAAAGCATTAATTTACACTTCGTCTCTCACGATACCGACACTTCCGTTATATTTTATTTTCATTTGCAAATTGAATTACTAAATTATTAAAAATGTTTTAAGTTTTGAGTCAATTCGTGACTTGTTTTCAATATTTAATACAAGTATCAACAAATTTTTCAGAAGTATATATATTAAATATTCACTATTCTGAGTAGACGTTTGGAGTTCCAAAAACAATTTGGTTGCAAAAGAAGGTTGCATATCCGTAATCGAATTGTTCGAGAACTTTCCAAAATGCCCACACATGAAATTTAGATTTACAAAAATTATACAAATGAACAATATTAGTTGGCGCGTAGTGTATATATTAAATACAATTAAAAAAAAAACACACAAAAAATCAAATACGAGTACTATCATTAATGCTATATATTTCATTCATAGAAAATAACATTAAAGGTATATACTGACTATGCATTCATTAAAAAAAATAAAAAAAGATAAAAATGTCCTTTTTTAAATATATGTAGATGTACTTAAAACTTTAAAATGCATAAAAGATTATTTCCTTAAAAATATTAGATATATTATTATTATTATTATTATTATATCCTTTATTTTAAATTGTTGTTACACACAACAGCCATATTTAACATCAGTATCAACTAAACCAAAAAACATTTTATAATCGTTTTTTTTAAACAATCGCATTTATAATATTTATATATCTATATATATATGTATATGATATACCAATATAATATATGTCATACTGACTCTGTAAGTTGATTTCATTGTCATATATAAACACATATTATTTATCTTTTTAAAATACCGTGTGAATATTGTAAATTTATGTAAATATTTACATACAGTTTCCGTACAATTTATTATTATTATTATTATTATATGCTATATTTTCTGCTCATATTTCACCAAAATTTATTATTATTGTTTATAGTGTTATTGTGATAAAAACGCATGCAACTTATCTTGTTATATATGTATGTTTATATTTTACATAAGTCACATGTGTATTTCTTTTTTTTAGTTCGCTGCTTTTTTCTTTTTACTTTTTCGGTAAATATAAAATATTGTAATGTACCTACCTATATATAACATTATAATAATTTTTGTTGTTTTCTATATGTAATACACAAACAATAAAAGGATATATAAGATATACGCTATAAAAGTATAGTTAATAAATCACAGAAATATATATATATAGAGATGAAATTATTCGCCCTTTTTCTAACCTTATAAACATTTCTATAGATATTACCGCTGTTGTAGAAAACAATTTCTTTGCAATTCTTTGCGGATACATAATCTTAATGGAATAATTTCACGATTACACGAACATCTTTACCAAATACATTTTAATTAATCAATAAATTCAAATAATTCAAATTAATAAATTTTTTGATGAATATCATTTAGTTTTTATTAAAAAAAATAAACAAAACATTTAATGCTTTAATGCAAAATATATGGTGTTTATTATTCTGGAAATACAAGACAGACAGAAAAAATTCCATAAATACTTTTCTTATATATTTTTAATAATAAAAATTATTCTATTTTCATAAACTATAATCAGTAATATAATTTATAGCTTATATTATTCATATATAATTATCATATTAAAAAACAATAAAGTGTATATTACCAGATGCATTTGGTCATAAAGATATAAAATAATATATATATAATATACAGAATTAAAAAGATAATTATACAAAATATATTAATAACTTTAAAAAAAAGGGTTAATACATTTTTTATTTTCAAAAATAGTCTAAATTTAAATATTAAAAAGCTACCTATACTAAAAATATATCGAAAAAAAAACGAAGCATTAATATAAAAAAAAATGTTTTAAATTAATGTTTCGTGAGAATTATACAAGATGTTTATTTTTTCATTTATTAAATGTATAACAATCATTGTCATGTATAAAAAAAAATAAATACAGTGTTTTTTTTTCCATGATCTAATCCTTTTGCTTTCATTTTTTTTAATATATACATGGAATATAATATACCTATTATAATATACATAAATTGTATATACATATTGTGTATATACATAAAATAATAATAATAATACTTTTAAAGGTGCATTTTATATTTTTAATATTTTATTGTTATATCACATAGTTTTATAACTATCAAATTTTACAAAAAGATACATTAATATAAAAATATTTATATATATACAGATTTAGATTTAAACTTTAATTTTTATAAATCCTTTTATTTGTATCTTCAATATTTATAATGGTTAGTTAAATAATATATTAAAATCTATATATATATGGATATTTGAGAAAAAACAAAACGAAAATAATTGGATTGTTGAAATCTGATTATCGAATGATAAATTACATAATAATATATACATATATATATATGAAATGAATGGATATGTCCTTTAAACAATCTAAATATATATATAATTTTTTTTTTATGATACAAATATAATTTTATATATATATAATATTCGATATGAATATTTGTATTTAGAGCGAGTGTTTATGCATATTATTTGTATTATTTTTTTATTGGGTTTGTCGATAGAACGTATATTATTTAATAACCATAAATATTAATACACATATTTTTAGCATTCTTAAAATAAAAATACAAAACATTAATATATATATTTATATCGATTAATATAATAAATTGCTTTTCATCATCAAACATATATCTATTCCATCCTTTCCTAGATGACAGATGAATTAAATAAAATAAAAAATGATTCTGTATAGGTTATACAACACATATACGAAAACTATTTGTTGAAAAATTTAAACTTATTGTATTTATTTCAAATTCAAGCGATAGATGAACCCATAAATAACGATTTAATCATTTTTTTTATAATTATAAGCGTATATAAAAAATGGTATATATATACATATATTTTATTTATTTCTTTGTCTATATATGGTTATAAAATTCAACCAAAATCAAAGAAATAATGGATTCTTTTATTGTGTTTATATTATTATGGTGATGTATTCCAAAAAAAAAAAATGTTGCATAATACGATATATTATAAGCAATATATAGGCAATATATTTTTAAGGTATTCACTATAGGTGCTCCTTGTGTGCAGTGTGTTTAAAATAGATTTTTTTATAAATGTTTTGTTTTAGGATAAGTGCGGGTGGGTTTTAGAGACAAAAAATAATGATATTTTGTTTAAGAAATTAATTATTGTACGGTCATGTAATATTAAAATATAATTTAATCATAATGCGAATCAAATTCGATTCAGTCTCGCCAGAAGATGATTTCCTCAATTAACAAAGATTTATAGATTTAATATCTAATTTGGGAAAGGATAAACTTAATATAGAATTCAATCCATCTAAAACACAGGCATGTTTGTTCTCAACCATAAATGTTGACCCAATACTTATGCATAATACAATTATTTCACAATCTAATGACCTATTAAATCTTTGGGAATATCTTTGTCAAACAACTTTTCATGGAGTAATAATATAATAATGGCAGCTAAAAACCAGCAGCAACTAGTCGCATTGGATTTTATAAGAAGATCGAAAGAATTTCTCAATTCTGAAAATTTAGCATTAGTTTATAGGTCTTCGTTTATAAGACCACTTCTAGAGTACAATTCCTACATATGGGCTGCTGGTGCACCAATTACTACCCTGCGCATAGTTTAGTGACAGGATCCAAAAACACGTTATTTCGGTGATCAAAGAAATGAAACAATAACAAATTCCATTTAATCATTGGATCATAGACGATCGCAGTAGCTTCATTGTGCACATTTTATAGGTATTATTATCATGAATGCTCTAATGAAATTTTAAAGCTAATTCCTGAGCCCCAATTAGCTTCTCTTATAATTCGAGAAAAGGGGCTCATTCATATTCTGTATTTATTAGTTTTTCGGCGAACAAACAGATTTGGAAATTCATTTTGAATTCAAGAACAGCAAGATTATGGAATATAGTCTCCCTGAACTACTAGTATTTCCCCCTACTTTTGCGATTATCGCAGTTATTTAAATTAAACATTTCATCTTATCTAAAAACTATAATCCACCTAAAGTGCAACAATTGGACAATTGTTTGAAAACATATGCGAGTGATTTTTTCTTATTTTGTTTTAGTAAAAGTTTTTTTTTTATCTCATATGTTTGCTTTATTTTCAAAATTTCATAAATTAATCCACATATTATAATAGCGATTTACCACCCAAAATCACTTAAGTGCATTCAATGCATCTAATAAGGTTCATCACCTGTGATTAAGTGATTTCGTTACGGGCTCACGGCAATAGAATTCCGAGGTTTTACGGGCGCCGCTAAACCGATTCTGCCCTAGTAACGAACAAAAAAAAAATCAGAGAGGGAAAAAAATACGTTATCGTTCTAAAATATTTATATAATATAGATATAATTGAAATTCTGTTGTTGTTGTTTCTGTTTGTACAAAATCAATGCATAGAGTAAATTAAATCTCGTTTTATGCATAATACGCATATTATAACTATAATAAGACGATTTAAATGTTACAACCATTAAATAAAAGTTGCATTCAAAAAATATGTAGAAAAAATTAAAATGAGTACACACATTTATTTTATTAATATATTAAATAATAATTATAATTATTATTACTATATTATGTAAATATACAAAAATGTTGATATATTTATTTTATCACATATATATATATAGTATATGTTGATGCGTTATGCAAATACTTTAATATACCCATATTACATCATAATGTGTATTTTTATTTTTATATTCTTTATATTGTATATAAATAATTATAATTTATTCAATCAAAACATATAATTTCTCACCTTTTTCTGTTTGTGTATTTTTGATATAAAAATTATAAATAAAAAAAAATTCAAAATTATCATTTTAAAATAATAATCGTGTGAATTCAATGTTTTTTGTTAATTTTTTTGTCCGAATACTAACGAAAACTTTACCATATACAATTATACATATATATATTCTTTATTACATTTCAATAATTTAATTTCAATGTGATTTAAATTGAAATTTTTTGCTAATATTTCGGTTACTATAAATGTTAAAATGTCAACTTTTTTAATAATTTCCATAATATACATTTTACATTTTGAAAATTATTTTAAAAATAGTATGAATTTGAAATTTTTTAAAATTGACATGAACTAATTTTATGATGGTGAATTATAATATAACAATACAATGGGTTTTTTTTTTTATTTGAATGATTTGCGATTGAGTGACGTCAAATTTATTATTATTTGAATGATTTGGTATTATTAAAATCATATATATAGAATAACATTGTAAGTTTCAATTATGATCATTTTTGTAAATAATATCTAATCCAACCCAAATGATATGCGGCTGATTTGAATTCATGAACATGAAACTTATGACTCTTATTAATGCAATATTCTTTAAATATTTTAATATATTACACGAATAGAGAGAATATATAATATATATAGATCCTATATACTCATTGCTAAAAAAAAAAAAATAAGGTATTCACCATCCACTATATATTTTTAATAGATTTTTTGATGGTATTATTTATCTTTTTCATAATTTTCTTATCTGTAATCTTCTGATGTACCTTTTATTATATATATAAATACAACATAACAAATCAAATATATTGGAACCTATATATACTTCAAAATAACGTATACTTGGAATATGTAATATATAAGTATATAATATATAGTTACAAGAAGAAATAATTGCCAAACTGCCCCTTTAAACAAACAATACCATTGTAATACTTTATTTATCCTAAATAAACATAATGTTAAAAAAAAAATGAAAATGATTTAAACAAAAATATAAAAATATCTTAAATATCAGCATATAATCATATATTTTATTTCACACTTTTGTATAATCCCCCGCTTATATACCGAAAACAAAAAAAACCAAATAATACATTGAATATATGATCATAACAATATATTATTAAAAAAAAAATCGACTTTGTAAATTTTTTTCTTAAAAATACAATGATGTTACATTGAGATGACGTTAAGTAGTACGATTTTAAAAATCTCTATCCATCGAAACTTTGCATTTCATTCCTATAAATATATACGAATTTCAATCATTTCAATATTTATTATAAAAGATATCCATATAGAAATAGATCTTTATACATACATATATTATGTATAACTCCTATATTACTATAAATGAAACATTTATAGATGTAGATTATTGTAGAAATAATCATTTTTAATGAGAAAAATAATAATAATAATAGATAGTGTATCTATTTTTATTTATTATTTTATGATTTATTCAGTAATTTAATTCATTGGTATACAAAAAAAAAATAAATAATATTTACCCATATTTTATTATTTTAATTTATTTCGATTTAATAAAACGATTGCATTGATTAAAGAGATCTCTTTCCATTCAATTCCTGTATTACGTACATCAAATGCTTGCAATTGTTTACAATTATTTTGTAAAATGTTGAAAATTTTTTCACCAACATTCTTGTTATAAAATAAAGTGATAATATAAAGAAAAATCTATCTTATAATTATAAATAATTACATATACCTTTCCAAGATTATTAACAGACATATTCAGTTTATGTAATGTTTTATTTTCTTTCAGAAATTTTAAAAATAAATTTTCAATTGTATCGTCCATTGAACAGCAACTTAAATTCAATCTAAATTTTATATAAAAGTTAATTATTATTACATCATTTTCTATGTCAATAATACAAAAAAAAACCTAAAAACTTTTTAACTTAATAAAATAATCATACTCTTTAATTGGAATAAGATGTAAAACTCCCAATATTACAGATGCTCCATCGGTTTTTATTGGATTCAATCGTAAATCTAATATTTCAATATTTCTTGTTTTTATAGCATTGGCAATTTCAACGGCCCCTTCATGAGCTATGACCGACCATGTAACGTAAGAGAAAAATTGTATTGTGCGGTAAAAAGTTAGTTTAAATTTAAAAAAAAAAATAAAAAAAATATCTACTTACTTATATTATTATTAGCTAAATTTAAACATTTTAATTTTGGAAATGATTCATAGTTTAAGCACGATAAAAATGTCTTTAAACCTAAATCACCACATTGACAATGTGTAAATGCTAGTACCTGTAAATTTAAACATGATTGTTCCAGTGATTGTGATAACATTTTTAACATATACGGTTCTAATCGATTACTGTGCAATCGAAATTCCTTTAATTCATGTGAATATTGTAATCCAATTGATAAATGTTTTATATCATATTCGGTGATATTTGAACAACCCAAATAGAATTGTGTACATACATTTTTCACGTCATATGTTAAATTAATTTTATGTAATTCTGTTAAACTGCTTAATATAATATCAAATGGCAGATGATCATATTTATCATCGACTAAACTCATGGGTTGCAATTGATTTATTTCAAGTGTATTAACATATGGAGCACAAATTGCTAATACATGTTGAATTGATTCAATTTCATAATCATATGGTCGCATATTTTCTAACGTTTCTGATAAATATTTCTCCATAAATATTGTTATCCATTTTTTTTTGTGTTTCGCGGTATCATAATCGGTATCCGATGCATTCGATGTTTGTGCCGATGTTTGTGGTATCATTGGATAATAATGCTGCCATCGATTTTGAAAACAACGTTTCCATAGCACATCTTCTTGAATGTGTTCGGCTAATTCTTTAACAGATAGATTAACATCGATGATGTCCAGTAAATAATTACGATCTTCAATGTTTGATAGTTCATAAAATATTGGATATTGTTGCCAATTTACACCGATTACATTTATACACTGAACTCTTAACGATTCCGGACAACGATTTATATCCCAATCGAAATCAATTGAATTCAAATGGATATTATCATTTTCTTTACAATTTGCTAAATTCACATAAGCTTTTAATGTGTTTACACTTACGGTATTTGGAAATTTCATTTGCGATATTCAATTTATCATTCAATTATTAAAGGTAGAAAGGATTAAAAATACTCTATTGATAACAGGACAATAATAAATTTTGATTTTCAATCGTTTTTACTATATATCATATATACAATAATATAATATACGTTAAGTTATTTTTTACTGATTTTCTTATTATATATCGTATTAATATTAAATCGATGTAAATAATGCCATGGAGATTAATATAATATACCAGGTAACATATGGGAATGGTATATATATATATGTTTAATCATCATATAATGCATACAATATCGTGCGCGTCTTTTATATTAAATAAATCGATAATTTAGACAATGAAATATTGAAATGTTTTCTATATTGTCTTCGAATTTTATTTATTTAATTATTTAAAAATATTACAGAAAGTGACATTCTGCCATCGAAACAATATAAAAGTACCATTTTGGAAACATACAATACAATTGAGGTATCATTAGGAATTTCCATGAAACACGTATAAACAACAAAACAACCATATATTAGTAGAATCGGTATACAAAATAGAAATTATAGAGAAAGGCACAATCCCTTTAAGTTTCTTGGATGTTTTTTTTTATAAAACAGGACAATGAAAATGAAAACAAAAAAAAAATACATTTACATATTAATATTTATATTTGGTATTTGTTTTTTTTTGTTTGTTTGTTGGTTTTTTAACATATATAATTTTTTTTTGTTTATAAATAAATGTTTATTTCAATAATTGTTATATTTATATATATTCACTAATTAATTAATTCAGTTTCAGTTTATTTATTTCATTATTTTTCTTTTAGTTGTATATAACCTTTATTGTGTATACATATATATATATTTAGGATAATTTTTTTGCTTAAAATTATCCAATTCATTTAAAATAATAGTATATTATTAATATATATTTTTGTATTTATTATAATTTTATTTTTAAATAAATCTTTTTTTGGATTTAAATCTATCAAATGATTTATGATGTTTGTAATATTTTACAAACGTTTATTTATTTCATTTGGGAAAATATAAATTTTTCTTTTATAAATTTCTTATAGTTTTGGTTTTTGTGTAAAATTAAAAAAAATTCATTGAAATAAAACAATATAAGTATTGCCTCTATAATATAATTTAATTAGAAATGCAATATTTTTATTAATTTTCCAAATGATTTTGATACAATATATATATATATAGCTTCTTGTATTAATTTTAATTTTTGTGTGTGTGATGATGGCTATTGAATTTTTAAATTTATACTTATTTATTAAATTTTTATTACTATATATAAAATAATCTCAAAAAGCTCACGCCTGTTTTTTTTTTTTTTATGATTCAATTCAATATATTTTTGGTTAATTTGTAATAATTATATATATAGCTTAAAAACAATTCATTCATATTTATTTCGTATTCTATGATTATTTTTTCTATTTAAACATTTTAATCAAAACATTTTTTTTTTATCAATAAACGTTACGAGATATTTATTTTTCTAATTTTTATTTTATTAAAATGGGGTGATTGGGTGATTGAAAAATAAATACAATTTATTGTATTATGGATAAATAATCTATTATATTTATTTACATTTAAGTTTAATTATACAATTAAAAAAAAAAAAAAACAGAAAAAAAGAAAAATATTAATACTTAAAATATTAATAAAATTAATTTAAAACAATATGTGCCTAATATAAAATCCATAATCAAAGAAAAAAATATAATTTTTAAATAAATAAATAAAAAAATTAATGTTATTTAAAAAGTTTTTGAAAGAAAATGAAAATTTGTTTTTATTGTATTTTAAACATTTTCAATAATTTTGATTTGAAGAACAAACATCATGTTAAATCGCAATTGGACAATTATAGAAAAACTGTATGAAGAATTTTTCTATAACAGACAAATCGGGACGGATTTGCGTATTTGTAAATAAGCATTTTAATATAAATAATAAAATTTAAAAATTATAAAAATGTTTAATATTATTAATTATTTAATTTATATTTTTTTTTTCTTTAAATGTATAACATTCGCTCTCTCTCTCTATTATGGAATTTAAATATTAACCTATACATTTTTTTTTTGTATAATATTCTATATTTATGTACAAATATAAACTAATATGAACATCAAATTTGTGCGTATTCATTTTTATATATATATATGTATATATTTTTCTGGTAAAATAACATAATAAAAATCTGTTAAACATTAACAGAATATATGGGATGTAATTTATTAAATATTTCATTAAAAACTGAAATAAATTTAAAAAGAAATTTAATAAAATTATAGGTTAAACAACAAATACGTATTTTAAAAAACATATAAATCAAAAGTTAATTTTTATTTAATTGGAGAATATTATATTCATTTTTCCGTGTTTTGTTGTTCTGTTCTGTGCAATTGTGAATAATAATTCAGCAAAACAGTGACCTCGAATTTAGTAAATTGATACAATTGATTTGTAAAAAAAAAATATTCACAGTCGCAAACACATTATTAATTCTTATCATATATTATATTTGTTAATTAAAATGAACTATTTTATTATTTATCGAATAATTGGTTTTTTTTTTTGCAACTTAAAGATATTTAAGACACAAAACCAAAAAAGAATAAAAAATCACTTTTAGTTCAATCTGAAAAATAGGATCTGAAAAATAAAACTTTTTTAACTTTTTAGTTAAATTATAATATTATATACGTTATATATATATATAACGGTATTGATTTTGTATTTAATGTATTTTTATTATATTCACATGTACGTAAAATTCTTAAAAATGAACACCTAAATAAATATATTTTGGTAGTTTTGGGGTTTTCATAGCCACATTTAAATAATTTTATTTTATTCTTAAAATTTTAATTAAATTTTAATAAACAATATATTAAAATAATTAACTCGTATAATTATTGTAATATTAAAATTTTAGTTTTATACAAGATAAAAATTTTAATAGTAATTTTTTTTTTTTTATCTAAAAACATTAATTTTATTCTATAAAGTCATTTAAACAAAAATATCTGTTTTGTTTGTGTGCAATTTTAGCTTTATTTTTGTTTTGTCGTTTTACATTTTATGTTTTTCTGTTTTTCTTTTATTATACTCTAAAATATTAATTTTTATCTTAAAATAGATCGATAATATGTTTTTTTAATTATTTTTGTATTTAAATTTATATAATTTTTACAATATTATGGCTTTATATAATATATATATATATGTTTTTATATTTCTTTTACATTCGTAACAACAATTTGTAAATAAAATTTGGTTTTATAATAATTTTTACTTTTTTTTTATATATATATTTTAGTTAGTTTTTTTTTTTGTTTTGTTACACCGTAATATATTATATACATATAAAATTATGTTGTTTGGAAAAAATATTTTTTTTTAATGCAGTCTATATAGTGTATATAGTGTAGTTGATCTCTGTGCACTCTGTGATGTAGTTGATAAAAATGCCAACCTTTTTTTTTTGTTCGTTACTAGGGCAGAATCGGTTTAGCGACGACCGTAAAACCTCGGAATTCTATTGCCGTGAGCCCGTAACGAAATCACTTAATCACAGGTGATGAACCTTATTAGATGCATTGAATACACTTAAGTGATTTTGGGTGGTAAATCGCTATTATAATATATGTGGATTAATTTATGAAATTTTGAAAATAAAGCAAACATATGAGATAAAAAAAAAAAACTTTTACTAAAACAAAATAAGAAAAAATCACTCGCATATGTTTTCAAACAATTGTCCAATTGTTGCACTTTAGGTGGATTATAGTTTTTAGATAAGATGAAATGTTTAATTTAAATAACTGCGATAATCTCAAAAGTCTCCAGGGAAATACTAGTAGTTCAGGGAGACTATATTCCATAATCTTGCTGTTCTTGAATTCAAAATGAATTTCCAAATCTGTTTGTTCGCCGAAAAACTAATAGATACAGAATATGAATGAGCCCCTTTTGTGAATTTCTCGAATTATAAGAGAAGCTAATTGGGGACTCAGAAATTAGCTTTAAAATTTCATTAGAGCATTCATGGTAATAATAATACCTATAAAATGTGCACAATGAAGCTACTGATCTTGGTCTATGATACAATGATTCAATGGAATTTGTTATTGTTTCATTTCTTTGATCAGCGAAATAGCGTGTTTTTGCTGGTTTTTAGCTGCCATATTATTATATTATTACTCCATGAAAAGTTGTTTGACAAAGATATTCCCAAAGATTTAATAGGTCCTTAGATTGTGGAATAATTGTATTATGCATAAGTATTGGGTCAACATTTATGGATCATTTATGGTTGAGAACAAACATGCCTTTGTTTTAGATGGATTGAATTCTATACTAAGTTTATCCTTCCCCAAATTAGATATTAAATCTATAAATCTTTGTTAATTGAGGAAATCATCTTCTGGCGAGACTGAATCATTTGATTCGCATTATGATTACGATGTATAGTTCATACGAAGAATGTAAAATGTACTATCGTCTGCATAACAGTGTGCATTGGATTTTCTGTTATCGATAAAATTTAAAAAGAGAGTGGGCGATATAGAGCACAACCCTGAGGAACCCCCGAAATAAACCGGATAAAGTTTGGAACTAATTCCATCTAGTACTTAACCTTAATATTAGCCTATTAGTTAAAAAGTTCCCAACCCATTTACAGAATGTGTCCCCTACTAATCCAAATGAATGGCATTTGGATATTAAATAGCCTTATGCCATATACTCTATCAAAAGCCTTAGTAATGTCTTATGTTATTTTATTGGTTAAATAATTTAGTAAATCTCCTGTAGATCGTTTGTGCCTGGAGCCATATTGGCAATCACTAATCATCGTTCTTTATCATTGAGATATTGCACAATCAATCATACGATTTACAATATCTTCTCCATTACCTTAGAAAGTATTGATTACGTTATGGCTATTGGGCGATAATTGGAAGGATTTCTTTTAGTTTAACCTTAAATTCTCACAAAATTTTGGATCGTCGTGAATCCTACTGAAAACATAAAACAGATTTTGTTTTGCATATTTTCCATTGTGGATTGGTCTTACGACCAATATTTACTGATATCGTAAATAGCCACAAATATAAAGAAACCAACAACAGAAAACTGTTTGGTCGGACGCTAAAACCGATTATTGGTTGTAATGCGAATTTTTTTTTGGAATAATTTAAATTAAAAATTGTTTAATTATATCATTTATAGAATTGAAAGAGAAAACTTTTTGTTAAAAGTTCTGTTAAAAGTTATATATAATAAATAAGTAAAGTTTTAATTACAAACAGTATAACCAATATTTTTAATAAAATTTTAAACAACAAATTAAGAAACAACAGAGCAGAAGACTTGTTGACGGACATTAAAACCAATTGCCGGTCGTAATGCGAATAATTGTTTGTTTTTTATCTCAATGTTGCAATAAAATTTGTTATCAAAACAATAAATTATCTCATCGCGCATATAACAATAAAACTTAAAAAACCAAATACACAACTTTAAAAAATCCACAAAATAACCACATTTTATAAATTTAAAAAAATTATTTACATTTCAGGAAAATACTGTATTGGAGGAATAGCATTTGACAAATTTGACTAGCATAAACACAATTTTTAAATATATTTTGCATTAACAAAAAGTACTATAAAATATGTGAGATTCAACTTTAACAACTTTACTATAAAATTTAAATAAATAAATAAATTTCATAAAAAAAAACAGAAAAACAAAATAAAATAAAATAAAAACAAATTCAAATAAATAAAATTTTCCTATAATTAACTCTTCTTCCCTTTTTTTTTTTTTATTAAAAAAAATAATATATAGAATAAAAATATTAAAATTAAAAATTTGCTTTAAAAGATATTAGGCTTTTAAATTGATATTTGTTTTTAGTTTATATCCCATAATGAATTTAATGATTTTTCTAGTTATATTGAAGAAAATGCCGGCTAAGCTGGAGATGGATAGCAAATTAAGAACATACAAAAAAAAACAATTTAATAGATCCTCAAGTCATTCAGAGTCATTATCGACTGTAAGCGGACGGAAATAGATAGTTATATAAAAATTTCCCCCAAAAAATGTATACTATATACTAATTACTTTTGCGACTTAAATCTTTCGATTAGCATTCTTTGCAGTAATTATTATTATTATTTGTTGTTTACAAAACTGCTATGAAGTACATTTTAATTTTTAAAACTGCTATGAAGTACACGATTTCTCTTTCTTAGGTTGGTATATTGAAATTTCCTAATATTGGGATGTTATTTAACAATTGAAAATTGTTATATTTTTTCAGATTAATTTAGGGAATACTAAATATGTTTAAACCAGTAAACAAAATTATTTTACGGCGCGAATATTATTATTTTTTAAAACAAATGATTTATTCTTCTGATGAAAATCTTCTACCAACAATTTCTTCAATAAAAATCACTTTCTTATAGGATCATTTTCGAAATAGTTGACTAAACAAATAAAAATATATCAATGATATTAATATTATAATTAATTCCATTTTATTTTGCGACGATAATTTTGTTGTATAAACATTTTTTATACTTTTTTATATTCAATATAGTTAATTATATTTTATTTATAATTCACAATTTATTTTGTATATTTTATTATTATTTTTTATTTAAATAAAATCAAACTTAAACAAACAAAAAATATATATTATACAAATATAAATATTTCTTAAAAATAATTTAAAGAAAAAAAAAAACAAAAAAATACAAAATAATTAGCAATTTTTAAAAAATTGGTTTACCTTTATATGTAAATATACAATTATTAATAATAAATTTTTTTTCTCGTATTATGACTAGAGACACAATATAGCTTTATTTATATTAAATATTAAATTAAATATATTTTATTTCTTTTTGTTATATAATTATATAATTTATATATATATAATTTAATACAATTTATTTAATTTTTCTTAATTTATTTTGAGATTAATTTTATTTTTTGGCCTTTTGAAATGCTTTTTATTTTTTTGTTCTTTTGTTTCATTAAAAAAAATTTTCTAGTTTAATTTAATATGAAGTTTATTTATTAACTTGCAATTAATTAATTCATAACTTAAAAAAAACTGACTAATGTAGCACGATAGTGGTAGTGGTAGTTTGAGTTTTCGGGGGTTTGGTTTATGGACATAAATCGGTGTTTGAAAAATAAATTATTTAATAATATTATTATTTTTTTCTTTTAATACTGTAATAAATATTTCTAAAATATTATTATAAAATATTATTTATGAATACAAAAAAAAAAAGGTAAATCAATTATTAAAAATAAAATTATTCCGATTAAACCTGGAAATTTATGTTGTTTCTGAGATTTTCTGTTCAATTAATTGAAAGAGATTCTATTTGTAAAGATTCTATAGAAAATTAATCACTTGAGATTGAGATTAGAATATAATTTAATTGTTATTTTTTTAATGATTATTTTCATAAATATATTTTATATATATAATATAGTTTTGAAGTTGAAAAATATACCACCATCGTCGATTCATCTTCTCATCTTTGAAAAAAATAAATTAACATCAAAACATTGTTTTTTTTTTCTTTTCAAAATAGAAAACAACAAATATAAGATTTTGTTTCGTTTTAAACATTCAAAATAAAATTTTAATACTATAAATTAAATATAGAAAATATAATAATATAACAATTATTTAAGCAGCGCTATTTATTTATTAAAAAAAAAAAAATAGAAAAACAGCTGCATTCAAAACATTAATTGCATTAACTACTAAATTTTAAGCAATTTTTATTTAATTACAATTTACACAAAATAAAGATATTTTTTTTCATTATTATTTTTCCAATTAATATTCATATATAAATAAATGAATACAATTTGGATTTCATATAGTTATTTATTATTAATTGTTCAATGATTTTATTTTTTTCTTAATGAAAGCGCTTTTCTTTTTCATAAAATATTTATAATAAAAAATCGTATGCGTAAGTATGCGTTTTATATTTATTAAATAAAATAGTTTGTGTAATTGGAATGTAATAAAATAATTTTTATTCCAATTATTACATGTATTACTTTTTTTTTCTAAATGGTTCACCAAAATAAAATTTTTTATATTTATATCTAACAACATACGAAACGTTTTCTAGTTTTTTATTCTTTAAATTTTTTTATTTCACTTAACATGAAAATGTTTGGTAAACATAAAAATTACAAATTAATTTTACTTATTACATTACGAGTTTAACAACAAACAGTTCAAATGTTCATGTTTTTTGGAACTGAATTCGACAGTTTATTATTTGCACATTAAAACCAAAATATTCTTTTCAATTTTTGAAAAAAAAAATTTCTTCGGTTTATAATTTAGTTTATAAAATCTTATAAAATAAATTTTAGTAAATGATATATAAACAATACAATTTAAATTTTCACTTTGCGATCCGATGAATAATCGCACAGTGGAGTTTTCGTTTATCCAATTCCTCCAATAAACCATTTTGTTTTTTATTTAAACATAAACTTTCACTTAATTAATATTTTAACTATGATTTATTAATAACAACGAGACAATCAATTCTTATAGTCACAGATAAAAACTGTATCTAATACAAATAAATAAAACAATAATATATAATTAATAAAAAAAAAACAAAAAAGCACACACCAAATAAAATAAAATAACAACCAAAAAAAAATATTAAATATTAAACACAACAAATTTTTCTTTTCACGGTTTCTTTTTTTGTGTAGAAACAATAAATCATCACGTTCAAAATACCAAAATTTAACTAAATACCCACAAAAAACGTTTTAACCAAAAATTAAAATTTAGTTAAAAATGTCTGCAAAGGTCAAAGATTTGTTTTGTTTGGTTGGTTTTTTTTTTTTCAATTTCAATTGCATTCCATTTAAAAAACTTTACGTTCTGGACCAAAATTTGGATTCACAAACGAAAATCCAGCAAATTCTTCTTGATTAATACAACGTATTTCATCATTACCAATTGGTGTTAGATTTGGTTCTTCTTTTGTAAATTCTGTATCAAAATTCAGTGCATCCCTTGGAGTTCGCTGTAATTGTTGTTAATAAAAAAAAGTAAAAAAAAAAAAATTAAAATAATCAAATAAATAATGTATTTATTAATAAAAATGTCTATTTGCAAAATAAAGTTCATGAAATGAATTTTATGCACAATAGAAATAATGTCGGGGTACTCACAACTCTTGGTTTAAATGGTGGTTTTACTCGACGCATTTCTAATGCATCCCAATCCAAATCTTTAAAAAATGGATGAGTTTTTATTTGGTGTTCATTGCCAGTGCAACCCAGCCGACGTGCTGGATTTTTAGTCATAAAACCTGAAATTATAAGCAAAACATTAAACATTAAATATTATTTGAGCTTTTTTTGTTCTGGGTATTTACCTTTAAGTATCGAAACAGCCTCACGAGTTAACCAAACGGGATAAAGCACATCATCGTGTAATATTGATTCAAATAAATCATCCTCATTGTCGGCTTCAAATGGTGGCTGGCCGGCCATCATTTCATACATTAAAACACCAAGGGCCCACCAATCAACCGATGGACCATATTCTAATTCTTGTAATATTTCTGGAGCAATATAATCGGGTGTACCACAAAACGTTGATGTTAATACACCATCAAGTATTCCTTCCTATTTTTTTTTTTTTAAATTTACAGTATTTTAAAATGCAAAAACAAAAAACAAAAAGATAATTCAATACATACTTTACACATTCCGAAATCAGCCAATTTACAATGTCCCTCTTGATCCAATAAAATATTATCCAATTTTAAATCACGATATATTACACCATGACGATGTAAAAATTGTAATGCCAATGTAACTTCGGCTGCATAAAATGCAGCCCGTGGTTCATCAAATTTTCGGGCTCTTTGTATTTGAAACATTAAATCGCCACCATTAACATATTCCATGACAAAAAATAATCGATCCTATATATAAAATGATATACATTTCAATTATTAGAATGCAACAAATATAAATTATAAATTGTTATTCGTAGACTTGAATATATATTTCTGTATACATACTGGTGTTTGAAAACAGGAATGTAATGCCGTTAAAAATGGATGTCCGGCAGCCAATGCTAAAATACGTTTTTCCGTCATTGTACAATCAACATCATCATCTTGTATAATTGTATCTTTTTTTAATACTTTAACAGCATACACTTCATCGGTTCCCTTTTTTTCAGCCAACATAACTTTACCAAACGAGCCTTTACCCAATACTTTTAAAAATGTAAAATCACTCAAACTAATTTTCCCGGAATTTTCGAAATCCACTAATAGACCGGTTGGTACGTTACCGGAATGACCGCCTGGGATACCATTGCCTTTTCCTCCCTTGCCATCACAATCACCACCTTCGCTACCACTCGTTTCGGATGCACCACCCGAACAACCTTCACCGCCCGCCGATGAATTCACATATTTCGATCGTCTTGGTAAATTTTTATCCGGTGATATTCCCATTTCACTTAAAATTTCCGCCATTTGTTTTGTATTTATACCACAATTATTGGCCACATTTTTCTGGCAACGTTTATGTACATTCATGTTACACACTTCACATTGAAGACCTTGTCTAATTAGACCGTACAATAAGGAACCACAATGATCACAAAATGTAAACCGTTTATAATTGTGCACGACAAAGCGATGTGGAACATTTACATTTAATCTATGCCCAGATAATTGTGTTGGAGCCTGTTGGGCCTGTATCGAATATATATATATATAATATATAGTATATCGAATGGAATACGGTAAATGTTTATAGTTTTTCTTTAAAAAAACAAAATATATAATTTTTAAAAATTACTTCATCACGCATTCCTGGACATTTCGTTACAACTGATCTATGACATCGTTTGTGTACAACACACGTGCATACTGAAATTTAAGCACAAATAAAATATTTATTTATAAATTAAAACGTCTATATTACTAAAAATATATAAAAATATATAATAAACAACAACATTTACACAACTAAACTGCTGTATAAATGATTTTATTGTTCTAAATATTACAAAAATTAAATGAATTATGGAAAAAAAAAGAAAAACACAGCACTTGAAGCGCACAACAATTAAAAATATATTTCAAGAGTGGTGAAAAAATTATATTCTAATGATTCAAATTTCAAATCTTATAGTGTTTTGGTATAAGCAAAGTATTATAATTAAACAGCCGTTTTAATTTATTGTATTTATGTAAACAGCACCGTGAAACCTATATTATCATATTCATAAGGGATAATTTTATTCTTATTTCGATTCGATACTTTTTATTATTCGTTCTGTAATCAATAAAATACGTTTAAGATCTAAATCATGAAAATCCGGAATAGAACATAAAGAAAAGAAAATTACACCTGCAGCAAATACGAAAGGAAATTAAATATTATACCGTTTTTACTTTACACACCAAATCAAATATTTTTGCAAATGTTGATTGACCAGTGGGTTTTTTTTAATCTTGTAAAGTAAACTGAAAATTACCTGACCGTTTCAACAATTTCATTGAGATATAAGGTGGGAATGCGGGATCATGTACATCAAATCGACAATAATTTGTTTTTCACATTTGAAATAAACTCATCATTATAAAGGATAATACAAAACAATATTGTTTATCAATTATGAAACCATAACTTTTAAATTATAAATAAAAAGAAAAGAAAAAGAAAAATAAACAATATAACAACCTCAAAACTGGATCAGTATTAAAATATATGCGTAAATGCGAGGACCTAATAAAAAAATACATGACATCTGAAGTGTTTTGACTCTATTTGACTAAATAATGATTTTTTAAACTCATATAGTATTGTTTTTAATGTATTAAATGAGTAAACCAAAAGTAAAAAAGCTATATGTGGTGATTAAAAAAAAACACAATATTTTATGAAGTTGTATACAAAGTATTTAAAACCAAGATTACCAATTTATACAGAAAAACTAAATAAAAAAACATTGATATAAATTAAAATAAAAAAAAAACCTCTTTTTGTTTGTTTGTTTTTTTAACATTTTTTTTATCCAATCATGTTACACTCTAGATTGTATTTATTTTATTTTTTATTATTAATTTAACCCCATACGAAAAAAAAAACGGTAGCACTTACATACAGACACACACATAAATTATATACACAACACATATGTGATAATAATAATTAAAAAAAAAATGCATGAATTTAAATTAAAATTAAAATGATGTATATCGTCCGCATGCAATAGAAATGTTTAAAAATATATATACGATTTATTAAAAATTTCAAATTTAATGATTTTATGATAATAACATAAAAAATATATGATATTTTCGCATTTTTATATGGTACATTTTTTTTTATATCATTTTAATGTTAAAACTTTTAATGAAATAATCACCTTAAATTAAAAGTAAAAACCAAAAATATTTTGATACAAATAACTGGCAGCGCATATTTTTCCCATAGTTTGTGAATGTCACACAAAAAAAATAATATGACTTAAAAACTTCGAACAAATAATTTTTATTAATCTAAGTCCGATTCGTAATTATTTTTAATGGAAAAATGTAATATATATGCAACAGTCAATATATGGTTAAAGAGAACTATATTATATAATTCATCCTCATCCATAGACCATATTTAAATTCAATAATATTATATTATTATTAGATAAATATTAATTGCTAAAGGCATACAAAAAAAAAATGAAGATTTGGAAAGTAACTGATTGATTATTTTGGATATAAATGTATCACGGTTCATTAATTCTATATTATAGATAGAATTTATGTGTATATTTTGTAAAGGAAATAAATGTACAAACGGTACAAACATTTAAAAAAGATGAGGTATATATGAATATGATGATAAATGAATGAATTAATTAATTTATTAACAAAAATAAAAAAAAAAACATAATAAAACAAATTAATGTTCTTTATAAAATATTTATATAACACAAATCTACACATCGAAGGCGCAGGTAATAATATATGATCGCAATAATATCACAAATATTCAAATGAACAACAACATACCTTGACATTGATAGCCTTGTTTACCAATTCCCCTGTAAATTAAAAAGAAAAATGTGCACATTTGTGATTTGCATTTTCAACATATACAATTTTTTTTTTTTGGATTTACATCAAAATTTTTGGAAAATTGTTTTATTTTTAATATTTTTATTCAATAATATATAATTTTGATCTTTCGCGATATACAGATTTGAAATGTTTCGATTAATATTTTTTATTCTGTACAAACTTGTTTGAATTTTATGTGAGATGTGTATTGTAATATATAAGGAAGAAAATGTGTCATATATTGAAATGGGTGGTAAGAAAGATAATATTTTGTTAATATATAGTTGGGAGATATATAGTGTTAATATTTGAATATGTTTAAGTTAAGTATATAAGAATTCGAGGTGACAAATGATTTATATATGATTTATTATTTATACATTATATATTAATTTACGAAAAAAAAATTAACATGCATTCAAATGCAATGCTAGTAAAGTGAAATTTATTCCTTTTTGAATTTTCCGATATAATGAACTTTGTTTTTGTATGTGTGTATATATAGACGAAATTATTAAGTGTTTGTCCGTGTGTGTATATATATTAATAAGTAAATACGAATATTTATGTATACAAATTTATGCATAACTACATAAATAAATATATATATGATTAATCCCACATACAATTGTGTGTGTGTGTGTGGAAATTGAATTGTTTATTAATAATATTAATTAAAAAAATAGAAATTATATTATTATTAATATTATTATTATTATTATTATATAGTTTAATAAATCAACATGCATGCTAAACTTGTATTCAAACTCAATTTAACAAAATTTCCCTTTATTTTACAATTTTTTTTTCCTCTCAATCTGAAAACACATATATTCATCTTTATATTAAAACACCCCAATCCTAACCAACCAATCAACCCCCCAAAAATATATATATAACAACAAAAAAATTATATATATTTATAATATTTGTGATAAAATAAAAAAATCCAATATAAATTATAAGTTGTTTAAATTAGAGATCAAAATCACCACACCAACAAAAAATAATAATATTTTACATTTTATTGTAATATACATGAAAGAAAAAAAAACGAAAAACAAAACCGCACTCACCAAATAAATTCTCTGCAATGTGAACAAAATGTTGGTTGTCTTAAGAACGTTGCCATAAATTTATGCCCATTAACCTATAAATATAAATCATATACATAAAATATATAATAATACATAAGATGGTACAACAATTCAAATGAATTTTTACCTGATGAACTTTTCGTCGTAAGGCACCTCGACGTCGATTGAAACCGGCACCTTCTTTGAATTCGCGTCCAGGTGTTGCTAATACCTGTGCAGGTCCTGCCTGCCCAGCATTGCTTTGATCTATATTCATACCAAAGACAAAACATTTAACATTGATAACAATATTTAAAAAAAAATCATCTTTAAGTATAAGTATTCCAAAAAAAAAACGTCATTTACATTGCTTACCGTGCCATTGTAGTTCAATAACGACGTGTAATTTACCGTTTGGCTCTAAATTGATCTATAAAAAAATAAAAATTGATCACAAAAAATTAAAAATGCAAAGAAAAAATCAAATTTGTATTATGAAATTCCATTACATTGCATTTATATAAAAATTGTTTTTGAAAAATTTATTTGGTAAATTAATCGAAATAATCTAGATATTATTGCGGAAGCATTAAGGAAGTAATAGGATATTCTCTGATTTCTGAAAGGCAAACTATAGGCAGAGTGAGTAAAAACTATTCCTAAAATAATAATTCCAATGATAAAAAACATGTTTGGTCACATCACAGGGTACAAATTGTGAAGAGCGCCTACAAATCGTTATTTCCCGTTTATTGAATTAAAAATACAAATTGTATGGTCCGATAAATATGGGTGTCAAAGTACTCCTGCAGTTCTTATCGTTAGAAATTTTACATTTAAGACTTATTACAACAACAAATCAAGGAAACGTTTTAATTTTTAATGTACTGTAGTTATTTTTACTATAAATGAACCTTATAGTGTAGGAATTTAAAATGTATAGATTTTGTCAAACTCCATTACAATTTTCGGAAATATTTTGAATATTGAGATTCAGTTGTATATATTGAAAAAAAGTGTTTATGGTAAAATGTCAAACCTCCCCAATTATTTTCCCAATTATTTCTTACAATTTTTACAATAACAAAACAAAAATTTTTATTTTACAAATTCATTTATGTCGTTAAAACAATTGAAGATTGATTTTATTTTAGCAAAATTATCTCTTTGGATACATTCTTTTATTATTTTGGAGAATTTAGTTATACGTATACGAGTTACACGATGCAAAAACAATGGAATAGCAAATTTAGGTCACATATAATGTCAATTATTATATCATCTTATAAACATGAAATATTTTTCCCAGCCAAACATATAATAAACTAACAACATCGCAAAATTTCAAGTTTAAAAACCGTATACTATGTGTAGAGTATCTCTTATAATTTTTATTATTATAATATAATTATTAATATATCTATAATTAAATATAATTACATGTATGTATATATAAATATGTTAATCTACAATAAATTTTAATATATATTTGATCTTTCTTATCGCACACAGATTCTATAATATGATAACGAATTATAAAGTCATTATTATAATTATTATCATTATAATTATATGGATTGTATTAAAATCTTACAAGAGAATAAAATTAAATTAAATTAAGATAAAAAAGCATACCCAAAAATCATTTGGATCTGTGCCACGTTGAGCTAAATCTTCAAATGGTATTACACAATTTGCAATGAATAGATCCGGTGGAATTGATGCATCATGAAATATTGTTAAATTAATTTTTTCACCATTTACAACTTCATGTGAAAAATATTCACCCCATGATGGTTCCGATGTTTTTGGTTTTGTTGCTGTACGATCTGTAAAAAATAGGAAAATACAATTCATGTTGTATTTGGTCAATGTTATTTTTTTAATTTAAATGTATTCCTAATTGATATAATAATACAAAATGAAAATTTTTGTAAATGAATGATCATTATGCGTATATATTATATATAGTATAATCATATGATAATTATGTTTTGTTTTATGATTTAAGGTATATATTTTATAGCTTTTGTACAATTTGGACTATATGTATTACGATTACCAGTATTATATATATTTTTTATTTATATAGGCAATCTGTTGCGTTGCTGTATTTTTTTCATTTTTTTTTCACATATATACAATACAAGTAAGTATACAACAATTCATATATAGTTTTCGCATTTAAACCGACAATTGGTTTTAGCGTTGGACAACAGCGTTCTGTTGTTACTTTCATAATTTGTTCCTTTCCTTATACAGTGTCGCGCTAATTAGCTAATTAAGACCAACCTCAAGGGAAAATATGGACAAATGTGTGTGAAATTTCAGGGTCAAAGTTAACCGAAAAACACAAAACATATTTTATGTTTTCAGAAGTATACAAGACCACGACCCCAAATTTTATAAGAATTATATAGTTTGGCGTTTTTATCAACAACTATACCTCAGAGTACAGACCTCACATATTCACATATATATATATATATATATAGGATAGGCTAATTTAATATGATTGTATATTGTATAAAATAAATACACATGTTTATAGCAATTTTTTTTTGTTTCCTCACTCATAAACGACACTTGATAATAATATAATTATTGTATTATATTATCGGTACATTATGTGGATGATGATGATGATGATAACAAAATAATATAATAATCTTACTGCAGTGAATTCTAATAAATAATAAATTGAATGAATTTCATTATAATAAACAACGTATGGATCTAGATTACATATAATATAGACGATATGAGGATGTAAAATCACTATATAACAGAATAAATATACGCATTATTCGTAATTGAAATAATTTAGAATATATAATATTTCATGTTATCATATACAATTTAAATGAACTATAAAAAATCATTATTTTTGTAAAAACATATATTACAATGTTTGTTAAAAAAAACTATAATAGGAAATAAAATGTTGTTGACAAATTCTGGTAATTACAATTAGAAACGTTCACAGAAACATCTTTGATTATATACATGCAATTTTCGAAGTTGCACCGAAAATAACTTATATAATATATACATACAATTAGAATGATCATATATAGCTAAATTAATGTGAGGCTGATTGTTGATAGTAACTTAATATGGTATACATATATTTACTAAAATTGAAAGCGTTTCTTAAAACAATGTATTTTTCATAGAATTTCTTTATAGTTCGTAAGACATTTATTTATTATTTTCAGTTTTTTAATTTTTTTATTCACTTTGTATGAAAGTGACAAAACAGCGAAGTGAATATTTAAAAAATACACATTAATTAACTAACAAAGCAACAGAAAAACCATAATCATTACTATAAAAGCAAAGAATTTTAGGAACATTCAGTCGCAGGATCCCTTTCATACAATTACCCACTATTTGAAATTTTACCTACTGGCGAACGACACCATACCATACCATCGAATATTGAGTTTTTAATCTCATTATAATCATATTTGATTTTGTGAAAACGTAAAAATTCGTTTTAAAAACAAATAATAAAGGCTAATTTTCAGTCTCGTCTTATAATCCACGGCTTCGTCTTTTTTTTTAAATCAACCAATAACAATCGATTATTTGTTCAGAGAGTCTTATAAGCCGTGACTAGGATTGTCTGTGTCTTTTTAAGACGCAGCTGAGGCTTAGGCGGCCATTTTTTTTTTGAAAATTCATATAATATATACAAAAATAAATATAAACACAATCAAACACAAACACATCTTTAAGCCGCGGCTTATAAGAATGGACTGCGAAAATAGTGTGTCTTTTTCTGTGTCTTTAAAATAAAACAAATAGCCGAAGCCGAGGCTTATAAGACGAGACTGAAAATTAGCCTTAAGATACATATAACAACTATGATCAGCTTAATATTCTAAAATTAATGATTTTAATGATTATATTTGTTATCGGGACTATGACAGTGACTTTAATTATAAATTGCAAATGCCACTAAAGACATTGTCTTCTAAATCTGATAATCTTAATTTACAACGGATATCTTTAAAAAAAACAACTTTTAACTTTTAAAAAACATAAAATATACTCCACCAATCCGCAATCTTGTCTCAAAAAATCTTTAAAAATGCATAGTTAACATCTATATGATATAGTTATTATATCCAAATAGTTATAAATGTAACCAGGCGATTGGAAAGTAAAAAAAATGATCTATCAAAATGAGAATTCCAATATCAAATATGTAAAAATAACAAAATAATAAAAAAAAAACATTTAATTTAATTATAATTCATTAAACGTGGGTATGGAAGCGAAAAATGAAAACTGTATGACATTAAAAAACTTAAAAATGAAAAATTTAGAATATACACTACACCATATAACTATATATATATTTTATAAAACAAAATAAATAATAAGTGAATACATTTTCCCAAGCAACGATAGAATTTATTTATAATTTTCTTATTTGATGAAAATTATTTTATAACATCATCGCATTTTCACACACAAAAATGTATGCTATGTATATATATAGTATATATATAGGTACACGCACGGCTATCCAAATTTTATTATACATATATATATATATATTCAGCGACTGCAATAGGACAAAAACAACCAGGTATCCAAACATTTTGAGGCTCTTTTTACATTCATAAATGTGGTAATTACTCTGTAGTTTATTTTATGATGAGGAAAGATATAGTTACCCTCAGTTACCCTCAGATAATTACAAGCAGATTTTCTCGGGAGGGGTTCGAACGTACACGGGTTGTAAGGTACACAAATTTGGTTTTTGTACGTGATAAAGAAAAAATAGTTCATGAAAACACTGGGGAACGTTTTTACTTGATGGATAATGGAAAGGAAGTATAATCCTTTTAATAAGGATATTAAAAAAATTAATTAATTACATTTTTAAGCGTAAAAGCGGAGAAATGCGATAACGTAATTTGAAATATGTTATAGTATAAATTTTGGCGTATTCATTGTTAGCAACAACCCATTTGTGTACCTTGCAACCTGTACTCAATCTTTTTCGTTATTTTCAGTTGGTTTATTGAGCTGATGAATAAACTTCGCAGTGGATAGAAAATTCAAATAACATAAAATTAAACCAGGCACCATAGGTTAGAATCGTGCCTGTTATGTATAGTTTTATTATTTAAATAAATATATATATATATATATATAGACGATTCGACGAACAATTTTAATATATATAATAATAAATCGAACACAGATAGCTTCTCCTCTTCATCGTTGCTTTCAATTACTATTATTATTTAATTTATAAATACAATTATTAATGCACTCTGTATTATTTATTATTAATATAATTATTATTATTTTGCGTTTATATAGCAAAAAGTTAATAAGTAGAATTTAGGATAATAATACATAATAAGAATATGAGAAAAATAGTTCCAAAAAAAAAAAAACAGAATTCATTTCTAAAAAATCCATTTTGTCATTTTTTTTTTTTGTTTGTGACTTCTTTTTTGCATGTGATAAATCTATATAATATATCATAATAATCTGCAAAAAAATAACAATTGTGTATATTCGAAAATATGCGTTTGTATAATCAAATTTCCAAATTCACAACAAAAAACAACAACCACTACATATAAATAAGTATAGCAAAATAATAATCAAACAAAAATGTGGAAAATTGGAAAATACAAGAAAAATCATCATCATCATAGGCCGCCATGTTTTTTTTTTTTTTAGTTTTTCCTGGCAATACAATTTTTTTCTGAATGTTGAGATTTATTTTTTGTTTATTTTTCTATGTTGAGCTAAAAAAAAAAATGGTCAATGAAAGATTTTATAATAAAATTAATGTTGATTGTTATTGGTTGTTGTTGTGTTGTTGTGTTGCAATTATATATTTATATATAAAAATGATTTTTTTTTAATATGGGAAAACCATTTTGAAAACTTATATTTATAGTTTATTCTTATGATTGAACATTCGAGGAAATAAAATGCACATATTGATAGTAATGCAAAATATATATTTTAATGTATGATTTAATTGAAATATTAATAAATTTTAAAATATTTTCATATAGAAACATATTTTTGATTTTGTTGGTGTAATTTCCTTCATTCATTGATTTCTATTTATTATTTATTATTTATCAAGGGCTTTTCTTTACATATACCGTTTTATGCATGCATCCATACCTATGTATGCATAAAGAATTTTATTTATAATACAACATTGCACAGGCACACATGCAAAGGATCGAAAACTATTATTATATGCATATGTTATGTATATTATCTATATATAACAATTTTCCAAGTTTTTCACAGAAATGCACGCCCGATTTTCTTTAGTATTCCTCGCTTCATGCAAATAAAAAATGTATAAAACACGCATACTCACACACCAAATATCTAACCATGCCTAATCCAATTGTATACATATATATGACCGTCGTAGTATATAACCAAAATAAATGTATATAAAAAGTTGAGTATCATATATATATATATATATATAGTATTATAAAATATACCAAAGCGCAACACATCACAAATACATTCTTGCAAACAATTTTCATTTATAATATATACAGTTATTTAAAAGCTGATTTTATTTTTCATATATGCATTTAAAAAAAAATTTCACTTTTCTTTCCTTCTACTACATCTTTGAATTTTTTTTCCTTAATCAATTTATGAATTTTCTACAGATTTATTATTTATATTATTTACATTTCTGAATAAGATTTTTCTTATAATTTATAGAGATATTGAAATTTGTGATTTTGATCTTATTTTTGAGAAATCACACAATTAAATATTTTAAATAATAAAAAATTTTAATAATCACAAAAAAAAAAATGTTCAAAATGTTCTTTTTGCTTACCAAGATGATGTTCATCGACATCAATCGATACATAAGGATTAATTGGTGCTTCTTCTTTACCAAATAAATGCCTTGTTTGTATTGCAGATGCTCGTAAACCTGAAGCTTCACAAATTTTTAGACGAATAGTACCAGTAAATATGGTAGACATGTTATAATATATTTTTCACCCACACTACACACACACACACACACAGTCGAATACGACCCACAATGTTTGGATTAAAAAGGAAAATTTTATATGGGAAAGGAAAAACGAAATCAAACACACACTTATTTTTGTATATATTTTAGACAATTCTGTTTTATTATTTATTTTTATTGTTTTTGTGTTTTTTTTCGTATGATCTTATGTTGATTGATGCGATTTATATTGTTAAAACAAAAAAGATGAGGTATTATATTATTATTATTATATAGTAATAATATATAGTATTGATGACAGTAAAATTGTTGACTGATTGAACTGAGCGTAAAGATGATAATGGTAATGATGGACTGATAAGGTTAAATCGTTATTGTATTGTTTTTGATGCGGGTTATAAAAACAATGAAAATTTTCAGAAATGTTTTTGATGAATTTTCCTGTTTGTAGCCTCCCACCGCAGCACAATCACAAATTCACAATACCAAATTGCGAAATTAGCATATTTTTTATTATTTTTTTATATTATTTAGTATGGTACATTCATTACTACGCGTAAATGATGCTAAATAAACAATTATATATATAATATATACTTTTTTTTTTATATATGAATTAAAGTTTTCTATTTCACTCTATCGCATTTTTTTATTTTTTTTTACTTGTTTAAGAAAGAATGTTCATCATCGCACCAACAACAACAACAACAACAACAACAACAAAAATCACACGCGACGTCAATGCCATAAACAAAATTTTGATGTTATTTATGATGAAAAATGATCATGCAAACGATGATGGAGGTTGATGACGACGACGGACGAAGTCGATGCTGGCTACTGATGATGTTGCTGCTGCTGGTGATGATGGTGTTGGTGTTGTTGTTTACAATGACAGCATTAGACATTCCGTACAAAAAGAACTTGTAAGAACAATTTCCCCATATAATAAATACTTTATGAAAATTTATTTATTTTAAAAAAAAAATCACAAAATACCATACGCGAATTAACCAAACCAATAGGCAACACAAGACTGATGAAAAATTTATTGATGGTGCGGTGGTTGATTTGATGGAGAAGAAAATATCCAACGAAAATGAAAATGAATGTATAAATAGTATATTAATAGATGAAAAACTACATTTTCCTCTTTTTCTTTTTTCAATGCGCGAACATATTTAAATATATCTTTATCTTTTTGTTGCTCGGTGTTGCTCTTGCTATTTGTGTTTGTTTTATTACGATGAATGGTGTACACCGTACAGTAGTGCAGTGTGAACGTGCATTTATGGCTAATTTGGACAAAATAATCATCCATTTGTGATTCGAATATAAAATAAAAACAAATCTCTGAATTTATATTTAATATATGCCTTTGTTTTTGCGAGAATTCCATCATTTTTTTGTTTGAAAAATGCTAAAATTAAAGAAATGTAAAAAAGGTAAAAGTATCCATTTATGAATTTTCATCAGAAGATACCATATTATCAAGAGTTAACTGTGTATTTAAAGTTAATGAGAACAGACAAAATGTAATGAAATGAATTTAAATATATGGAATGAAGAATATATTCTACAAATTCTCATTTCTCGCATATCTATTATTTTACTAATTTACTTTGAAATGAATTATATCAATAAAATTATCTGAAATCTTTAATGTTAAGTTAACGACAATGTATGTGAGATAGATATTTTCCAACACCGAACTACAAATAAGTTCAAGTTAATCCGATCCAAAAAGACTACCCAAAAAAGATCTTGAATACCCCTAAATGGCCTAAATCGTAATATATCAGTATTGGTATAAATTCTTCAACTTATAAAATCTATTATAACAGTTCAGTTTTATGCAAAAATAAAATCAATAACTTTAATAATAAATTTATCATTCATCATTTGATTTCATATTTTTTTAAACATCAAACTACAATTTTATTCATTTATTTATATTTACACAACTAAAATTAAATATACAACAAATATCACACTCGTGTTTATATTATAATCTTCATCACTATTATTTTTGTATTACGTTATATTATTGGACATAAATCATTAAATTTTTAATGAAAATGAAGCACCACATGAACATCCATCCTCAGCTTTTGGATTACCGATTATACGAAAACCGGATTTGATTAATTCTGAATGATAGTCTAATGTTGAACCAGAACAATATTCCAGAGATACTTTATCGATAACTACCAAATTATTTGGACCAAAACATACATCATCATCATCGTTAACCATTGTATCCAATTCAAATTTATATTGAAATCCAGAACAACCACCACCATCAACGATAACACGTAAATATGTTTTATTTAAATTATTGATTTTATCTTCTGATCCGCTGTCAGCTGTTGTACATAATGCATTTAATTTTATTATACATGCTTCACTGATATTTAATTTTAATAATGATGATGATGATGGTTGTTCTTTATTTTCATTATGTTGTTTTAATTTGTGCGATTCAATGGTTGTTGAATTTGCGGTTATTTTTCGGCTAAATCCATTGTAAGATAGTATGGCAGGTAATATTGGGATAGTTTTGGTTAATCTAAAGAAAATTATATAAAAATGTTTAAAAGTAATCAATAATGTATAAATATTTTATTCATCCCATCACATTTACTTACTTCGGTAATAAAACAGAAGCTAAACATCGACTTATCATATTGATAAATAAAATTTTAAGTTTTTTTTCTTAAATCGTAATTAAATAATTAATACATATCTTATTTATTTATAATTTTGTTTTCAATTTATTTATCACAAATTGCATCACCATGATGCATATACTTTTTGAAATGTTTATGTTTTGTTTTGATCGTTTTGACTTTTGATTGAAAACATACAATGACAATTTTGACATTTATCAAAAATAAATTATTTAAAAATATCCTTGGGCTTGAATCTCGGCTTGAATAAATTGATGGATGAGATTTCAAACCAAATGAATGTTACAAAACGCAAAGACTGAAGAAAAAACCTGTCAAAGTTGAAATAATATTACAATTGTCAGTGGCAAGGGCAACCTCGGCGTCAACTCTAGAAACTAGAAAGAAGTAATCGAAAAAAAAAAAAATATTAATAAAATCAAAACCTAAAACAAAAGTTGGAAAATATTTGTTAATATATATAAGAAAAGTGTTTAATTTAATTGTTTTATTTGTTTTATTGTTTTATTATTTGATAATAATAATAATAATAATAATAAAAATATTATTTATAATTTAAAAATTTATTTAATATTCGAAATTTAAGTGTTGAAGACCACAATAAAAGATTTTACGATGTCACGACATCGAAATGTACGATCAATGGATTATAATGATGGTAAAAAAATATAATAGTAGCTTTAATGATTGATAAACGAAATAAAATCACTGATTATTAATTTAACTATAGAATATGATGGATATGATGACGTTTATGGTCATTCAGTTGACGATGATACTTGCATTTCACCGTCAGACGCCCAACAATGGATATTTGATCGGGCACGAGGACAACAAAGTATGTCTTCGTTTATAGCGGCCAATGAGGATATTGAAGAGGAAAATGAGGAACCAATTCGGCGTGATTCAGAGGTCGGTTATAAATCATTGATTTCTATTCCCATATAAAAATTTATACCATCTATATTATCAAAATATATATATATATATATAGAGTTTTGAAATGCCACCGTTAAGTGATGAAGAACAAGTACGTTTAGCATCGTGCATGGATGAAATACGTAATGTTGTCGGTGGTGAAGCAATTAGTGATCAACAAATGATTAAAATAATATTAAAGCATAATTTTGATTTTACAAAATCATTGGATGTCGTTTTAAATAATCCAGATTCCATAAAAAGTTCCAGTTTAGGGAACGCAACACAATCGAAAAGCATTGACACTAGTTTGTCAAAGGATCCAATTGAAAAAGGTGAATTTATATACTTTTATTTATTTTTTAAAAACTCTCTTGCATCTGCAATAAAGCCCCCTGTTTTTTTAATAATAGTTAACTAAATGTTTTTAGGGTACAATGACATTACCGCAGATGCCCATAGCAAAATAAAAACCCTTCGATTCATACATTTTCCACAATTTTATATACTAGAGAATCTTGTGTTTATTGTTACTGTTTTGTTTTTTTTTTCGGGTTTTAACTGATTTAAGATAAGAATTACAATTTTGTTTTGTATAGCAATTAAATTAATAAAGATATTAATTTTTATTGATTATTTCGTATCTGACGAATTAAATTGATTTTTTCATCATATTTATTATTTTATAAATTTAACTAAGATCATATCATTTGGTTTTATCTCTTTTGTTTATTTTCATATGTGATGCGAAAATGTTTATTTAATTGCAATGGTGTTTTCATCAAATATGATTATGAAAACCAATTGAAATTGTACAATGAAAAATTATGCAAGGTAAGACTTAATTAATAATAAAAAAAAATCATTACACGAGTTATTACAGGAAACAGCAAACATAAAGAGTAAATTTACTATTCCGAATAAAAGTTTAATTTTTCATCGTGCATCTGAAGTATCTGCTAATGATAATAATAGCGATAATATTAATATAAGTAATAATAGTAATAATAACAATAATAATAATATCAAAACAGATGATAGTAAAGTTCCCCAGAAGAAATTTTCAAGTCTAATTGAAATGGCAAATTTTCATTTATCAAATCCAAGTACTATTGAAATTCCTACAGTCCTTGATAGTGACATTATACACGATAATAATATTAAAAAATCAACATTTACCATTCCAAAGTTTCAATTAAATACATTTTCTTTAAATAATATTCAAATACAAAATAAAAACAATGATGATGATGATGATGGGGAGAAACTAGTAGGAAATTTAACACCCCATCAAATATCAATGAGAAAAATTATGAAAATTAAACAATTAGAAATATCGGCATTATCATCAACATCATCTTCCATAAAACCATCAAATCCAATACAACTGGATAAACAAATATCATTAAATTTACCTCTTGAAACACAATCTTTACCATCTGCCCTAACCTCCCCATTATCAAATGAAAATTTTATTATCGATTTGAGAACAGCTTTAAATATTAACAATAATAATTTAATAAATGCGGACCGTAACAATCAAATTCAAATTGATATTGATAATACAAATTTTAACCGTGAATTTCAACCGGTATTTTATGATTGTGATAATTTAATGACTCATCAACCACAACAACAATTAAATAACTTAATAACACAACATTGTGAAATTGATATTACATCAATTCTGGAATTGTCGTTGCCATTAAAAACCAATAAAGTATCATCATTGGGCAAAGCGTTATGTACAACATATAGGCGTCGCAAACAATTACCATATGTAAAACATGAATTTAACCATAAATATACAATACAAAAATTTCTATTCGATACCCCATCACCGGATGATATTATTTCAAAACGCTTAAAAGAATTTAAATAACATCCAATTATTCATATGTTTGTCATTATTATTATTATTATTATTAATATTATTTATGCATTATTAGTATTTTGTTTTAATTCGATGAAAATTGAAGTACAAAAATCGTTTTATTTTTAGCTATAATTACAATTATGATTACTAACTAATGTATTTTTTGTGTGTGAAATGAATTTACAATTATATTTAATCGATTATTGAAATCTAACGTACCATCGATTAGTGAATATACTTTTATAAAATTAACTGTCGTTTGATTTAATTCCATTCAAACATTTCCTGAGAAACTTTAGAAATCAGTTAGTGCTTAAGAAATTCTATCAATTTTAGTATAACCAGAAAAAGCATTCAAAATTCTCGACCGAAAGATTACATAAGACAAAACAAATATATTTTGAAGCGTATGTTGCATATATTTTCCAAATTGCAATCACTCAAATTGAGGTTATCGAAAATAAAAATGTACGAAACACTTTTGAAAATGCAATTTCGTGAGAAAAATAAAATGTTATAGGAATTTTCCAAATATTCAAACGTAATGGAATATTACATTGAAGAAAAACTGTAGGATATTGCCCATTGTGTTGTAGGCAATCTTATTCTGTAATATACTGTATTTCGAAAAATGATATTCCACATGATACTTTAAAAAAAACGTGAAACGTGTCCTATCTAGTGAGTTGGCCATCGCAGAATATCGAATAGAATTAAATGTATTAAAAATAATCTTAATCTATAGTTCATATTGTTTTTATTATTTACTAATACAATGATTTATTATATAAAATAACCTGAATATAAGTAATTAACCATTTTATGGTTGTTTATGGAACGTCAACCATCTATCGATTTTCTATCCATGTACAAAAATATAGATATTGCAATAAAATTATCAGAAAAATATTTAAAACCAATATCTAACATATCGAAAAACGGAACAGCAACGACAATAAATGTTGATACAACGGCAATAAAGAAAGGTTTTGAAATAAACGCAAATAACCCATCGCCAAAATATCAATCACCTTTTGGATCTGGTCGTAATACACCAGAGCATTTTAATAATAACAATACCGGTGATGATAGCAATAAATTGATAACGGCTATAAATAATGTAAATTCAATGAAAATCAAAGATTCATCCAGTTCATTGAGTGGTGGTGGTGGGACCACCCAAGTAACCGTACCAATGGCACCAATGGCACGAAATGGATTGGAATTATTTCAAAGGGAACGTGGTATGGATAAACAGCATATACATATGGTTGTTATTGGTCATGTTGATGCTGGTAAAAGTACATTAATGGGACATATGCTATATGATTTAAATGTAATATCACAACGTATTATGCACAAATATGAACAAGAAAGTAAAAAATTGGGTAAACAAAGTTTTATGTATGCCTGGGTATTGGATGAAACCGGTGAGGAACGTGAACGGGGCATTACAATGGATTTAGGTAGTACACGATTTGAAACGGACACAAAAACGGTAAGTATAAATCTAATTGAAATCCAAACGTAAAGAGCAAATTCACTAAATTCAAACACACAAATTGTATATATTTATTTAATTAAGGTAACTCTATTGGATGCCCCCGGTCATAAAGATTTTATACCGAATATGATAACGGGAGCGACACAAGCTGATGTTGCCCTATTGGTGGTGGACGCCACCCGTGGTGAATTTGAAACGGGCTTTGAAGCAGGTGGACAAACCAGAGAACATGCACTGCTTGTCAAGTAATAATGAAGAAGAAATATTTGATTATTTATTAATTTCCATGTTTACATTTAGATCTTTGGGAATAAGTCAAATGGGTGTTGTCATCAATAAATTGGATATGGTTAATTGGTCAAAGGAACGATTCGATGAAATTGTACAAAAATTAAAGATATTTCTAAAACAAGCTGGTTTTAAAGACTCCGATATCACGTATATACCGTGTTCCGGTTTAAGTGGTGATAATTTAGTAAAATTATCTGCCGATTCCGATTTGGCAAAATGGTATCATGGACCAACGTTAATTTATGTAATAGGTAAATTTTTTTTGGCTGCGTATATTTACATATGTGTTTTTTTTTTTTATTTATTTTGTGTATGTTTCAGAAAATTTTAAAACACCGGAACGTTCAATGAACAAACCATTTAGGATGTCAATTAATGACATCTATAAAGGTACCGGATCCGGATTTTGTTTATCGGGTCGCATAGAAACGGGTATTTTATGCACAAATGATAAGATTTTGGTGTGTCCATTGAAGGAGCAAGCCGTTGTTAAACAAATAACAATTGATGATGTACCAAAATCATGTGCATTTTCTGGTGATCAAATTAGTGTACAATTTTCAGCCGGTCTGGACATTACAAATATATCAATTGGTTGTATTTTATGTGATCCGAATAATGTTATACCAATTGCAACGAGGATTCAAGCACGTATACTTGTATTTAATGTTCATGTACCAATAACAATTGGGTTTCCCGTTTTGTTACATCATCAATCGTTAATCGAACCGGCAACAATTGTTAAATTAAAATCACAATTACACAAGGGAAATGGTGAAATAATAAAGAATAATCCACGTTGTTTGGGTAATAATTCATGTGCCGAAATTATATTGGAAACAACACGACCAATATGTATTGAGAAATATTCGGATTACAAAGAATTGGGTAGAATTATGTTAAGGGTGGGCGGTGTCACCGTTGCGGCTGGACTTGTAACGAAAATTATCAAATAACACAAATAGAAATATACAATATTCAAAATAACTATATTAAATGTTAAAAACTTAAAAACCCAGCGATTGATTTCAAATCAAATTTATGTATTAGATTGTAAATGAAATGCGGCAACGTTTCGCATTAGACAGCAATAATAAATAATAAGACATATTTAAATATTATGCCTTAACTTAATTGTAAATGGTTGATTAATGCGAATCCCAGGGGATGCGTTTATTTTTACCAATAATTAATATATATGTATTAACATACGTGTATGCGTCATTTTGAGAGATTTTGTATTAATTATGTTGAAATTTAAAATAAATGCGTTCGTTAATAACAAATAAAATTTCGTAAGTTTTTTTTATTAATAAGCATACATTGAATTCCATATCGAACCTTTCTTATTGATATTCATTGCAATCTTTAAGTTGGTCTTCGGTGATCTGACGAAATAACAATTTTGTTAATTTTCTCTTCCAATCAAAAATTAATGAATGAATTTAAAAATACATACTTTATTATTTAAATTATAATTACTTTATTTGATTTTTTTCTGTATTTATGGAATTATTCTGTGGGGGATTCTTTAATATAATAATTTTTTTTTTAATTCAATAGTAAAATACACACATAGAAAAATGGTAATAATAAACATAATAAAAATAAAATTTTCCAAAATGTTAACAATTTTCATTTTATATATATGTATATATATATCTTATTTTTATTTTGCTTTCTTGTTTGTAAATTACATACTAAAAAATAATATTCATAATTAATTAGAATTAATTAATTATTGTTAATGAATTTATAATAATAATAATAAAATTATAATATTGATGTATTGTTCGCTCTCTATTAAATCATATCAATTAAATTATTAATAAAAAATAAAATATTAAATATAAGATTTGATTCAAATATAAATTTATTTTAAATCAGCAAGTTGAGTACTCAAATTAATCATTTGTTCTGTCAATATACTTATTTGTTCTTCATAGTTTTTTCTAGTAATTGCCTACGGAAAAAATGAAAAAAAAAGGGTATTTATTTGTTTAGTGGATGTTTTTTTTTACGATTAGGTTACGGATTTTTTTATATATGATCATAATCTTACCAAATCTTCTTCAGAAATTTGTAAATTTCCTTGAGATTCCCTAAATTTCTGTTCTATTGATGATAATTCATTATGTAAAATCTCTAAATGTTTTTGTAATTTCGTACACTAACAGAAAAACGACGAAAAAAAAATATATTAAAGCAAACAAAAAACAGGATTGTTTATAATCAACAATAAAATAATCATTCTGCATAGTGTGATATTAATAAATTCTTCCAGATAAATAAAAAAAAAAATTACAATTCATACACTTCCACATTCAATTCACATTAAAATATCGTTTGTAAGTGATTTGTAAACACATACAAGTGCAATCGAGAACACAATATTGTTTTATATGGAATTATAATGGGTAGATATGATAAGAAGAATATATCGAATTTCTAAATTGTACCCATTATAATATTATTAAATGAGCAAAACATTCAAATTATAATAAAAATTTTTTTTAGATAATATAAAACTAATTAAATTACTACCTCTATTTCAAAAGATTTCGATTTTGATTCTGATTGAATTTTTTCCATTAAAATTACATGAAATTTATTTTGGAAACATTCAATGATTTGTTCTTGTTCGTTTCGATGTAAATTCGATGAATTGTTAACGATAACCGATGATGGCGATGATGATCCTGTTGTTGGTGCTGTTGTTGACGAACTAAAATCACGGATTTTATTACCATCATCACCGGCTAATGAACTAATACCACTATCACTACTAATACACCCATTTTCATTGCTATTACTCGTCGTCGTCGTCGTCGTCGGTAAATGATGAATGGCCAATGATGAACCAATATTACTATTCTGATTATGATTATGGGACTTTTTATCTATATAATTATGTTCTGTAACATTTTTCATTGAACAATCATGGGTAATTTTTAAAAATTCATATTTTGTACGCCAATGGCAAACATCTTTTTCTAACGCAATAATTCGTTCGTCAAGCGTTTGTATTGATTGTGTTATTACCGTTGACGCGGATGAGGAATGAGATGGTATTAGACCACCGCCGCCAGGCCCATTACTACCACCTGGCACTATTTGTATTGTTGAATGAATTGGTGTATGATCACTGCCCGTAACACTTAACGTATCATCACTGCCAATAATACTAACACTACCACCGTCACCGCCACATGTTAATTGTAATAATTTTGTTTCCAATTCTGAATTACGCATTGACAACAATTCCATTTCTTTCCGGAATTTACGTTCAAAATCTCCGTGCTCTATCGATTGTATCTTCAATTGGTCTTCCAATTCATGTATACGGTTTTTATTCAATTGAATTGCATATGATTTATCATCCAATAACGATATTAATTGTGCATGTTCGATAATTTTTTTCTCTAATTCTTCTGTAAATAATTTTGGATCAATTTCATTTGGATATGACGGCGGCCCTACTAAATTTGATATTGTTGTTGCTGACCGTGATGATGATGATGTTGTATTTTGATAATTTTGTTGTGACTTATTTAAGGATTTTCCACCACTATTTGATTTTGATTTAGACTCTAAATCATCTTGTAATGTTCTGACACGATGTTCTAATTGTTTATTACGAAAACCTAAACTATCGATTTCTTGTTCGGCACGTCTTAATGCGGTTTCCTTTAAGCGTACCGTTTCCTGTAGTGATACTGATCTATTTTGTTCATCTAGCACGGCCTTTTTTAATACATTTGCTTGACCACGAAGCTGCAGTAATACAAAAATAGAAATTATACCATCATATAAATAATTAAATTGTTAAAATGATTTGAAATATATAATAGTAAATTAAAAAAAAAAAAAAAGGTACTCACTTTGGAGTATTCACTTGCTAATTTATGATATTTAACATCAGGTTTTGGTACGTTTTCCATAATTAACTACTATATGACAAATCAAATAAAAAATTAATTTCTATTTTATTTTAAGTCTATATTCCAATAATAATTATAATTTTAGTTTTTATAGTTTTTATAACACATTTTTTTCAATTTTTCCTTAAAAAATTAGCGAAAAAAAGAAACTTATTAATGGAATGGACAATGCAATGTTAATTTAATGCAAAAAAAACACATCCAAGATCCAAATAAAAACAAATTTTTTTTTATATGGATTTTGTTGGGATATTTTCTACATATATTGTTGAAATTTGATTTTCTCAAATCTTCTCTATAAATGCAATGATAATAGAATTAAAAGAGACTAGAACAGCAGTGGCTTGAATTCTCCATAGAAAATGTATATACAATTTAGGCCAGCATTACTACAGTAGAATTAATAGGGGTAGAAGAACAGTCTCCGTATACCTCTGTATAAAAAATTTGTCACCTTGATAAAATATTAAATTAAGCTAAATTCACTCGTGGATACTAGATGTCTCGTCGATTTGACCCATTTTAAGAATATTTTAAGCGCAAATAAAAAATTTAATTGAAATATTTCAAAAAATCAAAAAAATTATTACTTAAATATTTGTCATTTTACAATTTTTTTATTAGGAACAACGAAACAACAGTGAAACAACAGAATAAATCAATAAATAAAAATATTCAATGTAATTACCAAAATTTTTTTTTCGATTTTTGGGATCGATAATACATTATAAATATATAAATAAAAAACAACAAAAAATAATAATTATTCAAATATCCTATGCATATTTATAATTTTATAATAATTATGTATCCATTGGATCGGTGGTGGATTAATTTATCTTCTATAGAAATTATATTGGTGTGATCAAACCAAATGATAATATGCTTCTAAATGGCATGTTGAATCATAACTAAGAAATGAACGTAAACTATATTAATAAAGATTTCATTAAAATATTATTGTACGTAAATAAATACTCACTTTAAAATTGAATAGCATCCAGAAATTATTGTCCAGAAAACAATATCAATTTGTTAAATTTATTTCTTATTTTTTTTTGGTGCATTTTCGTTGTTTCGGTTCTGCCAATGTGGAACATTCTGATGTTCACGTAGTGTTCAATAATGGTTTTAATAAGTGCATACCGATGATTATCCAATACATCATTTTCGTTCATGTGTGCCGTCATGTTATTGAAATTTAAATCATCAATATTTCTTAAAATTATCATTATCACCTTTTTAACACCATTCTGTTCAAATAATTTATTTTCCAATCGCCAAATACTAATGAACTTTTCAGCCTTTTTACATATTCGAACAATATCTTCTATTGGTTTTACTAACCCACCGCGGTCTTTAATAAATATTAATGGACATTCACAGCTTTTTGGACGTTCATCCATTGCCCTTAGACATTCAAAACATTTTATCATGGTACGTACTTTCCGTTCTACGAAACCAGCAATATACGTACATATATCTGCTACAATGGGATCAATATATTCCAAATCGATTTCATCAACATCTGCCTCAGATATAACCGTGAAGTTTGTATCAATAGCATCATTTGAATTAATCGATTGGCTTAAATTGAAACCACTGGAAACAAATAATATGTTTGTATTATCCTGTGCTAGTGAATTTGCATTCGCGGAAGACTTAAGTTCGTTATGAACTAATATCCGCTTATATGCCGATGCAAAATCATCTGCACTTGGATTATTGTTCCAGCCGCCTTTATTTCGTATTATCGAAAATAATTGCTCTAAATGATCCTGGGAAAATTTGTATGTCAGAATGTATTCCAAGTCACCTTTGAGGCAATATTCTTCGTACATCAATCTAAATGCTTTCATTGCTGAAAGAAAGCCAACGAAACCTGTTCTTGACTGTGAATGTACCACTTTTATTAAAATCCCTTTGTGGAATGTTTGTAATTCCATAATATACTTCGAAGCGTAATCAAATAATTCAAAATATTCGACAGCGGTAGTATTGCTGATTGGCCTTTTAAAATTTTTACCAAATTTGCTCTTACTGTTGCATATGTCGAATATTTTATCAAATAATAAAATAAAATCAGCTGTGGGTAAAGCATTATCAAAACTTGCATCACGTGTATTTAAATACTTTAATGCATTGCTAATGCTTAAACTTAATGTCTGAATTGCCAGCTTTGATTTCATTTTTTGATTATAAAAGTTGACATGAGATTCGGTCAATTTATTACCAATTGTCAAACCCTTTTGCTTCTGGATGTCATGCAGTTCTTTAATGTAATTCCAACTGATTATTTCATTGTGAAAATTAATAAATGTACCCTTGCTTGCAAATGTATTACGAACTAATTTGATCATATGGCAAATGTCAAGGAATACAAACACTTTTTTGCCTGTTGTTGGATGGATGAAATATGGCTTAATATTTTTTAAATCAAAAGATGCGCCGAGTTCCGACAGCATCGACACGTTGGTAGACGGTCCATCACAAGTAATTGAAGTTATGATAATTCCAGTTTCATTTAGAAATATCAATACCTCTTTTACAAGGTTGGCTTTTTCTTTTGCATTTAAACCATTAATTAAAAAATATGCGACGGGAATCTTCCAATGGTCGTTCACCGCATTTACCAAAAATACCAACGCATCTTTTGCTATGGGTTTCATTTCATCTTCATCATCGTTTATAATTCCACCAAAATCCACATATCCAACAAAACGTTTTCGGTGTTTACAATATTTGACTTGTTGCCTTATGGTCATTTCGTCGAGAACCAAATTGCAATATGTGGGTTTCTTATTATTTAACACTTTCATTTTTATGGCAACCAAGGCTTCCATCGTATACCCAGGTGACCCGTCGATACTGCGATACCATTTTCGTATGGTACTTACACCAGGTAAACATTTATCGAAATTTTGACGAACATATTCGTACGCTTTAGGTGAGTAAAAATGCAAAGTTATTGCAAATGCCCTCACCTCAGCCGAATATCTTCCCTTAATTTTACCTTTTGCAATTAAACGCAAAGTATTTGGTGAAGATGACTATATTTATAATATAAAATATATAATTAGATATAGGAATAATATATAGGATTGTAAATTCAATACATTTCCATGCATTCTTCATATACATATATGAAATAATTATGGAAATAATATCGAAAATAACTGTCACGGTGGATTGTAAAAATTATTTAAAAACAACTACATTGTTTAGCAAAATAATAATTTATTGATGTTGCATTTTGAATAATATCTACTAATAATTACTATCTACTTAAAATGTAATTTAAAATAATACCTACTTTAAATGTAATTTAAAATAATACCTACTTAAAATGTAATTTAAAATAATACCTACTTAAAATGTAATTTAAAATAATACCCACTTAAAAAGTAGTTTAAAATAATACCTACTTAAAATGTAGTTTAAAATAATACCTACTTAAAATGTAGTTTAAAATAATTTATTTAATTATCCATTATGCATTGCTTAAATTTATCAATATAATCCAACTTACTTGTACCAAAACAATAAACGCTTGATAATAACCTAAATAATAACCATATAATAAATGAGCAATAAAGTAAAGCTTATAATACCATAATATAAAAAGCATGCAAATGATGTCGTCCATTTCAGCATATCGTTCCGAATGTATATATAGTATATATGATAATGCGATGCATATATACGTGGTGGCGTGTTGACATAGTATGTTTTTTTTAATTAAAATTGTTTGTAAAATTGCATTCAATTGGTAATTAAATATTTTTAAAAAGAATCCGTAACCATTTAAAATTTCATTTTAAAATTTAAATAATAAAACTTACTTGTAAATAATGTTCAATATTTTCCGACAACATATGCTCTTTACGCAGATATTTGATTAAATTGTTTTTGTTTGTAATCTTCTTATCTCGTCTGTTAACCTTTCGTTGCAAACACCTGACTTGCAACTTTTTTTTAATTAAATTTGACCGCAGTATCTGAATTGCTTTATTTCCACTTCGTGGTGTGTTAAAGTAAACGTTCGCAATATCTCCAGGATACCTTAACTTTACTTTTGAGGATGTATTAATAGCATCTATTCTGTAATAATATAAATAAATTATATTTCGCTTAATATGTATAGGTAAACCAAACAACTGAATGTAAAATTATTAAATTTAACTCAATGTACTTATAATTAGATAAAATTAAATATATTTAAAACATTGGTAGTATAATATTGAAGAACTTACATGGGCAATAATTCATTGGTAGCTTCATTGTCGATGCAACTACCTTCACCACCTTCTAAATATTCTATATCATATCTGTTTAAAAAAAAACGACAACAAAATTAATTTTAAGAATTCTGTAGGTAAATAATGAAAAAAATATACTTACTCGATTGGCTGAACAGCATCTGATATTATATTATCTATTCGTTGCTGTTGTGATTGTTCAATACTATATAATTTAGAAATAAATTATGCGTTAATACGTTATTACAAATTAGATAAAATTAAATATATTTAAAACATTGGTAGTATAATATTGAAGAACTTACATGGGCAATAATTCATTGGTAGCTTCATTGTCGATGCAACTACCTTCACCACCTTCTAAATATTCTATATCATATCTGTTTAAAAAAAAACGACAACAAAATTAATTTTAAGAATTCTGTAGGTAAATAATGAAAAAAATATACTTACTCGATTGGCTGAACAGCATCTGATATTATATTATCTATTCGTTGCTGTTGTGATTGTTCAATACTATATAATTTAGAAATAAATTATGCGTTAATACGTTATTACAAATTAGATAAAATTAAATATATTTAAAACATTGGTAGTATAATATTGAAGAACTTACATGGGCAATAATTCATTGGTAGCTTCATTGTCGATGCAACTACCTTCACCACCTTCTAAATATTCTATATCATATCTGTTTAAAAAAAAACGACAACAAAATTAATTTTAAGAATTCTGTAGGTAAATAATGAAAAAAATATACTTACTCGATTGGCTGAACAGCATCTGATATTATATTATCTATTCGTTGCTGTTGTGATTGTTCAATACTATATAATTTAGAAATAAATTATGCGTTAATACGTTATTACAAATTAGATAAAATTAAATATATTTAAACCATTGGTAGTATAATATTGAAGAACTTACATGGGCAATAATTCATTGGTAGCTTCATTGTCGCTGCAACTACCTTCACCACCTTCTAAATATTCTATATCATATCTGTTTAAAAAAAAACGACAACAAAATTAATTTTAAGAATTCTGTAGGTAAATAATGAAAAAAATATACTTACTCGATTGGCTGAACAGCATCTGATATTATATTATCTATTCGTTGCTGTTGTGATTGTTCTATTCTATATAATTTAGAAATAAATTATGCGTTAATACGTTATTACAAATTAGATAAAATTAAATATATTTAAAACATTGGTAGTATAATATTGAAGAACTTACATGGGCAATGGGGAATAATGGTGAAAAATTGTAGGTAATGCATTCGGCGTAAGAAATGTGGAAAATGAATTTTCTATAAGCATATGCTTTTCAAAATGTTTTCCACATATATACATGGGGTCTTTTCCTATAATTCCCGATGAACTATACTTTTCGATCTGCGTGATCCAAATTTGTTTAAGTCCTGGATCGTTGGGAAATCTATTAAAACGAATTTCGAAGATTTCAATCAATCCACATTATATCAATATATAATTTATTTTGAACTTACTTGTGCATTGAAATTTTATTAGTTCGTGCAACCGTATTGTTTTTGGAGTCACAACCGGGTACTACGCATTTTCTAACCATTTTTTAACTAATTATTGCGTAAATATTTATTATTAATTTTTGTTATTATTTTTTGTCAGTTTAAAATTATTGTTTTATTATTTTATGATTGTGATTATTAATTGTTATAATAAAAAACGTACAAAGCACAACACCACAAAAAATTGTTTTTAATTGTTTGTTTATATTATTTGTTTATATAAAATCCTAAAAAAAAAAAAAAAAAAAAAAAATATTTCTCGCAATTTAATAAATTGACAATAGATGACCTTACAATGCCATCTACTTCACAATTAAAAAATAATTTTAATTTTCTATGCTTGGTCGCTGGTTTTTTTCCCACGATTCTTCTACCCCTATTAATTCTACTGTGTACATATACAAAATGTAACCAAAAAACACTAGAGGCGCTGGGGCTGGGCGTACGGATAGCGTACGGATAGCGTACGGGATCAACCAAAACTCACTAGGTGTCCCTATTTACCATGTTGTGAAAAAAATATTTATAATTAAATATTACAATTTTAAATACAATTTTATGCACATTTTCTATATATTTTAATATAATTTAATTAAATTTAATGTGATTCATAATTTCAATTTTAACGAACAATATAATATTGAAATTTAATTTTAATTTCTTTTTCACAATAACTTTGTTTGTTTACGTTTTTTTTTTGTTTTTGTAATTTTTTTTTTTTATTAAAAAAAAATTATGAGATTTATTTGGCATTTTCGATCGCCATTTTTGGAAAATTTGAGAGATATTTATCAAATTAATACATCTAAACATTTGTATGAAGGCTTACTATTTTTTCTCTCACGATCATTCTAGTCTCTTTTAATTCTATTGCAATGATAAATACAACTAGTTTATGAAGTGTACGTATGTTTTGGTATTCAATATGCACCGTGAAGATAGTCATTTACACGCGGTGCGGGCCGATCTGCCGATTGTCGGCCATAAAAACGGAAAAAATTAGTTTATTTATGCGTATATAAATTTTGGTTTGCTCCGAATAAGTCGCTATTTATATGTGTATGTTTCGTTCAATTATATGTTTTTAAATTTAATATTTTGTTATAATATTATAATGTACGAACTAAAAAAAAACCAACTTAAAAAACTTGAAAAACATCAAGTGAAAGGATGTTTAAATAAGCCTACGTTCGCTTATTTAATCCTTTTTTTTATCCGTATCAAATTGAGACAAGTGGTGTTTATATGTGTATGCTTGCTTTGTCTCAATAAAATCCTTTTTTTAGTCCGTTTCAAACACACATAAACTCATCTAATTAATAAAATTAAAAACAAAATTTAAAAAATTATTGCATTGTTGTCATTGTGTTGGTAGGATGATCACCTTTTTTAATTCTGCCTAACCCGCAGATTTTAAAAGGATTGTAAGATCCTTATTAAAACACGGTTCCTTAACACTAATATTCTAAAAAATAGAAGGGGTGGAGTGGGCGGGAGTGTTTAGGAGGTTGAGGAGTGTTTGAGAATGTTTCGTTTGAGATTGCACTTTCCTTTCCTACATATGAATGCTATTAAGAAAGTTCTACAATTTATATCGAATAATTAAAACAATTATAACGACAAATCAACACACAAATCAAAATGGCCGATAATTTTTCTGCCAAATTTCAGATTCAACTAATGAAAACTAAGGATTTTAAAAAAACATAATTCCTTTTTTTATTTTATTTCAATAGTTTTTAGTGGAGATGTGGTTTTTAAACTGAACAACTGCGAAGCCTCAATGATTTAAAATGTTTGTATGTGAAGTTTTCCCGAGTTTTCCTTTCATTGTTTCATAGTGTGTTTTTCTTTTTAAAAAGAGAACTTTCATTTAAATCATTTTCCATTTTTTCAATATTGTCAAATTTCTATACATTTTCTCACTGTGGATTATTTTATATATAATATAATATATATATATATATATATAGGGATATACAACAAGTCCGATATCAAATCAAACAAAATATATAGCAACATCTGTGGAAGTCCTTTGTCGTCGCGTCGTCGTTTCTCTTATATCTGTAATGAAAATAAAAATAAAACTTTAATTTTTAATTATTATTGAAATATTTTTTTTTATATACGTCTTAACGGGTTATATAGTTATAAAATAATCGTTAATTAATCTCGCCGTTGTTGTGCATTATAAAATTTGCGTTTAATTTAATTTATTTCTTTATCATTTATTGGAAAAGTTAATATTATCAACCGTAAAAATAAAGAAAAATCAAAATACAAAATGGAACAATTTTGTATATAGCTTAAATCTATATATATTGTATAGTTAAGTCGAGAATATATATATATTATATTAAAATATAAGTGGTGTTGTCGTTGTTGTTGGTGCAGTTTTGTTTTTCATTATGACATAATTAAAATCTCGCACACGTTAAAAGAAAACCAATTATAGAACAAAATGTGCGATATATTTTTCTATGAATTTCTATATCGAAATGTTTTAAAGAAATTTTCTTTGTGGTGTGATATTTCTAAAAACAAATAAAAATAAAATTCTACATATAATAAGAAAGTTTATCACTCCCATTCATTCATTCATGATTATTAGAATTTCAATTATTATATTGAATTTTTTTTTCCTTTTTGTTTTCGGAATCAGAAAATGTATTACAAAATTATAATGTAATATATATATATAGAAGAAAATTGTTATAGTTTTATTTGTTTGGTGTGTTGTTTTCATTATATTATTTAATTTTTGTTTCTATTAAATTGCTATAATAGAAAAATGATGAAAAATATTTTAAGTAAGACTGAACTGAAATAACGCATGAAACATTTTTGTGTAATGAGATTGTTTAAAAATAGAATTCGTTGTTATTATTATTATATGTATATGGTGATGTACATTTATAATATACTCGTATATTTAGCCGTGTCGTTTCAAGATTTCAAGATGTGTAGTACTCCGAAAAATCAATGACAGCAGGCCTAACGTGAAGGCGGCAATGGAACAAAAACCCTTTCAAACTTTCAAATTTAAAGTGAGTCCCTTGTTGGAATCAACTATGTGTTATCTTAAGGTTGGCTTTGTGGTTTTTATAACTCTGTTTGTTGTTGTTGTTGTTGTTAAGGAACAGTTTTTTTTTTGTCGAGATAAATATTGATCCGAAGAAAATCATATATAGAATTTATAATGTACATTAATCGGGTTCAAAATAATATAAACTTAAATCACCAACACCGGGATACGCGGGTTACGACCGGATCTGACAAAAAATACATAAAGAAATACAAATTAAATAATATTTATAAGAAAAATTTATGTATTTATATACAGAGAATCACGCACATAATATATATATATATATAATAAGAAAATACTTATAATGAAAATCTGGTGAAAATTATAAAAAAAATATATAGAATTTAGAAAAAAAAATTATATTTGAATTCATATACAGCTTATCATAAATCAAATCAAATATAAATCTATATAATGTGCATTAAATATTTGATATTCTTCAAACCTTTTTGACTTAATAAAAAAAAAATTCAGGAAATTAAATAATTTTGAAATTAAAATTTTGCCGTTTTTTTTTCAATTTTTTTTTGGGTTTTTGTTGATTTATAATTTCTTGTAGACGCGATTGATTTGATTATATAGTGAAAGTGAAAATTGTTATATAGTTTTTTTTATGGTTTTTTATTTTTTTTTTTATATTGAATATAAAACTTTTAAGCAAATAGCAATAATAAAATACAAATCAATATAGGAAACGCAATATCCTCTATGGATGTGCGTATATAAACGTTAAATTTCAATAAAAAGTAACGAAACATCGAAAAAGACACAGATTTTCAATTAAACTATGTAAGTGTTTTTCTCTTTTTCATTTTCTTTATAATAATTTTGAATTTGTAAGAAAAAATCAAAACCATATGAAGAATTACCAATAATAATAATAAAAAAATCTCAACGGATAAATTTCATAATAATTTTCATATTCTTTAAAAATATATATATATATATAAGACCTACCGCAATTTTTATTAATATTATTTTATTTTTATAATAGGATACGCATTTCGTAATTTATATAAACATAAAATTTTCCAAATATTATCATAATTTTGTCGAAAAATATTCTAAAAATAATTTTTTTTATACTATATTGTTGTTATATGTATATATTAAAATTGAAAATGTGTTACATATATTTGATAATGATCAGAGAGATGTGAATTATAGTGAACAACAATTATATGTTTTTGTTTTATATGATATATTGCGTATATTTATATTTTTCTTTAACAATATCATAGAGTATAATTGATATATTCTTTATCTTTATAAAACACCTTTTAATTTTATATATATTTATTTATAAAAATTCGAGAGATCTATATAGTTTATTGAGGAGAAATAATATAGTTTGAGGGAAACCTCAAGATTATCATAATTAATATTTAGAAAATCATGTACTTGATTCATTTTCATATATATATTTGTCAATGGTCAAAAGGTACATGCGGAAATACATTTTTCTATCTCGACATTCGTCTAAATCTAAATGAATGTTTTATTTTTCGTGTATAGCAGGAAATCATCATTTGCGGGCCACTTTTTATATATGCACTCTATTTTAAACAATTGTATATATGATGCAGATATCCGAATAATTTATACAAAATGTATATCGATTATATGAAAATACCTATGTTAATTCCTATGTGGCTTTGCGTGGTTTAGTTAATACAATAAATGGGGGTCGTGGGATCCAATCCTATTGAAGACTTAACATATGTTTTGTGTTTTTTCCGAAGGCAATTGTCGGAAGCTAAAATCGATTGTCGGTTGTAAATCGAAACATTTTATTTCTATGTTGATTCCTCGCATACTTAAATAATCAAAATGTTTTATATATATGTTGTTATGTACGCGTACATCAAAAGAATTCCTATATGGTCGATTATTTAGCGGAAAAATTATCGTTATATGGGCGATTTGGATTAGAATTTGGATAGTTGCATATAGAACTTCTATAATATTATTAATAATATTTTATAAGTTCCTACATTCAGGAAATATAGGTCTATTTGTAGTATTCTCACTATAATTTTCTGATAGCATGTATTATATATTAATTCTAATAACTTTTCAATCTCAATTTACCATAAATGTTTTTGTTTTATTAATATTTTATGGCAATTTTAAAATTGAGAAACTAATTTCAATATATATTTCATTTTTCTTTCAGAGACACCAACAAAATGGCATTAGTTATGCTTCCATGTGATTTACCTTGGTGGACGAGCATTCATCGTAAATTAACAACAATAAAAGAAAGTACAAATCTTAATGAAATATTAGAGACTATGCACAAAATTCATGATTTATGCAAGTAATTATTTTACAAATAACAAGATTATTTTGACATGCACTATCGATTCATAAATAGATGTATATAATATACTAATAGCACTCAATATATATCTCAATAATACATTTTTCACAGTATCAGTTTAGATCCGGATGAAGATAAACGAGATTCGACGATTTTAGATGGTTTACGTGATTTTCTCTTTGATGAAATGGAAGATGCCGAACGTGAACATTTTCAAACGTATACGATAAAGAATTTAGCAAAACGAGCACAAGATTTAAAATTGTATCGGCCCCCCCGTGGATTAAATTTTAGTTTACAACAACAACGTAAATTGAAATAGATTATCCGTATTAATTTATTTTTGAAAGATATTTTAAATCACCATTATCTTTTATGACAGCTGATACAACTGAATTAAATTATAATTTATTGGGTGCACTTTTGGCAAATGCATTTTTTTCAACATTTCCGAAACGTACTGAAAAAACACATCCAACATTACAAGATTTTAATTTTACAAATTTTTTTAGAAGTTTAGATACGTAAGTATATTTTTTTATTATATATACTATTTTTTAGTGATATATTTTAACAAAAATAATTTTTCTATATTCTATAGAAATAGTCAAAAAGCAAAATTTCGTAGTTTTTTATATTATTTTGATTGGTTAGAATCAATCAATTGTAATATTCAAAACTCTGATGATAAAATCGGAACAATCGGCGATAATATTAATATTAATAATAAAAATACTAATAATAATAATGATATTAACAATAATACGATTAATGATATTGATGATTATGATGATGACAATAAGAAACAAACAAAAAATCATAATATTAAAATATCAAGAAAAGTAATGCCCGGTAAACAATGGCTAACGATTGAAGATTGGCTAGAGTGTACGGTATTATTATGTCCATTAGAGATACGTCATGAAGGCAAAATTGAACGTACACGACCGGACATTGTACAATCAGTATTTTCAAGCTCACGTATCGGTGGTAATGTATTATGGAATGGAAATTCACAGGTTATAAATTAATTTAAAGACATTTTCTGATATTAAATATATATTAAATGTTTTTTATTATATTTGCATCCCCTATATAGGAATGTGTTCATTTTGGGATATTTCCCGAAATTCTCGTGACACTTTTGTATTGTGAAGCGTTAGAAGATAACGAAGCGCTATTTATTGAAAATGCAACACAATTAACCAGAATCATAGATCCAAAAAATCGATCGGTTTTAGAACCCTTAGAAGAACCAAGAAAGGTAAGTAGACGTTTAATCGCATTCAAAAGTTTGTACAAATTCAAACTTTTATCATAACTTAAACCTATATAGTGGTTGGTATGGTCTTCTATTTTGGTCTGTAGGAACTAGAAGATTTATTTTTCATATTACTTAATGATTAATAATATTTCGTTTATCCATTTAGATTTCATTGTGTCTTATGGATGCAGAAGATTATAGTGAATTTCCAATAACACAATTTGAAGAGGATAATATTTTACGTGAATTAAATAAATGTTTATTGGCATTTCGACAAAATACAACGTGCTCAGTATTAATTGAAAATCGTGATAGGAAATTACGTGATTCAAATAATGCGCATCAAAATAAGAGGTAAGAAAGAAAAAAAATATGTAAGAGTATAACATATGTTAATTGAAATATAAAATATTGAAATACGTTTAATATTTATATTAATTTCAGTAGATTATCACCAATTGGGGAAAGTGGAACAAATTCACCAGGTAATGATCTACAACAAAATAATATAACAACAACAACAACAATCATTATAAAACAAGCTTCAACATTAACAAATAAATCTAGCTATGATTCCGAAAATATTGATAATGGTATACATTTGTTTTAATTTTTTTGGCATGATGTAAAAAACAAGGGAAAAAAATTAATTATTTCGCGTATTATAGACATTTCAAGAAGACGCTCTTGGTTATCTATTGATCCTGGTGGTGGTGGTGGTGGGCGGGAAGGTAGTATTGGAAGTCCGGAACGTTCTATAAATAATGGATCTGTACCAGGACCAACAGCATCTGGTAGACGCGGACGGTTTATTGTGTTAGGATCATCTGGTGAATGTTTACCCGTAAATAGAATATCAATGACTAATGGGAATAGTGCATGTGAAAGTGTTGATACGTATTCAAGTTGTGATTCTGGATCAGAAGATTATCTTAGTGCTAATGAGAGTTTAGACGAGCAAGGTAAGTTTGCTGTTTTAGTTTTTTTTAGAGTATGTCAAAAATTTGTTCTTTTAGAATATGTTAAAAATATAATACTGGTTTTTTCTTAAATAAACTAAAAACAATTCTAGACGATAGTGATGAAGATTTTGCATACAAATATTCAAAAGAATTAGACACACCAGCTAAAAGATATTCATTTGCTGAAAAATTAAGAGAAGCGCTCAGGCAATCGGAAAATTATACAGAAAGTACTGATGATAGTTATGCGGTTGACATTAGTATTTCTGGTTCGAAGACCGGTGATGAAGGTATAAGGTAAAGTTTTTGTTATTGCTATGATCTCCATTGAATTGTTGTTTATTGTTCAATAATGATCAATTATTTGTTTTTAGAATACCTAGAGGCGGTTCAACGGGTTTCGTATTACAAGAGGATTCAGTGGATGAAGAATTCTATAATAATTCACTGTCACATGAAAAGGAATGGTTGGAAAAATTTCGTAATAAATTACAAACTGTATCACAACAAAAACGTGACAGTAATAATTCATCAAAATACAGTTTTAGTTCTGAATATAGTTCAGATTTGGAGGAATTATATGAACAGTTTTCAAAGTATAAATTTAAATTATAACATATAATTTAATATATAAATTATCATTTATTTTTTATTATTTTTTTTTGGTTAGATGGTTAGAAGATCCAATATTAAAAGATAAAGTAAAAGAGTTGGATCCAAGAGATGAAGCCGTATTACGTTTTGCCAGTTCATTATTAAAACGAACATTAAGTGAAAGTTTTGTTGGGGTTCCACTAACCGATGGATGCATATCAAGTACGAGTATTGGTGCTGAAGAAAATTCAATAAATAACTACAATATGAGAAAGAATAGACCAATATTAAGTTCACGTTCATTATCACTAGAATTAACAAAACATAAACATAGATTAGCTGCACATTTGGTATGTATATTTACATATATTTGTATCACAAAATTGTTTTAACTCTTAAAACTATAAACGGAATGTGAATTATTTTAGATGATAGATATAGAAGATTATTAAATTTTAAATTTATTTTTGATATTTGCTTTTATTTTTGATAATTGCGTGTAGCGCAAGAAAACACACAAAGCATAAAACACAAGCATATCTCATTTACCACTTCTTTTCTTTACTCTTTACGCGTCTAAAGAAAACAGTTGAGGTTTCGCTATTATACATTTCCATGATCTCAATCATCAAAACATATCAATTTAAAGTAAAATATATTTTAAAAATAATTTAGAAAAGATTAAATAAAAAATTGTCAAGAAAATCATCACCAAAACACCCAAAATGGTCGATTACTCGGGTACAAACTCATCAATCAATTGATTGCGATGATGTTATTTTAAAGGTAACGTAAAAATTAATATACCTGTAAATCGATTTTTTTATGTTAATATTTGATTTCTTTCTCTATTCTCTAGAAACAAAGTTAAATATATAATATCATATTTTATACGTGAAATTTTTAATCTCGGCGTCATGATTAATCTCTCGGTCATGATAATTTTTTAGTGATTTTGCACTAAATATGATGTATATGCGTGCACCATTAATCATGTAACATATCGCATAGATTCAACGACATATATATTCAATAGTTAAATCGTTGTAAGGCATAATTTCAACTAAATTGAATAACTCGATGACAATTATTAGTTATAGGATTGGTATGGCCACTTTTAGGATTCGAATAGTACTTGGTTCGATGTTCCACCTACGAAAGATCAAATTCTTACTTGTTTATAATTTTTATGATTATACTCAATTGTAATTTCAAATTAAACTGAAAACTATGACAATCACTAACTTAATTAAAAAGATGTAGAGTTGCATTAACTTTGAATATATGCGATAGGTTAGCTGATTAATGATGACACTCATATATACATAATATATGTATTATATCATTAATATATTCAACAATCATATTTTATATTTATTTTTAATTCGATTCTATATTTTGAACATAAATATGAGCAAGCTAGAGAAATCAGATCATTTATGGTATTTTGGAAAAATCAAAATGTTTAAGAACAAAAAGAAAATTTATCAAATTTATTCAAATTCTCAATCATCCATTCAACTCAAAATGTATATATCATAGTAATTTATATATTCATATTGCTATAATTTTCTTAAATGCTTTGACAATAAATTTTTAATTATTTTAATAAATTAAATGCATAACATTTATTAACAAAACCCATTAAACCAGTGTGTATTCGAATAAAAAATATTACCTTAGATAGAGGGTAATTATATATATGTGTAATAAAGTAGTTGTTTTGTTTAAAAAAAACATTTTTAAAAACAGATATCACAAATCGGTAAAACACGAATTGGAAAAGGTGGTGTAAGTGCAGTGGCAACCGGTAATTGGGGATGTGGTGAATCATTAAAAGGTGATGTACAATTAAAATTAGCTATACAATGGATGTCTGCAAGTGTTGCTGGATTACCAATACTTGTTTATTATACATCCGGTCATGAACGATTATCAAAGGTACAATATTATTATATATATTTCTTTCATATACTAAGTAATTTTAATTAATATTTTAAAAACTATATATGGAATAATAAATAGGAGATTAAAATTTTCTTTAGTTAGATACAGTATGTCGTCTTCTACTCGACCGTAAATGGACAGTAAGCGAATTGGCTGCCGCTGCATTGGAACACTCAAAGGATATGATAAATGATCCGAATAGTTTTGTAAAAAATACTCAATGCTTTTTTGATAAATTAATTGGAATCTAAGACTTGAATAAAAAACTGGTATAAGTTATTTTATCATAAATAGTATATATAGAAGATATAAAAAAGATTTTAATGAGTATATGTGATTTAATGACCGCGAATCCTTAAAATTATATATTTATTATTTTATATACAACAAACCTATATTTTGTTTCATCTGTTGAACAAATAATTTACAATTTTAAACGTAACGTAAAATTATATACAAGGTTGCTTTTATTTTATTTTTTTTTTTTACGAATTGAATAAAATTGAACTGCCCAATCCAAAATCATAATGAAGTGTTTTGCATGATACTGTGCCTCATCTTTGGACCGACAAACTAAAGGGTACGGTGGCGTAGGTGATACGACCATGAAACTTATAAATTGTATGGCGAACCCGACATAGGTGGGGTATAGGTGCAAACATGAAGTTGAAGAGGACCTTCGGGGTGGCTCTTGGAGTTTTCGATTGGCGTACGTTGGCCGTGAATAGACCCGGTTGGAGAAGGCTGTTGTATATATAATTATCTATCTAATGCAGGTCTGCTCATTATTCTAATTCATCGGATTAACAGGTTATGGACGTATTTTTACTACAATTCTTACATTTACCTCTAAACATTCATTTTTAAGGATGAAACTTGCATGAAATGGTATTGAATTTCAGGAAATAAAAAGTATCGAAAATAAAATAAGCTTAATTTAAAAATAAAATAGGTCCCAAATGGATCTGAGGAAAATTTTGGAATTTCCTTTAACTTGGAAAAACATCGGTTTTCGGTGAACTTTAAAGGTTAGTGCTAAAGTGTCCCTAAAAGTTCAACAATCCTATATTTTTAGAAGTTTGAAAAATTGAAAAATTCTGAAATTTCATTTACTGCTACTTTCAGAAATAAATATATATATTTATATATATATATATCATAAATAAATTAATAAAACTATAAAACCATAATTTATAATAATCTATATCCACATCCAACATATACAATACACACATGAAAATGTATAAACACAATTTTTAGTGTTATCTATCATATATATACAATATATTTAGTTATATATACTATATATATATATAATACATGTACAATTGTACATATTTATATATATTCTATTTTTTGCATTGATAAATTATCCTGCATATACAATATATTACATTTATATAATATGGTATATAAATTTACATATTATATAAATGCGAATAGTGTCGTTGTGATATATGAAATCAAAATTATTTCCAAAATTTTTTCAAAACCATATAAGGAAGAGAGCGAAGTACATAAAATGAATTTCAATTTCTATTTTCAATAAGGATCTTGCTATAGAATTATAGTATAGTTATATAGGCAAACTTGCAAGGACAATTAAGGTTTCCCCGAACAATTAATATAAATTTAATGTCCTCAACAAAGTTTCCTTTACTCCAATTTAAACACGATATTTTTGGTACAATATAAAATATCATACTACACACTTAATCATTTTCAATTCAATCAATAGTATATTTTCAATAGTTTTTATTTTACTGTAACTTCGATTACTCTCTGAATAGTGTTTGCATATTTATCTTTATAAATTCCTATATTTATGGAATTATATCAAACATGTACCTAAATTTGTATATATATATATATATATGCACAGGAATATGTTGGTTGTTTATGTTTTGTAAACATTATATATATAGAACTCTCTATCGCTTTTATTGCTATTATAAAAGGGTATGCATCCATATATATTCACATGCATTTATACAACACATCTACCAATATATATATATGAAATTATGCATTTCCATATATGCTTGCATATATGAAAATAACTTATAATGGCAAGTTGCGTATACCAAAGTAAATTTATTGCCCGTTTTCTGATAAGTATATTGTTTATTTTTATATACACAAAACAATTTATGCATTTTAATTAAAAATCTATTTGTAATTGCAGCTTATTTCGTTATCATTCTTTTTTTCTTTAGGTTTTGTTTCTGGTTTATTAGAGTACAGGTTCCGAGTACCACTCGCCTTGGCTAAAAAATGTACTTTTATATGATAAACGTCAAAATTTATACCAAGTCAAGGGTCAAAATAAATAAAAACAAGAAAACATAAAGAGAAACAATTTTTTCTATAATTTTTTCTATAAACAAAAATAATTTTCATATGAACTACATATTTTTGTGTTGGTCGTATGTAATTACACTAATGTTATGTAATTTACATTAATTACGAATCGTTATACACATATTTAAGCTACTCGTCTGTCAATGATATTACTCATAAATCATTTATTATATTAACAATAGATACAATTGTGTACGTTAATTTTTTTATAAAATTTTCCATGTTACCCTGGATTCCCTGGATTCCTTTTTTACCCTGGATTCCTTTTTTTTTTAATTAAAGATATTTCAAATTGTATTCATATATATATACTTTAACACATATTTGAAAATATCGTATATATATTTGTTTAATTGCTTCTCCAATTTCATTGAATGATTTTCACATTTGTTTCAAATTTTTCTATTTTTCATTTCATTTTGTGTAATCTATTCTTGATATATACCTTTTTATTGCCCGTCGTAACCTTTAAATAAGTTGCGCTTGTGTATCAAAATAAATTTAAACATTTGATCACATGCTTTTTTCCAAAAATTTCTAATATAAGAACCATGAGAATATATTTTTAAATAAATAAACATATGTTTTCCCTCAAAATAAAAAATAATGTGAATTGTATTTCCTTATATATATGTATTATACGATAGATACACATATAGATAAAATTCTTGTATAATTAAGTGATAAATATTCTCTTCCTGTGTCTTTCCTAATAATATATTTATATGTTATACTATATTTAATTTATAATATATAGATTTTTTTGTAATTTATATTTTTTCAATATCTTGTTCCATGCCTCGTCAAAATTGTTAGATGTGTGTTAATTATATATTACATTTCTTTTGAAATAAAAATAAAACAAACAAAAAAAAAATGGAATTGTTTTTTATTTAACAAAATTTGTTATGTTTAGGCAATAGATTAATTATTCTTATATAAAGATCGGCAATATATTTGTAATTGCCTGCGAGTGTATTTCAAATATACAGTTAAAATATATATTTCGATCTTGTACATATAAGATCCATCGCATCAGGGACCTCTATTAAACGAATTGCACTTTTCTTTATTATTTTCATTTGCTAAATTTTGCTATCTTTTTTAAATTAAAGATATGATCATGTTTTATTGTATATATTAAGTCAAAGCAGTTTTACGTTCTGTATATTTATGTATATGGATTTTTATAATTATTCTCATGTTCATATAGTATAGCGACCGTTTGTTTTATTTAAAACAGAATTGAAAAAATAATTTTCTTATATCATATTTGTACAAGAAAAAATTTCATTAAATAGAGGAGTTAAAAAAATGGATTTTATTATCGATGAAAGTGCTATTTCTCATATTGTCGTAAACGAAGACTATACTCATCATATCATATATATATATATATAATGAATATACCCATTAATTAAGTTTTACATGACCGCTGTTGCTTATTTTAATGAAACTATTTCCTTGTTCACATATAAATGTGGTTTATAATATTTATTTATTTATTCACACATGCTATTATGTGTTTCAGATTTATATTACACAGATGTATATGCACAAGGAAACCACTTATACTTTGTGTGTAAAACCATATACTATATTCAATTCAAATGCAAAATATTTTAATGAAAATACATCGTTTGTATAGATACGTATGATATATGTGTATATATGAATATTGAATATATATAATTAAACTATATAAACTTGATATATACATTTAACATTAGTATATACATATAAACGAATAAAATATTATAAACATTTTAAATAATAATGTGTATGATGACTATATAAACAAGTATATAACATCTTAAAATTTGTAATTAAAACTTAAAAGATAATTGAATTGAAATAGTGTCAATCTAAATCTTATTTTATATATAAATAATTTTATTTATTGTCTTAACAGAAATAAATATATACATATATATAATTCAATATATATTTATGTGTTCCATGATAATAAATGAGGTTAAAATTAAAACTATTCAAAAATGATTTACGTATATGTTAACACCCACTTATCCTTTTTAAGATATATGTATATATTATATATTAAATGTGTATTTAATAAGATTTAATTTTGTGATATATAGATCTAATTATTTTGTGATAAGTATCATTATTGGTATCATGTATAAAATTCACGGTATCATATAAATGTACAACATCAAAATGCAATATTCCGTTGATTGTATATGATGTATTAGATATTACAGAAAATTCGATAGCTTTAATAATGTATTCATTAGTTACAAAGAGTATATATATGTTCGTACATCGCGTAATACAGCAAATCTTTTTTATTAATTTATTGATTATGTGTGATATATTATACAATACATCTATACACATTCGTTCTAGCATAAATATATGTTTTGAATTTGTTTTGAACAACAGGGTTGTTAATTATCTAATCAATCTAAATGTGATGTTGATACACAAAAAAACCTTTTTAGGGATGGTTATTATGCCATTATATTGCGTTTATAATTATAAATAATATTTGGTTACATTCATAAATTTTTTTTTTTCGTTTCAGTCAGTCAATTATATTGAAAGAAAATGTATTAATATTTCTTATATAGGAGAAACGCTTGTTATTAGTATATACTATATAGTGTATAGTATTGCATCAATAATATATTATTTAATGTAAAAATAACAAATATTTTATAATTTGAACATATATAAAATAATAAATAAATATGTTGACATTTACATTTGCACCACACGGAACGAACAAACATTTGTATGGAAAATTGTAATTTCATACTTTAAATGTGGTTTCATAAATTCATATACTATATATATACATATATTATATTCTATATAATCTACATCTGCATATATATGTTATGTATACTTTAGGAAATCATAAAAAGTGTCAAATTATGGTCTATTAAATGTATATCATCACCTTTTTGTTTTTTGTTATTTCCATTTTTTAAAATAGATGTTGTAAAATGTTGTAAAATTAAATAAATGTTTTAAAAATAATTATTGGTATTTTGGTGTCTGTTAGTTGTAAATTTATCAGGATCTAATAATAATGTATTTGTTTATCCAAAACATCCTTATGATTATATAAGCATAAGTTTAATTTCAATTAATGCGTAAATTGACTAATGATGCGAGGGTTAACTATAATAAATTCAGCCATTGAGTTAAAAAAATATATAAAATGTATACTGTTCATTTTTTGTATAGTTAATCGTTTGATATTTAATAATCATACAATTATAATTATTAAATGTGGTATTTTTACGATAGTTAATATTGCATTATTTGAAAACAACATCATTATATAATAAATCATCCACAATAATAAATTTTTTTTAATTATATAGACTGTATAAGGTAAGATTTATGTTTTTATTATATGGCAAATCGTTGTTGAATAAACAATTACATAATACAATTAGAAAAAATTGGTGAGCAGCGATTAATAATAAATTAATAATAAATTGATAATAATTAATAAAATATAAAGTGAAATCACTAATGGTAGTGCATTAAATTATTTATTTTGCATTTGCATATTTATATATCCAATCCTCTAATTTACGTAAATTCATAAATATATATATATATATTATGACAGACACATATTCATATATGTATATCATATACATCAATAAATATTATTTAATTTCGCAATTATACAATATTTATATATGTATACACAAAAAAATGAGAGAATACAATTTGGAAAAAAAGTTTAAATAAATATTATTTTAATTCATATATCGATTTTATTTCATTTGTTTTTTTAAATAAATTGCGAATTACTTATTCAAACATAACCCAATTTCATTCATATGGCACATATTCATATATGTATATTACATATAATTTTATTGCATATTTACGAAAATGCATTTTATTGTATATACATTCCATATAGATTATATATATATATGATTATTAATATTTTATTTTTAATTCTATACGTATATGAAAAAGAATGAATATGTGAAATATCCGATCAATATCATATATAGGTATATAATAAAATAAATGTAATTAAATTTAAATTACTTTAATATATTCGGAAATCGTATAGCTGAATAAGGTATAGTTCTGTTGAGATATATATTCTATTTTAAAATGTAATCATATAAAAAATGCGGAATAAAACCAAAAATATAACATGAATTTAATCAATAACTAACTAATAACAGATGTATTGTATATTTAAAAGATCCATTCCAGATCCAAATGTTTCATTTTCTAATATAAGAATTCTCATACCGATAACAGTACCTTAATTGACATTTCTCATACATTCGAAATATGTAAAATGTAAAATATAGATTAATTTTTTTTTTAGTCCTACATCACTTCTATAAATTGTATCAATTCTATATCTATCACGAACGGTAATGTAATGTTTCATTGTTGAAAATATTTTTCTAATGATTCGATTTAAAACATCATTTATTTATATCCTTTTAATAATAGAAACTTATTTTTTAACATGACAAAGCAAAGATAAATAACAAAACAGAGAGTAAGGACTTTTATAAATATATATAATATATATATATTCTTAAACAACATTTAAGAATCTAACATCTTAATAATTTAACATAACAATAAAAAAGGATTAAAGAATATCACAATAAATTGGTATATAGGGGTGATTTTTCATTTAAAAAAAAGTATTATATGTACATCTACTTTATATATATATATATATATATATATAATGCGATGACTATAAACAAAATAGCATTTGTACACATTAACACTTTTAAAAAGTATTAAAGCAATTTGAAAAACTTAAGTATTATAAATTGTATTACAAAAAAAAAAAAACAAAATACAAAAAAGAGGAAATAATTTTTTATTGTTTTCTGTTAAAAAAAATTATTTTAGATAAAAAAAAGGAAAAAAAGTGTCACTAATTGTTCTACTCATTTCGTATTCCTTTATTTTTATTTTTTTGTTATTATTTTATACATTTTTTCTTTTCTTTTTCTTTTTAATGGTAATGTAAATTTTATACCTTTATAATTCATAAAAGATGAGTGAACCATAAATTTTAGTTGTATATATAATACCTTAAAAAATTATTATATTATATTCCATTTATTTTGAGAAGCACAATTTCTAACCTAGTTTTATTTAATACAAAGAACAAGCAATTCAATTAGAAGTTGTAAAACATTATTTTCGATCAAAACAAAATAACACCACAAAAAAAAAATAAAATAAATTTTCTTTTGTTTGGTTAATTGATAATCCCATCCCCGTTTTTTTTTTATATAAATATAATGAAAAATTATACACTCGATTTAATTTTCCTATATATGTATATGCATTTGTATGTTTTAATCTCCCTCAATTGAATGAATGATTGACATTGCCTTCTATTCCGCTGATTCATTTATTCTTTTTTGAAACATATATTAGATTGCGATATAAAATATTTTTAATATTCTGCCGAATTCGAATTTGTAAATCTGTTATTTTGTTAAACTAAAACTTGGTAAAATAAAAGATTTCTTTTGTATTTCTTGTTTGTTTTTGTTTGTTTTCATAAATTTTATTTTGCGAGTTTGTTTTGCTTTGGAATATATTTTGATTTGGTTTTATTTAATTTTTTTAATTTGTTTATTATATTATCACAATTTCTTAGTGTTTTATATATAAAAATTACACATACAAAATTCTTTTATTCATAAAAGTAAGTAAAGGTAAAAGTAATAGAAGAAAATGATCGCCAGAATAACAAAATCTTTAATTTTTTTTTATTAAAATGAAATTTTGTACTGAAATGACAAATCACAACATAAAAGATTTTCATAAAATAATCGGCGGAATAGAAGACTTTATTTTGTATAGAATTTCATTTATTTTATATCATATATAATATGTATATACAAAAAAAATAAGAATGCGAATGTAATAGCTCTCTGATACCTTTATATATGCTACGACGGACATCAAAACGGATATTGCAAAAAAAGTAAAAAAAAAAAAATACAATAAGAATATATATTCTATAAAAACACAAACACAACAACAGAAATGATATCTCTTAAAATGAAAATATTTGATGCGTAACTTCTTGCTATTATTTTTTATTTTTCCTCTTTATATGGAATATTCTTATACTGCACTGTTAATAATATTTTATAACTAGGTAAAACGGTATAAATGATGAATAAACTAATAGATATTTGCTCTAGACATTTTTTTATGATATTCGATTCGTGTACGAAGGTTGGTGATTGAAATAGATATACGACACTTTCAATATTTGACGATATTCAGATCATAATCATTGCTTTATGAAAATAAAGTAAAGAAATTCAGTTCAACAAAACAATGTGATTGGTGCAAATTATGAACCATCATATTGAAAGAGTATTTACCATTTTAATAGCATATGGAAAATGAAACTGAAACGAAATATCCTTACAATTGGAATTCTGAAATTTTTAATTCTATGTACTTAAATTATTGTTTACAGTGTACCAAAATCCTTACAAAATGTACTTACATTTGTACATATGGTACATGCGAAAACTTAAATATTGTATACACAGGGTGTCCCAGGTCCCGACCACAATATACGCCGGTGTTAGGTTCTATGGCTAATTTAGTAATTTAAAGGTAATTCAATGCGGATGCTAAACGTGTATCTGATCTTTCAATTACAATAACCTTATTTATGATGGAGAAAAGTGGTACAGAATGTAAAAAATAAGAAAATCTCAAAAAATCGGTTTTTTTCGTATAAACTCCTTATAACGAAGTCGAATCGATAAAAATCTGAGATATGAATATTATTCACGGGATGAATAAGATAATACTGACCTAGGAATCAAAACGATTGAAAATACAATGCATTTTTTCCATTATCATTTTAATTATTACAAAAAACATTTATTAAATTAAAAATTTATTAAATATAACGCATTAAAATGGTTGCGATGCACATCGTTATCATTCAAAATGACGATATCAAGTATTTTCTATCCACCCTGTTTACATACAAAGGTTAGTTACATCTTCCATCAAAGTAAATCCATGGCTTATCTATATTTACTTCTTATACATATGATATATATATAGCTTTAAGTAGGATGATATGATGGATGAATGAATTGAAGCAAATATACCACAAAATAATCTAACTTATTATCTGTATATATATATGTACAGATTTTATATATTCCTATATATATTCTTGACATGACAAAATCATTGTGGCATAAATAATTGGTTATATTTATATTATATTTACAAAAGATAACATTTTATTATTATATTACTTATTTATATATATATATATAAATATATATTAAAAGGACATATATTTTTCCTCATTGCATATATTCAATATATTCTTATTTATTTATTTATATGGGTTTTTTTTACTTTCAATTTAATGATGTACGGCATATGTCCTTGCGTATTAATTTTGTATACATAAAAGAGGTTAATATATAGAGTATAATTTTCAACATATTGATGTTTGTATAAATATATATGAACATCTGTAAAGAGTAATACTTTGTATTATAGGATATTTACAATAATTAAATGCTATATAAAACTGTTCAAAAAAGGAAAATATAATTTGTTGTACATCACAACAATAATAATAATAATAATTCAATAAGAAAAGGAATGCGTATTTTTTTTTATATTATTATTATTATATATTCGTGTTACCTGAATATTACATTACGATCATTGAATATTATCATATTATATAAAACCATGTTAAATTATATATTAAGATTGAAGATGACTTCTGCTTTAATGCATAATATTGTATGTGAATATAAATAATATAGCGCACTAAGCATAATTGTATACGTACTCTCATACACTTATCAAACAAAAAATAAAAAAAAATATACTATATTACTATCTATATATATAAAAAATATATAATAATATACAACGATTTTATATGTGGGGATTAGTGGAAGTAATAGAAATATATCTAAACCATTTTTCAATAATGTATGTATTATATACATATATATGAATATACATATATATAAAATCATAAAATGTAATTCGTCTGATCTATTTATATACATATATATATAGAATATATATATTTTTTCTGCATATGCACGCAAACATATATCGAAATGTCATTTATTATGTCATATAGTAAAAAAATATAACCGCATATCCTTTGATGGTTATACTCGCTTATATATGGTTTTATTTAATATTTAGGTACAGATAAAATTTTCCGCAACAGATCGAAATTAAAGATATCAAAAACGTAATATTCTGTAAAAAAAGAAAAATTACCGACACCGTAAAAACCACAAATTAAGAAACTAACAACAGAAGGCTGTTGTTGGACGCGAAAACCGAATTGTTGGTTGTAAAGCGAAAAATGTGATTATTTATTAACAAAATATATTAAATTGGAAAATTATATAGTTGATGTTTTGTAAATTTGCTATTTAGTTGTGTAATTATATATGTTATATATGTATTTAATCATTTAATAGAGTAATATAAAATAAGTATCGTACGAAATGAATAGGGATAGGGTAGGGATTGTATTTAGTTTTGTATATATTTTATATCACAATATATACCTATTGAAATGTTACAACTTTATATTTATTTACAATATCACTTAGAAGTTTTATGTGTTTTTATTTTCTATTTTCGTAACAACAAAACACAAGTTGATTGAATTATATATTAATTATACTTGGTGCGGTTAAATATTTTACTCTATATTCAAATGGTAATAAATTACATGGGAGTGGTGATAAACTGCGTTTATATATACATATACAAAAGTTGTTTAAATGTATAAAATTGAAATCGATTGATTCGTCTTACTAAATGAAATTATTTTACAAATAGATTCTATTATACATTAAGTTAAAGTATTTATATTGATATTGAAATTTAAATTGACAACAAATAAACCTTTAACTTTAAAAAAGTATAGCTTATATTACTTGAATTAAATATATACATATAGAGCATACTACAGCATATAACATTACAAAATTTGACATTCATTTAAAAAAAAATAGCATAATGTGTATACAAATTATACTTACTATATACATACTTTAAATGCAAAAATACAAAACACTTGCAAAAATATTATTTAAAAATCAAATATATACGTATACACAATTCATTTATACAGTTTCACCTGTAAGTAATATATATATATATGTTTAATGTTTATACACATATAAAGAAAACAATGTTAACGTAAATTTGAGATAAAATGCATATAACCATAAAAATATCCTCTGTCTATTTTAATTAAAAAACTTTTAAATTGACTTTATTTTTTTTCCAAAATACATTAATGGAAAAAAATATATACGTATAGAGTAGACATAGATATATGTATTGTGTATATATAAAATAACTTTACATTAAAATCCATTTACCCTTCCCTTAATGCATATACAAAAAAAAAATCATATTCTTATTTAATTAGTCATGGCATTTTTTCTCACTTTTTAGTTTTTCTATTTTACATTTAGATTATCATATATCAACAAATATACAATATAGAGATTGGGCGGTTTTTTTTAATAGAAGCGTTTTATATATACTTTCAATTGTGTGTTATATTAATTATATACATATATTTTGATATTATGTAAAAAATAAATGAGGAATATATAAATAGATTAGTTTGCATAATATAGTCATCGATATTTATCTTTATGAAAGTATACAATATATTTTTAATAAGAAATTTTCAGAAATATGTAATTACTATATGCCTTAACATTATTATATTAAATTAAAAAAATATTAATGAGTCAATACAAAAAAATAAATTCAAGTTAATTTATTTAATCAACACGACAAAGTAAATCAATTATGATTATGTTTGTTATAATTAAATACCAAATTTTTTATACCGACGACGACCACTAATTCTGTTTCTAACAATTTAATGAAAAACAATTAATAAAATATGTAATAAAAACAATAAAACTCACATTTGTGGAATGCTGTATAATGATAAACTTTTTAAGAAAAGTAGAACGCGAAAAAGTAGATTAGGAAATCTAAAAATTAATTAATATAAAATAAATTATAAATAATTCAAGGCGAATGAAACAAACTCCAAGAATCAATGAATGATTTTTGTTTTTAAATTATATTACAATAATGAATAGATGCGATATTTGTTAATGAGTATTAATATAAGAATTTAAATAAAAAAGTTATAGATTTTAACTATAGAATTTGTTCTATAACCCCATTCGATTAGTAAGACAAAGTTTTAGAGAATTTAATTATCTTTCGATTGATGGTCTGCCCAATATTTTATCTCAACAGCTTCCCAAGTTATGGCATTTTTACTACACCCCTTATAGAATAAAAAAATTAATTTTTTTATCAATAATTGGTCAAAATCAACCTCAAATCATTGAATTTTTAAGGGTGATATTTCCATAAAATGGTATTAATTTTAATACTGAATTTTAAGTAAAATAAGCTGAATTTTCCGAATTTAAAATAATATTATGGGGTTCCCTCACAAAGAGTATGGTTAAATTGACAATTGTTCACATATATAGATTTTAACTATAGAATTTGTTCTATAACCCCATTCGATTAGTAAGACAAAGTTTTAGAGAATTTAATTATCTTTCGATTGATGGTCTGCCCAATATTTTATCTCAACAGCTTCCCAAGTTATGGCATTTTTACTACACCCCTTATAGAATAAAAAAATTAATTTTTTTATCAATAATTGGTCAAAATCAACCTCTAACCATTGAATTTTTAAGGGTGATATTTCCATAAAATGGTATTAATTTTAACACTGAATCTTAAGTAAAATAAGCTGAATTTTCCGAATTTAAAATAATATTATGGGGTTCCCTCACAAAGAGTATGGTTAAATTGACAATTGTTCACATATATAGATTTTAACTATAGAATTTGTTCTATAACCCCATTCGATTAGTAAGACAAAGTTTTAGAGAATTTAATTATCTTTCGATTGATGGTCTGCCCAATATTTTATCTCAACAGCTTCCCAAGTTATGGCATTTTTACTACACCCCTTATAGAATAAAAAAATTAATTTTTTTATCAATAATTGGTCAAAATCAACCTCTAATCATTGAATTTTTATGGGTGATATTTCCATAAAATGGTATTAATTTTAACACTGAATCTTTAGTAAAATAAGCTGAATTTTCCGAATTTAACATAATATTATGGGGTTCCCTCACAAAGAGTATGGTTAAATTGACAATTGTTCACATATATAGATTTTAACTATAGAATTTGTTCTATAACCCCATTCGATTAGTAAGAAAAAGTTTTAGAGAATTTAATTATCTTTCGATTGATGGTCTGCCCAATATTTTATCTCAACAGCTTCCCAAGTTATGGCATTTTTACTACACCCCTTATAGAATAAAAAAATTAATTTTTTTATCAATAATTGGTCAAAATCAACCTCTAATCATTGAATTTTTATGGGTGATATTTCCATAAAATGGTATTAATTTTAATACTGAATCTTAAGTAAAATAAGCTGAATTTTCCGAATTTAAAATAATATTATGGTGTTCCCTCACAAAGAGTATGGTTAAATTGACAATTGTTCACATATATAGATTTTAACTATAGAATTTGTTCTATAACCCCATTCGATTAGTAAGACAAAGTTTTAGAGAATTTAATTATCTTTCGATTGATGGTCTGCCCAATATTTTATCTCAACAGCTTCCCAAGTTATGGCATTTTTACTACACCCCTTATAGAATAAAAAAATTAATTTTTTTATCAATAATTGGTCAAAATCAACCTCTAATCATTGAATTTTTATGGGTGATATTTCCATAAAATGGTATTAATTTTAACACTGAATCTTAAGTAAAATAAGCTGAATTTTCCGAATTTAACATAATATTATGGGGTTCCCTCACAAAGAGTATGGTTAAATTGACAATTGTTCACATATATAGATTTTAACTATAGAATTTGTTCTATAACCCCATTCGATTAGTAAGACAAAGTTTTAGAGAATTTAATTATCTTTCGATTGATGGTCTGCCCAATATTTTATCTCAACAGCTTCCCAAGTTATGGCATTTTTACTACACCCCTTATAGAATAAAAAAATTAATTTTTTTATCAATAATTGGTCAAAATCAACCTCTAATCATTGAATTTTTAAGGGTGATATTTCCATAAAATGGTATTAATTTTAATACTGAATCTTAAGTAAAATAAGCTGAATTTTCCGAATTTAAAATAATATTATGGGGTTCCCTCACAAAGAGTATGGTTAAATTGACAATTATTCACATATATAGATTTTAACTATAGAATCTGTTCTATAACCCCATTCGATTAGTAAGAGAAAGTTTTAGAGAATTTAATTATCTTTCGATTGATGGTCTGCCCAATATTTTATCTCAACAGCTTCCCAAGTTATGGCATTTTTACTACACCCCTTATAGAATAAAAAAATTAATTTTTTTTATCAATAATTGGTCAAAATCAACCTCTAGTCATTGAATTTTTAAGGGTGATATTTCCATAAAATGGTATTAATTTTAATACCGAATCTTAAGTAAAATAAGCTGAATTTTCGGAATTTAAAATAATATTATGGGGCTCCCTCACAAAGAGTATGGTTAAATTGACAATTATTCACATATATAGATTTTAACTATAGAATTTGTTCTATAACCCCATTCGATTAGTAAGAGAAAGTTTTAGAGAATTTAATTATCTTTCGATTGATGGTCTGCCCAATATTTTATCTCAACAGATTCCCAAGTTATGGCATTTTTACTACACCCCTTATAGAATAAAAAAATTAATTTTTTTATCAATAATTGGTCAAAATCAACCTCTAATCATTGAATTTTTAAGGGTGATATTTCCATAAAATGATATTAATTTTAATACTGAATCTTAAGTAAAATAAGCTGAATTTTCCGAATTTAAAATAATATTATGGGGTTCCCTCACAAAGAGTATGGTTAAATTGACAATTGTTCACATATATAGATTTTAACTATAGAATTTGTTCTATAACCCCATTCGATTAGTAAGAGAAAGTTTTAGAGAATTTAATTATCTTTCGATTGATGGTCTGCCCAATATTTTATCTCAACAGCTTCCCAAGTTATGGCATTTTTACTACACCCCTTATAGAATAAAAAAATTAATTAATTGGTCAAAATCAACCTCTAATCATTGAATTTTTATGGGTGATATTTCCATAAAATGGTATTAATTTTAATACCGAATCTTAAGTAAAATAAGCTGAATTTTCCGAATTTAAAATAATATTATGGGGTTCCCTCACAAAGAGTATGGTTAAATTGACAATTGTTCACATATATAGATTTTAACTATAGAATTTGTTCTATAACCCCATTCGATTAGTAAGACAAAGTTTTAGAGAATTTAATTATCTTTCGATGATGGTCTGCCCAATATTTTATCTCAACAGCTTCCCAAGTTATGGCATTTTTACTACACCCCTTATAGAATAAAAAAATTAATTTTTTTAAAAATAATTGGTCAAAATCAACCTCTAATCATTGAATTTTTATGGGTGATATTTCCATAAAATGGTATTAATTTTAACACTGAATCTTAAGTAAAATAAGCTGAATTTTCCGAATTTAAAATAATATTATGGGGTTCCCTCACAAAGAGTATGGTTAAATTGACAATTGTTCACATATATAGATTTTAACTATAGAATTTGTTATATAACCCCATTCGATTAGTAAGAGAAAGTTTTAGAGAATTTAATTATCTTTCGATTGATGGTCTGCCCAATATTTTATCTCAACAGCTTCCCAAGTTATGGCATTTTTACTACACCCCTTATAGAATAAAAAAATTAATTTTTTTATCAATAATTGGTCAAAATCAACCTCAAATCATTGAATTTTTAAGGGTGATATTTCCATAAAATGGTATTAATTTTAATACTGAATTTTAAGTAAAATAAGCTGAATTTTCCGAATTTAAAATAATATTATGGGGTTCCCTCACAAAGAGTATGGTTAAATTGACAATTGTTCACATATATAGATTTTAACTATAGAATTTGTTCTATAACCCCATTCGATTAGTAAGACAAAGTTTTAGAGAATTTAATTATCTTTCGATTGATGGTCTGCCCAATATTTTATCTCAACAGCTTCCCAAGTTATGGCATTTTTACTACACCCCTTATAGAATAAAAAAATTAATTAATTGGTCAAAATCAACCTCTAATCATTGAATTTTTATGGGTGATATTTCCATAAAATGGTATTAATTTTAATACTGAATCTTAAGTAAAATAAGCTGAATTTTCCAAATTTAAAATAATATTATGGGGTTCCCTCACAAAGAGTATGGTTAAATTGACAATTGTTCACATATATAGATTTTAACTATAGAATTTGTTGTATAACCCCATTCGATTAGTAAGAGAAAGTTTTAGAGAATTTAATTATCTTTCGATTGATGGTCTGCCCAATATTTTATCTCAACAGCTTCCCAAGTTATGGCATTTTTACTACACCCCTTATAGAATAAAAAAATTAATTTTTTTATCAATAATTGGTCAAAATCAACCTCTAATCATTGAATTTTTAAGGGTGATATTTCCATAAAATGGTATTAATTTTAATACCGAATCTTAAGTAAAATAAGCTGAATTTTCCGAATTTAAAATAATATTATGGGGTTCCCTCACAAAGAGTATGGTTAAATTGACAATTGTTCACATATATAGATTTTAACTATAGAATTTGTTATATAACCCCATTCGATTAGTAAGAGAAAGTTTTAGAGAATTTAATTATCTTTCGATTGATGGTCTGCCCAATATTTTATCTCAACAGCTTCCCAAGTTATGGCATTTTTACTACACCCCTTATAGAATAAAAAAATTAATTTTTTTATCAATAATTGGTCAAAATCAACCTCAAATCATTGAATTTTTAAGGGTGATATTTCCATAAAATGGTATTAATTTTAATACTGAATTTTAAGTAAAATAAGCTGAATTTTCCGAATTTAAAATAATATTATGGGGTTCCCTCACAAAGAGTATGGTTAAATTGACAATTGTTCACATATATAGATTTTAACTATAGAATTTGTTCTATAACCCCATTCGATTAGTAAGACAAAGTTTTAGAGAATTTAATTATCTTTCGATTGATGGTCTGCCCAATATTTTATCTCAACAGCTTCCCAAGTTATGGCATTTTTACTACACCCCTTATAGAATAAAAAAATTAATTAATTGGTCAAAATCAACCTCTAATCATTGAATTTTTATGGGTGATATTTCCATAAAATGGTATTAATTTTAATACTGAATCTTAAGTAAAATAAGCTGAATTTTCCAAATTTAAAATAATATTATGGGGTTCCCTCACAAAGAGTATGGTTAAATTGACAATTGTTCACATATATAGATTTTAACTATAGAATTTGTTGTATAACCCCATTCGATTAGTAAGACAAAGTTTTAGATAATTTAATTATCTTTCGATTGATGGTCTGCCCAATATTTTATCTCAACAGCTTCCCAAGTTATGGCATTTTTACTACACCCCTTATAGAATAAAAAAATTAATTTTTTTATCAATAATTGGTCAAAATCAACCTCTAATCATTGAATTTTTATGGGTGATATTTCCATAAAATGGTATTAATTTTAACACTGAATCTTAAGTAAAATAAGCTGAATTTTCCGAATTTAACATAATATTATGGGGTTCCCTCACAAAGAGTATGGTTAAATTGACAATTGTTCACATATATAGATTTTAACTATAGAATTTGTTATATAACCCCATTCGATTAGTAAGAGAAAGTTTTAGAGAATTTAATTATCTTTCGATTGATGGTCTGCCCAATATTTTATCTCAACAGCTTCCCAAGTTATGGCATTTTTACTACACCCCTTATAGAATAAAAAAATTAATTTTTTTATCAATAATTGGTCAAAATCAACCTCAAATCATTGAATTTTTAAGGGTGATATTTCCATAAAATGGTATTAATTTTAATACTGAATTTTAAGTAAAATAAGCTGAATTTTCCGAATTTAAAATAATATTATGGGGTTCCCTCACAAAGAGTATGGTTAAATTGACAATTGTTCACATATATAGATTTTAACTATAGAATTTGTTCTATAACCCCATTCGATTAGTAAGACAAAGTTTTAGAGAATTTAATTATCTTTCGATTGATGGTCTGCCCAATATTTTATCTCAACAGCTTCCCAAGTTATGGCATTTTTACTACACCCCTTATAGAATAAAAAAATTAATTTTTTTATCAATAATTGGTCAAAATCAACCTCAAATCATTGAATTTTTAAGGGTGATATTTCCATAAAATGGTATTAATTTTAATACTGAATTTTAAGTAAAATAAGCTGAATTTTCCGAATTTAAAATAATATTATGGGGTTCCCTCACAAAGAGTATGGTTAAATTGACAATTGTTCACATATATAGATTTTAACTATAGAATTTGTTATATAACCCCATTCGATTAGTAAGACAAAGTTTTAGATAATTTAATTATCTTTCGATTGATGGTCTGCCCAATATTTTATCTCAACAGCTTCCCAAGTTATGGCATTTTTACTACACCCCTTATAGAATAAAAAAATTAATTTTTTTTATCAATAATTGGTCAAAATCAACCTCTAGTCATTGAATTTTTAAGGGTGATATTTCCATAAAATGGTATTAATTTTAATACCGAATCTTAAGTAAAATAAGCTGAATTTTCGGAATTTAAAATAATATTATGGGGCTCCCTCACAAAGAGTATGGTTAAATTGACAATTATTCACATATATAGATTTTAACTATAGAATTTGTTCTATAACCCCATTCGATTAGTAAGAGAAAGTTTTAGAGAATTTAATTATCTTTCGATTGATGGTCTGCCCAATATTTTATCTCAACAGCTTCCCAAGTTATGGCATTTTTACTACACCCCTTATAGAATAAAAAAATTAATTTTTTTATCAATAATTGGTCAAAATCAACCTCTAATCATTGAATTTTTATGGGTGATATTTCCTTAAAATGGTATTAATTTTAATACCGAATCTTAAGTAAAATAAGCTGAATTTTCCGAATTTAAAATAATATTATGGGGTTCCCTCACAAAGAGTATGGTTAAATTGACAACTGTTCACATATATAGATTTTAACTATAGAATTTGTTCTATAACCCCATTCGATTAGTATGAGAAAGTTTTAGAGAATTTAATTATCTTTCGATTGATGGTCTGCCCAATATTTTATCTCAACAGCTTCCCAAGTTATGGCATTTTTACTACACCCCTTATAGAATAAAAAAATTAATTTTTTTATCAATAATTGGTCAAAATCAACCTCTAATCATTGAATTTTTAAGGGTGATATTTCCATAAAATGGTATTAATTTTAATACCGAATCTTAAGTAAAATAAGCTGAATTTTCCGAATTTAAAATAATATTATGGGGTTCCCTCACAAAGAGTATGGTTAAATTGACAATTGTTCACATATATAGATTTTAACTATAGAATTTGTTCTATAACCCCATTCGATTAGTAAGAGAAAGTTTTAGAGAATTTAATTATCTTTCGATTGATGGTCTGCCCAATATTTTATCTCAACAGCTTCCCAAGTTATGGCATTTTTACTACACCCCTTATAGAATAAAAAAATTAATTTTTTTATCAATAATTGGTCAAAATCAACCTCAAATCATTGAATTTTTAAGGGTGATATTTCCATAAAATGGTATTAATTTTAATACTGAATTTTAAGTAAAATAAGCTGAATTTTCCGAATTTAAAATAATATTATGGGGTTCCCTCACAAAGAGTATGGTTAAATTGACAATTGTTCACATATATAGATTTTAACTATAGAATTTGTTCTATAACCCCATTCGATTAGTAAGACAAAGTTTTAGAGAATTTAATTATCTTTCGATTGATGGTCTGCCCAATATTTTATCTCAACAGCTTCCCAAGTTATGGCATTTTTACTACACCCCTTATAGAATAAAAAAATTAATTTTTTTATCAATAATTGGTCAAAATCAACCTCTAACCATTGAATTTTTAAGGGTGATATTTCCATAAAATGGTATTAATTTTAACACTGAATCTTAAGTAAAATAAGCTGAATTTTCCGAATTTAAAATAATATTATGGGGTTCCCTCACAAAGAGTATGGTTAAATTGACAATTGTTCACATATATAGATTTTAACTATAGAATTTGTTCTATAACCCCATTCGATTAGTAAGACAAAGTTTTAGAGAATTTAATTATCTTTCGATTGATGGTCTGCCCAATATTTTATCTCAACAGCTTCCCAAGTTATGGCATTTTTACTACACCCCTTATAGAATAAAAAAATTAATTTTTTTATCAATAATTGGTCAAAATCAACCTCTAATCATTGAATTTTTAAGGGTGATATTTCCATAAAATGGTATTAATTTTAATACCGAATCTTAAGTAAAATAAGCTGAATTTTCCGAATTTAAAATAATATTATGGGGTTCCCTCACAAAGAGTATGGTTAAATTGACAATTGTTCACATATATAGATTTTAACTATAGAATTTGTTCTATAACCCCATTCGATTAGTAAGACAAAGTTTTAGATAATTTAATTATCTTTCGATTGATGGTCTGCCCAATATTTTATCTCAACAGCTTCCCAAGTTATGGCATTTTTACTACACCCCTTATAGAATAAAAAAATTAATTTTTTTTATCAATAATTGGTCAAAATCAACCTCTAATCATTGAATTTTTATGGGTGATATTTCCATAAAATGGTATTAATTTTAATACCGAATCTTAAGTAAAATAAGCTGAATTTTCGGAATTTAAAATAATATTATGGGGCTCCCTCACAAAGAGTATGGTTAAATTGACAATTATTCACATATATAGATTTTAACTATAGAATTTGTTCTATAACCCCATTCGATTAGTAAGACAAAGTTTTAGATAATTTAATTATCTTTCGATTGATGGTCTGCCCAATATTTTATCTCAACAGCTTCCCAAGTTATGGCATTTTTACTACACCCCTTATAGAATAAAAAAATTAATTTTTTTATCAATAATTGGTCAAAATCAACCTCTAATCATTGAATTTTTATGGGTGATATTTCCATAAAATGGTATTAATTTTAATACCGAATCTTAAGTAAAATAAGCTGAATTTTCGGAATTTAAAATAATATTATGGGGCTCCCTCACAAAGAGTATGGTTAAATTGACAATTATTCACATATATAGATTTTAACTATAGAATTTGTTCTATAACCCCATTCGATTAGTAAGACAAAGTTTTAGATAATTTAATTATCTTTCGATTGATGGTCTGCCCAATATTTTATCTCAACAGCTTCCCAAGTTATGGCATTTTTACTACACCCCTTATAGAATAAAAAAATTAATTTTTTTATCAATAATTGGTCAAAATCAACCTCTAACCATTGAATTTTTAAGGGTGATATTTCCATAAAATGGTATTAATTTTAACACTGAATCTTAAGTAAAATAAGCTGAATTTTCCGAATTTAAAATAATATTATGGGGTTCCCTCACAAAGAGTATGGTTAAATTGACAACTGTTCACATATATAGATTTTAACTATAGAATTTGTTCTATAACCCCATTCGATTAGTATGAGAAAGTTTTAGAGAATTTAATTATCTTTCGATTGATGGTCTGCCCAATATTTTATCTCAACAGCTTCCCAAGTTATGGCATTTTTACTACACCCCTTATAGAATAAAAAAATTAATTTTTTTATCAATAATTGGTCAAAATCAACCTCTAATCATTGAATTTTTATGGGTGATATTTCCTTAAAATGGTATTAATTTTAATACCGAATCTTAAGTAAAATAAGCTGAATTTTCCGAATTTAAAATAATATTATGGGGTTCCCTCACAAAGAGTATGGTTAAATTGACAACTGTTCACATATATAGATTTTAACTATAGAATTTGTTCTATAACCCCATTCGATTAGTATGAGAAAGTTTTAGAGAATTTAATTATCTTTCGATTGATGGTCTGCCCAATATTTTATCTCAACAGCTTCCCAAGTTATGGCATTTTTACTACACCCCTTATAGAATAAAAAAATTAATTTTTTTATCAATAATTGGTCAAAATCAACCTCTAATCATTGAATTTTTAAGGGTGATATTTCCATAAAATGGTATTAATTTTAATACCGAATCTTAAGTAAAATAAGCTGAATTTTCCGAATTTAAAATAATATTATGGGGTTCCCTCACAAAGAGTATGGTTAAATTGACAATTGTTCACATATATAGATTTTAACTATAGAATTTGTTCTATAACCCCATTCGATTAGTAAGAGAAAGTTTTAGAGAATTTAATTATCTTTCGATTGATGGTCTGCCCAATATTTTATCTCAACAGCTTCCCAAGTTATGGCATTTTTACTACACCCCTTATAGAATAAAAAAATTAATTTTTTTATCAATAATTGGTCAAAATCAACCTCAAATCATTGAATTTTTAAGGGTGATATTTCCATAAAATGGTATTAATTTTAATACTGAATTTTAAGTAAAATAAGCTGAATTTTCCGAATTTAAAATAATATTATGGGGTTCCCTCACAAAGAGTATGGTTAAATTGACAATTGTTCACATATATAGATTTTAACTATAGAATTTGTTCTATAACCCCATTCGATTAGTAAGACAAAGTTTTAGAGAATTTAATTATCTTTCGATTGATGGTCTGCCCAATATTTTATCTCAACAGCTTCCCAAGTTATGGCATTTTTACTACACCCCTTATAGAATAAAAAAATTAATTTTTTTATCAATAATTGGTCAAAATCAACCTCTAACCATTGAATTTTTAAGGGTGATATTTCCATAAAATGGTATTAATTTTAACACTGAATCTTAAGTAAAATAAGCTGAATTTTCCGAATTTAAAATAATATTATGGGGTTCCCTCACAAAGAGTATGGTTAAATTGACAATTGTTCACATATATAGATTTTAACTATAGAATTTGTTCTATAACCCCATTCGATTAGTAAGACAAAGTTTTAGAGAATTTAATTATCTTTCGATTGATGGTCTGCCCAATATTTTATCTCAACAGCTTCCCAAGTTATGGCATTTTTACTACACCCCTTATAGAATAAAAAAATTAATTTTTTTATCAATAATTGGTCAAAATCAACCTCTAATCATTGAATTTTTAAGGGTGATATTTCCATAAAATGGTATTAATTTTAATACCGAATCTTAAGTAAAATAAGCTGAATTTTCCGAATTTAAAATAATATTATGGGGTTCCCTCACAAAGAGTATGGTTAAATTGACAATTGTTCACATATATAGATTTTAACTATAGAATTTGTTCTATAACCCCATTCGATTAGTAAGACAAAGTTTTAGATAATTTAATTATCTTTCGATTGATGGTCTGCCCAATATTTTATCTCAACAGCTTCCCAAGTTATGGCATTTTTACTACACCCCTTATAGAATAAAAAAATTAATTTTTTTTATCAATAATTGGTCAAAATCAACCTCTAATCATTGAATTTTTATGGGTGATATTTCCATAAAATGGTATTAATTTTAATACCGAATCTTAAGTAAAATAAGCTGAATTTTCGGAATTTAAAATAATATTATGGGGCTCCCTCACAAAGAGTATGGTTAAATTGACAATTATTCACATATATAGATTTTAACTATAGAATTTGTTCTATAACCCCATTCGATTAGTAAGACAAAGTTTTAGATAATTTAATTATCTTTCGATTGATGGTCTGCCCAATATTTTATCTCAACAGCTTCCCAAGTTATGGCATTTTTACTACACCCCTTATAGAATAAAAAAATTAATTTTTTTATCAATAATTGGTCAAAATCAACCTCTAATCATTGAATTTTTATGGGTGATATTTCCATAAAATGGTATTAATTTTTTTTAATACCGAATCTTAAGTAAAATAAGCTGAATTTTCGGAATTTAAAATAATATTATGGGGCTCCCTCACAAAGAGTATGGTTAAATTGACAATTATTCACATATATAGATTTTAACTATAGAATTTGTTCTATAACCCCATTCGATTAGTAAGACAAAGTTTTAGATAATTTAATTATCTTTCGATTGATGGTCTGCCCAATATTTTATCTCAACAGCTTCCCAAGTTATGGCATTTTTACTACACCCCTTATAGAATAAAAAAATTAATTTTTTTATCAATAATTGGTCAAAATCAACCTCTAACCATTGAATTTTTAAGGGTGATATTTCCATAAAATGGTATTAATTTTAACACTGAATCTTAAGTAAAATAAGCTGAATTTTCCGAATTTAAAATAATATTATGGGGTTCCCTCACAAAGAGTATGGTTAAATTGACAATTGTTCACATATATAGATTTTAACTATAGAATTTGTTCTATAACCCCATTCGATTAGTAAGAGAAAGTTTTAGAGAATTTAATTATCTTTCGATTGATGGTCTGCCCAATATTTTATCTCAACAGCTTACCAAGTTATGGCATTTTTACTACACCCCTTATAGAATAAAAAAATTAATTTTTTTATCAATAATTGGTCAAAATCAACCTCTAACCATTGAATTTTTAAGGGTGATATTTCCATAAAATGGTATTAATTTTAACACTGAATCTTAAGTAAAATAAGCTGAATTTTCCGAATTTAAAATAATATTATGGGGTTCCCTCACAAAGAGTATGGTTAAATTGACAATTGTTCACATATATAGATTTTAACTATAGAATTTGTTATATAACCCCATTCGATTAGTAAGACAAAGTTTTAGATAATTTAATTATCTTTCGATTGATGGTCTGCCCAATATTTTATCTCAACAGCTTCCCAAGTTATGGCATTTTTACTACACCCCTTATAGAATAAAAAAATTAATTTTTTTTATCAATAATTGGTCAAAATCAACCTCTAGTCATTGAATTTTTAAGGGTGATATTTCCATAAAATGGTATTAATTTTAATACCGAATCTTAAGTAAAATAAGCTGAATTTTCGGAATTTAAAATAATATTATGGGGCTCCCTCACAAAGAGTATGGTTAAATTGACAATTATTCACATATATAGATTTTAACTATAGAATTTGTTCTATAACCCCATTCGATTAGTAAGAGAAAGTTTTAGAGAATTTAATTATCTTTCGATTGATGGTCTGCCCAATATTTTATCTCAACAGCTTCCCAAGTTATGGCATTTTTACTACACCCCTTATAGAATAAAAAAATTAATTTTTTTATCAATAATTGGTCAAAATCAACCTCTAATCATTGAATTTTTATGGGTGATATTTCCTTAAAATGGTATTAATTTTAATACCGAATCTTAAGTAAAATAAGCTGAATTTTCCGAATTTAAAATAATATTATGGGGTTCCCTCACAAAGAGTATGGTTAAATTGACAACTGTTCACATATATAGATTTTAACTATAGAATTTGTTCTATAACCCCATTCGATTAGTATGAGAAAGTTTTAGAGAATTTAATTATCTTTCGATTGATGGTCTGCCCAATATTTTATCTCAACAGCTTCCCAAGTTATGGCATTTTTACTACACCCCTTATAGAATAAAAAAATTAATTTTTTTATCAATAATTGGTCAAAATCAACCTCTAATCATTGAATTTTTAAGGGTGATATTTCCATAAAATGGTATTAATTTTAATACCGAATCTTAAGTAAAATAAGCTGAATTTTCCGAATTTAAAATAATATTATGGGGTTCCCTCACAAAGAGTATGGTTAAATTGACAATTGTTCACATATATAGATTTTAACTATAGAATTTGTTCTATAACCCCATTCGATTAGTAACAGAAAGTTTTAGAGAATTTAATTATCTTTCGATTGATGGTCTGCCCAATATTTTATCTCAACAGCTTCCCAAGTTATGGCATTTTTACTACACCCCTTATAGAATAAAAAAATTAATTTTTTTATCAATAATTGGTCAAAATCAACCTCAAATCATTGAATTTTTAAGGGTGATATTTCCATAAAATGGTATTAATTTTAATACTGAATTTTAAGTAAAATAAGCTGAATTTTCCGAATTTAAAATAATATTATGGGGTTCCCTCACAAAGAGTATGGTTAAATTGACAATTGTTCACATATATAGATTTTAACTATAGAATTTGTTCTATAACCCCATTCGATTAGTAAGACAAAGTTTTAGAGAATTTAATTATCTTTCGATTGATGGTCTGCCCAATATTTTATCTCAACAGCTTCCCAAGTTATGGCATTTTTACTACACCCCTTATAGAATAAAAAAATTAATTTTTTTATCAATAATTGGTCAAAATCAACCTCTAACCATTGAATTTTTAAGGGTGATATTTCCATAAAATGGTATTAATTTTAACACTGAATCTTAAGTAAAATAAGCTGAATTTTCCGAATTTAAAATAATATTATGGGGTTCCCTCACAAAGAGTATGGTTAAATTGACAATTGTTCACATATATAGATTTTAACTATAGAATTTGTTCTATAACCCCATTCGATTAGTAAGACAAAGTTTTAGAGAATTTAATTATCTTTCGATTGATGGTCTGCCCAATATTTTATCTCAACAGCTTCCCAAGTTATGGCATTTTTACTACACCCCTTATAGAATAAAAAAATTAATTTTTTTATCAATAATTGGTCAAAATCAACCTCTAATCATTGAATTTTTAAGGGTGATATTTCCATAAAATGGTATTAATTTTAATACCGAATCTTAAGTAAAATAAGCTGAATTTTCCGAATTTAAAATAATATTATGGGGTTCCCTCACAAAGAGTATGGTTAAATTGACAATTGTTCACATATATAGATTTTAACTATAGAATTTGTTCTATAACCCCATTCGATTAGTAAGACAAAGTTTTAGATAATTTAATTATCTTTCGATTGATGGTCTGCCCAATATTTTATCTCAACAGCTTCCCAAGTTATGGCATTTTTACTACACCCCTTATAGAATAAAAAAATTAATTTTTTTTATCAATAATTGGTCAAAATCAACCTCTAATCATTGAATTTTTATGGGTGATATTTCCATAAAATGGTATTAATTTTAATACCGAATCTTAAGTAAAATAAGCTGAATTTTCGGAATTTAAAATAATATTATGGGGCTCCCTCACAAAGAGTATGGTTAAATTGACAATTATTCACATATATAGATTTTAACTATAGAATTTGTTCTATAACCCCATTCGATTAGTAAGACAAAGTTTTAGATAATTTAATTATCTTTCGATTGATGGTCTGCCCAATATTTTATCTCAACAGCTTCCCAAGTTATGGCATTTTTACTACACCCCTTATAGAATAAAAAAATTAATTTTTTTATCAATAATTGGTCAAAATCAACCTCTAATCATTGAATTTTTATGGGTGATATTTCCATAAAATGGTATTAATTTTAATACCGAATCTTAAGTAAAATAAGCTGAATTTTCGGAATTTAAAATAATATTATGGGGCTCCCTCACAAAGAGTATGGTTAAATTGACAATTATTCACATATATAGATTTTAACTATAGAATTTGTTCTATAACCCCATTCGATTAGTAAGACAAAGTTTTAGATAATTTAATTATCTTTCGATTGATGGTCTGCCCAATATTTTATCTCAACAGCTTCCCAAGTTATGGCATTTTTACTACACCCCTTATAGAATAAAAAAATTAATTTTTTTATCAATAATTGGTCAAAATCAACCTCTAACCATTGAATTTTTAAGGGTGATATTTCCATAAAATGGTATTAATTTTAACACTGAATCTTAAGTAAAATAAGCTGAATTTTCCGAATTTAAAATAATATTATGGGGTTCCCTCACAAAGAGTATGGTTAAATTGACAATTGTTCACATATATAGATTTTAACTATAGAATTTGTTCTATAACCCCATTCGATTAGTAAGAGAAAGTTTTAGAGAATTTAATTATCTTTCGATTGATGGTCTGCCCAATATTTTATCTCAACAGCTTACCAAGTTATGGCATTTTTACTACACCCCTTATAGAATAAAAAAATTAATTTTTTTATCAATAATTGGTCAAAATCAACCTCTAACCATTGAATTTTTAAGGGTGATATTTCCATAAAATGGTATTAATTTTAACACTGAATCTTAAGTAAAATAAGCTGAATTTTCCGAATTTAAAATAATATTATGGGGTTCCCTCACAAAGAGTATGGTTAAATTGACAATTGTTCACATATATAGATTTTAACTATAGAATTTGTTCTATAACCCCATTCGATTAGTAAGACAAAGTTTTAGATAATTTAATTATCTTTCGATTGATGGTCTGCCCAATATTTTATCTCAACAGCTTCCCAAGTTATGGCATTTTTACTACACCCCTTATAGAATAAAAAAATTAATTTTTTTATCAATAATTGGTCAAAATCAACCTCTAATCATTGAATTTTTAAGGGTGATATTTCCATAAAATGGTATTAATTTTATTACTGAATCTTAAGTAAAATAAGCTGAATTTTTCGAATTTAAAATAATATTATGGGGTTCCCTTACAAAGAGTATGGTTAAATTGACAAATGTACATATATATTTATATATATGTATCATGTGCATGAAATAAAATTAATAAATAAATTATATTCCGCATATATACTAATCTAACTATATATAATTCAGACACCTACTATTTTATCCGTATATATGCTCGATTGCAGAGAAAGGACTCTGAACAATATGTTTGTCATCAGAAATACATAAAATTTTAAATTAAATTATTTATGGAATTTATTTCAAAATAATACCGTTTAACAAAGACAATGTTTACCATCATACTTTCGGACACTTATATTATACGCCAATAATAATGGTGGGTCCCTTTGAATCATAGAATCTTTAAATATATAAAAATAAGTATCTTTTTAATATAGATACATCAACCAATTTTAACTATCATATTGCACATTTATTTTTCCATTCTATAAATGATATCAATAGACATCAAAGAATTAAAAAAAATATAAACAAATTTATAATACGAGAATTTTTAGAAATTATTATATTATTATACGCAAATGCGAATGAATTTATATTTATTTTTCTTTTATTTAATTATTTAGATAATATTATGTGATAAATAATATTAAAAATTATTTTACAAAAGAATTTTTTTCATAAAAGAGTTTTCTATTATAAATGATTCCATTATAGACACACAAATGGAAAACGAAATTATTTTTGTTACAGAATTTATATTTATTCATTTATTATATACGTTTGCATTCATTTTTTTTTTTTTTTTGCACAAAAGCTTATTTAAATTTATTTGTACTGTTTGTATTTTATTATCATCTGTTTTTCTTTTTAAAAAATTAAAAATACGAATTCGTTGTAAAACATCCCCTTTCTACGTACTGTATCAGTATATGGGATCCAAAAATTTCGATAATTTTTGTTGATATACTCGTGTATCTGCTAATATAGAATACATAACTTCCCAGGAATATATTACCAGGAATTCAGAGTTAAGTTATGTATATGTAAGAAAGAAGGTATAAGATGAAAATATATAAAATTATATAGTTGAATTAATTTTATTCTATTACAAACTGACACACACTTTAATGGTATTTACATACTATACGCGTACATAATAAGTAACCAAATGTATAAGAAGGGTTGAAAAACATGAAATATACCTTATAAATAATAATAAATTATATTTTTAAAACATTAGACAATTTTTATGGAGTTTCTTTCGTTCTCTGATATTTTAATAAATCACAAACATATGGTGCGGATAAATTCTATATTACAATAAACAACACTAGTTTTCATAATGCTTTTGAGCATGCTATTATAAGTACACAAAATTATGCGATACCGGATTTTATGTCTATAAATTATAATGTATCTTAAAAGTGAACAATACAATAAAAATTTAGCGTTTAGAAATTTTGATTATTAATACAATTATATAGCTTATTCAAATAAATAAAATTTAATTTAATTCTTTTCTTTATCTCTTTAATGTGTATACTTTTCAGAACGTTTGCCACACTATTTCGGTAGTATAATTTGAATATTTTGAAAAACAGATTAAAAAATTAATTTAATTTTTTGTTATTATTACCTTAAAAAATTACTGAATCATGTTTAACAAAACATACAATAATGTTACATTGGTTTTACGCTTATAAAAAGTTTCCAAAAACATATACACTAAAATCGATGTTGAATTTATAAAAATGACAAAAAACACGAACAACAATAATAATAATAATAATAATATAACATTTTCTATTTTCACCTGAAAGAATTTTTTTATTAAGGTTTATTATATGTTATAACAAGCAAAAAAAAAAATATCCCGCAAAATCCACTTTGATCCTAAATGAGTTATTTTTCAATTCTTACGTTACAATATAGATATACAGATTCATCAATTCATTTATATATACTCATCGTATGATATGTATTTTACCCGCTTTTGCAGATAACAACAATATTTATTTATTGTTTATAAAATGTTTGAAATCAATATAATAGAAATAATAAATACCAAATATTTGCAAATATTTGATTTGAATTCGGTGATTCTTTTTACTATTATATTATTTTCTCTTTTTATTATTATATTATTTTCTAATGACTTCAAAATATTGTATGCGTTTTTATATGCATTTTGGTGAAAACAGTGAAAGTCTAATAAATTGTTATTTTTGTCAATATAATTTTATATTTATCTTTTCTCTTTTTTTGTCCATCCATAACCATCACATTACGTTACCTTATTTTATGTTAAATCAGCAAAAATGTATTTTTATTTTCATTGATCCATCAAACTTTTTATATTGTATATATAGTATATTATATCAATTCTATATATGTGATAGATCAATGAGAGTTAAATACAATAACAAAACATTTCTTATAACCCAAATAAAGTTTTATTTTATTATTATTATTACATTCACTATATTGTATATATTATATAAATATAGATAAATAAGTAAAATTGGATGTATCTGATATAAGAAGTAATATATACTCGTATGAATAGATGACGAAAAAAATACATGACAAGAAAACAATGAAATAGTTGTTTCCCTTATTTTAATTCAGAGCGTCCACATAAAAGTCGAAGTTTATATTATTTCTTTTCGTTGTTTTTTTTTTATTTATTCATATAAGTGAGAACGCGTTTATATTCATTTCTATATGTAATTTTTTTCCTTGTCGGCATAAATAAATATAAATGTAATTTATAACAAAAGCAAACCTTAAGAAGTATATGTATACATACCAATTTTCATAAAAACATGACATACAAAAATCATAAATATAACTTTTATAATACATATAATCCTAAATATAATAATAAATATTATATTATATGTATAACTCGATTTTTTTATAATATTACAAATGCATATGAAGAAAGTATGGAAAATAGAAATCGCAAGCCATTTATTTTCTTTACAACTACAAATATTGTTAGAGTTGTGGTTGGTTGTGGTTGCAAGTTAAAATCGTGCAATTTATTTTAATATATATTTTCACTTAAAGGTGGATTTCCACCTATGCGAGCTGCGGGAGAAAAAATAGCGATTCCTATATAAAATTTCTTCCCACTTTTCACTTTTCGGGGAAATTTACCCGCGAGTTAAATTAACTTTAACTTTTTCCCCGGGCTCTCGAGAATTTTGAGATTTTTTAACACAGTCATTCAAGTTCAAGGTAAACAAAGTAATTGTTATTTGTTACACTAATAGCCTTTCGGTGTGATTGAACAATGCTTATTACTTTTATTATTATTTAGTATACGCTATAACGCTATACCAATCAAATTAGGTTTTCTGTTTATAACATATGTGTAATATTGATGATATATATTCGAAGCAGTGTATAAATAATATAGGACAAAGATTAGACTTTAATGTACAATATTTTATGATAATATATGTACAAATATATATATGTATAACTGGTATAACATATAGTTTTTCCTTATTTAATGTTTTGTGTCTTTTTTATTATTCATTTAATTTCAATTTTTTTTATGATAGTTTTATTTCATTTGTTCAATAAATATATATCATAGGGTCAATTCTTCAATCGAAATTCAAAAGAATTGAGATCCATATATAATATAAAAATTATGTAATACCAGTAATACACAAACAAATATATCATCTGATTGTAAGTGTTGGTTTTATTTTTTTTTGTATTATTTCTCTTAAATTTACTTATTTACGGCTTATAGTTTATATATAATATATATGTCATGTGTGTATAGTGTGAAATGTATATAACATTTAAGGGTTGATCAAGAATCCGCCCAATGACAAATATTTTTGTCGGCAAAATCTAAAAAAAGAAGTTATGGCATAAGGGAAAATAATTATATTAACAGCAGAATCATATATTATATAATATTATAATAATAAATAAAATAAGAATAAATAAAATATAATAAGAATTATATTATAATATTTGGTTTTTAGTTATACATATATATGTATAATGTATATATAAAAATTAATAAAAATAGAATTGGTATATTATATTTTTCATTTATATACCAACCATGTACTTAAGATTTATATGGAAAGCTGACATTTTTATTGAATGATTTTCTTTATGAATAATAATATTTTAATGATTTTATATGAAACTTTGTGGTTGATAACCATTGTACTTAAACACGTCGCCATAGTGCATTATATTTATCCTAAATTATCTTATATATTATATTATTAACAACTATATACAATTATTTTTCATTATCATATACATAATCATATTATCATATATACCAATAACATACATAACAAGTTTCAACTATAAGATCAAAAAATACAAATTATCATCTAACAAGAAAGGTAAACCCATTAAAAAAAAACAAAATGATATGCATACAATAATTCAGAATTATATATTCTAATATAATTTTATGCATTCTGAAATTTTAACAAGATTATATGCGAAATGGACAGAGGACAGAACAATGAACTTATACAGAAACATATTTGAACGGTATAAAGTTATTGCATTACAAAACAATAATACGAGAGCATTGTTCCCAAAAAAAAATCAACATAACTTTTGTATATATATAAATATTACGGTATTACTTATATTTACCAGGTGCAAATTATTACAATCTTTATTAAATTATTTAAAGAATCATAGAAAAAAATATAATAAAAGGAAAACATAATTTGTAATGCATGAATAATATTTTTTATATATTATTTTTTTTTAATTCAGTATACGGAAAAAAAGGTACAATGGTACAGACACAACACCGCAAAGATTTCGTGTATGTTTTTCTATCAAAGATGTACCTATTATGTTTTTGTTTATCCTGTGTATTGATTCCTTAATATAAATTCTGGTTTTGATTTATACATTTCATATTTTTTTTATATTACTGTATACAGAAAATACCTTTATTGTATTTATTAACAATCACAATAAATATATTAATATAATATTCGCCAGGCAATAGAAAATAACATATTTAATACAAAAAATCATATGATAAATGTCTGATCAATGTCTTGTTATGCATATATATAAATATATTACATCGATGATTTAAAATTTAATAATAAAAAAGTGTAGCATTACAATATATTATATGTCGTGGTTAATTCTCATATATATGCGTTTGATTTTTAAAATTAATCGTTTTACATAACCTCTCACGGGTTCTTAAATGTGTTCAATTTTTGGTATTTGATTCCTTGTGTATACATGTGTTTGAATTAACGTGTTTGATTTTTCATAACTATTTTCATTTGTTTTTAATTTTTATATACAAACTTTTTTTTTTTGTTGCTTTATTCAATCAAACCAATTTAATTTATTTACGCATTTCTGTTTTTAGTTTCAATGCTGCTTTAATTTGTATTAAAGGAACACCAAACCGCACCAGTTGCACGTACGGTCGTGAAAAAACTATAATAAAAATAATAATACCATTCATAAAATGCGAAAAGCTGTTTGGAATAATTCCCAACCTGATCCACTTCATCGTTATATCCTTATCATCATCATTGAATATCAGCTCATACGCGGTGGCAAACCCAAATGATATAAGTTTTCTTTTGTACATCTTTATTGTTACCATTCGTGATGTTTTTAAGATGTCATCCAATATTCAAAAATTTAAAGTACACATTATTCTACACCGTGCAAATTGATTTGAAAAATCCGAAAAAAATCCTAACCAAATTTCCTAAATAATAGAAGAAAAACTTTATACAATTTAAAAAACAAAATAAATTCAAATAACTCCTCCCCGTAAGTTTTATTTGAATTTTTTTGTTATCTCTGTTTTGAAGTTAGTTCTATATATAATATATAAATTTAACTCTGAGAAAATTGTTGGAAAATGTATAAAATTACGTAATTTTATTTTCTAAACACATGCCGAACGTTTTTCTTTTTTTGCATATATACATAAATTCGTATAACATACTTTTATATATATATATATATAGAAGCACATAGATACCATATTCCTTTTAGTTCATTGCTGCGGTGTATTTTTAATGTATTTATATATCATGGTTTAATATAGCCGAAGTAAAATCTTTATATATTATATCTATACGATACAAGATCTATTGGTTGTTCTTACTGATGCATTATTGTTCTTTTTATATTGCTATATATATTTTAAATTAGATTACAAAATATGGATATATATATATACAGATTGCTGCTTTATAATAATTTAAAAAATAAAAGAAAGAAAAACATTTGTTGCCATCGTGTACCATTTTTCAATATATAACATTGGAAAATTTTCTCAATTTAATATTTCCATATATATATAAAATATAATATTATATATATAAATTGCACTTGATGTTCTGATATTGATATCATTCTTTATTACATCGATTTTTTGATGTTTGTTTACACATGTATATTTACGGCAGACTCGCTATTTAACGAACAATTGATTCCAGAGGCCGAGGGTATCCCTATTTCGAAGTTTTCTTATATGGTTGGTTCCATAAAAATTATAAAATACCATTAACAAATAGCTATATGGAAGATATCCACCAAACGTCGGCAAATGGGTTAAAATCAAATGATTATTCAATTAAAACAATTATTTTTAAAAAAATTCGAACCGCTCTAACAAAAATAGACAGATGTCATGGCAACCAAACAAAAAAAAATAAGCTTCGTTCACAACAAATGTTCCCCCCTATCGACACATTTATATTGTTTTTTTCTGATCCCATCCCATTCAGGAGCTCCCATACAAATCCAATGGTGTCCTTGGAGATGAATTTCAATATGTTAATGTGGCCCTTCATTTTATATTAAAATTTTATAATGAGTTGTTTAGTGATAAATGTATTTCTCTAGCCATCAGAAAGTGCATTCTGTTACAGATGTTAGCCTGGTAGCGTTTTCATATATAAATTTATAATATTTGATTGTATTTTATTTATGACACACACGCAATATGATGAGTACTTTTTATTTCTAGCAGCTTATATATGATATATGAATAATGAATTTTTATTTATGTTTATATTACACGTATAGATCTACATCTATATCAGTCAGTTATCGTAGTCGCGATTGTATTGAAAAGTGACCGATAGTAACAGCGGCTTTTTTTTTTGGCATATTTTGGGAATTTTTAATTTCTAATTAAAGAAAGGGGCACACATTGACTAAAAAAAAAGTTCTCTAAAATCAAAATCTGTCAGTTTTGTCAGTGAATTAATATATTTTTATTTTTAAATAAAATCGCATTCATTTTAAATAATAATAAATTATACTATTTTTTTTTCTATAATTTTCCAAAAAACATTCATTACTTTTTTTTGTTATTGATATAATAATAATTGACTTATTAGAACTGTGACTGTGACTTATTCGAATTAATTCCCAATAATTATGACTTCCTTTAAAGTCACTCACTAAAAAAAAGTCACTTTTGAATGGAACCGCGGCTCATGTATATCGTATATATATGTTTACATACATTTATATATAGCCATATAGATATATTTTATTATGTCGAATATACGTGTTTATTACATAATCAATAAATGATTTATTTTTGTTTTGTTGAATTTATTATTAGAGTTTTTTAATTAAATTATTTTATTTTTTCGTAAAGTGTAAATAAATAATGTATAATATGTTACATATACATTATGTATTGAAGTGCATGAGCAAAATTTGTAGATATTTATATATATGTATTTATATATTTTGTTGTGCACATTTTTAAATTTATTTAAAAACAATTTGATAGGTAAATGGTAAATGATATGCTGCTCGTGCTCACATATTATATATGCTCATGATATATTTATGTAATGTTCTTTAACGGTATACATAAATATTATATGTATGTAAAAATAATATTCTTTACTTTAAAGACGGTGCAAAATGCACAGGCTCGTATATACGTTTTTAAAACATACACTGAATATATTCGAAAATTTTAAAATGAATTTACTTTTGAAAACAAATTTTATATATATATATATATATATATATATATATATATATAAAAATGCATTTGTATAATATTAAAATATTCACATTTTTGTACAGAATATTTACTTTATCTTTATAAAACAACTATACATATATACTATATACACTTAAAATTTATATTAATATATAATATAGGAGTACTTTCATAATTACATAAGAAATAATTCAATTAAATATTTGTTAATACATATATAATGGAATTACTGATTTAATTTATTATATATAATAATACTAATATTAATATAATGTTTATTTATTATCTTAACCCTCTTCAGTTCCTTTGTATGCGAGCGCATATAAGCGTTGCATTATATAAAATATTTCCTAATATTTCCTACAAATGCTGCCGAATTTGCTGAAATTTTGGTTTGAGCATACTTTGGTGTAGATGTGTAAAAATTTTTTTACGAATTACATTATTTTTATAAATAAAATAACTATAAAAAATAAAATGTCTAAATACAAAAGGACTGATAAAGTAGATATATTTCAGGGACCGATGAGGGTTAAATACACATACGCTGTATACGTATATATTAAATATGTGCTGTAAATTAATAAATACACGAGTATACATTAAAGTCAATAAAGGAATACTTTATTAAACGTAATCTTAAGTGGAATGATATATAATATCTATAGTACCTAAAGATATAAAGATGTTTAATAGACTCTTTTGATTATTAACAATTTATATATATGTATGTAATGTACATTGTACAGGATATTTGATTCTGTTACGATTTAAAACAAAAGTATGCGACAAAATGGGCTATAGTTTGTTTAAATCTTATAATTGAAAAACAAAGAATAAATTAGATTTGATGTAAAGGGCATTTATTATTAATTTAACAACATTTCGAATTATAACAGTATACAGAATAATTTTGAATTGAATTTTGACACTTTGTTTAAACAAAAAAAATTAGATGTATATGTATAGTTAAGTATATATTCAATGAAACACAGTTTACATTTAACATATATGTTATCTGGTATATTCAACAATTATATATAACTATCCGTTAATCCCTTAGACATGTATATTTATAAAGTTATACATAGATATGTATGTATACATTTATTAATATATAAACGAATATGATATGTGGTTATTGGTATTGTGATCAATAGTTTAATTGCATATTATTTTACTTTGATAAATTTATTAGAAGTATATTTTCATTAATGCATATATTATAAGATTTCAATTGTTTTGTATATCGCAAATAGTTAGAATAAAATCAATTAGAAATATATTTATATTATATAAATTGTATCTTCGAATAAATTATTATATTATTTCCAGTTAAAAAATCCAATTTTCTTATTATTCTATCTATTCAATTAATAAAAAAAAAACAATGTCGACAGATTTCAATACTGTAATTAAAATAGGGTTTGCTTTTATTGTAAATTGTCATTATTCTATGGTTAAGTATAATTATCTTTTCAGTAATTACATTTAGAATGTACAAACATTTTACCGAATTATATATTTTGTATCTATTTATAGTCAATTTATTTACGATGGCATTGCAGAATTTCAAAATATAGAGATACTTTGAAATCATTGTATATCGTAAAGTAATTTTAATCAATTTACTCTTTGAAATAACGTATTTCTAATATATCGTCTATATAGTATGACAAAGAATGTTCATTTTTGAAGTCGAACTTATGTTCTGGGATTATTTGTTGTTTTTGTATCAATATTGATTTTAATCTCTGTAAAAGTAGTTTTAAAAGCAGTTTTAGAAGAAAATAACTTTGATAATCATGGCAGTGGATTTATGGGCCTGTACGATGTAACCTCCTCACATGGCTTGCCCGGTTTCGGTATTAGTATTATTCCGCGGCAATCTTCCACTGGGATGGAAAGCAACCAGATCTAAATATTGAAGAGTAACATAGATAATAAATAAAATAAAATACAAAAGTGTTGGAAACATGATTAAAGTTAAAATATATGATTTCATCGATAATGATAAAACTTTCTTTTTATTAATAATTTTTGTTTCTAAATTTTCTTTCTTTTTACATTTAATATTTATTTTATTTCTTTATTTTGCATTATGCGGTTTTAACTCTTTCTTTATATTCTATTTTATTTTTTTTTTATTTTTTTTAAATACTTTCATTTAATATTCCATTCTGTTTTGGTTTCGTTTAAGATTTTTCTTTACGAAATGTAATAAGTTGTATAAATTATTATGAAGGAATAAATATACGAAATAATATTCAGGTTATGTGCAAATAAGTAAATATTACAAAAAATAAAATAAATTGAATTTACATTTTATTTATTTTATTCAAGTTTAAGAAGATGCACAACTATATATATTGTATTGTATTATACACCTATTATTTAAGTATTTTTTTCATTTCTTATGAAAGGTAAGCAACGTATCTATACACATATGTATTTAATATAAAAAAAAATTCAACAAAAAATATTTAAAACATATATATATTACTCGATGTATAACCGCAATGTGTATATAAGTACTAAAAGATGAAGTAATATAGAAGAAGTATATGCATATAATATAAAATGAATTTGTAAAAAAAAACTTTTCGAATTACATCATAAAATTAAGATTTTTAAATTGCTTTTATTCAGTTTCCTACATTTTTTTAATTTTATTTTTCATCGTTTACATTACAGTGCACAGATATACCTATATCTATATCTTATTATATTTAATGTTTTGGGTATGTATTTAGAAAAAAATGGTATATAAGGCTTTGTTCATATTATATAATTGTTTCATTTGTATTATTATATTTATGAATTCATAAAATAGAAAAATGCGGTTTAATTTTATAAACACAGCAAAAGGCCAGATATATAATGATCTAAGAAAATCTGAAAATTGTTTAAGATAATACAAAATATATTGGTCCATATCGCTATCCATATATTTTTTTCTTTTTCAGCACCTTATAATAATGTATAAATAAAACATGTATATATTTTCATATAAATAAAATTAGGTATAAAAAATAACACTTATGTTATTTTGTTACATAAAATTACTATTTAACGTATTGTATGGTATATAAATCGGAAAAAACACCCATTGAAAAATATAAAATAAAACAAATTACATATACAGTTAGAAAGAAAATTGCTATTTAAACTTTTATATGATGTTGAAATGTGATACTTTTTAAATGCATATGAAAATGTATATATAATATATATATACAATATAATCTTATGGAACTCTATACACAATGAATTTTTTTACATACATATTGGTAGTTGAATTTTGAATATCACTGTATAAGTATATATACTGTTATGGTTATATATGTAACAAACAAAATACACCTCTAGCATCTGATCATATATACTATATATATATATATATATGAGTTTGACAAGCACGTATAAAATGTTAAAGTAACATTTTTCGATTTTTTTTTAATAATAAACAAACAACAAAACAAATACAAAATGATAGACATTGGAAAAATGTTTGAAATTGTAAACTATAATAAACTAAACAAAATAACTATATATGTATATTAGGGTGGTTTTTTTTTATAAATTCTGGAATTTGGCTGGTCGCACCCCCCAGTTTTTTTTATTTGGTGAAATCATGAATATTGGTAAAATTTGGGGTAGGTAAGTTGAGGGGAAGTGGACCCACCGAGGGGTTAAAGTTGAAAAATTCAGTGTTTTTAAGCAGATTTTCGCGCTTAAAGCGTTAACGGATGACATTAGCGGGTTAACATGTATGGTGGACTTAACTAGAATGAAACAGGGAAACTTTTTCTCATAGACACTTACCCCCTAAATCATCCCCTTAATACCCCTCCCATACAAAATTCATTCACATAATTTGCAATATATTTTGAACATTATAAGGGTTAAAAATTGACATTAAAGGGTTAACATGTATGAAGAGCCCCCACTATTATTGAATGCCTAAACTTTTCTTAGAACATACTATGGACCTAAATCATCCCCTTAAGGCATCCCCCATACGAATTTCCGATTTTTCATACAAAA